>CM023105.1:21528374-22128374 GCA_013103745.1 Gardenia jasminoides
TCTTTGAAAAATCACTTATCTCATTTCAAAACCACCCGTTACGATGTACTCACTAAACTACTTTTCCACATTTTCTTTAATAAACCACTCGGGTTAAAATTATCAACCAAAATCATTTTAACATAAACTCAACATTTCCTTCTTGAAAATCTTTAATAGAACTTTAAAACACTTTTAAACTATAACCTTTCTTCCAAAATTCATTAAAACCCATAACATTACAAAACCCTCAAATGACATTTTTCACCCAATTTTCATGAAATTCTATTAGTTATCTTTGAAAGTCATACCGATAAATGTACATCAAATATTTTCTTAAGCAGAAATTCATCCGACTAGTTGAAAATTTCAAAATCAAACATAGAAGTTTTCAAGTATGGTTTTGGCCATTTTAATCATTTTTCCTTCAAACTATTCATCAACTAAAACCTAATTTCTAACCATATCAAAACAAGTTCACATATAACAATCAAATTCCCAAGTTACTCCAGTCAGCTATGGAGGTTGCTCAAGTCAGTTACCTAGATTGGGTTTGAGGCCCAACTTCATGCTTGGATGAGATCATTCCTTCAATATTAACCCACAGAGATCTACACTAATCAACATTAATAAGGCTAGATCTACAAGATTAAGACTTGTACCTTGGATCTATCAAGATCCAGCGAAATCCGATCAACTTTCCTTCAAGAAGGTCGGCTTGACTCTCAATAAACCTCTCAAGCCTCGATCTTCACCCAAGATCACAGGTTTCGGTGATTCTGACTCCAAGCCCAAAGATCAAGCAACACGTCCTTTCGATCAAGCCTTGTTTCTTCCTTTCTCTTCCTTTTCCCCTCAGGAACTTGGCCCTCTCTCTCTCTCCTCTCTCCTTGGTTAGGCTGAAATAGGAAGAAGAAATCAAACCATAATCCATCCATCAAGTTTCATAAGCTCAAGATTCTAGTTGAGAGAAAAATGAAGATTTTAACCACAAAACTCACCTTTCTTCCTCCCTCCAAAATCGGACCAGCCCTCTCTTTCGCCCTCTTCCTCGGCTGGAAATGTGAGGGATAGTAAACTTCAAGAATGCTTGAGGTGGAAGAAAGGGAAGAAAAAATGGAAGAAACTAGCACTTATTTCTCTCTCTTTTCCCTTAGAGCTCTGGCTCTTTCTCTCTCTATCTCCCAAATGTGTTGAAAATGAAGTATGATTGCAAGGAGTCAAACCTTTTAATGGCAAAAGTGCTTTTCCACGATTCGGGAAAAAGTGCTTTGGCACTTTATGTGTTCAGCGACAGATCTATTTCTTGCTCTAGTCCATTCAAACTGCACTTAAACTTATTATTCTCAAAATATTGCCATATGCTTAATTTCAACAAGTCACTAATCATGGGTAGAAAATTAGAGGAACCTAATGCATTAAATCAACAGAACAGGTGTATATAAATGCTATAAATTGTAAAATATTCAATTTAAACACAATTGTACTCATAAATAAATAAATAAACATAATATAAATAATATAATGTATTTTAAAAAAAATTTGAATTTGAGGCCTACTTAGGGTTTAGCAAAATCTAAGATTTTGTTTGATAAAGCTGAAATCGAAGTGCAATTCATTAAGTCCTAAATTGTTAAGTGGTGAATCTGATACAACTTTATGCGGATCTCATTGAGCATTATACCTGTTTGATAATTATAGGCAGTGAATGCTGAATTTCTTGTATTTTACAATTTTGTCCTTATATTGACTTGTTTATAAATGATCTATATTGGTATATTTTACTAGTAGTGCATATGATTTAACTTTATTTAAAATAAAATTATTTATTAGAAAAGAATGAACTAAAATGAATGAACTATTATCAAAAAAAAAATAATTATTTATTAGAAAAGAATGAACTATTATAGAAGAAAAAAAAGATGTGCTAAAAATGAAATAAAATTATAATATAACAAATTTATTTGATAAAATATAAATGCTAGTCTATCAAATGTTATAAATACAATTAATCAAAAAAAGCTAAAATGTTGATTTTTAATTTGCAAATAAGTTGATCATAAAAGTTTGATCGGTTTGCCAAGATCCTCTCTCCGTTTCGCATTTTCTAGGTTATCTTCAGCATGTTGCTCATTTTGTACCACAATTTTTCATTCTCAAAGATTATTTTTCTAGTCAATTTGTATTTACCTACGCTTCTCTTTCCTACTTTCTATTTCTATCATGGAAGATTATATTTCCATTAACGTTATAAATCAAATACATAGATGAAACATAGATTTTTTTGAATATGAGTATGAGCGACAACTACCGGTTGAAATAAAAGCATATGCATAAAGTTAATACTTACCTTTATGCTAAAATTGAATGTTTTAATGGGTAAATTTCTTAAGGTGAAGGTGACCAAAAAAAAAAAAAAAGTGGAGAAGGGGTTGATAAGCGAGCGATGATGGAAAGAAAGAATGAGAGAGAAGAAGAAGGCGGTAGAAGAAGAAGACAAGAGGAAAAATAAGGTGATTGTGTTCTATTGGCAGGGTTATTTATGTCCCTAAAAACTATACTTAAATACAGCCGGCCTTTTATTAAGTGGTGATAAGTGATAAACTTATCACTTATTTTTAGATCCATTTTGCCTAGGCACTTGCACCAATCATTAAGATGTAGTATTTTTTGTTATCAAACAGTCTTAACACCATTAAGGTTTGAAGTCATTAAGATTAAGACCTGAATTGAGCTATCAAATGGGGCCTAAGTCATTGTAAATCTAAGGCATTGCAAAATTTAGCAAATAACAAGATCTTTTTTTTTTTTTTTTTTTTTGGTTTTGAATTTCTAACTTCGTAATAATATGTGTTAAGAAACTTAAAAGACAAAATGTACTCCGAGTAAAATCTGACACAATTATAATGTGCTTTTCTTCATTTTCAATTGCTACATCCTAGTGAATGCGAGAAAATAATTCTCTATGGACACAGTAATACCATAAAAATTAGTCAAAATATTTCTTACAAAGAAATCAGGTCTTTTTTGAAGAAAAGGTCAAGGAAGGGGGTAAGAAATTTTAACAATATTTTCTTAGCTAAGAGGTGGGATAAACAGAAAATTAAGTGAAATTTCTATAGAACTATATAAGTTAAAATTAAATTTCTGAAAAGTTAGAAGCAACAGGCAGTTTTACCTTTATCGTCGTTGCTAGAGTCAAAACAAATGAGAGCCAAATTTGAAGGTAGGAAGGTGAAAATCAGAAAATTTTTCTTTTTTAAGGTGATGTCATGCTCTATGCATCGTATCTTTAGTGAAGCATGTAAATTAGGGTCTATCTAGCAAGTTCCTAGTGGATATTTATTAAGATAGAGGTCATGTATTGATATTTTAGAAAAATAAAATTAAATACGAAAGGTGTATGAACCCTATTTGATAATTCAATTCAGCACTTAAATTTAATAGATTTAGATGTTAACATGTTGGGATCGTTTGATAACCAATAATAGAACATGTCGATTAATTAAATGGCATTGAATCTTTTAGGTAGAACTTGCTCTCAAAAAATAGGTGATAAGCTATTTACTTATCATTAAATGTGATATCATTCAAATATATTAAATTTGGTACTTAACAATTCAAATTTTTATAAATTCAAATTTTCATATTTTAGATTTCAGATTTCAGTTTCAGATTTTAATTTTATCACACCAGGTGGGTAATTGTTAATATGTACATTCACAAGTTAAGTTAGGTATGATTTAAATATATTAATGATATAATACTCATTAGAAAATCTATAAAATAAAATAAAACAAGAAAATTATGTTCAGGATTATACGCACCGTATCTATACCTAAGGAGTGTATGTGTTTGGTGCTTTGGAATTCCGGTTTCATCAATAAACCGGTAGTATTCTTCCACATCCGCCAACATCTTTTCTCTGGACGGCAAGGTAACCTTACTCGACAAAACATGCGCCACCACTTGGCTTGTAATTCCATCATACGAAAATTTATGGTCTATTTGTCAAAAAATGTCAAAATTAGCTTTTGCGTTAGTAAGCCAAAATATTTCATCTTTTAATTGTAAATTAAGAATTAGAATCAAGGTTTAATCTTATTCATACTAGTAGTGTATACACTAACAGGCATAACTGCATATTATGTATACAAAAGTTGGATTTTGAATTCATTTCTTTTTCCTTTTTTTTTCAGTAAGGAGTGGTGAGATATAAGAAACGAGGAGGGGGTAAGGAAATTAAAGTCCAAAACCTCTATATCTGGGGTTTCAACTTTAGCTACTAGACTAAGATCTTCTCGATCAGCACAGTTTATGTATAATCATCATGCATCCAGATTTGGCAGTACAATCCATGCATAGCAGGTTAATCCATAGAACAAACGTAAATATTGGCCGTATTTGAAGAGATACATTGCCAAAAATGATCAAATAAATACTGACCCGACTTGGGATTCCGACAAAAGAAAGAGTGGGAGCAAATTGCGGAGGAATGACGTGTTTGTATAATGGATCAACACGATTGTCATCAAAGGTAATTATCCCCTTTGTGTTTAAGAACGGGAAATCGTATTTGTACCTGTCAATACAGTTTAGAAATAATTAATCCCCACTTACAAACTCTCTTCAGTCCCCTTCGGCCCTAAATAGTAATGATCTCATGTTATTTGTGCTAAGATTTATTACAGAATTGTACCATTGTAGTGTTCTTGTGTTTATAGCAGATTATAACCCCAAAATTTGGGAACTTGGTTGGGCCAATGCAGTACATGTTTTTGTGCAGCTGCATTGTTGATATAGATGTGATAAGTATACGTTGTGTGCAATTGCATAAGGTTTGTTGATATACATATGTGTGAATAACGTGATAGTATTCGGTGTAAATTAATGCCAAATTATTCTAATTAAATATATGAAATCTTTAATTCATATATACAAACTTTGAATTAACCTCATATATATTGATAGTTTATACACTAATGGGTATGGACAGATGCCACATATGCAAGAATTGAAATTTATATTCAAAGTAGAATTAAGTGCCATGCATCCATAAAAGATTTGTATATATACTGTTAGTGTACATAAGATTAACCTAAAAATTTTTACTCCCAAACAATAGTATATGTTTCTATAAGCCAAATACTGTAGCACATAGCAACTGCAGGAACTGACCCAAAACACACCTATATTGGCACTAAGCACAAAATGTGGCATCATATCCTAGTTAGGGCAATTCCCAATTTCAAGCTATGATTATGGTCCCAGATATAATTTCTGGGCTTTCTATTCAATAACTAACAGAAAAAATTGCAAAATTTACCAAGTCTTACTCCTGCACTGTAAATAAATGTGACCGATTAAGACAAAAAAAAGAAGAAACACTATGTCAGCTTTGTGAGAACCCTAAAATTTTATTCTTTTTTAAAAATTAAATAATAATAGTAATAATACTTATATTATGTGATTTCACTAAATTATTAGAACTTTTATTTATAAAGTTATTATTTATAAAGTTAGTTAATTTTATTTGAATAAAATATCCATTTTCGTTTGGCTAGCGGTAAGATTTAATTTTCGAGTTGTGATGCGAGACTTAATTTTGAGATGAAACCTAGATTATGTATCGACTTTAAAGAAATAGAAATAAGATAGGATAATGTTGGATAAAGGAAATCTAGTGGGCAAATGAGGCTTCGCCACATAAGCAAAGTTAAAGGATAAGAAGTAGACTTTTGTACCCCTTTAAAGTAGCTTTGTGTCTTCTTTTTCTTTCACTTATTCCACTTTACCAAAAGCAACCAAACCCTCTCTCTTTCTCCTTGAAGCAGCCGAACTCCCCCTCCCCCTTTCCCTTGATTTAAGTTTCATTTTAATCCACCAAAACTTGCTTAAATCTTGCTTGTCTAGCCCGACCCACCTACAGGTGTAAAAAAGGTTTAGCAGGCTGTCGGTCTAACTCGCCAGACTCAAACACTTTCGGTAACTAAAACATTTGGAAGTGAGCGTAAATAACCATTCCAAGACAAACCACAAATAATAACATTACTATATTCAACTTACAACTCTCATTCCTACAGTTCAAAGTACTTAGGGTACAACCACAATATCATCTCACAGGCCCAAATACAACAATAGTCTAATGATCCATGATTACAAATGGTACAAGAATTAACATTGTATATACTAAGAAGGATCACGGTACTTGCTATCCATTCGTCTCGAGCCACAGTGGGGGGAAAAAATAAAACTTTTGGGGTGAGTTAGAAGCTCTAGGTGAATGTCGGTAAAACAAAATTCAAGGACCTTTAAGTTAAATATCACTTGTAAAACATTTGAGTTTTCAAACCATCATTCCATCAATACTCAATTTAACAAACAACATACGGTGAGCAGCAATTCAATACACATTAAATCCGATTGGAGGGCTACGGTATTCTCGAGGCGATTGCGGTCCGTCTTGTAGGTCAATCACCCTCCCTACTCCTCCTTATAACACGGTGATAATACCGGGTATACCGTGCGATTGCCTAAGGGTACCAACCTACCCGACCGAGTCCGTTTACGGCTTGAATAGGCCGATGCTTGAAGGGAAAGACCTTCCATTAGGCCGATGTATAAATATCCTGCAATCAGTCAATCCATCTACAAACAAATATTTAACTTAGCTTCGAGATGGTAACATCAAGCATTAATCACACAAGCGTAATTCACATAACATGGAAACACTCACAGACTCTTTCATAATTTCACTTGCAAAGCATTTCATTTGGAAATGATAGTAAATCATTTCAATAAATCGTTCCTTTGGAAACCATAGCCAATTTCATTTGAAGGGCTTGAAACCTCACAAATCCTTCATAAGTTATTTCGGTAAAACATTTTACTTGGAAATAGTGGTAAATCATTTCTTGGTAAATACTAGCAAATCATTTCACAAATCATTCATTTACAAACCATTTGATTTTCATTTAAAGAGGGTTAGAACACTCACCTCGATCCACTTAAGCAGTGAGCAAAGAAAAGGCTAAACTTAGTTAGTTGGTTCATCCTCGACAAAGTTTTGGCCAGTTGAGCCAAAGTTCAGCTATCAGATACTAGCCAAAATATGTAAAACTCAAAGTCTTAACTCAACTACTCAAAATCGCCAAACCCTCACTACCACAGACTCCTGTTCAGACCATATCTAAGATTACGCTCGTTGAAACTAGACAAGACTTATGGGTATGGAAGCTAGACTCGGAGAACTACAATTCACTAGAAATTTCACTTTCAAATTCATTTTGTAATATAGGTCAAATCGAGACATAAGGTTCAGAGTATTTTTAATTATTTGCAGGTGTTACCGGTTCAAAACAAACCAGCGAAATCTTACGGAAAAACCAAATTTTGTACACTTATTCTTCTATACATATAGGTTAGGTTTATACAAAATTCAGTCAAAAACTCATACAGGAAGTCAAAGTTGTAGGCGACTAAATAAACTCCCTGTTTTCCAAAATTACATGTTTACTCAAAATTGGTGAAAACACAACTTTTCACCATTAAAATTCATAGCTTCACTCTATTAAATCACATACTCATAATTAAACATAATACACATTTATTTAGGCAAAATCTCTGAAAAAATCACGAAATTTGAAATCAAACATTAAAATTACAGGGCATGGGTCTAGACCATCTCATACATTTTTCTTCCAAAATTTCCAACAACAACCAATTCCCTACTTTCAAGCCATATCAAGACTATTTTCACGAATATCATACAAATCCACAATGGGACCTCAAGTCAACTACCTAAAATCCACCTCAAGTCCAGCTACCTAGGTTGGGATTTCAAGGCTAACTTCATCTTTAGGATGAGATTATTATACCAATATCAACCATAGATCTAAGCTATTTAACACTATTAAAGCTATATCTAGTAGATTAAGAGCTTATACCTCGGATCCAACTGCACGATCCAACAAGATCAAGGATGATCTCTATTGGTTCCACTTTCCAAAGTTGCTTCAAGCCTAGCAACCTTCACAAGTTCGATCTTAGCCCTTGATCTACAAGCTTTGTTGTGTTTTCCCATAAAATTCCAAGATCAAGTTCAAGAGTCACCCATAAGCTTTCTTTCCCTTCTTTTCCTTTCTCCAAAATTTCGAATCTCACCCTCTTTCTCTCACCCTCAATCAGCTGCCAAGGTAGGATGAAACCCAAGCAAATTCCTTCACTCAAGCTTTACAAGTGAAAGGTGCTTGTTGAAGGAAAGAATGGAAGATCAAGATGCAAGATTTTCCCCTCTTTTCTTCCTTCAAGAAACCGGACCAGCTCTCTCTCTCTCCTCTCTCTTTCGGCTGCAAGGAGTGGTGAAGGTGATGATCTTCAATGGTTATTTAAAACTCAAGATTGGAAGGAACAAGAATAGAAGAATTGAAGAGACAACTCTCTCTCTCTTTCTTGCTCTCACTCTGACCACTCTCTCTCTTTTCTCCCCAAGTTTGCAGCTGAAAATGGAAGCTTAAAGGGAAGCCAAAAGTCAAGACAAGGGGACAAAAGGTTACAATTTCCACAATTTAGGAAAAAAAGGGCTTTTGGCACTTTATGTCCGTCTGACGGCAGTCCAACTTACCTTTTTTTCGATTCCAACACAGTCTAACCTTCATAATGTATTTCAATAATATCACTACATATGCTGATTTCAATTCCAAATCACTATTCATTTCGAATAATTTTTCGCAGCTAATTTTTGGCCAAAACCACACTTGGGTAAACAATTCTCGAAAAATCATCTAAATTAGAAAATAATAATTCAAAACATAGATTCACTAATAGTTGAGTCAAAATACATAATAATAATATTATTATCATTATCAATCATTTTCTGATAAAAAATAAAATTTCAGAACCCATCCTTCCCCTTATAAAAGGAATTTTGTCCTCGTCTTCTTACCTCGGTTGACCACAG
Organism: Gardenia jasminoides; assembly: GCA_013103745.1. Lineage (NCBI taxonomy): Eukaryota > Viridiplantae > Streptophyta > Magnoliopsida > Gentianales > Rubiaceae > Gardenia > Gardenia jasminoides. The sequence goes on from CM023105.1 coordinate 21,537,313, forward strand.
GTCTATTGACCAAAGGGTATATACTCTAGTTAATTTTCGTGGTGCGTTCCTCTCCTTCAATAGCTTGTTGAGGGGTATCCGCGTTTCCTTGGCGAGTACTATCTATGGGTTGCTTCTAACAGGCTGGCTAACTTGATGGTGAGCACTCCCACAATGCAAGTACATTTTCACCCCTTTCACCCACAGTTGTTCTCGGTTGTGATTGCTTTTCCACAATATCCACAAGTTGGCTGAAAAACGTGGCTAGGCTTCAGTGATATTTCCTTTGATTGGAACCTTCTTGTTTGAGTTTCTTGTGTTGTAGCTCTTTCTAATTGCTCCATTCTATGAGAAGAAGAAGGAAGAGGTGGTAGTCTCACTCCATCAGCCCCTTTTCTGACTTTGAATGGTGATACACTCTCTCTAAGGATCAAAGTGACTACCACTAGGTGTATCTCTCTTTAGGTGTGAAGAGGCTCTCGGTTGGGATTTTGTAATCTGACCCTTTGGACTTTCTCAAGGCATCAGGTAAAGTCTCAATTTGAGCTCTTGTCACCGGATCTTGAATTTCTAGATTGAGTCCTTGAATAAACCGCCTTATTAAACTTTATTTCGTAATCACTAGTTCGGAAGGCAAACCTAGACAATTTGGTGCATTGGGTTTCATATTGACCACTTACTTAGGTTTCTTGCAGTTTTATAAAATCCTCTTCTCTCTTTTCTTGGACTAGTGGTGGAAGAACTTTTCATTCAATTCTTGTACAAAATTCATCAAGTCCTAGGGTTTGTTCCCTTTCCCACTTGTTTCTTATAACATTCCACCATGCTTTCGAACCGCTTTCTTCAAATTGGAACTGACGGCAAAGGTCACTTGTTTCTCCTCCGGATAATCCATGCATCAAATATATTTCTTATATTCTCAACAATTCTCGACTTTATCGGTGAGGGGATCCCGAGAAAACTTAGGCGGAAAAACTTACGAAAACTTTCTAAAGCCTTATCTTTCCCTATCTCTTGGTTTCCAAGTTGATTCACTGTCCAGTTCAGCATGTACTTGTTGAGGCACTAAGCGTTCTAATAAATCCATCATCACGATTTAAAACACGTACCACTTGATCATTTGCCTCAACCGTTGGCCTAGTGTTTTTGGTTATGATCCCACTCTCTTCTCTTGATTTTGGGGGTTGTCTGCGTGGACGTCCCCGTCGTAGTCTTCTAGCTTCCATTCTCACAAGTAACAACCCATAAGAACAAAAGACAAATCCATTTTTTGCATAACATTGTCACAACCACGGTTTAAACTTCGGTCATTTCCCAATCCAGTACAAACTAGAACTCATTAAGCTAAAACACAAGTCACGGTCAAGTTGAGTACATACCAATCAAAATAGCAAACATAAGCAAATAAGTCATTAACAAAACACATTGGTCTCCAAGGTAGAACATTTTATATTCTAATCTGTCATCCCTCTTACAAGAGGTCAAAAGCAACAACGTCACTAGATTGAATTAGAATCAAAGATTCCCGTTCTCTAACAGTTAGACTTCATTTCCAGCGCTAGGATCGCCAGGACCCGCGATCTTCTCCACCTCTCTCCCTTAATTGTTGTGTCATTCGAGGCTAGCGATTGTGGCTTCTTGTAATTGAGACGCATAAAATATCAGTTCGTTCTTGCTCTTCAAAGCACCCTAGTCTCCAACTCTCCGGATTACGTCATTTGCTGCTCGCGTATGCGATGACCAATCTTGCCTCTCATCTACTTAGCTAGCACCACTGATCGGGATACGAATATATCATCCAACAATCACATTGACTATCCACCTCGTCCCTGGAGCAAGAACTGCGCGAAATGGCTGCGCCCGATCTGCTATCACGAAACATAATTGCAAGTAGATACCTTTGAGGTAGTCCTCGTGCTCCATTTCCTTCCATTCCTACAATCCAAGCTGGGATTAGTCTTTGAGGTAAACTATTGCCATAAATCATGTCACTTAATAGTCAAACTAGTCCACGGTCGATATCTAAACTTAAAACCTAGGATACACTCTGAGACACGAAGCTAAACTATACCACACAGGCCCATTACCTCTCATGCCTACCGCAAGTGCCAAGCGGTTTAGCGGGCTGTCATTCTATCTGCCGCGACTCAAACACTCGAGTAACTAAAACATTTGGAAAGTGAACGTAAATAACCATTCCAAACCAAACCACAAATAATAACATTACTATATTCAACTTACAACTCTCATTCCTAAATTACAGTTCAAAGTACTTAGGGTACATCCATAATACCATCTCACAACCCCAAATACAACAAAAATCTAACGATCCATGATTACAAATGGTACAAGAATTAACCCAGCCAAATACACTAAGAAGGATCCGCGGCATGCGCTATCCATAGTCTCGAGCCCCTATGGGAAAAATAAAAATTTTGGGGTGAGCTAGAAGCTCGATGAATGTCCGATAAAATAAGAAATTCAAGGACCTTTGAGTTAAATGTCACTTGTAAAACATTTGAGTTTTCAAGCCATCATTCCATCAATACTCAATTTAACAAACAACATACAGTAGACAGTAATTCAATACACATTAAATGCAGTATTGGGAGGATACAGTATTCTCCGAGAGCAGTTGCAGTCCGTCTTGTTGGTCAATCACCTTCCTACTCCTCCTTATAACACCCAGTAGTAATACTCGAGTATACCGTACAATGCCCCAAGTACCAACTTACCCGACCGAGTCCGCTTCTGGCTCGAATAGACCGATAACGAAGGGGGAAAGGCCTTGTTCAGCCAATGTGGTAAAGTACACATGGCCTACAGTCATGCGCAAGTAATATACAAATAGTGGAAAAGTAAGCAGGTTGAGCGATTATATTATCGGTTAGGTGAGTGCAATAAAGTACACACTCGCCTAGAAATAAGTATTTAACACTTATGAGATCAAGTAACATCAAGTATTAATCACACAAGCATGTAATTCACATAACATGCAGGAAACACTCACAAACTCTTCATAATTTCACTTGTAAAGCATCTCATTTGGAAATGATAGTAAATTGTTTCAATAAATCGTTCCTTTGGAAACCATAGCCAGATTTCATTTGAAAGGGGGTTGAAACACTCACAAATCCTTCATAAGTTATTTCACTTGTAAAAACATTTTACTTGGAAATAGTGGTAAATCATTTCTTGGTAAATACTAGCAAATCATTTCACAAATCATTCATTTACAAACCATGGCAGGATTTTCATTTAAAAGAGAGTTAGAACACTCACCTCGATCCACTTAAACGAGTGAGCAAAGAAGAAGGCTAAACTTCGTTAGTTGGTTCACCCTCGACAAAGTCTTGGCCACTTGAGCCAAAGTTCAGCTATCAGATACTAGCCAAAACATCTAAAACTCAAAATCTTAATTCAACTACTCAGAATCGCCAAACCCTCACTACTACAGACTCCTGTTCAGACCATATCTAAGATTACGCTCGTTGAAACTAGACAAGACTTATGGGTATGGAAGCTAGACTCGGAGAACTACAATTCACTAGAAATTTCACTTTCAAATTCATTTTGTAATATAGGTCAAATCGAGACATAAGGTTCAGAATTATTTAATGCACAGTGTTACCAGTTTCAAAAACAAGCCAACGAAATCTTACGGGAAAAATGCCAAATTTTGTACACTTATTCTTCTATACATATAGGTTAGGTTTATACCAAAATTCAGTCAAAAACTCATACAGGAAGTCAAAGTTGTAGACGACTAAAATCGCTCCCTGTTTTTCCAAAATTACATGTTTATTCAAAATTAGTGAAAACACAACTTTTCACCATTAAAATTCATAGATTCACTCCATTAAATCACGTACTCATAATTAAACATAATACACATTTATTTAGGCAAAATCTCTTCAAGAAAAATCACGAAATTTCGAAATCAAACATTAAAATTACCAGGCATGGGTCCGGCCATCTCATACATTTTTCTTCCAAAATTTCCAACAACAAAACCCTACTTTCAAGCCATATCAAGACTATTTTCACGAATATCATACAAATCCACAATCAGGTCCTCAAGTCAGCTACCTAAAATCCACCTCAAGTTCGCTACCTAGGTTGGGATTTCAAGAGCCCAACTTCATCTTTTCAGATGAGATCATTATACTAATATCAACTAGAGATCTAAGCTATTTAACACAATTAAAGCTATATCTAATAGATTTAGAGCTTATACCTCCGGATCCAACACGATCCAACAAGATCAAGGATGATCTCGTGAGTTCCACTTTCCAAAATTGCTTCCAAGCCTAGCAACCTTCATAAGTTTTGATCTTAGCCCCTGATCTACAAGCTTTGTTGGTGTTTTCCCATAAAATTCCAAGATCAAGTTCAAGAGTCACCCATAAGCTTTTTTTCCCTTCTTTTCCTTTCTCCAAAATTTCGGATCTCACCCTCTTTCTCTCACCCTCAATCGGCTGCCAAGGTAGGATGAAACCCAAGCAAAATCCTTCATTCAAGCTTCACAAGTTCAAGGTGTAAGTTGAAGGAAAGAATGGAAGATCAAGATGCAAGCTTTTCCTCTCTTTTCTTCCTTCAAGAAACCGGTCCAGCTCTCTCTCTCTCTCTCCTCTCTCTTTCGGCTGCAAGGAGTGGTGAAGGTGATGATCTTCAATGGTTATTTAAAACTCCAAGATTGGAAGGAACAAGAATGGAACAATTGAAAAAGACAACTCTCTCTCTCTTTCTTGCTCTCACTCTCGGCCACACTCTCTCTTTTCTCCCCAAGTTTGCAGCTGAAAATGGAAGCTTAAAGGAAGCCAAAAAGTCAAGACAAGAGGGGCAAAAAGGTGCAACTTCCACAATTTAAGGAAAAAGTGCTTTTTGGCACTTTATGTCGCTTCAAACGCGACAGTCCAACTTACACTGTTTTACTCCATTCCAATACTGTCTTACCTTCATAATATTTCCATAATATCACTACATATGTTCGATTTTAATTCCAAATCACTATTCATGCATCAGAATAATTTTTAACGCTAATTTTTTGCCAAAACCACACACTGGCAAACAATTCTCGAAAAATCATCTAAATTAGAAAATAATAATTCAAAGCATAGATTCACTAATATTTGAGTGAAAATACATAATAATATTGTTATTATCATTATCAATCATTTTCTGATAAAAAATAAAATTTCTGAGCCCTCACATCCTTCCCCCCTTAAAGGAATTTTGTCCTCAAAATTCTTACCTTCTACTACCTCAGTCGACCCTAGAGTCTGTTGACCAAAAGGGTATATACTCTAGATAGCACTCGTGGTCGTTCCTCTCCTTCAATAGCTTGTTGAGAAGTATCCACGTTTCCTTAGTGAGTACTACTATCTCGCAGTTGCTTCCTTGGGCAGTGGCTAAGTTGATTGTCGGCACTCCCACAATGCAAACATTTTCACCCTTTCACCCAACAGTTGTCCACAATATCCACAAGTTGGCTGAAAAACCATGGCTCGACTTCCCTGTGATATTTCCTTTGATTGGACCCTTCTTGTTTGAGTTTCTTGTGTTGTAGCTCTTCTAATTGCTCCATTCTATGAGAAGAAGAAGGAAGAGGTGGTAGTCTCACTCCATCAGTCCCTTTTCCGACTTTGAATGGTGATACACTCTCTCTAAAAGATCCAAAGTGACTACCACTAGGTGTATCTCTTTTTCGTGTGTAAGAGGCTCTCAGTTGGGATTTTGTAATCTTGACCCTTTGGGCTTTCTCAAGAGCATCAGTAAAAGTCTCAATTTGAGCTGCTGCCAGAGCATCTTGAATTTCTAGATTGAGTTCTTGAATAAACCGCCTTATTCGCTTTCACTCTGTAATCACTAGTTCCGGGGCAAACCTAGACAATTTGGTGAATTGGGTTTCATATTCGGCCACACTTAAGGTTCCTTGCCGAAGTTTTATAAAATCCTCTTCTCTCTTTTCTTGGACTAGTGGTGGAAGGAACTTTTCATTCAATTCTCGTACAAAGTTCATCCAAGTCCTAGGAGTTTGTTCCCTTTTCCACTTGTTTCTTATAACATTCCACCATGCTCGAGCCGCTCCTTCAAATTGGAACACGGCAAAGGTCACTTGTCTCTCCTCCGGATAATCCAATGCATCAAATATATTTCTTATATTCTCTAACCAATTCTCAGCTTTATCAGGGTCAGGATCCCCAGAAAACTTAGTCAGAGAAAACTTCTGAAATCTTTCTAAAGCCTTATCTTCCCCTATCTCATGGTTTCCAAGTTAATTCACTTGTCCAGTTGCATGGCCTTGTTGAGGCACTAAACGTTCTAATAAATCCATCATACGATTTAAAACCTATGCCACTTGATCGTTTGCCTCAGCCCTTGGCCCAGTGTTTTGGTTAGCCACAGATCCACTCACGTCCTCTTGATTTTGGGGTTGTCTACGTGGACGTCCCCGTCATGGTCTTCTAGCTTCCATTCTCACAACTAATCCAAATAGACATACATTAGTTCAATATAAACTTGGAGCGTACATATACAAGTAACAACCCATAAGAACAAAAGAAACAAATCCATTTTTGCACATAACATTTTCACAACACAGTTTAAACTTAGTCATGTCCCAATCCAGTACAAACTAGAACTCATTAAGCTGAAACACAAGTCACAGTCAAGTTGAGTACATACCCAGTCAAAAATAGCAAACATAAGCAAATAAGTCATTAACAAAACACATTGGCCTCCAAGGAGAACATTTTATGTTCTAATCCTGTCATCCTCTTACAAGAGGTCAAAAGCAACACGTCACTAGATTAATTAGAATCAAAAGATTCCCGTTCTCTAACACGTTCGACTTCATTTCCAATGCTAGGATCATCAGGGCCACGATCTTCTCCACCTCTCTCCCTCAATTGTTGTGTCATTCGAGCCAAACGATTATTGGCTTCTTGTAATTGAGCACGCAAAATATCAGTTCGTTCTTGCACTTCGAGCACCCTAGTCTCCAACTCTCGGATTCTGTCATTTGCTCTCGCATTTGCGATGACCAGTCTTTGCCTCTCATCTACTATAGCTAGCACCACACGATCGGGATACGAATATGTCATCCAACAATCACATTGACTATCCACCCTACATCCTGGGACGAACTGCCGAAATGGCTCGCCCGATCTTGTCTGACACATAATAGGACGAAGTCGCCTTCGAGGTAGTCCTCATGCTCCATTTCCTTCTATTCCTACAATCACAACTGGGATTAGTCTTCGAGGTAAACTATTACCATAAATCATGTCACTTAATAGTCAAACTAATCCCACAGTCCGGCATCCTAAACTTAAATCCAAGGATACACTACAGAGACCTGAAGGCTAAACTCTGGTACCACCTGTGACAGCCCCACCTCACCCTAAGGCATGCCAAAAGGTTTAGCGGGCTGTTAGCCTAGCTCTAGCCAGGACTCAAACACTCGAGTAACTAAAACATTTGGAAAGTGAACGTAAATAACCATTCCAAACCAAACCACAAATAATAACATTACTATATTCAACTTACAACTCTCATTCCTAAATTACAGTTCAAAGTACTTAGGGTACAACCACAATACCATCTCACAGGCCCAAATACAACAAAAGTCTAACGATCCATGATTACAAATGGTACAAGAATTAACCCAGCCAAATACACTAAGAAGGATCACAGCGCACGCTATCCATCGTCTCGAGCCCTGTGAGAGGGAAAAATAAAACTTTTTGGGGTGAGTTAGAAGCTCAGTGAATGTCCAGTAAAAACAAGAAATTCAAGGACCTTTGAGTTAAATGTGACTTGTAAAACATTTGAGTTTTCAAGCCATCATTTCATCAATACTCAATTTAACAAACAGCATACAGTAGACAGTAATTGAATACATATTTAAATCCAGTATTGGAAGGATAAAGTATTCTCCGAGAGCAGTTGTAGTCCGTCTTGTCGGTCAATTACCCTCCTACTCCTCCTTATAACGCCCAGTGGTAATACTCGAGTATACCGTACAGTGCCCTAAGTACCAACCTACCGGATCGAGTCCGCTTCTGACTCGAATAGGCCGATAATGAAGGGGGAAAGGCCTCGTTCAGCCAATGTGGTAAAGTACACATGGCCTACAGTCATGCGCAAGTAATATATAAATAGTGGAAAAGAAAACAGTTGAACAGTATATTATCAGTTAGGTTGAGTGCGATAAAGTACACACTCGCCTAGAAACAAGTATTTAACACTTATGAGATCAAGTAACATCAAGTATTAATCACACAAGCATGTAATTCACATAACATAGAGGAAACACTCACAAACTCTTCATAATTTCACTTGTAAAGCATTTCATTTGGAAATGATAGTAAATCATTTCAATAAATCGTTCCTTTGGAAACCATAGCCAGATTTCATTTGAAACGGGGTTGAAACACTTACAAATCCTTCATAAGTTATTTCACTGGTAAAAACATTTTACTTGGAAATAGTGGTAAATCATTTCTTGGTAAATACTAGCAAATCATTTCACAAATCATTCATTTACAAACCATGGCAGGATTTTCATTTAAAAGAGAGTTAGAACACTCACCTCGATCCACTTAAATGAGTGAGCAAAGAAGAAGGCTAAACTTCGTTAGTTGGTTCATCCTCGACAAAGTCTTGGGCACCTGAGCCAAAGTTCAGCTATCAGATACTAGTCAAAATATCTGAAACTCAAAGTCTTAACACAACTACTCAGAATCGCCAAACCCTCACTACTACAGACTCCTGTTCAGACCATATCTAAGATTACGCTCGTTAAAACTAGGCAAGATTTATGGGTATGGAAGCTAGACTCGGAGAACTACAATTCACTAGAAACTTCACTTTCAAATTCATTTTGTAATATAGGTCAAATCAAGACATAAGATTCAGTAGTATTTAAAGCACAGTGTTACCAGTTTCAAAAACAAGCCAACGAAATCTTACGGGAAAAATGCCAAATTTTGTACACTTATTCTTCTATACATATAGGCTAGGTTTATACCAAAATTCAGTCAAAAACTCATGCAGGAAGTCAAAGTTGTAGACGACTAAAATCGCTCCCTGTTTTTCCAAAATTACATGTTTACTCAAAATTAGTGAAAACACAACTTTTCACCATTAAAATTCATAGCTTCACTCTATTAAATCACATACTCATAATTAAACATAATACACATTTATTTAGGCAAAATCTCTTCAAGAAAAATCACGAAATTTCGAAATCAAACATTAAAATTACCAGGCATGGGTCCGGCCATCTCATACATTTTTCTTCCAAAATTTCCAACAACAAAACCCTACTTTCAAGCCATATCAAGACTATTTTCACGAATATCATACAAATCCACAATCAGGACCTCAAGTCAACTACCTAAAATCCACCTCAAGTCCGCTACCTAGGTTGGGATTTCAAGAGCCCAACTTCATCTTTTCAGATGAGATTATTATACCAATATCAACCATAGATCTAAGCTATTTAACACTATTAAAGCTATATCTAGTAGATTTAGAGCTTATACCTCCGGATCCAACATGATCCAACAAGATCAAGGATGATCTCGTGAGTTCCACTTTCCAAAGTTGCTTCCAAACCTAGCAACCTTCACAAGCTTCGATCTTAGCCCTTGATCTACAAGCTTTGTTGGTGTTTTCCCATAAAATTCCAAGATCAAGTTCAAGAGTCACCCATAAGCTTTCTTTCCCTTCTTTTCCTTTCTCCAAAATTTCGGATCTCACCCTTTTTCTCTCACCCTCAATCGGCTGCCAAGGTAGGATGAAACCCAAGCAAAATCCTTCACTCAAGCTTCTCAAGTTCAAGGTGCAAGTTGAAGGAAAGAATGGAGGATCAAGATGCAAGCTTTTCCCCTCTTTTCTTCCTTCAAGAAACCGGACCAGCTCTCTCTCTCTCCTCTCTCTTTCGGCTGCAAGGAGCGGTGAAGGTGATGATCTGAAATGGTTATTTAAAACTCCAAGATTGGAAGGAACAAGAATGGAAGAATTGAAGAAGACAACTCTCTCTCTCTCTTTCTTCCTCTCACTCTCAGCCACTCTCTCTCTTTTCTCCCCAAGTTTGCAGCTGAAAATGGAAGCTTAAAGGAAGCCAAAAAGTCGAGACAAGAGGGGACAAAAAGGTGCAACTTCCACAATTTAATGAAAAAGTACTTTTTGGCACTTTATGTTGCATCACATGCGACAGTCCAACTTACACTATTTTACTCCAATCCAACACTGTCTAACCTTCATAATATTTCCATAATATCACTACATATGCTCGATTTCAATTCCAAATCACTATTCACGCATCGGAATAATTTTTAATGCTAATTTTTGGCCAAAACCACACACTGGCAAACAATTCTCGAAAAATCATCTAAATTAGAAAATAATAATTCAAAGCATAGATTCACTAATATTTGAGTATTAACAATTCTCGAAAAATCATCTAAATTAGAAAATAATAATTCAAAGCATAGATTCACGAATATTTGAGTGAAAATACATAATAATAATATTATTATCATTTTCAATCATTTTCTGATAAAAAAAAAAATTTCCGAGCCCTCACACAATCTTGCTCCAACCTTGGACCATCATCAAACTCGGTAAGAAGGCTTTAGGGAAGGAAGATCTTAAAGGTTTTAGTGCTTGAATCTTGAGTTCTTGTTTGGCATCTTAAAGAAAGGTAAAACCCTCTAAAGTTTCAATCTTTCTTCCATTTCTTGGCTAGATATTAACCATAGAAACTTGGGTTGTTGATGGGTTTTATGGATTTTTGATATATGATGGAAGATCTTGAGCCATTTTTTTTTCTCTCTCTCTTGTCTCTCTTGGCCGAATAGGAGAAGAAGGAGAAGAAGACCTAAAGCTTCAATTTTTCTTGCCAAATCTTGCTAGGAAGGAAGGTAACTCGTGTATTTAACCATTCTTGCACCATTTCTCGTAGATCTAAGAAGATCTATGGTTTCTTTTGTTAGAAAAGCTGATATCTTGACATATTAGAGTTGGGCTCTTGAATTCCCAACTTAGGTAGAGGCCTTGAGGATATTTTACTTGCTTTCTTGATTTGCTTCTAGGTAGAGGCCTTGAGGTATTATGTACTTAATATGGTGAGATGATTATGTATTATGACTTGGATTTTGACTTGTTTGGTGGTTTGAGTTTTACTTCTTTAACTAGTTGCAAGCTTGTGGTAATGTTGGTTGTTTTGGTAGCATGTAAAGTGAGATTTTGTGCTTGAATGTGGGTGAAAATTTCAGCTTTCAAATCTTACCTTTGGACCAAGAATTTGGAGCAAAGATTTTCAGATTTTAGGGCTTCATTTTACTCCATTTTGAGCTAAAACTTTGGTTTAAAAACCTTAATTTAGCCCCAACTTGAAGCTCAAAAATTTCTATTTTGAAACTACAATCATGGCCAAAAGTTTGAGCTGAAAATTCTAGTTTTTAGAGTCTCATCTTGAGTTAAGAGTTTGTCAAAATAATGGCCCTTAGCTGCTCTTTGATTGAGGAAACAAAGTTGATTTTAAAAGAAAGGAATAGAGGAAACTTCCACAAGTGAATAGCCAAGAATTTTGTATAGCAGGATTTGAAAACCAGCTTTTGGAAACTGTTATATCTTGGTGTAGAAAAATCTAAATCAAGTTCCATTTGATGCGTTTGAGACTAGACTTAGAGTTATTTCAGTGATATAAATTTCAATGGCTAGTTCAATTTCTGTGAATTTTGGCGAATTTTCAAAGTTGACTGAAAACTAAGACTGATATGTCCTGTTTTTACTGTAGCAGCAGATTTAAACTGAAATTCGACTAGTTTTTGATCTAAATCTTGAACAAGTGTCTTCTGAAAAGTTTTATTTCATCGAGTCTATTTTCCAATGGTATAAGATTCATGATTTTTGGACTTATAGAACTCAAGTTGTGATTTTTCAAAGAATGTCGTGCAAAAATCGAAAATGTTCTAAGGGAGTGATGAAAGCTTAGAATTACCTTGGAAACATTTCCTAGTTTTTAAACCTAACCTTTTGATTATTTGAACACCAATCCATACTTGGAAAATGGATTTTCAATCACATGAGCTTTCTTTTGACGTGAAATGGGGAAAACTTGATTTTTGGAAGTTGACCTTGGTTAAACACCTAGGTAACTTTGGATATGCATGTCTCAGGTGAAAACATGGGCATCGAGGAGCTTGATTGACTTCCTGACTTATTCTCACTTGCTCTCGACTTTTGGTGAGTGTCAAGTGCATGTTTGATGTTAAATGAATGAAGTGATACTTGAATAAATGTTATGTGATTCGTGATTGTAAATTTGCCAAGGTGAGGGTGTACTTTATCGCCCTCATTTTTCTCTCTTTCTCTTATTTGGTTATTTGATACTTGTGATATGAATCGGTATGACATGTTCTCGTACTTGAATATGCTTGTAATTCGAGAGTTTTAGGCGGCAATATGTACCGCACCTTAAATGGTCAGAGGTGCCTCTCATACCGATTCAGTACTATGATCGAATCTAAAGTCGATTAGAGCGTTGTCTCATCGACCAATCATGCTTGTGGGGACACCCCAACCCGTTGGTGAACCTTGTAACTCAAGCCGGCAAGGGCTTGGTCGAGAAACTTGGAGAACCATGGGAAATTATTATAGCTTGATCTTTTGAGATCTTGCTTGATATACTCAAATAGTATTACCATCTCATGCTTGTTTGGTTCCAGATCCGAGAGAGTGACATGGTGGATGGAGGAAGTAAGTGGAGTTCTACGGATTTGTTACAACTTGGGTTAACGGAGGGTCGACCAAGGATGACTTGAACCGACCATGATGTGGAAATAGCTCCTGAGAGCTCCTGTATCCTTTCTAATTGTGTGTTATTTCCAACTTGCTCGCTTATGTAATAATTTTATCAAGTGTGCAATTTATTATGTTAATTGCTTCTTGCTTGCTTGCCTGTTTTCTTGGCCTCACTGAACGTTGGCTCACCCCAAGTTGTTTCCCTTAACAGGTTTTGAAAAGTGAAATTTGGAGGCTATAGACTAGTGGAATTGGGAAGATATCTCTTGTATGACTTTTGAAATATTTGGAGTGTAAACTTTATCATGTATATGGGTTTTGGATTGTATTAGCAAATGGTGGCCTCAATGGATTGTGGTTTGTATATTCGAAATAGTTCTTGAATCTAATATTTAAGTTTTATTTGTGATTGACTGTTAAGTTAGAATGAGTCGTGAGTCCTGACGAGAGTTGGGCAGGCGTCCCGTTGAGACCTTAGGGTTCGCCCTAGGAAGAGGTGGGGGCGTCATAGGCTTATACCCTGTACAATGAAGAATGATATCAGCAGCAATGAAAGCCCCATCCTTAAAAGCAATTTCACCATTCTCATAGCAATATTCGACTTACAAGAAAACTTGACTAGTTGGAATTGCATATTGATCATCCAGAAACGTAGGCCTAAAAAAAGAGGAGAAAGAATAAGGCAACTCAGAAGAAAACAATGGAGGACTAACTTTACTTTGCACTCTCGAATTTGTACCACGTTCTCACTTTTCAATTTAAAATTTAATTTTGGGCACTTTTCACCTTAACCTTATAGATTTATCCCACTCAATTAGTCCAATAACTAATATCACTAGCGAAATTAACTAAATAGAGAACCATAAAGTCAATGACAAAGCATTGAAAGTGATAAAAAAGGACGAAATGCGGTACCTAAAAAAAAATTACATTGTGATTGATTTGTAAAGTCCTTTACTTTGTCAATTTTACTAACATTATAATCGATTGGATTTAAGTGGGACAAACCTGAGAATTTAATGTAAAGTGTCTCAAATTAGAGTTTAAAGTGTAAAGTAAGAATGGTGTATAAGTTTGAGGGTGTAAAGTGAAATTAAAAGAAATAAGAAGAAACATTAGTGCTTATTGTCTTGAAAATAACATGCAGATATACATCAAGATGAAAGATGAACCTCTTTGGCTACCCTAGAAATTTCGAAGCCAATGTCATATGCACTCGGTCCAAGTCCAATCACAACGACAACCAGTAAATATTTTGAAAGAATAAACCTATTAACAGAAACAATCCAGCTGAAGTGTCCAAAAATACAGAAGTACAGTATGAAAAAAGGCAAGAATCATAATAGACATCAATACCTGATCCCTATAAGGCTCAGGAACTCTATAGTTGTGGCTATGGATTTGTTTTCCGGGCCATTTCTTGATTCCTTGCAGGTAATAAACAGGGAATACGATCAAATAATTGATCTAGCTTCTAGCCACCACAGTTACATTTTACTTGCAGCATCCAAAATCTCTTTGATTTCTTTTTCTAGATTACTACTGATAAAAAATAGGGAATTTTACCATTTTAGTCCCTAAACATTTTCACTAAAATCGATTTCATCCCTGATAAATTATTTTAATCAATTTAGTCCTCAAACAAGGCTTTTACTTCCAATGTAGGACTTTTGACCAAATTTTGTTCAATTTGCATGGACCTACAGGGGCATAATTGGTATTTAGGCCTAATTTTCTGCAATTAATAGACAAAATAGATTAAAAAGATAATTAAAATTGCTTAACATCTAAAATAAAAAGAATGAGGGCTATATAAAAAATTAAGCAGTTTTAGACATTAAGCAATTTTAATGGTCTTTCTAATCTATTTCATCTGTTAATCATAGAAGGGTAAACTAGTGTGACGATTATACCCTTTCAGGTTTATGCAAATTGAGTAAAATTCGGTCAAAAGTCCTACATTGGAAGTAAAAAACTTGTTCAAGGACTAAATTGGTTAAAATAATTCATTAGGGATGAAATCAGTTTTAGTAAAAATGTTCAGGGACTAAAATGGTAAATTTCCCTAAAAAATATATACAAATGGTCGTGCTCAACAGTAAACATCCAAGGCAGGTAAACATGATGTACTATGGCGTTACACAGTGCACCTAGATTCATTTGAGAGAAAGTGCTTCATGCATTAAAATTTTATGTCATTTTCTGATGTATCCAAGACATGATCCACATCAATAATCATTTCAAACCAGTTTTCTCCTAGACTATAAACAAGTTAGAATAGAGTGTAAAAAAAAGTGAAATCATCATTTTGTTAGGTTGAGTTGTAGTTGGTAGGTGAGAGTGTAGATATTAATTCAAAATTTGAATGTGTATCAATTAGTGATTGATAGGTGGCTGGTTGTTATCTGTTAGTGATTAATATCAATTAAATGGTTGATAGATAGTAGGACATTAACTCTTGTAAGTCTATAAGTAGGTAATTGTAACTTTGTATACTAACAAGAAATGAAAAAGAAAATTCTCTCCAAACTCTTTCTATAGTTTCTCTCTCTAGATTCTTCGTCTTTCCAACACATTTTACCCTAAAATGGACTGGTGAGTCCTCAGATCCAGATAAGATGATGATTAGGGTTTTCAATTAGGAATGAGTACCTGGAGGATTTGCCAACTTGGGTATGGTGTAATGACCATCACAAACCACAACAGCCTCGAACAGCTCTTCTGAATCAAGTTTACCGCACGATTTCAACTCAACAATCCAATGATCATCCTTCTGCTCAATATTGATCACTTCGCTATTCAACCGAATCAACTGATTGAGTCCAAAATCTCTTGCGAATTTGTTCAAGAACTTGAGCACCTCTTCATTGAGGAAAACAGACTTTTTTACCATTATTTTTCCCGACTATGAAAGGGTAATCTGTAAATTCCATAAGCTGTGTGGTAAGGTTTGTCCGAAGCGAGTTATAGAGACTGCTATGAACAACTTGTCTATTAGGGTCAAGCCCTAGAGGATCACTCTCGACTCTAGGATCATACACCCATATTCCACCAATTTTGTCTGATTTTTCGTAGACCACCACATGATGACCTTCTCTTTGAAGCTCACGGGCTGTGACAAGGCCGGAAACTCCTGCTCCGATCACTGCCACCTTGAGATGATGTAGTGCCATATTGTACGTACACTAGTTTATTATCACACGTTGATATTGAGCTGATCCCAGACAACCAGAAAGCGCAATAGCAAGTGAAAGGAAGTTGGGGGAATAGGCCCAGTATCTGGGCAAAGGATCCTCAGTTATAACTTTCCATGTTATATTCTTGTTACACTATTTATTTTGAGAAGTTGTGTAACATAAAAATATATCATAGTAGACCCCAAACGAAATATATGGTAGGGTAGAAGGTTTTATCCGAAAAATTTTATATTTCAATTCAAAATTTCTCCTCTCTTCTTTCTGAAAAGGGGGATATGGGAAGAGATGGCAAGAAGAGCTACATATATTCGTACTAGCTTGAGCTCTAACCAAAACGTTCTATTCAAATGTTATAATTACTAGGTATAGGTATAACAAAGCCTTCATTCGGGAAACACGTGGGCTAACTTTGTTTTTGGCGTACCACAATATAGTTGACAAAGGATTAATTAGTATCAGCAGTCGCTCACCCACCCATTAATCTTGATTTAGTTAGTAATGTTGATTTACACGTAAATCCCAGTAGGTAAAGCGAATCAATTGATGCATTTGTTTACAAATTTCAGGACCAGATGGCTGTATTATTGGAGTCTTTAAAATGGGAAAAAAAAACGGAATAATAGAGGTAAAGCAAATCAATTAATGCATTTGTTTACAAATTTTAGGACCAGCTGGCTGTATTATTGTAGTCTTAAAAACGGAGAAAAAAATGAATAATGGCTAATCATTTATGTTAGCTCTTGTTACCATATCACTTTTCCTCATTTAAATTTTTATGGTAAATAGAAAACATTTGTAGTGATTCTATAACTGTGCTATCTAATCTTTCTAGTCCAATGTTAAAGAACCCAATATGATTTGGGCTTTTTCCCACAGTAGTAATTCCACTTTCTAGCCTTGATTTTTCTCTTTATCAATTTGTATTTTGTATACCTAACTATCGTATTTGACAATGTAAATTTTACTATGAACTGACAAAACATATGAATCTAGGCATTAAGGAAGGTGACGTAGTGCATGTGAGGGTCTCGAAATTTAAAATTATTTTAAAAAATACATAATATTATTTATATTGTGTTTATTTATTATTTATGAGTAAAATTATGTTTAAATTGAATATTTTCCAATTTATAACATTTTATACGATTTATTTGCCGGTGTGCGATTTTGACTGAATTAGGTGTCTAATTTTCTACTGGAGCATGATTAGTGACTTTAAGCTGAAATTAAGCATAAGTGGCGATATTTTGGGAATATTAATAAGTTTGGACAGTGTCGGAATGGACTAGAACAGTGTAAGTTAGACTGTCGCGCGTGACGCGACATAAAGTGCCAAAAAGCACTTTTTTCCCTTAAAATAAGGAAATGCACTTTTTGGGCAATAAAAGCCTTGACTTCTTGGCTTCCTTTAAGCTTTCATTTCAGCTGAAATTTGTGAGATAGAGAGAGAGAAAGAGCCGAGAGGGAGAGCAAGGAAGAGAGAGAGAATTGTCTTCAAATTTCTCCCATTCTTGTTCCTTCCAAGCTTGGAGTTTTAAACCACCATTGAAGCCCATCCAATCCACCATTCTTTGCAGCCGAGAAAGAGGAGAGAGAAGGGGCTTTGGACCGGTTCTTGGAGAAAGAAAAGAAGGGGTAAGTCTTGAAGTTGATCTTTCATTTCTTTCTCAATTAGTACCTTGAAATTTGCGGAAGTTTTGGGCTTGATTTCTTCCCTCCATTTCAGCCGAACCAAGGAGAGAGGAGAGAGAGTTAAGTCCGAAATTCTTGAAGGGAAAAGAGAGGAAAAGAAAAGTTAGAGTGATTGTTTTAGCTTGAGATCGATCTTGAGTTTGCCCTTAGAGGCGAAACCATCAACAAATCTTGAAGATCTTGAGCTAGGATCGAAGTTCTTGAAAGCCAACAAGCTAGGAAGCAACCTCCTTGAAGAAGAGCCCGAGAGATCTCGTTGGATCTTGCTGGATCTTGTGGGATCTTGATAGATCCAGAGGTATAAGATGTGAAACTCGTAGATCTAGCTTTATTAGTGTTAATTAGTGTAGATCTGTGGTTAATATTGATAAAAATGATCTCATCTGAAAAGATGAAGTTGGGCTCTTGAAATCCCAACCTAGGTAGCGGATTTGAGGTGCCCTCTAGGTAGCGGACTTGAGGACCTGATTGGGAATTTGATTGTTATTTGTGAACTTGCCTTGATATGGTTAGAAATTAGGGTTTTAGTTGTTGAAAAGTTTGAAGGAAAAATGATTACAATGGCCGAAACCACACTTGAAAGCTTCTATGTTTGATTTCGAAATTTTGTATTCAGTTGTGATGAATTTCTGTTTAAGAAAATATATGATATGTACATTTATTGGTGTATGACTTTTTCAAAAGATAAAGAATGGAATTTCTTACGAAAATTGGGCAAAAAATGTCGTTTGAGGGTTTTGTAGTATTACAGTTCCATTTAATGAATTTTGTAAGAAAAGATATGGTTTGAAGTGTTTTAAAGTTATATTAAAGTATTGTCAAAGAGTGAGTGTTGAGTTTTGTGATAAAAGTGATTTTGATGTGATAAACCTCACCCAAGTGTTTTATTAAAGAAAATGTGAAAATAGTGCTTGGGGAGTACATTGGTGACGTGTCATATTTGAAATGAGATAGTGATCTTCAAAAGACTCATTTGAAACGTTGTGTCATGTGAAATGAGTGATTTTCCTTGAGGGAATTTTTGGGAAAAAAATATTAATTGCAAACTATGAAGTGAAAGTGAAATGTTTTGGTTAATAAGAGATGAAGTGAATCTCATCTATTGTTTTAAATTATTTTAGGGAGTGTGCAAGGCAGTGACTTTGATCCCTACGTGGAAGCTGAACCCTATTTCGGTGAGTTTCCATGCATGATACTTGACTATGTGTATTTAACTTGAAATGTGAAATAATGTGAAAAATAGATTTTGATCCATCAAATGGAATAGTGTGTACTTTATCGCATTTACTCCCATTTGAATGGTACTACTTGCAAAAGTGTTTTCACGATATTTTGAGCATACTTTGAATCTCTTGTCTTCTGCCATGAATCCTGTTTTGAATTATATGAAGTGAAGTGACATGTCTTGTATTTCCTGTTTTCGAGAATACTTAATCCCCTTGATATGTTATCGACTCGAGCCATTGGGGAAGACCCAGGTCGGGGAGATTTAACAATCTTGGGCTACATGATTAACTTAATCCCCTTGGTAAGTTATCGACTCGAGCCGTTGGGAAGACCCAAGTCGAGGAGATTAACAACCTTGGGCTACATGACGTGTTGTGTGCTCTGGATTTGACAAATGGCCTTGTCCCTGTTGTAGAGCAATACACAAATATAAATTTCCTGTTAGGCTGGCGGGCCCGGTTGGGGGTTTTGGTGGAGAAAGGAGTAAGTGGTGTTCTATTTGGTTAAGTATGAAAGTTGACGGAGTGTCAACTACGAGAATTGCGCACCAGTCCTGGATTGTGCTCCAGTTTCGAGGACCTTAGCCCCTAAGGGCTACTCGTATCCTACTCTTGTGTGATTATTGGCTTTCCTTACTTGTTTATTTCCAAGTGTGAATCTTGAAGTGAAAAATCATATGTGTTATGTGCTTTGCATGTTTTTGGGAACTCACGGGCTTTTTAGCTCAACCTTTCAAATTTGTTTTCCTTAGCAGGGACCGAGAACCCAAGCGAAGGTGCTCACCGTTGGTCTCGAGGTTTACTTTTGTATTTGTCTTAAGAGATTTGAATTGTAAATTTGGAATGTGGTTAGAGAAATGAGTACCCAAGTTGAAAAACCAACCTTTAGAATTAGGGGTTTACTTATGTTAAATATTTCGAGAACTTTGGGTTATGGTTATTGAAAGCTTTTGTAATATGGAACCTGATTGTATGGATGGAGGATTTATGTATTCAAAGTTTGTAATTTGAAGTTATGGGTTTGTAAGTTATTATTCGATTTGTATTTTGTTTAGATTTTTAGTTTGATAAGTCATGTGATGTTTGAGTGTGTGAGTCCTGGCGAGAGTTAGGCAGGCGCCTACTGATACCCTAGGGTACGCTCTAGGGAGAGGTGGGTCGTCACAGTGCACATATGGATATCTTTGATTTATTTCTACATGCCGTTAGGGGTGTGCATTCGGTGCAAAATCGGTAATTCGGTTAATTGAATTCGGTAATTCGGTTATTTTTCCTCTAAAAGTCTAAACCGTTTCCAATCTCAAATTGAATTTGGTAATTCGAAATCGGTACAAAAACCGTATTATTACCGAATTGGGACTTTTGCTAGTTTATTTAATTGTTTATAGTTTGTATGTTGTAATTTATTTTTATCAATTATCACAATTTAGTAATTAAGGCATATTACAATTTACAATTTACATTCTTTAATAGTGTAATTTTCAATTTAGGTCTCTAAATTTTTGTACATTCATTGTGTTTCTCATTAATAAAATTTTTATTCTTGATTTGAACCCCAAAATTATTCACAATTTAACATATTAGTCATGTTCTACCTATTTGAAAAATTAATTCAAAATCAGTTGATCCCTTATACATACATAATTATATCTTAACTCCTTGGTTATTGATAAGTGATATTAGTTACAATTTATAATCTACAAAATATATAATTTACAATGAATCAATGATTAGTGTTATTTCACTTAATCACTTGTGGTTTACAAATTATATGTAATATATTGTAATGCACAATGCATTACACTTATTATCCTTGTTTCTTAGTTTTTGCATAAATTAAATGCTTTATTTGCAAATGATTTGATTGCTTTCAAAAGTGAAAACTAATATACCAATATACTAATATGTTGTCCACTTGTCATTATTTTCTAATTCTAGTTATGTATAAAATGGTAAGTATTCTAGTTATGTATTATTGTATATTTGTATTAATATAGTCATATTACAAATTCTAAAATAGTATATTATAGATAATGATTAGTGTTATGTCACTTAATCAAGTATAATTCACCAATTAAGTAATTTTAATGCATAGTGCATTTTACTTATATTTATTCTTATTTCTTACATAATTTAAATGCTTAAGTTGCAAATGACTTGATTACTTTTAATGGTGAAAACTAATGTACTAATATACTATACTTATCATCTAATTCTAGTTATATATAAAGTGATAAGTGTTATAATTATTTACTAGTATATATTTTTATTAATATAGTAATATTACAAATACTAAGATAGTATATTGTAAATAATGATTAGTTATGTGTCACTTAATCAGAGTTCACAAATTATGTAATGTGCAATGCATTAATTATATCTATTATTAATAGCTTATTAGCCTTTATCTATATAATATATTCATAGTATATATTACATACCTATATATATATATATATATATATATATATATAATTTTATAAACTAATTTGGTAATTTGAATTCGGTAAATCGGTAACCTATTTCGTTACAATTCCAAATTCAAATCGCTATTACCGATTGAAAATCTCATTACCTATTTCATACCATATTCAAATTCGGTGAATTTGGTATATACCGATTATGTACCAAATTACCAAATACCCGATTCCAAATTACCAAATTCAATTCGAAATCAGTTATGAAATCGGTACGAACCGAATTTGCACACCCCTACATGCTATACTATTCTTGGAATGAACATATCTTGTTTGGATTGGCATGACAACGTTACTACATATATCAGAAGCTACAAATTTTGACGTGCAGGTACCATCGTGATTGTCAATTCATGATTGCAATCAAATGCATCATGAGTTACGTGTTTCGTGGGTATGAGCTTGTGAATAATTTATTCTATTATTAGGAAGTAATCAGCATATTTAGTAAAAATCTACAAATAAGTTTCTTTTGTGATTTCCATTTATGTTTTTCAGCATTCCAAGAATTCAATCCGCATTACGCACGAGTATTGAACATGAGAAAAAATGTTGTATTGTCATGAAAGTTAGGAAGATGATGTTGGCCTCATTCCCTACGTACACTTGAGCGTTAGAGCATTTCTATTTTCATTTTTTTAACATTTCAGATGTCAATTTTCTTCTTGTATTTATCAAATAATTTACTAAAAGACAATTTTTATTTATACTTTCTCGGCCTTTTAGCTAAGAACAAGTGTACTCAATGACAAACTCATGCAACTTATGCATACCCAAAATCTTATGCAACTTAACGGGTGCCAACAAAACGTTTTATTTTTTTTGAGGTTTATTTACTCACTCTATGTTAATTATGAAAGCATATATAAGTTAGGGCATGAGTGTTGATGTGAATTGCAAAGATGCATAGTCTACAGTATTTGTCGATTACAGGAACTAACAACATAGAAAACATTTAAAAATCTCAAAAAAAAGAGTAATATGACCAGGTTTTATCATTTAGAATGTAATGGTACAATAACAAACTTGTTAATTGTGATCCCGAATTTTGATAATTACAAAACAATTGAAGAAATATTGGTCTAATGTTTTCTAGTGAGATCCTTGACAGAACAGGATATTGAGGCAGGAAACCTGTTGAAGAAACTGCTGACTGTCGGACGGACGATACCTTGTATCGGACGTCCGACAAGACTCGAAACTTGCCTATCGGACGCTAGCATCGGACGAACAACAGAGTGTCGGACGTCCGATAGCTCCAACGGCTAGTTGACCTTTCAGCTTCTACTATCCGTTGACCTCGTTTTCTAGGCACTTTTTGGTCTCCTATAAATACAAGAACTGTCTAAATATCAACTACAACTGTACACTTGGATAACAAGTTCTTTAGAGTGATTTTAGCTAGAAAATACTCATTTTGAGTAAGAATTGTTAGTCTTGTAGTGTGAGTTCATTGAGAAGCTTTTCAATTGTGAGTGAATTCATCAATTGTGTAGCTGTGTGAGGGTTTTCTGTAAAGAGTGTAAAACTTCCTAGCTTGACTAAGTGGAGCTTGGGGCAAGGAGGAAGTGATCCTTCTATTGTACACAAGTGTGATCGTATTTCACCAAATTGAAGAAGGCTGTTTTGAGGAATTCTCTTTAAGCTCAAGTGGAGACTTGAAGAAGTTTGGTTTGCTATCCTTCATTACTTGCTTTATCTTACTTATCATATTCATTGTTTGAAATTTCATCCATATTTATCAATCTCGACTTATCTATTCACTTGATAAATCATTTGTTCAAGAGCTTGTGATTAAAATTTGAAAAAGAGGTAATATTTGGCTGATTATTAGTCAACCTAATTCACCCCCCCTCTTAGGTTGTATTTGGGCCTTACAATTGGTATCAGAGCTTGGTCTCTAAAATCAAGCTTAACCGCTTAGAGTAAAGATGACAACCAACAATGCCATGTTCTGTGAAGGTCAATCAATTACTAGACCACCAATGTTTAATGGATCAAACTATGTAAGCTGGAAAGAACGTATGATTATTTTCTTGCAATCTATTGACATTGATTTATGGTTTATTGTTAGTGAAGGTCCTTACACTGCCATTATAAATGATCCCATCACTCATGTTCCTAGATTAAAAACTAGAGATGAGTTGAATCGAGAGGACAGAGCTAATCTCACATCAAATGCAAAAGCCATGAATGTTCTTTATAGTGCACTAGATTCGAATGAATCCATTAGAGTAAAAGGGTGTAAATCTGCTAAAGAAATTTGGGACAAACTAAGAGAAATTCATGAAGGTAGTGAGGATGTAAGAGAGCAAAAGAAATCCATTCTTGTTACTAAATATGAATCATTCAAAATGGAACCTCATGAAAACATTGATAAGATGTACTGTACTGTAGATTCAATGACCTTATTAAAGACCTAGAGGTTTTGGAAAAGGAATATACTCTTGGTGAAAAGAATAGGAAAATATTGAATGCTCTACCTAAAGAATGGGAGAACAAAGTGACTGCAATTGAGGAAGCCAAGGACTTGAACTCTATGTCTATTGAGTCTCTCATTAACTCTCTAACATCTTATGAATTAAAGCTCAAAAGCAAAGTACAAGATGAAGAGGAAGCAAGAGTTAAACGAAGCATTGCTCTAAAGGCTGCTCAAGATGAAGATGACTTGGCTTCACAAGATGAAGAAGATGGTGATTGTGATGATAGTGATCTTGCACTCATCACAAAAAGCTTCAAAAGAATACTCAACAAAAGAAAATTCAGAAAAGGAGGACCAAGCAATCAAAACAACAATCAACTCAATGCAAAATACAAAGCAAGATATGATGCAAACAAGAAGCAAGGAGATAAGTGCTTCGAATGTGGGCAGATCGGGCATTATGCGGTGGACTGTCCAATGAAGAAGAAGAAAGATATGAAGAATGAAAGAAAACCGAAGTTTAACAACTTTCAAATTACTTGGAACGAATGCAACTCGGAAGGAGAGATTGAAGAAGAAGAAGAAACAGCTCAAATTGCCTTTATGGCAATTGGTGACAATGAGGTAACTTCTCATCCACAATACAATAGTGATGATGATGATGATGATTTAGAGTCATTTGTTGCAAAACTGCATGAAAGCTTGAAAGAGTCCTATTCTAGAAACAAGGAACTAAAACAAAAAATTACTTTTCTTTTGCAAGATAATGCAAACTTGTTTCAAGATAACAAGAAGTTGAAATATGACAATGATTGCTTAGTAAAAACTGAAATGGAATTGCAGTATGAACTTGACAGAAAAACAAGCCTTTGTGAAATGCTCAAAGAAAGACAAAATGACTTGAAAAAGAGAATGGATAATCTTGACGTGATGCTTCAAAATAAGAAACAAAATAGTTTCACAAGGAAGGTGTTTAACCCTATGAAAGAAAAATTATATTTAATGCAAATGAATTTACAATTCATAGAAAAGTGGAGTTAGATTCATTAAATGTTCATGTAAATGACTCTACCATTATGTGTGATTTTGCTGCCAAGTAGGTCACTTGAAGCATGAGTGCTATGTGAAAAGAAACATGAGAAAAGGAATGAGATGTATGTGGTTAGTCAAACATTGACTCTAACCATCAAGGACCCAAAAAATTAAAAGGGGTACCAAACTTTCTATTTCTTGTAGGTAAAAATTGAAAAGGATATGAAGAAATCAAAATGGTTCATTGATAGTGGATGCTCAAGGCACATGACCGGCGATTCTTCACAATTCATCAAGCTCAAATCAAAGTCAAGTGGAAAAGTAACTTTTGGAGACGACATGAAAGCTAAAACAATTGGAGTAGGTGATGTGGGTAAGAATGGTGAAACATTTGTGCATAATGTTCTTTTAGTGGATAATCTAAGTTATAATTTGCTTAGTGTTAGTCAACTTTGTGATAAAGATCTATTTGTTTTATTCAAAAAACATGAATGTTTAGTTCTTGACTCAAAATTTAACATTGTTTTCAAAGGAAGTAGATACAATGACATCTATGTTGTGATTCTTGAGAAAATTGACTCTTCTAGTTTTAAATGCCTTAAAATCTCAAATGAAGATCCTTGGTTGTGGCATAGAAGACTTTATCATTTTAACATGGATGTGATAAATGAAATTTCAAAAAGGGAACTTGTTAGAGGACTTCCTAAGATTAAGTTTGAAAAGGATAAGATTTGTGATGCATGTCAATTTGGGAAACAAACCAAAACATCTTTTAAACCTAAGAAAATCATTTCTACATCTAAGCCATTGGAACTCTTACATCTTGATCTATTCGGTCCTACACCTATTGCTAGTCTAGGTGGTAGAAGATTTGTTTCATTATTGTTGATGATTACTCTAAATATACATGGACTATTTTTCTTACTCATAAAGATGATGCCTTTAAAAGTTTTGTCTCTCTCTTTGCAAAAGTGCAAAATTTACTTGGATTGCATATTATCAAAGTTAGAAGTGATAATGGTTCGGAATTTAAATATTGTGGATTTCCAGATTTTTTGTGATCATAATGGAATAACTCATGAATTTTCTATTGTAAAAACCCCTCAACAAAATGGTGTTGTTGAAAGGAAAAATAGAACACTTGTAGAAGCCGCAAGAACCATGTTAAGTGAGAATGATTTACCAAAATATTTTTGGGCGGAAGCCGTAAATACAGCTTGCTATGTAATGAATAGAGTATTACTAAGACCTTTTTTGAACAAAACCTCATATGAGTTGATATTTGATAAAAAGCCAATTGTTGGCTATTTTAAAGTTTTTGGATGCAAATGTTTTATTCTGAATATCAAAGAACACCTTGGAAAGTTTGATAAGAAAACCGATGAAGGTATTTTCTTGGGATATTGTGATAATAAAAGAGGATATAGAGTTTATAATAGAAGAACTCTTGTGATTGAAGAAGCTATACATGTTTCATTTGATGAATCTAATGGTAACTCTTCAAATAGCACTTGTGTAGATGATGATGTAGGTATTCAAAAGAATCTTGAGAAGCTCACACTTCAAGAGGAGAACAATTGTGATATGGAAGAAAATTCAAAAGATGGTGATTCTCAAGAAATTCGAAGACTAGATGAAGAAGACAAGATTGATGAATCACTAAAGGATTTTCCTAAGGCATGGAAGTTCATTCAAAATCATCCAAAGGATTTGATCATTGGTGATCCATCCGAGAGGGTAAGAACTTCGCTCTTCATCAAAGCCATTATTTGATAATTTCGCATTTGTATCTCATATTGAGCCTAAAAACATCAATGATGCCTTAAAAGATGATTATTGGATTATGGCCATGCAAGAGGAGTTAAATCAATTTGAAAGAAATAATGTTTGGACTTTAATTGAAAGACCTCAAAATTATCCTATCATTGGCACTAAATGGGTGTTTAGAAATAAATTAAATGATAAAGGTGAAATTGTAAGAAACAAGGCTAGATTAGTGGCTAAAGGGTATGCTCAAGAAGAAGGTATTGATTATGATGAAACGCTTGCTCCCGTTGCTAGATTAGAGTCTATTAGGATGTTTCTTGCATTTGCATGTTTCAAGGGTTTTAAGTTGTATCAAATGGATGTTAAAAGTGCTTTTCTAAATGGTTTCATTGATCAAGAAGTATATGTGGATCAACCACCCTTTGAAAATGAAAAGTTTCTAATCATGTATTTAAACTTTCAAAAGCACTATATATCTAAAACAAGCCCCTAGGGTTTGGTATGAACGCTTAAGTGGATTCTTAGTTGAAAATGGTTTTAAAAGAGGCATAGTAGACACAACTCTTTTACAAAACAAAATCAAATGATCTTCTTATTGTACAAATTTACGTTGATGATATTATATTTGGTGCTACTAATGAGGATTTGTGCAAGGATTTTTCCACCATTATGCAAAATGAGTTTGAGATGAGCTTAATGGGAGAATTGAACTTTTTTCTCGACTCAAGTCATTCAAACACGTGAAGGAACCTTCATCAACCAAATAAAATACACCAAAGAACTTCTCAAAAGGTTCGCATGGAAGACTCAAAGCATGTGGGAACACCAATGTGCACGCCCACCAAGCTTGAAAAGGACGAAGAAGGTACAAATGTAGATGAGAAAAGTATAGAGGTATGATCGGAAGCCTTCTTTATTTAACGCAAGTAGACCGATATTATGTTTGCTGTATGCCTATGTGCTCGCTTTCAATCTTGCCCAAAAGAATCTCATTTGAATGCCGTAAAAGAATTTTTAGTTATTAAAAGGAACCATGAATTTTGGTCTTTGGTATTCTAAATGTAATGAATTTACCTTGTGTGGTTATAATGGACGCTGATTTTAGGATGTAGAATTGATAGAAAAAGTACTAGTTGTAACAGCCCCACCTCCTAAGGCTAACGTAGGGGTTAAGCCCTGTCGCCAGACTCAAGCATTCAAATCAATTCTAACTTAAACGTGCAAATCTTCTCCAATTAATAAAACATCAATACTAAAACGGAGAACAACATTTAAACTTAAAATTTACAATCATCCAATTCATTACAATCCACTCGAGCCAAAGCTCATTACATCCATAATCTTAAAATACTAAACATCACAAAATATATACAAAGTGTCTTCGCACTTAAAACCAAAAATCCAAAAGATCAAGACGCGTTAGCCTTAACTCACTGGATTCTCTTCACCATTAAGGAAAATAAAGGGAACGGGTGAGCTAAAAGCTCGTGAGTTTTCAAAATTCATGCACGTGCAATTAAAGCGTAAAAGTGCAAGTAAATAATTAAAACACATAAATAAATACAAATAACACTTAAGGATCAGGGCTCTCGAGCCAATTTCCATTATCACGAGCAATTATAGTAGTCGACACTCCGACTTTCAAACCAAGTAGACGACTCTTCACGCCTAACTCAACCACCTTACTCCCCCCACTGGTCCGCACGCCACATAACTTCAGGGTATACAAGAAATAGGGGAATTACTCAAGGCACACGGCCAAGAGTAAGTACATTTCATGTTTTTTCATTTCCCCGAGTTCAACACATGCAAAAATCAAGTTTCCGACTCTACAAAAAGGGAGCAATAAAGTATACTCTCCTTTGAGTGAGCGGTCCATTAAAAATCTCAATTTCACATTTCAAGCAATTAACAGGTCAAGAAGCACGTAGATATGCATCAAGCAGTTCAACGAAAGCGTTTAACATGCATTGAAAACTCACCGACAAAGTAGGTCTCGGAGTTCGAGTTTGGATCACTCGTAAAATCAGCACTTTGACCTAAAAATGTTTAAAAGAGATTAAAAATGAGTTTTCTTTACTCAATGGCGAAGTTTAAAGCGAAAAGTCGAAAGTTCGACGATTTTCCTAATTGAGCTGAAAACTTTGAAAAATCATAACTCAAGTTTTACAATTCAGAATTCTGATCATTTGGTACCGTTGGAAACCTCTTTAAAAGCTCTAAAACTTTTCAGAAGACATCAAATTGAAATTATGGACGAAATTCGCCCAGATTTCAGTTGAACATTCAGCTACAGTAGGTCAACAGTATCCGTCAGGCTGGTTATCCAGCATATTTTGAAAATCCGCCAAAAATTACAGAAAATTAATTAACCTCTTAAATTTATACACAATATAGTCCTACATATGAAGTTTCAACAGACACTGACGGAACTCAATTCTGACATCCGAGCATGAAATTACAACAGTGCAAACAGGGGTCACTCGAAATTCTGCATTTCTGGGTTTTTCGAAAATACAGGGCAGCTTTCAAGTTGCTAATTGAGTGACGAATTCAAGTCCAAAAATTGTCAAATTTGGCACACTAACACCTCCATATATCAACTAGATTCACACCAAATTTCAACTTAAAATACCATCGGGAAGGCAGTTTTCTACGTGCCTCAATTTCGTTCAACTCTTCCATCCAAATCTGTGAAGGTTTGATCCTTCACTTTCAACATCTAGTTCATGCCTCAAATCACTACCAATTTGCCTAATTTTCGAAACCAAACTAGTATTGAACTTCCTAAGCCTATTGATGATCAAAAATGGTCACATATTTTGGCAAGAATATCACAAAATAAATCCTCAAAATTCGGACAGCATAACCCCTCATTTTCCAGCTTTCACTTTGCAAATCAACAACCCTCATAACATCAACTCTTAAAGAGATTTTTGTGGGATAAAATAACAGCTTAACATTCATCCTTTAAACATCAATTTCAGCCTCTTAACTAGCCAAAAACACAGCCACGAAATTCAAGGAAAAACAGCAAATTCTCAGCCCCATTTCCCCTCTCTCCATCCGGTTTTTCCCTTGAGGTTTCTTCCTCAAATTCCAACTACAAATTCCAGCATCCACACACACACAAATCACCATTTTCATGCTAAGAAGCAAATTCACATATTTGTGGGAGTTCCAAGAGCCCACTCACAACATCATCCAACTTTCCAAGATAAGTTCCAAAGCATCAAAAGGGCAATAAAATTCCATGACTTCAATCATCAAACAAACACCCAACACTTCCACAAATGTACCACAAACCTCAAACAAGGAACCTAATTAAAGCTGAAATTCGAAATTTAGGGTTGAGACAAAGAGTTTACCTTACAAACAATCAAACTCTAGCTCAAAAATCCCAAGAAATGCTCCAATGTTCAACTCAAGTCAACTTCCCAAGTAGCTCTTGCTTCCTAGAGTTGCCTTGGTTGATTTCCTTCCTCCAATTGGAAATGGCAGCAACCCACAGCCTCCTCTGCCCAGTTTTTGTTCGGCCAGCTCACCCATCAAAAAGCTCCAAGACTTCAAGTCCTCTAAACAAGGGTTTTGTAAGGGAATGGAGGGTTTTCTTGGAGAGGAGAAGGGGGAGTGGTGGCCGGCTGTCTTGGGGGGAATTTGGAGAGGAGATGAAGAGCAATTTTGGCTAAGGAGATGAGAGGGAGGATCGGCTGAAAATGGAGAGCTTGAGAAGGTAATAAAAAGCAATTTTTTGCTAAGGAAAGAGGGAGGAAAGAACCGGCTGTAATTGGAAGAAAAAGGAAAGGAAAACTTTGGGTTTAAATGACATAAAGCATTAATAAGACTTAAAGCCTTATTTCAAGGATTATTGTTCTCCATTTGAATTTCATGTCTTGCAACTTAATTTGGAGAGAATGGGAGGACAAATTTAGCTAGAAGATTAAAGGGGGTTATCTCGGTTAGGGGAGAGAAAGGAAGAGGAAAAAATTAAGGTGATTTGGAGGACATCAAATGGATAAACAATCACTGGTTAAAATCTTAATTTTCGGGTAATTCGTCCAACTAGGTCTTAAGGTTCCAAAACCCTACTTAATCTCACCTCTAGTCACTGGATAACATTTCTAACCTACGGTGACCATCCTCACATTCCATCGCTACGTCACTCACAGGCCGAATTTTTACCTTGAAAAACGTGTTTTCTCATTTTCTGTCTAATTAATACAAAAAGGGCAAATTTTAAAATAAGATGAATGGAATGTTGAAAATATACATGAAAAATTAATATAGAGCTAAATTAAGTTTTTCTCAAAATGAAATAAATTAAACAAATAAATAAATAAATAAATTGAATTTTCATTTAAATTTTCTAAAAATTCGTTTAAATGTAATTTTAAAATAATTAAATGAAGTAATAATAATAATAACATTATTTAAAAATATTAAGTTGTAATAATATCAAAATAAAATTTTGAGGCCGTTACATTCTCCCCTCCTTAAAAGAATTTTGTCCTCAAAATTCATACTTGAATTATAGATTAATGCTTGGTATTTCCTCCGAATTTCTTCCTCTAATCCTCAAGTTACTTCCTCGTCACCTTGGTTTATCCACAATATTTTCAATGAAGGAATTTGCTTGTTCCTCAAAATTTTCACCTTGCTAAACAAATAATTCTGGATGCTTTTGCATTTCTTCTTCCACTTCCCAAGTTGCCTCCTCAATGTCGTGATTTCTCCAAAGAATCTTGACTAAAGGGATTTTCTTAGTTCTCAAGTTCTTTACTTTTCTGCTTCGGAAGTTTCCTAGAAGTTACCTTGAGCACCTAAGGCAATTACACCCGATGACCATCAGAAGTGAATTATCTCCAATTACTTCTCTTCAACCATCATAGAACTCAATTGAAAAGGGAAAACCACGCCTAATCAACTACTGTAACGCCTAAAGAGGGGATCAAAATTTTCGAAAATCTTCATTTAAAAGAGGACTTAAAACTATAAGAGACCTCATTTTTCATTCACGAGTTCAAACTCGGATCAAATCAGCATTTCCAAGGTAAAGTCATAAGTTTTAAAAGAACACTCTTTTTTTTTCAAACCAGAAAATTCCAACTTTGCATATCCTTACATGGAAAAATTTACCAACTGTATACCACTGGAAAATAGGCTCAAAGTACTACAACCGTTCAAAAGACATCTTCTTAAGATTCAATTCGTAAATAAGACAAATTTGATCTCAAATTATGGCTTTAACAAATAGAAAAACAGAATAGGTTTGAAATTTTAGTAAACTTTGAAAAACCATTGGTGCTTATAAAGATTGAGCAAAAATCTAAAATTTACAAGGTTGAAAAACTCTTGTCTAGTTTCAAATCTAATAAACAAAACCCAAATTAAAATTTCATTTTACACCGCGATATCAAAATTTTCTAAAATTATACAATGCTCCCTAAGGAGATGTCTAGCAAAACAAGGTTCAAGAAATTATCCCTTTTTAGCTTCTAAAATCACATTTAAAATTCAACATTAGACAAAAATTATTGAGCAATATTTTTTTTTTCCAAAAAGTTGTAAGAAAAATAGGGCTAAAGGTACTTGAACGGATTCGGCCAACAAGGGGGTATTTCTAGAGGTTCCACCAAGATTCTTGAACTAATCTCACATCTATAATTCATCAATTTCATGAAATAACCATAATACATAGCAATCGACATATTTTAAGCTATTAACCATCAAGATTCACCAACAAGTTTACACTACAAAGTATGGAAAATTTTCAAGTCATCTAACCTGGTACTCGGTTTTCAAGAGATCCTTTCAATAACCTAAACTCTTCTAACCATAAATCGTTAGATTTAAACCATAAAACTTATAAGTCTAAAGAATTCAAATTCTTCCCACTAGCATAGTTTCAATCCTATTTGAGATAAGTCTTAGATCTTCGAGATTCACCACAGGATTTACCTTTCTCTCAAACTTAATCAAGGGCAAGTGGAGTTGGACGTGGTAGTGGCTTGGAGCAAAATTTTTTTGGAAGAAAAGATGAATTCTTCCTCCTCTATTTGGAATTTGAAGAACCGGCTAGAAAAGGACACAAAGTGAAGAAAATTGTTGAAAAAAAAAAAAATCTCGTCTCTCTCTCATCTCGATAGGGCCGGCTACAAGGAAGGAGGAGAATGGAAATTCAGGTGGTGATTTTGTGGAAGACGAAGGCAAGAATGAAAATAAATTATAAAGCAAGACCCCCCCTCTCTCTCTAACTGTTTCTTGTAAAGTCAAAATAAATTGGTAGAATGAGGATTATTTGAAGTCTTGCAAGGAATGAGTAGTGGAGGTGATACCATTTGTCACCCTCCCATTACTTGAAATTCTAATGAAATCTTATCTTATTCACTAGTTCGCCTCTATCGCATTTACTCCCTTTAATTTCAATAAAGTGCAACATACACTCCACGAATTATCCCTTTACCCTCATTCACTAATTCTCAACTTCGACTCTTGATTATCTCCCATATTTTGGGGTTGCCTAGCCCACGCCCTAATCCTCGACCTTAACCTCGATCTTGGTCTCGTCTATCATCCATAATCTCTATAGAAAGTGGACATTTTTAAAAGGAGATACGAAAATAAAATGTAATAAAATAAAATAGAATAAGGGAGGATGAAATATACTGAAATAACACCAAACTAAAATAAACCATTAACAAGTTAAATTTTGGGAACTAACAAGAGAATTTCTTAGAATCCACCAAATTGCCATACATATATATTCCGAGAGAATCAAGTACATCACAGTGGCATGTTTATTACAAAAGGACACACAAAATCGTTTTCACGGCCATTTTACTAAACAAAAACACAATAATGAAAGCGATAAATAAACATGCACCCATAGAGACGAGAATCACCCTAGTGGTTTCTCTTTACAAAAGGGTTAAAACATGTCCATAAGATCAATCACAAAATGTATATAAAGCAATCATTAAGTTCACAAGGAAGAACCTTACTAGGTGCACAACTAGGTCAATCGATCATAACACTAGTAGATCTAATCTCCTAATTCAGTTTCGGCTCAGATCAAGTATTTGGGTCCCTTTAGATTACACAAGACTATCTATCAATCTTCCCTTCCATAATCCCTCAGTCATAAATTGACTTCAGCGTTCCAAGAGGTTTCAATTCTAAAAGTCAACCTTGATTTCACAAAATATTCATGCTTAGATACGAGTTCCAACTTACGGGTTTGCACTCTCATTCTCAAACTAAGACCCTTGTCAAGCCAAAACATACGTAAAATAACAATGTATATAAAAGTTTATAAAAATTAATGTAGTTACAAGTGGCGAAAACTTTCAAGGTTAAAATCTTCAATTTCATTCAAATTCATTAAGTTTTCTTCGAGTAAATAGAGTAATATGCCTCGTGCATACTCAAGTTGTTTTATTACAAGAATAAGGTATAAGAGGACTTGTGATTCCGCCAAATATTGAGTTTAAAAGTTAGTAAATCTCTCTTCACACCTCAGGTGCAAAGTTGCTAAAATTTTCAAAATTAAAACACTTATTGTCTTCCAAAACCGTCCCAATTTCTTGTCCAAATCATTAAAACTCAACATGCGTAAGGAGGTTAAATAAAAGAATGTTTAAAATAGACCGAAGATACAAAATTTAAAACTTCATGGAAAACAAACAAGGAAGCATCGAGTAGAACACTTCCTCGCTAATTCTCATTGGATTTCAAAGTCACACATCACAAAATAACAAATAGAGCTTAAGAAGAGTATCTCTTAACCATCCATCAATTGGTTCACTGGAAATTCAATATCTCCCCGGTCTAAGATTTCTTAAGTACTAGCCACAATAGAGACTCTCGATTCAATACCAACCACAATTAGGAAGGGGTTATAATTATTCATATCCTTAAGAAGATCTCTTACTAGCACTCATCCAGAGTTAAAGTCTTAGTCCCTCCATGTCAATTCCTATCAGTTTTCCATTTTTCTCATCCAGGTCATGGTACCAAGCTCATCTTTTCAATCAAGAAACACTCTAGCACCACAGGCCGGTATCCTAAACAATTTAAGCCTAGGATACACTACAGTAAATCGGCAACCTAGGGCTCATACCACCAGCCCCACCTCCCCTAAGGCTAACCAGGGTTAGCTGGGACCCTCAGACTCAAGCATTCAAATCAATTCTAACTTAAGCGTGCAAATCTTCTCCAATTAATAAAACATCAATACTAAAGCGGAGAACAACATTTAAACTTAAAATTTACAATCATCCAATTCACGGGGTTACAATCCACGAGCCAAAGCTCACATCCATAATCTTAAAATACTAAACATCACAAAATATATACAAAGTGTCTTCAGCACTTAAAACCAAAATCCAAAAGATCAAGGCGTTAGCCTTAACTTCGCCTGGATTCTCTTCACCGTTAAGGAAAATAAAAGGGAGCGGGGTGAGCTAAAAGCTCGTGAGTTTTCAAAATTCATGCAGGCAATTAAAGCGGTAAAAGTGCAAGTAAATAATTAAAACACATAAATAAATACAAATAACACGCGAGGATCTGGGGCTCTCGGAGCCAATTTCCATTATCACGAGCAATTATAGTAGTCGACACTCCGACTTTCAAACCAAGTAGAGCGACTCTTCCGCCAACTCCAACCACCTTACTCCCCCAGGGCCCACATAACTCAGTAATATACAAGGGGGGAATTACTCAAGGCACACGGCCAAGAGTAAGTACATTTCATGTTTTTCATTTCCCGAGTTCAACACATGCAAAATCAAGTTTCGACTCTACAAAAGGGAGCAATAAGTATACTCTCCTTTGGTGAGCGGTCCATTAAAATCTCAATTTCACATTTCAAGCAATTAACAGGTCAAGAAGCGTGGATATGCATCAGCGGTTCAAGGCGTTTAACATGCATTGAAAACTCACCGACAAAGTAGGTCTGGAGTTGAGTTTGGATCACTCGTAAAATCAGCACTTTGACCTAAAATGTTTAAAAGAGATTAAAATGAGTTTTCTTTACTCAATGGCGAAGTTTAAAGCGAAAAGTCGAAAGTTCGACGATTTTCCTAATTGAGCTGAAAACTTTGAAAAATCATAACTCAAGTTTTACAAGTCAGAATTCTGATCATTTGGTACCGTTGGAAACCTCTTTAAAAGCTCTAAAACTTTTCAGAAGACATCAAATTGAAATTATGGACGAAATTCGCCCAGATTTCAGTTGAACATTCAGCTACAGTAGGTCAACAGTATCCGTCAGGCTGGTTATCCAGCATATTTTGAAAATCCGCCAAAAATTACAGAAAATTAATTAACCTCTGAAATTTATACACAATATAGTCCTACATATGAAGTTTCAACAGACACTGATGGAACTCAATTCTGACATCCGAGCATGAAATTACAACAGTGCAAACAGGGGTCACTCGAAATTCTGCATTTCTGGGTTTTTCGAAAATACAGGGCAGCTTTCAAGTTGCTAATTGAGTGACGAATTCAAGTCCAAAAATTGTCAAATTTGGCACACTAACACCTCCATATATCAACTAGATTCACACCAAATTTCAACTTAAAATACCATCGGAAGGCAGTTTTCTCGTGCCTCAATTTCGTTCAACTCTTCCATCCAAATCTGTGAAGGTTTGATCCTTCACTTTCAACATCTAGTTCATGCCTCAAATCACTACCAATTTGCCTAATTTTCGAAACCAAACTAGTATTGAACTTCCTAAGCCTATTGATGATCAAAATGGTCACATATTTTGGCAAGAATATCACAAAATAAATCCTCAAAATTCGGACAGCATAACCCCTCATTTTCCAGCTTTCACTTTGCAAATCAACAACCCTCATAACATCAACTCTTAAAGAGATTTTTGTGGGATAAAATAACAGCTTAACATTCATCCTTTAAACATCAATTTCAGCCTCTTAACTAGCCAAAAACACAGCCACGAAATTCAAGGAAAAACAGCAAATTCTCAGCCCCATTTCCCCTCTCTCCATCCGGTTTTTCCCTTGAGGTTTCTTCCTCAAATTCCAACTACAAATTCCAGCATCCACACACACACAAATCACCATTTTCATGCTAAGAAGCAAATTCACATATTTGTGGGAGTTCCAAGAGCCCACTCACAACATCATCCAACTTTCCAAGATAAGTTCCAAAGCATCAAAAGGGCAATAAAATTCCATGACTTCAATCATCAAACAAACACCCAACACTTCCACAAATGTACCACAAACCTCAAACAAGGAACCTAATTAAAGCTGAAATTCGAAATTTAGGGTTGAGACAAAGAGTTTACCTTACAAACAATCAAACTCTAGCTCAAAAATCCCAAGAAATGCTCCAATGTTCAACTCAAGTCAACTTCCCAAGTAGCTCTTGCTTCCTAGAGTTGCCTTGGTTGATTTCCTTCCTCAATTGGAAATGGCAGCAACCCACCTCCTCACTTGTTTTTGTTGCCAGCTCACCCATCAAAAGCTCCAAGACTTCAAGTCCTCTAAACAAGGGTTTTGTAAGGGGAATGGAGGGTTTCCTTGGAGAGGAGAAGGGGGAGTGGTGGCCGGCTGTCTTGGGGGGAATTTGGAGAGGAGATGAAGAGCAATTTTGGCTAAGGAGATGAGAGGGAGGATCGGCTGAAAATGGAGAGCTTGAGAAGGTAATAAAAAGCAATTTTTTGCTAAGGAAAGAGGGAGGAAAGAACCGGCTGTAATTGGAAGAAAAAAGAAAGGAAAACTTTGGGTTTAAATGACATAAAGCATTAATAAGACTTAAAGCCTTATTTCAAGGATTATTGTTCTCCATTTGAATTTCATGTCTTGCAACTTAATTTGGAGAGAATGGGAGGACAAATTTAGCTAGAAGATTAAAGGGGGTTATCTCGGTTAGGGAGAGAAAGGAAGAGGAAAAATTAAGGTGATTTGGAGGACATCAAATGGATAAACAATCACTTGGTTAAAATCTTAATTTTGGGTATTGAGTCCAACTAGGTCTTAGGTTCCAAAACCCTACTTAATCTCACCTCTAGTCACTGGATAACATTTCTAACCTACGGTGACCATCCTCACATTCCATCGCTACGTCACTCACAGGCCGAATTTTTACCTTGAAAAACGTGTTTTCTCATTTTCTGTCTAATTAATACAAAAAGGGCAAATTTTAAAATAAGATGAATGGAATGTTGAAAATATACATGAAAAATTAATATAGAGCTAAATTAAGTTTTTCTCAAAATGAAATAAATTAAACAAATAAATAAATAAATAAATTGAATTTTCATTTAAATTTTCTAAAAATTCGTTTAAATGTAATTTTAAAATAATTAAATGAAGTAATAATAATAATAACATTATTTAAAAATATTAAGTTGTAATAATATCAAAATAAATTTTTGAGGCCGTTACACTAGTGGATCTTGTCATTTTCTTGGAAAGTGTCTAGTCTCTTGGTTTAGTAAAAAACAAAATGCTATTTCCTTGTCAACAACCGGAGCGGAATATGTTCTTGCTAGTGCATGTTGTGCACAATTAATTTGGATGAAACATACATTGAATGATTTTGGTTTGACATATGATAACATGCCCATTTTTTGTGATAACACTAGTGCAATTAATTTGACAAAAAATCCTATTCAACATTCTAGAACAAAACATATAGACATTAAGCATCATTTCATTCGTGATCTTGTTCAAAAGGTGAAATTTGTGTAAACTATATGCCTCGGATGATCAAATTGCTGATATTTTCACTAAAGCACTACCTAGAACAATTTAGATATCTTCGCTTCGAAATTGGGTATTTTAGAAAAGATGCCTTAAGCCTTTACGGTAAAACTTATCGGACGTCCGATCGATGAGCGGACGTCGGCGGTGTTCTTGGTCATTTTCCGGAAATGCTATCGGACGCATGGGTCGGACGCTTCAGATCGTTCGGACGTCCGACACATGAACAGTCGCACTGAATCAGGTCATTTCACTTCATTTCCATCAGTCAACTACATTTAATTCGGACGCATCTTCCCAACCACCTCAATTCAAAACTCCAAATTCCCAGCCAAAACTTCACCATTTCTCAAAATTGAAAGTTCAGATTTCACCTCTCACCTATTGCGGTCCAATCTTCATCAAGTATTCGCACTATAAATCACTCCTCTTCTCATTCCCAAATCTCATCAGAAACCCTAAGTTCTCCTTTCTCCTCTTTCTGGCTCGAAAAATTGATATATCTTCACTGAATTTAAAAGTGTGTCACTCTGCATTACACGTAAACACTTCCTCATCACTGGAATCACACAACATAAGCAAGATGGTGCCTTTTCGTGGAGCTCACGTCATCTACGGACGCAAGAAGATGCCAAGAGATGAAGATACTTCCTCCCCAAACGCACCTCCAAAAGAACAAGGCGTGGCTCGCTACAAAACAACCACCTCATTACTACTCCGATTCTCGGTTATAATAGAACCTGCTCCCTTACCTAAATTCATAGATTCTGATGCTGAGTCTAAGTTTGCCTTATTCTCTCAAAAAGGCTTCATTATTCAGCGATCCATTATTCCTTCTGAGTTTAAGAAAATCGATCTAGAGTCTGTCCTTAAGTTGTTTGAATTTCAGAAATGGTCTCACATCATTGTTATGCCTAATGTCTATTACCCTGACATGATGTATCAGTTTTTTGCCAATCTTAGGAAGGGTAATTCCATGATGAGCTTAAATCCGTGTCAATGGTATTGATTTGGTATTTGATTCTGATGTTGTGAATGAAATTTTAAAAACCACCATTGAGTTTGGGTGCAAAAGTAAAATTGCAAACTTCTTTTCCTATGAGGAAACTCCAACAAGCTTGAATCATTTCAATGCTGAAAAATTAATGGCCTATTTTCAATCTCCTTTTCAAACTCCTGTTGATGCCAAGTTGGAAGATTTAAGTCCCAAAAATCTGATCATCTTTTCAATCATCTCAAATTTGCTTGTTCCAACTGATGGTCATCGGACAGATGCAAACAAAATGGAGTTATATCTGTTTTATTGCTTTGTTGAAAGAATCCGAATAGATTTTGGCTTTGTCATGTGTAAGTTTCTGATGAAACTCTCCACTGATACAAGAAGAAAACTCTCTTATGGAAAGTTTTTAACTCCCATCTTTGAACACTTCAAAATTCCTATAAGTGGTGTATGTCCTAAGGACTTAACCACTTCTGTGTTTTCAAAACAGTATTTTGAAAGAAAGAATTTAAAATTCTTTGATGGAAGTTGGTGCACCAAGGAAGCTGTCTCTCTAGCTCAAAGAAAGGACATGATGTACCTCTCTCTCCCTAGTTTTGCTAGAACTCTTAGATTTACTCGGTCCATCAATTCATCCTAGGAAGTCAGCCTCTAGGATTTCCTCTCAATCGATGTCTTGGATTTGTTGAGCGAGCTCAAAAGTCATGTTCTTCTACTTGAACATGGTCTTATGTTAACCATGACATCGACCAAAAATCTAACTTTCTTGACAAAAGAAACCTGTTGTTTCCTCCTCCCGAGGGATGAAAACACCACCCAAACCAAAGAGCCACTGATCCTTCATTGGATGACCAAGAGATGACTGAGGTCACAAAATCTACGTGATCCCACATCATCTACCAAGGGAAAGAACCGGTGGTTGTGGAAGATGAAGAAAGCGAAGATGATGGGGATGAAGCCAAGAAGAAGATGATTCAACATATCGCTTGTCGAAGGCGACTGAACTCGATCAACATTCACCCTTTAGGCACTCTAGGATGCACTTACACTTCACATTAGAATGCACAAGTCTGTTTTTTGTTCCCTTTGCATGTGAAAGTGTATCAATCTATTTTGTCTTCATCTAAGACTTTTGTAGAACCAACTTGACTCTTGTTAACATTTTCTTTCAGTTAATGATGATGGCCTTACAATTGGTCTTACAATTTACATGATTTTGGACTATGTTGCTTGGATGATGTTATCGATGAAATCGATATTATCGAATTTGGAAATTTCACTTGCTACATTATCTGATTACGCTACACATCGGCATTAGAGTTTTCATTGCTTCGCACATTTTGGGTTGAATGTTTTTGTGATGACAAAAAGGGGGAGTAAAAAGAAAATTGAGTTATTCGAGTAAGGGGGAGTAGATAGTTATTCAAGTAAGGGGGAGTTTTTAACAATTTTGGTTAATTTACATTCAATTGTTTTGTCATCATCAAAAAGGGGGAGAATGTTAATTGTGATCCCGAATTTTGATAATTACAAAACAATTGAAGAAATATTGGTCTAATGTTTTCTAGTGAGATCATTGACAGAACAGGATATTGAGGCGAAACACATTGAAAAAGCTGGATCCGGACGATACCTTGTATCGGACGTCCGATAAAACTCGAAACCTTCCTATCGGACGCTCAACCTGACGTATCGGACGTCCGATAGACAGGGGATCTATCGGACACCTCTTTCGGACGCATAACATCTACATCGGACGTCCGAAGATATCCAAGAAATTTGATGAGCTTACTGGACGCTTTCGGACGCAAGCCTTCGGACGCAAAGACATGTATCGGCCGTCCGATCGATTCCATGAAAATTTTCTGAGCCTACTGGCCTCTGTCGGATGCAAAGCTATCGGACGCAGAATTATTCATCGTCCGTCCGATAAGACTCGAAACTTGCCTATCGGACGCTAGCATCGGACGAACAACAGAGTGTCGGACGTCCGATAGCTCCAACGGCTAGTTGACCTTTCAGCTTCTACTATCCGTTGACCTCGTTTTCTAGGCACTTTTTGGTCTCCTATAAATACAAGAACTGTCTAAATATCAACTACAACTGTACACTTGGATAACAAGTTCTTTAGAGTGATTTTAGCTAGAAAATACTCATTTTGAGTAAGAATTGTTAGTCTTGTAGTGTGAGTTCATTGAGAAGCTTTTCAATTGTGAGTGAATTCATCAATTGTGTAGCTGTGTGAGGGTTTTCTGTAAAGAGTGTAAAACTTCCTAGCTTGACTAAGTGGAGCTTGGGGCAAGGAGGAAGTGATCCTTCTATTGTACACAAGTGTGATCGTATTTCACCAAATTGAAGAAGGCTGTTTTGAGGAATTCTCTTTAAGCTCAAGTGGAGACTTGAAGAAGTTTGGTTTGCTATCCTTCATTACTTGCTTTATCTTACTTATCATATTCATTGTTTGAAATTTCATCCATATTTATCAATCTCGACTTATCTATTCACTTGATAAATCATTTGTTCAAGAGCTTGTGATTAAAATTTGAAAAAGAGGTAATATTTGGCTGATTATTAGTCAACCTAATTCACCCCCCCTCTTAGGTTGTATTTGGGCCTTACAACACTCATAAAAACACTTCCAAAAATATCTAATCTATACAAATTTTAGGTACGATTAAAAAAATGAATAATTAAAATAAAAAAAGGCTACCTCTCTATCTTCTTCCATCCATTATCTAGTACCACCACACATCAACACCACCCCTTTCTTTTTCCACTGCCATCGTTGCCCTTCTCCCTCCCCTCTCTCCCCTTTCTCCTCCCTTTCCTTCCTCCTCTCTCATCCTCCTCCTCTCTTTTTCCTTTCCCTTTCCTTCCCTTTCCCACCTCCCCCCTCCCCCTCCAGTCGTGACCTTTGGTCACAACCAAAAGCTGATTAGAAGGAGGTTGCAGAAGGGAAGAGGGAGGCAGGGAGGAAGGAAGCTAGGAGAAGGAATAGGAGGATGAAGGACAGGGAAGAGGAAATAAGGAGGAAGAGAAAAGAGGTAAAGGGGAGAGAGAAGAGGGAGGAGGACTAGGTGGTTCTGGTGCTTGGTATTCTTTTTTATTTTTAAAAAATATTTTAAATAATTTTAAAATTCTAAAAATACTTCAAAATTCATTCTCAAAAATACTCAAAAAATACCTTCGAAAACACCCCCAGAACACCTAACCAT
This sequence comes from Gardenia jasminoides, assembly GCA_013103745.1. Classification (NCBI taxonomy): domain Eukaryota; kingdom Viridiplantae; phylum Streptophyta; class Magnoliopsida; order Gentianales; family Rubiaceae; genus Gardenia; species Gardenia jasminoides. The sequence continues at coordinate 21,579,878 of CM023105.1, forward strand.
CTATAATAAAAATTTTTCAAATGCAATTATTACAGTAAAGTTTTTTAAAAACACCCCTAAAAGCACCAAGTCCATCCCCATTTGGAGTCCAAACTTTCTGGGCAACAGGTCATATTCACATTTTTTGGTTATGCGTCAATAAAAGCATCTTTTTGTTAGCAGCTATTAGTGTGTGTGTCCTAAAGTCAATCAACCTCTAGGATTTAATATACATTTTAACTATTTATGTAATAATAAATGACATCTTCATCATATTGATTACTTGTATATTTATATAAGTATATTAAAGCTCTTTGAATAAACCCAATCGATGAAATCATAAGAGTTATAATGGTAAGGTTCATTCGATTATAAGTACGGTTTATTTTTAAATATCTCTAATCAAATTATTAACAAAAAAAGGCATTGTTAATACAGTTAAACCTGCATATACTATGCTACTTCTATATGAAAAGTAGTAGATCTAATTTACTATGGTGTGTGAGACACTTAAACAAGTATATGGGTGTTTGATAGCATGATGAAGTTTACTATATTGATCCACTTAGAGATATCCTTTAAATGTGAAAGGATTAATCTCTAAGTGATATTTGTGTAATGATACTCTGACTTAGGGTTATCATGGTATATTGAATATAGATAGTTATACTTTGGTCGCTATATGAGTGCTTCCGTAATAGGGAATGCTCACATCATTAGCAAATGGGTGTAAACTTGAAGTATAAAAATATAGTGAATAACCTATAAGGATTTACCACCTCTTATGCAAAAGGAGTTATCTCACGTTTGACCATTTGTAGAAGTATAACTCGAAAATTTTAGTGTTAAGTAAAGAGTTTTAAAAAGTGTTTCTAAGTACTTCTTCATTGGAGTTATATTTTAGTACAAGAAAAAGAGCATTAGTCACATGATGGAATAGGCACAATTTATACCAAGATTAATGTGAGATAAGTGTGATAAAAGGATATTAATTACATGATAAACGTTCGCTGAAAGATGAAGTCATCCACTTGACTTTTCTCATTCCTTGGGTGGTCATGATACATTGTTAGATGCAGATCTTGATCTATAAGTATGAGTTGATTGATTAGTAGAATCAATGATAAATTAAAAGAAATTTTAATTTATCTAGTTCTTATTTATTAAGAATTATAACTCATGCTTATTGCCAATGAATATGAGAATCTAATGGGTCACAAGTATTAAGAACTTCTTTAACTGGATTAAATGAATTTCAAATGGAAACTTGGTAGATAAGTTTTATAACTTATAGTTTAATTTGTGAGACAAATTAAACAAATTAAACTTGAGGGACTTATAGTGCAAATAAGTTTAAGTCTTCCAGATACAAGAGTTGTATTAAAATAAGGAAGTTAAATTCTATTGGAAACTAGTTTTAGGTTTCCATAAGAATTTAAAACTTATTTATCTCATTAAAGTTTTGCTAACAAAACTAATTGTCACACAAATTGTCTTATGAGATTTTTGATAAAAATCTTTTGAGAGAAAAATACCCAAAATTCGTTCAAGAAAATAAGAAAAAAATTGCATCTCTTATTTCTCATGTTGAGACAAGGTTTTCATTGTTAAAAACTAGGGTCTTCTTAATTGACTTGTGTGTGGTTGTCTTAGTAATAGTTAGCACTAATTTGGTTTAAACTAATTCGACTTTGGAGGTTCAAGATAAGAAGGTTCATGTGGATCACCGTTAGAGACCGGATACTTATACAGTTATGTGGATCTCTTTGCCATCCTCTACGTCAAATTTTCACCAAGTTCAACGAGGTCTTCATGGATTGAGATAGTTTTCTTGAACTAACTCTAGTTTTCTTGAACTAACTTTATCTTACATGGATTTAATCAAAGGACAATCTATCAAAGGAATAAAAAATTTTAAATTTCCACTGCGTTTAGTGCTGTTATTCGAGTCGAGTCGAGCCCGAGCTCCTGAAGTTCGAGCTCGCTCGATAATGTTATCGAGTTGGCTCGAGCTCGATCGATAACGTTATCGAGCTAAAAATCGAGCTCGAGTTCGACTCGGCTAAAACACTGTCAAGTTCGAGCTCGTTAAGTTCGAGCTCGAGCTCGACTCGATTAACAAAATCAAGTCGAGCTCATTAAGCTCGAGCTCAACTCGATTCGCAGAATAAATTCTAAATTAACAAAATGAAATCTAAATTAAGCTTGGATCGATTTAAACTCTATAACAATTCTCCAATTAAATGAACTCTATAACAATTCTCCAATTAAATTTAGTCGCTATAGCATTATCTTTCATGTATTAAGTTAGCCAATGATTCATATATCCTTCATTAGTTCATAAGGTTCTAACCAATTCTCAATCACCTTAATGTTCAACTACTTGTAACTGTAAAATTATTTACTTGACAACAAACGGAACCTAAGAACGTTCAATTATTAATGACTTGAAACTGGTGTTAGATGAAATTCGCAGTTTGGAATGAACAATATATGCAATTGATCATTGGATACGAGTTATTCTAACTTAGTGATGTGCTTCGAAAATAAATGGAATCAATTATGTGAGGCCCCGAATTTATTCCCTATATCTAGAAAATATTAAATAATGTTAATTATAGTGATTATTGTTTGCCAAGGTGTTTATATGGTTTGTTTTACTTCTTAAAGTGTTTTGTTTAACTATTTTGTTTTACAAGTCTAAAAACCCTAATTTGTTTACACACTAAACCCTAAATGTACTAACTCTAATATATTTTCTCGAAACCCTAATTATATGTACAAATCAAACGTTTGTTATTTCAAGAATTTTCGGTGTGAACTTGCATGCTCACGGGAGTTGATTACGTTAATTGGGTGATTAGTGACCTAACTAGGTGTGATTAAGTATTAGTGGACTAAGTTGAATTTACAACTTATGGACTTAATTGCTAGGAAATGAAATCACTTGGGGCCAAAGTGAAAGATCATTGAAGTTGCTAGGCTTGGATTGAAACTTTGACCAACCCCTTAAATATCTTCTAGGCTTTATCTTATAACTCAATTTGAGACCAATTAAGAGGAAAAAAAGAGAAGGGAAGTCGGGTGAAAGCTGAAACAAGAAGGAAAAAAAAACCGTGGGGGAAAAAGGAAAGTAAGGAAAGGGGAAAAAAAAAAGAGAGAAAAATTCAACTCCAACCTTGATTTCTTGCTTGAATCCTTGATTTTTACCTTCAGTTTGCAAACTACTCCATAAAAGGTGACATCTAAGGAAGATTAAGGGATTGGTGTAGTGATTTGGAAGAAAGAAACTCTAGGGTGCATATCTTCAAAAGGGTTTAAGGTAAATCCTTCAAGAAGCTACCTTTTCTTTTATTTCTTGCTCATATATACTTGATTATGTGTGTTGGATGTTGTTTAAATCAGTGAATAGCAATTTGAGCATGTCAAACATGCATTTGATGGACTAGAACTTGCATGAACATGGCTGGAAATTTGTGGCAGCGTGAATGGCAGAACAGGGCAGCCTGTTTGAGCTTGATTTCGTGAGACTTTGATGCAGGATTTTAACATGGATTGAATCTTCATCCTTCCCTCTATATGTATGTTAAATTTGAGCCAAAGTTGTGGTGTTTTAGTTAGACAAAAGTGATAAACAAGTGAGGTATGTTTTGCTGGAATTTCTGGACAGCATGCTTGATCAGTGATGGAGGTATGTTTTGGGGCATTTAAATGACTTGTTTGATGGTGATTTTGGTTTAATATCATGTTAATAATATTTTGTTATGGATATATGCTAAGCTTAGGCCACTTCGATTACATTTAAGAAGATTTAAGCTTTGGTTTGCTAGTAGCTTGTAAAATCTGGAAACGATAGTATGATCTTGTTGCTTGTTTAGTAAATGTGTTTAGTTTGCGCCAGTTTGGACTGAATTTGATAGTTAACTTATATATGTATATGTTTGTTTATGTTGGCTTGTAAATGGTATAAATTGCATGTGATAGAAATGGATTTGAACCATGCATCGCATAGCTCAAACCAGAAAATCAGGGTTGGTCGAACAGTCCATTTAGCTGCATTTTTTGTCATGATCCGTGTCAAACCAGCTTTTGGACAAAACATAAACATTTTAGCCCTGTCTTTCAGCTTTCCAACGCATCCAGAATTTCCTGAATTGGACTTTGGTACACTGAGTTATGGCCGTTTGAATCAGGCCTGACAGACAACCTGTCGACAGAAATCTGGGACAGTTTTCGTAATTTTTGACCTGGATGGAGTGAATCTGGGTAAAAATGGCCTTCATGAAAGTTGTAGCTTGTTCTCTTAGCTTCGAAACGGCACCTTGTGCACTTCAATCGGACACTCGTATCATGAATTATGATCAAAATAGCTCAAGGTGTCAAATCTGCCTTTCACACCTTCTAGTGTGTGTTTTCCGTTTTGTATCTAATGGCGTCCGTTTTGGTTCGAGCGCCCATGCATGTGCTCTCTTTGCTGTTTTGAGTGTTTTTAAGTGTTGTTTTGGTTTGAGTTGATAATTATATACATTGGTTGTACGTAGGGCTCGAAGGTGGTATCGAGGGTGACCAAAACTCGAACGTTTGAGTTACTTAACTTTATTTGGTGAGTGTTCCTTGCATGTTTGGGAATGAATTGCTCATTTAACATGTTAAATGTTTTAATGCTTTTCAATGATTATGTGAAGGGCGAGTGTGTACTTTATCGCACTCGGCCTACTTTTTATTTTACTGTTCTACTGTGTGCCTTTCTACTGTTTATATATTATTTGTGCATGATTGTAGGCCATGTGTACTAACACATAGGCTGAACAAGGCCTTTCCCCCTTCGTTATCGACCTATTCGAGCCAGAAGCGGACTCGATCGGGTGGGTTGATAACTTAGGGCACTGCACGGTACACTCGAGTATTACCACTGGGAGTTATAAAGAGGAGTAGGAGGTTGAGTGTTGGACAAGACGGACTGCAACTGTTTCCAGTGGAAACTGTATCCTTTCACTGAGAGTTTCTCAGTTTGTGTTTTGCACTTTTATGCTTCCAAACTGAATTATATTGATCTGTTGAGTGCTTAACTGATGTATATATTGTTTCACTGCTACTATGAGATTTGTATGATATTAGGATCACTCACTGGGTTTTTAGCTCATTCCTTCCAACTTTGTTTTCCTTAGCAGGGTTTGGAATCGAGAGCCTTCAAAGCTTGCTCTAGGATGTTTGGTTTGGAGACTTTAAACTGTATTTTGATGTAACCTTTATATTTCAAATTGTACTTGTGGAATTCTAGATGGTTAAACTTTTGTATCTGTAAGTATAGTTTGGGACAGTTGTGGCTCACTAAAGAAGTTTTGGGGTTTAAATGTTACATTTGACTGGAGGATATTAAAGTTATTTTATTATTTGCAAATTGAATTGAGGAACTGTAGTGAGTCCCGGCGAGAGCTGGGCAGGCGGTCCGCCGATACCCTAGGGTTCGCCCTAGGGAGAAGTGGGGCTGTCACAAATTATGCCCCACTAGATGAAAATGAATACACTAATATCAACTTGACTTTATATTGACAGTTGGGAAAATCATGGTCATATTCTCTTTTTTACAATTAAAAACTAAAATAACAAATTTGTCACTTAAAATCGAGCCACTATCGAGCCGAGTTCGGCTCGACTCGTTAATGATACGAGTATTTTTCGAGCTCGAGTTCGACTCGTTTTCGAGCCTTAACGAGTCGAGCTCACGAGCTACTCAACTCGCATAACAGCTCTAACTGTGTTTGTCTCTATAATTTCTAATAGTGGTATTAAATTCGACTTTGATTAACCCATGTGACATATTTATTTAATTGTCATGGATAGTGATTAGATTACAATTATATGCTATTCTTGAAGTTAGTTTTAAGTTTTCTTATTATCAAAGTTGATTGGAAACTTTTCTTAGAATTGTTCTTGAAATTTTTCAAAGCTTATGATCTAAAGATTTCAATCGAAAACAAAATCTCGCTGCTGTTTTTCTTGTGTGATGTGGTCACTAAAAGGGAAAACAGAAATGAAGAGTTCATAGAAATGGAAATCGTTATTATGCTGATAATGGATACGGCTGTGATTGTTGAAGCCCGTGTGATAGCTTTGTTACTGGAAAAGCAATCTGGCCATGTTCCATTTATCATTAAGCTTAAGGTTTTCTCTATTCTTTGTATCAGATTGTTTGTGCATGAATTCTTTAACAAGTGGGGCTGTTAGACAATTAAAATATTAACGATGGTCATGGCTAGTTTGCTGTGAAACGGCTGACCAGAGAAAACGACAAGCCGCTGCTGGAAGTAGCGTTAAAATCGTTGCATCACAACGGTTTTGCAACAAATTTTTTCAGTGGGCCGTGTTGCTATCTTTTTCCCATCCTTTTTCCTTCGCCTTTGTCATGAGATGATGAAGATAAGAGAGCTTTTAATTGCTCAACCGTTAAGCTAGTCAGACGTTTCTTTTGTTTTCCTCCCCATGCACAAAAACATTTTGTGCATATGATCATCTATGAGTTAGTTGTTGAACCAATCTTAGGTGATTGGCCTAGTGCATTGGTTGTGATTGGCCAGAAGGGAATAGAAGGACGGATGGAAATAGAAAGCATACATTGCTGCTGGAGACTGCAGAAAAATACTTTACTATGCACAATTTTTCTTGTAGTTTAGTAGCCACGATATTGCTGAAATTTCTCATGCATCTTGACCCCTTTTTCCGTTCATGAGATGATCAAGATAATTATTGTTTTTGCTTGTCAATTATTGCTGGAAATTTTTCTAAAATGGAAAGTCAAGGAAAAGGTAGTTTCCATTGATAAATAGGATTTTGTCATTTGATTTCCTTTCATGTTAAACAAACATAAAAATTTCCTATTATTCTAATATGATTATAATTAAGGAATTTTTCTGGAAATTTTGAAAATCCATGTTGGACAAGAAATTGTTCAATTGAGTTTTGAAAACTTACTCAATTTTAGTGAGACTAAAATTAAAAGGGTCTAACCAACCTAGGAAACCTCCCGATTTGATAAGATCAAATTTGGAAGATGTTCAAATGCTTTTAGAAAATTTCTAATTTAATGAGATTAAATTAAGAATGTGATTTAAAATTAATAGTTGAATTTCTAAAATGGTTTAAAGAAAAATTTCCAAAACAAGTGAATTAGGAAATTCTAGTTGGATTAGAAAATCCTAATTTTTGACTTTGGCTTATAATTGAATTATGAAAACTTCTGTTCATGGTTTTAAAATATAGGAAATTATTTCTAATGATATTAGAAAGTATTTTCCATAAATTTCAAAACACATTTAAAATTTTTTTTTCTTAAACTAAAACATCAAGAATCTTAACTTTAAATAGTTTAAAGTTTGAGAATATAGTGACTCATGATTAGAATTAAATAAATGTTTTATTTATACTTTCATTTAATATTGTATTATATGAATGCATGATGGATGGTCATGAACTAAGACCAATATGATCGTGAATGGTTGAATGCATATATGGTTTTGGATTTGGTATTTTGAAATAGGGCTTGCGTGTTCTGCCTTCTCTATATACTCTCAATGTAAATTCTTTTCTCATTTTACTTCCCTTGAATGTAACTCAAGATTTCTCCTAATATCATGTAATGTACTATATTAGGGATAGAGAAAGGGTGAGGATTTAAAATGTTTAGATTAAATTTACATTTGTAATGTACAAAAGAGATGGAAATATTGGTACCAATTCCACCATGGTGGACATACAAAAGGCATACAAGCATGGAGATGCCATTTGTCCATTAGTGTGACCATCTAGTTTCCTTTTGACTCAAGAAAACTAGTCTAATAATAAAGTTTATAATCATCCATATTTAAGTACTGTATGTTTATTTATTTATATTGATGAGTGGATATACATGCTATATATTTGATGAGATCAATTTGGAATTTAACATGTCTAAAATTCCTCTATTCAAATATTAAGTCAAGACTTAGGTTGCCTTCTATTATTATAGTTAAAGTAAAATCATGTTCGAATTAACTTTTTAAGTACACTCAAGGTTGCTCTATCATGAGGAGTTTTAATTGTGAGATGAGATCTCAGAATATTGGGTATGACATAACTAAAACTTGTGACTTGTTGAGCACACTCAAGATCATAAAGTTTTAGAGGTAAATGATGGGCAACACATATAATGTGATTTATCAAGAATTGATAATTCAATTATCTTGAAGTTACAAGAGTTGTAATTAGCAATAAATACTTATCTGTTGAAATTATTTTGATTTATTGAGCACATTCAAGATCAAAATAATTAGATGGGATTCTAACCTACTAGGAATTTTTCAAATTCCTGAATCTATAGAAAAGGATTATAGATTTGAATAAAATAGTGGGAGAAAAACTAAATTTAGTCTTTTATGTCATTTTTACTTGGTTTTGTTTTGCATAAATAGAAATTCACTTTTATCTTTAATATCTATTATAGAAATTATGAGTAATTGCATATTATTCTCGATATATTTGATATTTCCGATTTCATGGATTGAAAAATTAGACTAAGAAAGGTTCTCAAATAAATTTGGCTATTTTTTTTTTAAAAACCTTAACACTTCCAATCATGGAAGGTGTAACAGAATTAATAAAAATTGCTTATAGTAAGCAAAAGGAGATGATGATAATCTATCATAGTTGCTTCCTAAATCTCCTATATTACAAAAGGTTTCAATTTCTTTTATCATGATTGCACATTTTAAGAGTTGAATGATGAATAATCAAGTTATAAGATATACAAGATATACGAGGTCTTTAAGACATAATTCCATTACAAGATTAAAAAAATTTCTGATGTGTTATGTTTTATTTTTTTTTTATGTTCTCCTATCACTCTATTTTATAGAGATTTCATCCTTTAAAGTACTACTTAAGTGTGTTTTATTGTTTTCATAGGTTAAACAGCACTTCGAGAGAAAATGATGCTAAACGATCTCAATTTGGAAGGAAAAATCTTAAGTACGAAACCAGTAACTAATGGGTGCTGTGATGGGGGTCCAACTTAGGACCAATTCAAGTCAAAACTGATTTCAACTATATTGAAGAATTAAGTTATGATAAGCGCCTTTCTTGCAACTCGTCTCAAGACTTGATATCTGTGAGGCCTCGATTTTTCTCAAGTTTTTGAAAAATATTAAATAATGTTAATTATAGTGATTATTGTTTGCCAAAGTGTAAACGTTTATATGGTTTGTTTTACTTCTCAAAGTGTTTTGATTTAACTAATTTGTTTTACACATTTAAAAACCCTAATTTGAAACTTAAACCCTAGTTTGCTTCGAAAACCCTAATTTTCGATAAAACCCTCATTTGGATGTGAAAAACCCTAGTTTGGTTTCGTTAAACCCTAGTTTTGAAAATGAATTTAAATATTATGTCCAACTACGAGTTTGTTATCTGTTTGATTTTATGTGTGTAAATGCATGATTAAGAAGAGTGATTAAGATTCCTAGGTGATTAGTAGCCTAAGTAAGTGTGATTAAGCTTTGATAGGCTAGGTTAAATTGAGTACCTATGGACTAATTTGATAGGAAAAGAAATCATGTGGGCAAGAGTGGAAAATGACCTAAGTTGTTAGGTTGAATTGCATGAGAATTTTGACCAATTTTGACTGAGCAAGAAAATATCTATTTGATGTTATCTTTTAGTTGTTATATAGCTTACATGAACCGGCCAAACAAGGGAAAAAAAAGAGAAGGAAAACGTGAAAAAAAAGAGAAGGAAAAGAATAGAGAAAAAGAGAGGAAAAAAGAAGAAAAGCTTGGGGATTCTTGAAACTTTCAACCATCCAATCTTGAAGCTTGAGTTAGGAGGTTAAGTGGACTATCTTGGGCTTGCAATTTCATCAAGAACATAAGCCAAGAAGGTATTTTTCCCTTTGTATATAAGCTGGAATTTTGATGATAATGTGTAATTGTTGGATTTGGTGGTTTTGTTGGCTTGATTCATACTTATCCTTGGCTTGTGAGATGATTCCATGGATTGGTTTTATTGTTTGCTTGTCTTGAACCTTGGCCAAGAGTTAGGGTAGGGTTTCATTAGTTGCAAGACTTAATGTTGGGAATTGATGATTGGAAGTTGAATTCATGCTCATGTGTGTCCTAGAGGATGATTAGATGGCTTGGATTTGGTGTTTTGCTTCTCAAAATTTCAGCCAAGAATTTCTGTCCATTTTTTGTCCCAATTTTCTTGGTATATTCAAGGATTTTGGGAGCTGAATTAGCCTTAGCCTAAAGCATGAAAGTTGTAGATAATTGAGTGAGGATTCTACCTGTAAATTTTCAGATGAATCGGAACACTGTAGCATGTGAAATGACTAAATTACCCCTGATGCCCTGTTTCTGTCAGGAATCGTATTTTGCTACTGTAATGGGTCATTTTGACTAGGTAGATGAATGTTTTTGCTTTTGATGTCTCTTAATAATTGTAGCTTTGTATGTTAGCTTTCTCATGGCTTTGGAATTTCTTGATTTGGATTTGTGAGCACTGAGTTATGGTCATTTGAATCAGGCCTGTCCGAAATTCTGACACTGAAATTTCCGAAACTATTTTTGTATTTTTGACCTATAAAGAGTGAATCTGGGCAGAAATGATCTTCATGAAAGTTGTAGCTTGTTCTCTTAGCTTCGAAACGGCATCTCATGCACCCTAATCCGGTACTTGTATCCTGAGTTATGGGTAACGGCGTACAAAGTGTCAAAACTGTCTTGTACACCTTTTAGTGTGTGTTTTCCGTTTTCGTTTCGTTCTCGTCCGTTTTTCATTTAACGCCCATGCATGTGCTCCTTTTGCTATTTTAAGTGTTTATAAATGTTTCTCATGAGTTTTAGTATTGAGTATATGCACATTGCGTCGTTTCATGTTTGAAAATGGATTTTTACATCTCAGGTGATCCCGTGGACACCGAGACGCTTGTATGACCTCCCGAATTTTCTTGCTTGCTCTCGGTTATTTGGTGAGTGTCAAGTGAATGATTTGTTGACTTTCTTGACCTGTTACATGTTTAAATTGATCGTATTATTAAACTTGTCGAGGCGGACGTATACTTTATCTCGTTCGACCTCTCTTACTTGACCTGACTTGCTTGCTTGTAATTGTTGTACTTGAAATGACTTACCTGAACTGTACTTGTACTTGTTTGATGATTGAGCGTTGTCTCATCATCTTACTTACTATTTAAGCCTGTTGGGGACGCCCAAAACCTCATTGGTAAACCTTTCATCTCGGGCCGGCAAAGGCTTGGCCGAGGGGTTGGTAAATCATGAGACTGTACATATTTCTGTCGGTTGAAGTGCGCTTGCTGACTACTTACCTGGGTATACTCGAGTATTACCAAATTTTCCTGTTTTGACGAGTGGACCTGATTGGGGGGTGAAATGGTGGACGGAGATGGTTGACAAGTGGAGTTCTACATGGTTATTAAGAAAGTTGACGGAGTGTCAACTATTTGGAATGTGATCAAGACTCGTGGAACATGGCTCCTGAGAACCCCTGTATCCTTTATTTAATGTGTGATTAAATTCTTTATTTGCATTCTTGTTCGAATTCTTGTTCGAAGTTTTTGTTACTTGTCTTGTTTAATAAAAGTGTATATTTCTTGATCCTGCATGTGCATGTTTCTCTTGGCCTCACTGAGCGTTAGCTCACCCCAATTTGTTTTCCTTAACAGGTTTCGAGGTGTGGCACGTGAATCGAGGAAGCTAGTATTTTTGTAGGATTGCCTTACTTTGTATAAGATTGAAATTAATAGATGAATTTGATGGTTTATGGTATTTTGGAGTTATTAATTTTGATGAAATTTTGGGGTTTGTATTTTGTAAGAGTTTATTGGTAATTTTAATAATTTTGATCGATGGCTTTACGAATGAATGTTTGGACCGTTATTTGGGAATTCGTAGTGCGTCCCGACAAGAGTTGGGCAGGCGGTTCGCCGAACCCTTTGATTTGCCTTAGGGGGAGGTGGGGCTGTCACAATATCCCCTAGTCGTACAAATTTTAACTTAAAGTGGACCACTCAACGCTAACCTAAAAACTCTACTTTAAGAGCTCTATAAATAGATGCAGGAAGCTTTCAGAGAAGGGAAGTCGAAGGAGAGAATGGTCATAGGCGGCTATTTTCTCTTATTCAATAGCTATAGGAATAGATTGGACTAGAATTTGATTATGAACATATTTTTTTCTCTATTAAGAGCAGTATCTAGTTAATTCCCTATTCAAGGCAAGGAGTGAAGTGCCTATTCCAGCGATTGTGAAACTGGATTTGATCTTTTCAATCTTTAATTCGCTATCTGTAACTCCTTGATTTCTATTATATATTGATGCATGTATAGGAGAGTAGGTGGCCAATTATTCTCTTTGCATGTATTCTTCTTGCCAAAATACTAATCTTGATCCGTAATTGTCTTGTATTGGCATTTTTAGGTGGCAAATAAGACTAGTGATTGGTTGTCCCCTTTTGCAAACCCTTAGCGGGAGTCATGATGTTGATTAAATGACTGCATTGGTCACGGATTGTTGTCATTTTTAACTGGTTCTTGGTTCTTAAAGCTGTTATTAGATTAATCAAATTTACATCAATAACCAGATTGTCTAGTAGCAAGAATACAATTTAAGTGCATCATTCTTATTATTGATATCAAAGAATCTTGCGAGTTATTGCTACATCATGGTAACTTAGGCAAAATAGTTTATTAAAGTTTGAATATTTAGGTGTTGATGATCAATTGGAAAGAAGAACTTCATATTTTTGGTTTGGTTCATTGCTTTTTTTTTTAAATCTTCTATCATTATTGTCTTAATTTAGTTGTAGTTTTGATTATTTCAATTTACTTTTTATTATTTTAACAAAGAAAATTGAAGATTTCATTGTTCCCTGTGGGCTAGACTCTCACTACTATAGTTTAGGGAATTTAGTAATTAATTTTTGGCACTCGCGACAAGTGATCAAAATTTTTGGCGCTATTGCCGGGGAACGATGTTAACTTTTGTTTTTCTTTTTATAATTTTTGCATATTTTTATTTTTTGATTTATTATTTTTATTGCCCAAGAATTTTAAGTATATCTGATCTTTTCTGCAAAGTAGTTGAAAAGTGCAATGGTTGATGCTTTTGGTCTGGAAGGGACACTTCATGATTTGGCCTTTTTGGTTCACCAATTAGAGAGGAATGTGCAAGCAGTAACAGTATATAGATTTTGTTCATTGGCATATTGTACGACAATGTGTCCATTATTTCAAGAAAATCCATACGAAGATGTTCAATTTGGTGAAAGGATGCATGATCCACCTCAAAGGAGTGATGACCAATATTTCTATACAGACAATTAGAGTTGGGAATAATATCCTTACTATAGTTATAGAGGTCAACCAACTTAAGTTCCCTACCAGTATCACCCCTTTCGACATTAACAATCAATTCATCTACATATGTCAAATTATTTAATTCCTGATACAAGTTCATCTTTGAAATATATAGTAAAGTCAATGGCCTGTTCAGCTGCACAATTTTAGTAACGGATGACACTGTTTCAGCAAGAAATGGTAGAATTTTGGCAAGAAATGGTATAGTTTCAACGAGAAACTCAAACGAGTATTCAAGTTTGGAGACCCAAATTGGGTAATTAGCCTCATCTATAGTTGACTTGCAAGCTCAAAACTTAGAGAATTTGCTGCCTCACCTGCAGTAAATCATCGAGAGAGTATCAATGCAATGATTTTCAGAAGTGAGGCGGAGATGGAGCAACCCACTCAAGAAGAGCAGGAGTCAAAGTCTCGGCACCCCTTGTCAATAGAGGGTATGGAAGATTTACCAATGAAAGATGAAAGTGAAATTCATATTTCTAAAACTAATATTGTTATTCCTCCATCCTTCCCTAGCAGCTTGGCAAGGTCTAAGAAAGATGAGGAAGAGCAAGATATTCTTGATGTCTTTGGCAAGATGAAAATCAATATTCCATTCCTTGAGGCGATTAAGCAAAGTCCAAAGTATGCAAGATTCCTTAAGGACTTGTATACTGTGAAGAGAAATCTTAAGGAAGATGGAAAGTTGACTATTAACAAGAATGTATCCACCATGATTCAAAAGACGTTGCCTCCAAAATACAAGGATACAAGTATATTCACTATCCCTTATGTCATTGGTAATGGTAGTATGAAACAAGCTATGTTAGACTTAGGAGCATCTATCAACGTCATGCCCTTGACGATGTATTCTTCTTTGAATTTGGGCCGTCTAAAGACAACTAGAGTTATTATTCAATTAGTACATGACTCTAATATTTATCCTAAAGATGTATTGGAAGATGTTCTTGTGTAGGTTGAAGGACTAATTTTTTCAGTTGACTTCTATGTTCTAAATTCGAAGGATGATCAGTTACCCAATCCAGCACAAATTTTGCTTGGAAGACCCTTCATGAAGAATGCTAAAACTAGAGTTGATATGTCTATTGGTATATTGAGCATAGAATATGATAGTGAGATTGTTAATTTTACTATTCTTGATACTGTCAAATATCCAATCAATGTCAATTATGTGCTCTTTAGTGATATAGTTGATACTATATTGGAAAGAGTTTTTAATTTTGTGAGTGACAATAAATTAGATAAACTTGATGATTTGTATCAACAGATTCTCGGTTTTAATGTGGTTATTGAAGAAATGCATATTTACAATTTGATGATAAGGCTCCATTGCTAGAATTTCAACCTTTATCAAATTATTGCCAATATATCTTCTGGGTAGTAAGAAAGCGGAATTTGCATATTGAGGAAATTGGTGAAGATTGGAGATTTCATGTTGCACCTAAAAAGGATCGCTACATTTACGAGGGATATTAGGAACATATAGTGAAAGTAGTGAAAAGAGTTGCAAGATTCTATCCTCCTTGAATCTATTTTGCTGCGTCGAGCCACGACCTTAACTAAAGGTGCTTGTTAGGAGGCAATCCAACATTTTTCAATTTTAATTATTTAATTTTATGGTTGGTTACATATATTATTAATAATTTTTCTTGATTATTTTGTAGGTAATAATGAATGTAGCGATGTTGACAAATAGAGAGAACATGTTAGGCTCTATGTTGGGTCCTATGTTTTCTCGTTCCAATGTTCGTGTTATTAGAAGTTTTGGTGGCCACGCCTACCTACTTATTGTTTCTCAAGGGAGTATTCTCTTTGTTTTCTTTATATTATTGAGGACAATTCTGAATTTAGTTGTGGGACATTTAATGATAGTTTTCTATGTTCCTTTATTTGTGTGCTTTTTTTTATGTGATTGTTAGTAGTTGTTCTTAGAGTAGTGTAATCGTCATGTTTAATATCTTGTACAATATTGTGGTGATATATTTGCAATCTCGAATTAATTGATGCAAGGAATGTTTCTAGTATGGAATTAGCCTAGTGTGATAGACAATAGCCTTGTGCGGTTTTTGGGCCTAAGGATTGAGCTTTCATTGTTAATCTATTATGTCATTGTTGTGTGTAATGTTGTTCATAAATTTGTCACTCTAGAACTTACTTAGTGTCTTTTTGGATTTATTTTGGAATATGTATGCATGAAAGTGATTAAGGCCATCTTTGTTCACTCAATTTTGGCTTTAGTAAATAGTCCAGACCTTGCATTGAATCTTTTGCTATGCTCATTGAGCCAAAATACCCTTTTTCTTGTTTTTCCAATTGTTCCCATCTTTACCATTTTAACTCTCGATTTGAATCTTCATTTATCTTTAATCACTAGTAAAGCATGGTTATGTTATAGAGATGGATTATTTCTAATAAATCGGGGTTATTTTGAATCCGTGTTGGGTAGATATTGTAGGCAATGGAATTTTAATTAATTCTAAAATTTCTATTGGTCTATAAATTATTTTCATGGAATATTTTTTCATCAAATATTGCCACATGTCATGCACACATGGAAATCTGATCTCTCCAAGTGTCTAGTTGAGGTGTTCTAGTCAATTAAAAATGCTAGAGTGTCTCTACCAATCAAATTGCACCATGTCACCCATCTTTATGACTAAACAAATTGGGATGAATATCTAAATATTTATTTCTTATTAAAGAAATAATATTTAGAATTATTTAGTCCTTATATATGTTTTACATACTACAAGGGTTTGTCCAATCAAACCATGCCACGTCATATGTCTCTACGAGTTTGCCAATGGATAAAATATATGTAAGCATTATCTCTTTATTAAATAAAGGGATAATATTCAAGGTGCTACAGTTCTTATATGACAGCATGTCTTGCAAGACAATTAAAGTGGTGCATGAGTCTCCAAATTCTACAAGTATAAATAGGGGTCTCTCCACCAAAATTCACACATTACACATTAGAGTGATCAAGACATCAAGCATCACATATCCCAAGTCTTCTTGAATTTTCAAAGCCGTGAAAGCTGCTTGACTGCGAGTGATAAGTCAATATTTTGCATGTTTTTAGTAAGATTAATTACGTAGTTTTTGTGTGTTTTTGGTATTTTTGTAGCTAATGAACTAGGGTTTCTAGTTAATTTTGCATTTAATGGCTTCAATGATGAAAAATGCATTTCTGTGGATTAATGTGATGAAATCTTCATATTTTTGTAGGATTGCTTGTTCATGATCAAATGAGATGAAAATGTGGATAATTGCCAAGAAGCTTGGAAGAAAAATTGGAAAATGAAAATTGCAATTCAATCGACGAGGAATCAAAGAATAAAAGTCGGGAGCAATTAAAGCACCAATTTCACGACAACAAGCTCGGAAATTGCAAGTTTCAAGTGGAATCGCGAGGCAAAACGCGAACCAACAAGTAGAAGAAATGATTAGCTCGCGAATCCCTCTCACCGGAAGCAGGGTAGCTGATCCGCGATGCGATCCGCGAGCCTCTACCTCGCGGATCTACCTCGCGGATCCTCAGAAAATGACAGCTGCAAGTTGCAGCCGAATTCCAGTTTTTCAGCTCACTTCCAGCTCAATTTTCAGAAGAAATTCAATAAAGGCTGCGTGAAGAATTGTGTGAGATTGAAGAAACAACTCATTACTAATTCAAAACACAATTTGTTTCAACATTACAACTCATTTGGGATGAAGATTCAAAGGATTCAAATTGCATGAAGACAAAGAAATTGAAGAAGCCATTTTCCTTGACTTTGAAGGCCAATTTGTCTTGTATTCACATGACATAATTTTGGATGCATATGGTTGCAATCTTCTATAAATAGGGCCTCTTGTATACCATTCCATATCATTAGAATACCATAGAATTCCATGAAAATTCCAAAAGACTAGAGAATAGCTCTAGTTCATTAGATTAGTTCTAGTTCTTAGTTTGTAGTTTCTAAAGAGAGTAAAAGTGAAAGTTGTGAGGAATCTTGCACTTTGCATTTGGGAGATCAACTTGTGAAGAAATTTATGGATTCAACTTCAAGAAATTGAATAAGATTCCTCCTTCCTTACTTATCTCTTGTGCTTAATTTCGTGGCTTTGTGCAAGTTTGTTTATGCTTAAATGTTCTTAATATGATGTCTAGCTAAGCCTCTTTAATCCTAGAGTTAGGATGAACTTGTTTTAGTGGTGATTATGAAGTAATTAAGTGATTTATGTCCTCCATGATTTTGTTAGTTTAAGACTTGTACTTATGCGTTATGGTTGATTAGCTACCAACTATAATTGATTTGATGTTGATGAGTAATGAAAAACTTGCCTTCAACAAGATCTAAGTTCTTAAGCATTAACTTATATTCTCACGAAAGTAGTGAATATAGTTGGTTGGTTTTGGTTTTATACTATAACTTCATTGAGCTTATTTAACTTGTTTCTCTCTTTTCTCTATGAAAATAGGTCAAGGAAGATTCCAAGAAGTTAAGGAATTGGCGCAAGCGATTCCGAGTGACTAGTTCATCTTAAACGAGAACTTGCACTACACATGACCATTAACGGAAGTTGTGGCATACAAAAGGAAGTAATACCTTAGCGAATCATTGGAGAAAGGACATAATAAACTTGACTAATTTCTAATCTAAACATAACAAGGGATTCCGAAGCTCTAGGACTCCTCCAATTTGATCTTAAAAACTCTCTCTAACCTAATTCTCTAATTCCTTTACTTGCTTTCTTATTTATTGTCTTCCACCAATTGGATGTCTATGACACCTAACGGTTGGATTTAATTGCTTTATCCCTCTTCCTTAGGTCGGTTTACCGCCTTCTCCCTTTTATCTAGCTCTCTTTACTTTATTCGCCTTCATATAATTGTCTATCTAGATAATAAAGCAAGTGATTAATTTTTAGTGTTTGCAAAACCACAGTTCCTCGTGGGATCGACACCTATATTTCCCTATACTCAATAAACGATCCGTATACTTGCGGTGATATAGGGTTTAAAAGGTTTTTAAAATTTGAGGAGTAAAGAAAAATCCTATCAAGTTTTTGGCGCCGTTGCCGGGGAACTAACGGTTTTCCTAGACTAGTTTCTCAAACTAGGCCTAGGTGCAACATTAAAGTTAAAACAAGCTTTATTAGTCTAGACTTTATTTTTGTAGTTTTTTTCCTTGTTTCTTGTAGGTACACCAATCTCTTCATCCAAGAGATCAAGACGGCGAGAAGAGGAAGAAAACGTGTCCAACAACAAGAAGAAAATATTGTGGTGGAAAGTGAAGGTGAACAATCCATAGCAATGGAGGAATCAAGGCCAAGAGCATTAAGAGACTATGCCTTGCCGGATGAATCCGGTGCTCAAACTAGTGTAGCAAGGCCGACTATTAATGCTAATAACTTTGAAATTTCACCGGCACTCATTCAGATGATCCAAAGAAGCCAATTTGGAGGAAACGCAACCGAGGACCCCAACACTCATCTAGCTAACTTCACGGATTTATGTGGTACTGTTAAGTACAATGGAGTAAGTGATGATGCCATTAAATTAAGGTTGTTTCCTTTTTCACTTTGTGATAAGGCAAAGGTATGGCTTAACTCTCATCCACCCAATACTTTTACTTCATGGAGTGATTTGGTAAAAGCATTTTTGAATAAGTATTTTCCTCCTGCCAAAACTAATAAGCTTCGTATGGATATTACAGGTTTTCACCAACAAGATGGTGAATCATTGTATGAAGCTTGGGAGAGGTTCAAAGATTTCCAAAGAAGATGCCCTCACCATGGTCTTCCGGAATGGTTGGTCATACAAACGTTCTATCAAGGTCTTTCTATACCAACCAAAAACATCATAGATGCCGCGGCCGGTGGATCGTTAATGGCAAAATCTACCGAAGAAGCTCAAGGTTTGATTGAAGAAATGGCTTCCAACAATTACCAATGGGCTAATGAAAGAGGTAACCAAAGAAGATCGGCCGGTATGTATGAACTCGACACTATTAACATGTTATGTGCTCAAATGCAAAATCTTACTAACATGTTTAATAAACAAGGAGGAAATGGTTTAAATTCTTGTGTAAGTAATGCTTATGGTTCAAATTGTGGTGGTAATCATGACACTTGCATGTGTAAGAATGTTGAGCAAGTTAACTTTGCCAACAATTTCAACCGACCACCTCAAAACAATCCTTATTCAAGTACTTATAATCCCGGATGGAAGAATCATCCTAACTTTGGATGGAGGGATCAACCTCATAACCAAAGGTCTTCTAATCCACCCGGATTTCCTCCTAAACCATTTGAACCTCAACCCACTTGGGAAAAAGCTCTAGAAAAGCATGCTCAAAGTACAAATGAAAGGTTTGAACACATGGATAAGAAAATTGACCATATGCATAGAAGTCTAGAATTTCAAATAGGTCAATTATCTAATGCCTTTAATGGAAGAAAACCGGGAGCTTCCAAGTAAACCGAGGTTAATCCAAGAGAACACGTTAATGCAATCACTCTTAGGGAGTGGTAGAACATTAGAGGATAATAACCTTGGTAAAAGTGGTGAAATTCAAGAAAATGAGGAAAATAAGGAAAAAGAAGTCGTAGATAATCATGTTGATATTGATATTCCTTCTTCTCATATTCCTATTAAGAATGCTTCTAACTCTATTCCTTTTCCTGATAGGTTGAAGAAGAGCAATAAGGAGAAGGAATTTGAAAAAATTGCTCAAATGTTTAAGCAAATTAGAATTAACATTCCTTTTATTGATGCTATTTCACAAATCCCCTCTTATGCTAAATTTTTGAAGGATATCATGTCCAAAAAGAGGAAGATTGAAGATTATGAGACCATAGCATTGGAGGAATGTTCGCAAGAATTCAAAATAAACTCCCACAAAACTCAAGGATCCGGAAGCTTTACTATACCTTGTACCATTGGTCATCTCCAATTTTCTAATGCTTTATGTGATTTAGGTGCAAGTGTATCCTTGATGCCACTTTCCATAGCTCGGAGACTTGATTTAAGGGAGATGAAGGACACAAACATCACTCTTCAATTGGATAGGTCATTAAAGCGTCCGGTTGGTAGGATTGAAAATGTCCTTATAAAGGTTAAGGATTTCTTTATTCCGGTCGATTTTATTGTGCTTGACATGAAAGAAGATGTTCATTTACCTATTATATTAGGTAGACCATTTCTAGCCACTGCCGGCACTCTAATTGATGTTCAAGAAGGCATAATTAAGTTTAGAGTGAATGAAGAAGAATTGGTGTTTAACCTCCATGAAAATAAAGATCTTGAATTATGGCATGGAAAAGCTTTTAAGCCAAAAGAGATAGATATTGTTCAAGAATTGCATAATGATGGCTTATTTGTTAATGACATGTTCCATGTGAAGAACAAAGGAAAAAGATCTTTATAGAGCATGAAATCCCTAAAGTTAATGAAGAAAAAAAGGAAAACCAAGTAAACTTTGGGATTGTTTTAAATGTTTCTCGAAAATTCCTCATTCAATATGTGATAATTCTAATCATTCTTTGTTTGATGATGAGGATAATTTGGAGAAAGGGGAAGCTTCATGTGAAAAGAATGGAACCAAAAGCTTTAGCTTGGGAAGGAACAAGTTCCTTTTCACCTCAAAGTGATTTTAAAGAGGAACACTTTGAGTCGAGCCAACGACTTTAAACAAAAGCGCTTTTTGGGAGGCAACCCAATTTTTGTAAAAATTGTGTTAAGTTTGGTGTGATTTTATGTTTAAGCATGTGTGTTTTATGTTTTTAAGTATGTTTGCTATGTTTGTTTTGTAGGAATATCAAAGCATGCAAAAATGACCTTTTTGGTGCACGATGAATAGTAAAAATGCAAACATCTTCATACCTCAATTTGTGTTTTAGTTGTTTTTGATTCAAGAATTGAGGTGAATTATGTTGTTTTGATCATGTTACACATGTTAGAGAAGGTGCATTGCATAATTAACAAACAGGATTTTTGTTCTGGAAATAGTAGAAATTGATTGTTCAATGAAACAGCTGCGTAAAAACTGCGTAATCAAATTTCGAGGATCCATGAAGTTGATACGCCTCTACATCGCGGATCTCGACGCCATGGATCAGAATCAGAGAAGTTTACTGAACATCCGCGGACTGATACGCGATGTACGCATCGCGGATCCATGGGTCGCGGATCAACTTCTGAGAGGTACCCAGCCAAATCCGCGAACTGAAACGCGACCTGTGACTCGCGGATCCAAGAGTTTAACCTTTTCCTGCAGTTTCTTGTCCAATTTTTCAGGTATTAAAGGTTATTCAATGGCAAAAGGGCAAAGTGGACCAATTGAATCACGTTAACAAGGGGAGTATTTCTTTCTTTCCTTTCTTATCTTATTATTCCTTCTTACACATTGAGGATAATGTGCATTTTAAGTGTGGGGGGAGGAATTAGATGATTATGATTTGATGAAAATTTGCCAAAATTTTTCAGAAATCTGTACCAATATGTTTCAAACTCTCAATTAACTTGGAGATACCTATTTTGTGATTAAAATTTTTGCAATTTAAGGAAAGTATATCTTGTAAATTGGAGGAAATTATGCCTAATTTAGTATGTTTAAGGAGATTTCTTCTCTTTATTTGATTTTTGCATAGTAGAGTGATAAATGTGGTTGATACATGTAGTACTTTTCTCATGATTATTCTTTTGAGGGTATATTTATTTATATTTTCCGTTAAAGAGAAAAAAAAAAAAAAAAAAAAAAAAAAAAAAAAAAAAAAAAGAGAAAACAGAAAGAAGAAGAAAAAGAAAAAAATGAAAGCTCTACTCCAATGTGCTTAGTAACCGGGAGTCTTCATCTAAAAATGTCGACTTTCACAAACGACTTGAATAAAGAATAGGCAAATAAAGTGAAATGTTGAGTAACAGGGGATCTTCATCTAAAAGTGTCGATCTTCTCGTCAAAAGGCATTTTCACAATTTAAATATATGTTTGATATGAATTATGAATAAATCCCTCTGTTAAAGATGATTATGGGTTTAGGAAGCATTTTATTGACTATATGATTCGCTTTGCTTGTGAAATTGGGTAAGGAATGAGGAATTGAATTGAGCTACTTGAATTTATGGTATGATTTCTCTCTTTTACTTGATATTATAAGTACTTGTGGTTTATTGGATAATTGCAAAATGGTTATCTACCTTGTTTTGAGAAAATGAAATCAAGGTGCACAAACACTTAAATCATTGTTGGTTTTTAATTCTTAATGCTTGAGGACAAGCAATGGTTCAAGTGTGGGGGAGTTTGATAAGTCAATATTTTGCATGTTTTTAGTAAGATTAATTACGTAGTTTTTGTGTGTTTTTGGTATTTTTGTAGCTAATGAACTAGGGTTTCTAGTTAATTTTGCATTTAATGGCTTCAATGATGAAAAATGCATTTCTGTGGATTAATGTGATGAAATCTTCATATTTTTGTAGGATTGCTTGTTCATGATCAAATGAGATGAAAATGTGGATAATTGCCAAGAAGCTTGGAAGAAAAATTGGAAAATGAAAATTGCAATTCAATCGACGAGGAATCAAAGAATAAAAGTCGGAGCAATTAAAGCACCAATTTCACGACAACAAGCTCGAAATTGCAAGTTTCAGTGGAATCATGAGGCAAAACGCGAACCAACAAGTAGAAGAAATGATTAGCTCATAATCCCTCTCACCGAAGTAGCTGATCCATGATTCGATCCATGAGCCTCTACCCTGGATCTACCTGGGATCCTCGAAAATGACAGCTGCAAGTTGCACCAATTCCAGCTTTTCAGCTCACTTCCACTCAATTTTCAGAAGAAATTCAATAAAGGCTGCGTGAAGAATTGTGTGAGATTGAAGAAACAACTCATTACTAATTCAAAACACAATTTGTTTCAACATTACAACTCATTTGGGATGAAGATTCAAAGGATTCAATTGCATGAAGACAAAGAAATTGAAGAAGCCATTTTCCTTGACTTTTGAAGGCCAATTTGTCTTGTATTCACATGACATAATTTTGGATGCATATGGTTGCAATCTTCTATAAATAGGGCCTCTTGTATACCATTCCATATCATTAGAATACCATAGAATTCCATGAAAATTCCAAAAGACTAGAGAATAGCTCTAGTTCATTAGATTAGTTCTAGTTCTTAGTTTGTAGTTTCTAAAAAGAGAGTAAAAGTGAAAGTTGTGAGGAATCTTGCACTTTGCATTTGGGAGATCAACTTGTGAAGAAATTTATGGATTCAACTTCAAGAAATTGAATAAGATTCCTCCTTCCTTACTTATCTCTTGTGCTTAATTTCATGGCTTTGTGCAAGTTTGTTTATGCTTAAATGTTCTTAATATGATGTCTAGTTAAGCCTCTTTAATCCTAGAGTTAGGATGAACTTGTTTTAGTGGTGATTATGAAGTAATTAAGTGATTTATGTCCTCCATGATTTTGTTAGTTTAAGACTTGTACTTATGCGTTATGGTTGATTAGCTACCAACTATAATTGATTTGATGTTGATGAGTAATGAAAAACTTGCCTTCAACAAGATCTAAGTTCTTAAGCATTAACTTATATTCTCACGAAAGTAGTGAATATAGTTGGTTGGTTTTGGTTTTATACTATAACTTCATTGAGCTTATTTAACTTGTTTCTCTCTTTCTCTATGAAAATAGGTCAAGGAAGATTCCAAGAAGTTAAGGAATTGGCGCAAGCGATTCAGTGACTAGTTCATCTTAAACGAGAACTTGCACTACACATGACCATTAACGGAAGTTGTGGCATACAAAAGGAAGTTATACCTTAGCGAATCATTGGAGAAAGGACATAATAAACTTGACTAATTTCTAATCTAAACATAACAAGGGATTCCGAAGCTCTAGGACCTCCAATTTGATCTTAAAACTCTCTCTAACCTAATTCTCTAATTCCTTTACTTGCTTTCTTATTTATTGTCTTCCACCAATTGGATGTCTATGACACCTAACGGTTGGATTTAATTGCTTTATCCCTCTTCCTTAGGTCGGTTTACCGCCTTCTCCCTTTTATCTAGCTCTCTTTACTTTATTCGCCTTCATATAATTGTCTATCTAGATAATAAAGCAAGTGATTAATTTTTAGTGTTTGCAAAACCACAGTTCCTCGTGGGATCGACACCTATATTTCCCTATACTCAATAAACGATCCGTATACTTGCGGTGATATAGGGTTTAAAAGGTTTTTAAAATTTGAGGAGTAAAGAAAAATCCTATCAGCGAGTTTTTCAAGTCTTCTTCATGTCAAGACTTGAATTTACAAGAGTTTTGAAATCTTTATCATATCAAGATTTGAAGCGTTCTTCGTGTTCGTCAAATTCTTCAAGTCTTCCATATCAAGATTCGAAGGAGTCAATGGTTGATCCAAGAACAAGCTATGAAACCCTTGGATTAATGTTTGAAGAGAAGAATCGAAGGAGTCTCTCTCTATAAATTTGAGAAAATCCCGGAGATTGTACTTACATCTCTTTTAAATTTATATTTCATATTTGTCATATACTTTTCTTCTCTTTTTGCAGACTTGAAATTTTATCGCGTACAAATAATTGAGCAAGTTCTTGCTGATTAAAATCGAGGGAGTTATGTTCAAAGTTTGACGAGAATGCAAAAGAGGGAAAAAAAAGAAGAAAAAAAGATGGAAGAAAAAAATACAAAAATATAGAAGTATTGTTTGACATTATTAGTATTCCCTTGGTGCTTTATGGGTTTGTAGTATGCTATATTATGAAATGGGTAGTTAATGATTGAAGATGACTGCTTGTTCATAAGAATATAATTGGTGTTTCAAAATACGATCTATTGAAAAGAAATCTTAGGAGTTGTTTTCTATGGAGAATTGTTGGGGTGTTCTACTAGTTCTAAGGATCGTTGGCCTTGCATTCTCCATTATCTTACTATTATCCTACCATTCATTTTGACCCATTACAACCCAAAAATTGAAGTCCTTATGATTGATGTTATGCATATTGGTGATGAAAGATTAGATTCTTTGCAAGGTTATGATAGTGCATTTTTATGGAACGTATTTGAGTGAATTTTACCCTCTTTGTGTGAATATTGCACACGCTTGAGAGAAGTGAGATTAACTAGTGAAGTCTATCACATAGGTTGATTTTGTACTTGAATGCATTTGTTGTGTTGAGCGGTTCCTAGTTGTTTAATATTTTACTCAGTATTGTACTTTGGTTCTTTATATTATGGGTATGTTGTTGGTAGTAGCACTTCAATATTTTAGGGAAGAATTGAGTTAGTTTGTTAGGCATTGTTCTTATGTTCTTTAGTTTGGTTTGCTCGAGAACGTGCAAAGATTTGGTGTGGGAGAATTTGATATGTTATGTTTTATATGTTTTTATGTTCTCGTAACACTATATTTTATACAAATTTTATCTTTAAAATACTACTTAAGTGTGTTTAATTGTTTTGGCAAGTTAAACAGCACTTTGAGAGGAAATGATGCTAAATGAGCACAATTTGGAAGGAAAAATCTGAAGTACGAAACCAGTAACTAATGGGTGCTATGATGGGGGCCAAATTAGGGCCAATTCAAGCCAAAACTAATTTCAACTATATTGAAGAAATAAGCTATGATATGGGTGCCCATCTTGCAACCCATTTGACGATTTGACATCCTCTAGTCATACAAACTTTAACTTAAAGTGGACCACTCGATTCCAACCTAAAAATCCTATTCTAAAAGCTCTATAAATAGATGCAGGGAGTCATCAAAGAAAGGGAGTTGAAGGAGAGAACGGTCATAAACTGCTACTTTCTCTTATTTAACATCTGTAGGAGTAGGTTAGACTAGAATTAGAACTAGGATTTGATTATGAACATATTTATTTCTCTATTGAGAGTAGTATTTAGTTAATTCTCTATTCAAACCAAGGAGTCAAGTGTTTATTTCAACGAGTGTGAAACTGAGTTTGATCTTTTAATATTTAATTTGCTATCTATGACTTCTTGATTTCTATTATATGTTGGTACATGTATAGTAGAGTAAGTGGCCAATTATTCTCTTTGCATGTATTATTCTTGCCAAAATACTAATCTTGATCCGTGATTGTCTTGTATTGGTATTTTTATGTTGCAAATAAGGCTAGTGATTGGTTGTTTCCTTTGCGAACTCCTAGGAGGAGTCATGGTGTTCATGAAATAACTGCGTGTGTCACAGGTGGTTGTCATCCTTTGCTGAGTCTTGGTTCTTAAAGCTACTATTAGATTAATTGGGATTGCGTCAATACCTAGATTGTCTAGTAGCAAGAATATAATTTGAGTGCGTTTTTCTTATTGTTGATATCAGAAAATCTTATGAGTTACTACTGCATCAGGGTAACTGAGTCCACATAGTTTATTAAAGGTTGAATCTTTAGATGTTGATGATCAATTGGAATAAAGAACTTCATATCCCTGGTTTGGTTCATTGCTTGTTGTTTTTATCTTCTACTATTATTGTCTTAATTTAGTCATAGTTTTGATTATTTCAATTTATTTTTATTATTTTAACAAAGGAAATTGAAGGTTTCACTCTGTGGGTTCGACCTGGATTCTCACTACTATAGTTTTGTGAATTTAGTAATTAATTTTTTACAATTGCAAGAAGTGATCAATTTCTCCAATTTAAATATCAATTTATTGGAGAGTGGTTGACCATATTAAAAAATTAATTCAATCAAGTTTTGTCAAGAGTTGACTAAAAGGAATTACTTATCAAGAGTTCATAAGATGAATTAATTATCAAGAGTTGATAAGTTAAGAGGTTTTAAAGGACAAGCCTTGTGTCACAGACTTTCATTGCATGATTTTAAATTTGAATAAAATGCAACTTTATGAAAGTTTTATTTTGAGATTATAATTGAGATTAACTAGCCTATCTACTTCTAATTTAAATTCTTTGGGTATGAGATACCATATATTTGATATGCTAGGATTTAAAGAAAGTAAATTGGAAAGGAGGATAATAAGCATCTACTTTTAATAAAGTGACAGTTACTTTATCAAAATGTAGTACCAAATTATCTTTTCTATGACTAGTGGACTTATTTTGGAACTTAATAAGTGTTGTTATTTTTTAAAATAAAAGAAAATCCATTTCTCATTATAATGTTAGATGATTTGAAACCAACTTTAACATTTGTGAATTAGTCTTATGAATAAGAAATATATTTTCAAATCACATGATGATTTGGATCAATTGATTGAGAATCATTTGAGACATGTGAATCTTATTTACTAATAAACATTATGTTGATCTTTTATACATTTTTATGTATATGGAAGATTAACAATTCATACTAAAGATGATTATTTCTTGTACTTTACTACTTTTACTAATAACAATTTAAAATTGATATATATCTTTTGAAGTACAAATCCAAGATTTTGAGAAGTTAAAAAGTTTAAGTATAAAGTAGAGAAACAATTTGGTCAAGTATTAGAGCATATAGATATGATGAAGATATAGAATACTTGATCTATGGTGAAGTATTGAAACACCAAAATTTGATCAAAGTGTAGAATACTTAGTCCATTGGAAAATTATCTAAAGGGGAATGAGATTCTCAAGTGAAATAATTCTTCCTTAACATCTCAATTGTTATTGAGTATATTTAGACAAGGAATTATATCTTATGAGATAAGATATGCCATGCAAGTCTACCCAAAAGGTTTTGGGGGTTTATCGTAGATAAAATTACCTCCTATACACTAAATCTTGTTCCATGGATATATTTGTTCATAGTGTGCCATATAAGATATGGAATGTTCAGGAATCCAAATTTTTATGAAAGTTTGGATTGTGCTACTTACGAAATAATCATCTATAATAGGGTGGAGTAAAGATTCGATTAAGACCTTTTGTGAACAGTTCTTAAGAGTTAAAGGAAAGGAAAAATCAGCCAAAAAGGAGAAGAGCAAATTGGCTTTCCTTACTTCATTTGGTTTAAATTGTTCTTAACACATATGCTAGAGTATTCTTATTTTCTCCAAAAATTTTGTAAGTGTAACATCCCGTATTTTTACCAATGATATTTCAAGTGTTACAAGTTTTGGTTTACTCGAAAACCCTAATTTTGGATTCTATTTTGCGACCTTGACTGGTTAAGGTAGCGAGAGTTGTGCGAAGGTAATTAAGATCCGTGGGTGATTAGTGACCCTAGTGACCTAACTAGGTGTCATTAAGTATTAATGGACTAAGTTGGATTCTCAACTTACGGACTTAATTGCTAGGAAATGAAATCATTTGGGGCAAGAGTGAAACATCATCTAAATTGCTAGGTTGCATTTGGCATGACATCTTTGACTTGGACTTGGACTAAATTTTGATTAAGCTAAATAAATATCTAAGACTAAAACCCAGCCAAGAGGATCGGGTGGAAGGCTGGAAAAGAAGAAGGAAAACCGTGGGAAGAGAAGGAAAGAAAGAGAGAAAGAAAGGAAAGAAAAGAGAGGAAAGAACTTGGAGGTTTCTTGGGTGGAGTTTGTGTTGGTTTGGAGGTTCACAAGAGGTACTCAACTCACTTGATTCTTACTCTTTCTTTATGGTTTTACTGGATTTATATATGATTGAAGTTGTAAATGCTGGTTACATGATGATTAGTGAAGGTTTGCTTGATATGGCATGGAAGACTGCTGGTCGGCTGACAAGCTGAAATTTTCAGCTTTGCTTCTTGAAGGTTTTAGAGGTAACCTAGCTTGTTCAACCCTTGAATCTTGTAGCATAGCTTGTGGTTGATGTTTAGAATGGGTTAGGATAGCTGAGGACAGATTTTGGATGGTTGAAATCACTTGGTAAATTCGTTTGATGAAGTAGGGTAAATAGCACACCAACTGTTTGAACTTTGGTTTCAGATTTTTGTGTTCAGTTCCCCTACGAATTTGACCATGTTAGAGTCCAAACCAGCTCTTTCTCAAAACATAAAAATTGTAGGTAATTGAGTTATCTATCTACTGATAAAATTTCAGATCAATCGGATCACTGTATCCCGAGAAATGTCCAAAATACCCATGACTGTTCTGCTCCCCTATTTTACCCGACAGTCTCCAGTTTCAGCCAACTTGTCGGATTTTCTGGTATCAATTGGAAACGAACTAGAGTCTGATTTTTATACCATTGAAATCCCCATGAATATAGTTTTAAACGCCACTGACAGCACTCGATTTCAATATTTCTACATTGAGTTATGGATTTCCTCCCGAAACTGCTCCTGCTTTCCTGACATAACCTGACAGTTTTCTTAAGTCTCTGTAATTACTATTTTTGACTACGAAAATGCATGAAGTGAATTTCGATGGCTCCATAAAAATTGTAGAGCTATGTCTTAGCTTCGAAACGGTATAAAATTCAACTCAATCCGATAAGTGTAGCTCTGGTTTTGATCAAAACACCGGGAGGTGTCAAATCTGCCAAAGTTGATGTTTCTCTTTTATACTCATTCCTTCATTTTGGTTTGGTTCAAATACTTTTCTTGGTTCAAAATAATATTTTCACTCCATTTTATACCTGGACTCTTGCTCTAAATGTTTGAAGTTCTTCCCTTGATTTGAGCGAAAGGTTTAGTAAGTTTGGACACTAATTTTGGGGGATTAAGTTCGACTATTAATGTGAGTTGCTTGAGAGTTTAAAATGAAAGTATTTCACTTGTTATGAATTAGAAGTGGTAAATTCTTGTTATATTATGTTGATCTCAGGATTCAATTATGCCATGAAGTTAAATGGTGATTGGTGATTTATGTGGACGAGTGTGAAACTTGGTGAGTGTTTCAACTCGTTTCAATTAAAATGTTTTACTAGAATTCAATTGTGAAATGACTTACTACCTTACTTTGATCTTGCTATCTCAAACTTGCTACTCATTTTATTACTTGTGAAATGGTTCACTAACCTACTACTTCACTTGTTTCACATTTGCTCTCATCTTGTTTCTAAACTAGTTTTAACTTGTTTTCCAAACATGTCCTAATTTATTTTCCCCACTTATTTACACATGAAACATTTTAGTACTAATCTATTAAATGACACATTTTCCAATTATTTGTAAGTATTTCAAAATGTGTTTTAAACTCTTTACAAACTTCTTTTGGTGTTTAATGTAGTTTGTCGTTTGAAATAACTTGGTTCGTTAAGTTGTTAATATCTAGATGATTGTTCGATCTTATCTCCAAAAGTGTTTTCACACTTGCTGTCCAACCTGTTTTCGAACTTATTCCACTTGTTTGTCAAACTTGTTCTACTTGATTTTTAGACTAGCTTTTCACTGGTTTTCACATGAAATATTCCGTTACTACTTTTCTGAATGAAATATTTTTCTGGTATTTCGAGTGTTCAAACTATATGTTAACTTATTTGTAAATATTTTGCTACTACTATATTTCTAGTTTAAAATTTATTTCAACTATGTTTCCACACATATTGGTCAATGACCTAATTTACTCGTGGTTTCAAAAGAAATTGATTCCAAAGGAATTGTGTTTCAAATTAATGTGCGGTAAAATAATTTATTGTTGAAGTGATTGTTACTTGATTTTACATGTTGCTTTTGAGTGTCCTTGAATATTAATTAAATGTTCAAGTGTTGAGTGTTATTTGTTTAAGTGTTATTATTTATTAGTTGAAATAATTACTTGTTTCCTTGATTGTTTGTTGATAACTTGATTGTTTGATAGTGGTATACCAAGGAGCATTTTACCCATTGTAGTCCGATGTGTATTTTATCGCATCGTTTACTACTTGTAGGTCGATGTGTACTTTATCGCATCGATCAACTGGGTCTCAAGACCCTTTTGCTAGAAAGTTTATCTAAGACCACCTTCTTGAGCGATCGGTGGGTCAAAAGCCTACTTGAGTAATGCCATTAGTATGGCGGATAGGTTGGAAAGCTTTATCTTAAAACAAAACTCCTTGGTCTTGACTGATCATTATTTATGTTGTGCGCCTTTAGCGGAACTGGGCCCTACCCTTGGTTGCTAACCTATTCGAGCCAGAAGCGGACTCGGTCGGGTAGGTTGAAACCCTGGGCACTGATTCGGTATACTCGAGTATTACCACTGGAGGGATAAGGTGATGGCCAGATGAACTGAGGGGATTGTTTAGGAGTTATAAAGTGAAGTGGATTAGTGAAATAGCTCCAACTGTATCCTTTTATAACTAATTTAATGTTTATTAAGCAATGTTCTCCTAGTTGAGACAATCCGAGCAAGTCTCCTCGTGAGTACTGATCTCCGAAGTCGGCCCAGTATTGTTCTCTCCGGTTGAAAAGTGTCCCTGTGGGTGTGCTTGATTATTTGTCAAAGTGCTTGTGTGATGAATTGAATTATTTCATGAATTGTTTTCGTCTTGCAAATTTCTAGTGAAAAGTACTTTCTCACGTGATTTCAAAGATTTGAATATTCCAATGTTTTCGTGCTCTGATAAACAGTTAAATTCTAAAATACTTGTTTTCTCGGAACCTCACTGAGCTTTAGCTCACCCCAAAAATATTTGTTTTCCCTCCACAGGAATCGAGGTGATCGGAAACATGTGTAGTGGCCTTATTAGTAATTTTGGAGTATTTCTTATACAATTGTAATTTTGGTTGAGTTGTAATTTATATTTTGGAGAACTTGGGTTGTATTTACTACTGGGACGTACTTGTGGCTTTTAGCATTTTTGTACTTTTGGAGTTTTAGAATTGTAATTATTATTTATTGGAGTTGTAATTTGTAATGAATTGAGGACTGTAGTGAGTCCCGGCGAGAGTTGGGCAGGTGGCCCGCCGAACCCTTTGGTTCGCCCTAGGGGGAGGTGGGGCTGTCACAGTAAGTCTATCATCTCCAAGAGTGATGAGAAATGGAATGGTGGAAGCCTTGATTTGGGATCATTTCTTATATTCTTATCCAAGGGGATTCCTTCCTTTAAACAAGGCTTGGATCAAAGATTTATACTTTGTTTCAAATTAAAGAATGAAACTACCGTTTGAAGTCTTTTAGAATAAGGGCACAATTGTCTAATTTTCCATTGTTTTCCTTAAGTCATTTTAGTAGGAATAATATCGGACCAAGGCTTTGTCATGATGTCCAAATTTTAGTAGCTTAATTAGTCCATGTTTATTATTTAGTAGTTTCCTAAAAAGATAGAGCCATGTTGGCCTATTCTAGTTAGGTTAGATTTTTAGTAATTTGAGTCCAAGTTACATTAGGATTTAAGAGTCTTTTGTAAGGCTATAAATAAGCCTACAAACCATCAACTTTATTAAAGCAAGTTTTATAAAATATTTTGTGAGTTTTTCACTTTCTCTTTCCAAGAGAGCCTTTCTTGAATACTTGAGAGTTTTTCTTGAATTATTCAATCTTGAACTTATCAATCAAGTAATCACCTTGATTGTGGCGTTCTTCTACCTACAACGTTGGTTCGCAGGATCGTTGGTTCGTGGGTCAAGGTTAAGTCCAAGGTTCGCCAACCCGGGGTTTAGAGGGGTCAATTGTTCCGCCATCCAACTTGAATTTCGTCTAGGTCCTACATCGATTCATATCAATTGGTATCAGAGCTAGTTGACGAAATCAAGTATATCATCTTGTGTCGTAAGTTTTCTTGTTAAAAAAAAAATTCTGTTTGAGTCTTTTTTTTCGTTTGTTGTTTCTTGTTTTGCCAAATCTGTCTTTTGTCCTCTTTGATTGCTGTCCGCACCTTTCCTTGAGTCTTGAGTCTTGTTAGAGTCTTGTCATCTTGTTTCTTGCATCTTCAAGTCGTTTAAAGAGTCAAAAAACAAAAAAAAATTTGCTGCTGTTCTTGTGTCTTGATTCTTGTTCGCATTCTTGTCCAGTACCTTGTTCAAATCGTGTCTTTTGTGTCTTGGTTAATTGCTGGAAATCTTGGATAAATTGAACCAAACAACCGTAGCCTTACTTGCTGAAATTCCTGAAATCTTGAAACTATTTTGCAACTTTCTTGAATTCTTAAAAACACACCTTGAAGTTCTTGAACAAAGTTTCAACAAGTTCTTGAATTTTGGGGCTGTTTTCTTGAGTTTCTTGAAACCAATTGGAGAATCTTGAAATCTGGAAAAGCACCATTGAATCTTGAAGTTCTAGAGCAGATTTCAATCGGCTGAAGTTAAAAAAAAAAGTGAAACAAAAAAGAAAGAAGGAACAAGGAGCCGAACTGCTGCCTGGAAATTGTTGCTGAAAATCGAAGCTGTTTCTTGTGTTTAATTCAACCTCCTTACATTGTTTTCCTTGTTCAAATCCTGAAATTCATCCTTGGGCACTGCTGAAGCGAAATTGCATAATTTAGAAGGGTGAAAACTGAATTTGGAAGGTGAGAGCCAAAACAGAAACTAAGTTTCCAAATTCCAGCTTACTCTTTCCTAAATTGTTCAAGTTTCTCTTGTTGCTAAAAGCTGAGGAAATTGATTAGGAAACTTACCCAAAACCTTTATAGCAGTTTCCTAATCCTTAAAACAACAACCAATCCTACCAAAAAAAAAAAGCATCAAAACCGAATCAAACAGCCTTCAAACCTGCCATTGCCTGGAGCAACACCAAAATCCAAACCAGTTTTGGAAACTTCCTGCACCGAATTGTTGCTTTCTTGTTAAACCTTGAGCACGTGATTTATACTTGCTTTCCAGCAATTGTTTGAGTCTCCAAATTTGAATTCTTGAGTTGGTCAGTTTAGTCTTGTTCTCTTCCAAAATTAATTAGAAGTTGAGTCTTAGTTTCCTAATTCTAGTCCTAGTCAAATTCAAGTTTCCTATTTCTCATCAAGTCTTGTGTGGGTAATTTAGGAAGCTCTCTAATTGCTTCTTTTCAGTAATCCTTAGTCCTTTTCGTGTCATTCTTTTATTTTTAAAAAAAGAGAAAAAAAAAAAGAAAAATCGACCAACTTGAGGAAGATACCATCTTGGTGCAACTTGGTGAGAAGCTCAATTGAACAACTTGAAGAAAAATTCTGACTTCTTCAAGAGAAGTGATCAGGTGAATTGAGAAGTGAATTGTGAGATCATTAGAGTGAAATAAAAACACTTGAGTGGATACACTAAGGGAGTGTGTGAGGTTATTATCTTGTATTTTTCCTAATCTTTCTTTGCAGATTTTATCACCATGAGGCACAATCTTCTAAAGGAGTTGTTGAAGAAATTCCATGCTTTTCGTCAAAGTACTAAATCAGTGAAGGAATACTACAAAGAGATGAGATCCATCATCCAACAAGCTGAAATTGTGGAGGATTCCTTTGTTATTGATCACTTTTTGGATGGATTAAATGATCAAATAGCTAGGCATCTTGAAGTGACTAATCGTATGAAGTTGTATGAAGTTGCACATGTTGCTATGGACATTGAAGAGAAGCTCGAAAGGAGCCGTCAAAGGAAACTTTCTTTGGCAGCCAAACGTGCTTCACGTGAGAAGCATGAGCAAGAAATTGAAGAGTCACGTCAAGTGTCCAAGAACGAGCCTTTGATGGGACGATTTGAGTAACTATTGGATACCTTTGTAAAGTCGTATCTTGAGCATGAAAAGAAAAAGCTTGCACTGTCCACTACACTAGCCACTAGTCAAAAGCTAGTTGGAAAGGATTTATGTGAGGAATGTGAGAATTTAAATGAGGTAGAATCCGTGAGTAGTGAGGAAGAAAAAGAGAGTGCAAATTCACAAAAGTTGAGTGAGTTAGTCACTTCCACTAGGGATTCTTGTGAGGAAAATAGTGAGTTGAGCATGAGTGTTAAAATGAGTGAGAATGAGTTAGTTATGAAGGTGGAGCATAGTGAGTTTGTATTTATGACTAACCATCGTTACTTTATTTTGCCTAGTGTGTTTATTGATTTTTCACAGGTTAATGAGGCGATTAAAGTGCTTAATCGAGGAGTTACTCATGATGATTTCAATTCACTTGTGGAACTTAATGATAACCAATGGTCAAGTGCATTGTCAAAATTTGGTAAATTTGTCATTATTTCATTGGCCATTAACAAGGTAAACTCCTTTCCTAAAACTCTTTGTTATCATGCTACACCCACGAGTTTACGCCTATGAAGGTACATCCTCTTGAGCTTGATATGAGTGATTATGCACCTAGCTTTGAGAAATTGATTGCTATCTACTTGAGCCTAGATGATTTTTTTGAATTGTTCATGCATGCTAGACATCTAGAATTACTTGGTATTGTTTTTAGGATTGTTAAAGCATGTAATTTGGTCTATCATCTTGGAATCATGAATTTTGATAAAGCTGTTCATTTACTCTATGACCATCATTCTAGAGTTCATTTGACTCACAATTGTCTTAGTCTATTTTTGAATCCTTATGTGTTGTTTATTTTCTTTGAGTCTCGTGATCATTATATGTGTGTTAGTAGTTGTGTTTTTGGAATGTTTAAAGTTCCTGACTTAATAGGTAATGTATTTAACGTAGTTGATTTGCCTAAGGGTCTTTGTCCTAATTTCATTATAGTTCATGCATTTGGATTGCATTTAACATCCTTTTTATGGGAATTTGCATCTATTTCGTTTAGAGATTCTAATTTGTGTTTAGGACAAGTTCTAAGGCCTAGATTAGTACATGGAATTCACATATTTCCATCATGTTATCAATTAGGGGACTGTAGTGATTATATTTATTTTACTAACATTCATTCACCATTCTTTGTGTTTGATCCAGGTATACATGTGATGGGCTATTGGCAAGATACTTGTGAGTTGAAGCGTGCATGTTGGTTCGTGTTCCAATTGACTAGAAGGCATGTTTCTTGGCTTGCATTCATCAACACATGGCCTGAAGTTCTCCAATGTAAACGATCTTTCGATTTGGGACAAATCGCCTTTCAAGAGGAGGGGAATGATGAGAAATGGAATGGTGGAAGCCTTGATTTGAGATCATTTCTTATATTCTTATCCAAGGGGATTAAAGCTCCAAGACGTCACGAAGATTCCTTCCTTTAAATAAGGCTTGGATCAAAGATTTATACTTTGTTTCAAATTAAAGAATGAAACTACCGTTTGAAGTCTTTTAGAATAAGGGCACAATTGTCTAATTTTCCATTTTTTTCCTTAAGTTAATTTAGTAGGAATAATATCGGACCAAGGCTTTGTCATGATGTCCAAATTTTAGTAGCTTAATTAGTCCATGTTTATTATTTAGTAGTTTCCTAAAAAGATAGAGCCATGTTGGCCTATTCTAGTTAGGTTAGATTTTTAGTAATTTGAGTCCAAGTTACATTAGGATTTGAGACTCTTTTGTAAGGCTATAAATAAGCCTACAAACCATCAACTTTATTAAAGCAAGTTTTATAAAATATTTTGGGGATAATTTTAGAAACCTCCCTTGAGGTTTCTCATAATATCACTTAGCACCCCTGAGGTTTTTAAAATCTCACTTACCTCCCTTAGATTGACATTTCTTGTAACATTATAACCCCTTTGAAAGAAATGCAATAAAGATAAAACTTTTATTCCAATAATACCCTTGTATTATTCTACTTATGAAGTTTACAACAACAATAAAAAATAAATCAAGGTTAAATTTTTATAAGGTGTAAATTTCTTGATTTAAACTATTTATTTTAGTTGTATTGAAACAAAAGCAAAATTTACACCTTGAAAAAATTGCACCACGAAAAATTTATATGTATAAAGAGATTATTTTAGTTATCAATGTAATTTAAACTACGTCATGTATTAAAACATATTTTTCAAAATTTTTTTTGAATTTATTAATTATAACTGTCCATAAATTTTTTTTAAGATGTTAGCTAGTCACTAAAATCCTTCTAAGTGATTGATTTTGACTAGATTAAATTTATCTATATCCTTTGTTATCCTAACATGGTCTTGATATAGAGAAATATGGACCGTTATTATATAGCAATTTTTTTAATATACATTTTTTGGTTTGAAAATTTTATTTTTGGTTTGGCTTTTTAGTTAAATAGTTATCAAGATCAAGGGTAATGCTGTCAATTTATGAATTTTGATGGGAATATTTAATTTTATCAAGTTGACAAGGGATGTAACTGAGATTTTAAAAACCTCAGGGGTGCTAAGTGATATTATGAGAAATCTCAGGGGAGGTTTTTGAAATTATCCCAATATTTTGTGAGTTTTTCACTTTCTCTTTCCAAGAGAGCCTTTCTTGAATACTTGAGAGTTTTTCTTGAGTTATTCAATATTGAACTTATCAATCAAGTAATCACCTTGATTGTGGCGTTCTTCTACCTACAACGTTGGTTCGCTAGATCGTTGGTTCGCTAGATCGTTGGTTCGTGGGTCAAGGTTAAGTCCAAGGTTCGCCAACCCGGGGTTTAGAGGGGTCAATTGTTTCGCCATCCAACTTGAATTTCGTCTAGGTCCTACATCGATTCATATGAAAGAGTAAAAGTGTTTTAACTCTAAAACTACTATTTTCTAGATTTATTCTTAAAAAAGTAGTGGGAGAAAAATAGAACTTAAAACTTGAAATAATTTCAAGCATCACGAAAGAAAGTTGAACAAATGCATGAAATTGGAGTTTGCATTTCATGATGATGAGGCACAGCGCAGTGAGAGCTCTTAAAAGAACTACTTCATAAGTTTTAGAAATATAGAGAATTGTGATATTTGAACATGAGATTCCCTAATGACTTATGAATAGTTTCGTAACTTACAGAGATGGTTAGAATCATAAATCTAAAATGGATTCCATATTTGATGAGGGGTATTGACCTTAGTCAATCCACCTAAAGGTATAAAAACCTATTAGGTACAAAAGAATCTTTGGAGTAAAGACCAATATGGAAGGTAAAATGTTAGTATAGAGCTTGATTGGTAAAAAGGACACCATTAAAGATAAGTATAGAGCTTGATTGGTAAAACGGACACCATTAAAGATAAGTAATTATCTTGAGAGGAATTTTCTTACTAATCAATATGCTTAAATCCATTTAGATTTACTTGCTTTTTTTAGCTATAAGTTATGATATGGCAGACAGATGTTAAAACCACTTTTCTTAAATGGAAAAAACAAATGATTGTGTGTGTGAAAGAATTTAAAGATTTTACATCTTATGCAAGAGAAGTTATCTCATATCTAGCTATTTGTAGAAATTTAACTTGGAAATATTAGTGCTAAGTTGGAGAGTTTTAAAAAGTGTTTCTAAATACTTCTTCATTGGAGTTATATTTTAGTACAAGATAAAAAACATTAATCATACAATGGAATAGGCATAACTCATTCCAAAATTAATGTGAGATAAGTGTGGTAAAAGAATATTAGTTACACGGTAAATATTTGCTAAAATGTGAAGTCATCCATTTGACTTTTCTTGTTACTTGAGTGGTTATGATACATTGTTAGGTACCAATCTTGATCTATAAGTATGAGTTGATTGATTAATAAAATCAATGATAAATTAAAAGAAGTTTTAATTTATCTAATTCTTATTTATCAAAAATTATAACTCATACTTATTGCCAATGTATATAAGAGTTGTGAGGCCCCGTACCATCAATTTAAATTATAAATTGCAAAAATTTCATATTTTCATAAAATTATTTTAGTTTGAATTATTTGATTTTCTTATGATAGTTACATCGGCACGAAAAGCTTTAAAATGTATTTCGCACGTTTAAATTATGTTGTTAATTGTATTATTTGAATGTTTAAATTTCACATTCGAGTCTAGGGTCGACCACCAGACATAAGTTTTGAATGTTAGAATATATATTTGAGATATATAAATGAGAGAAACCGGGGTCGTAGTGTCGAGTCGCGTGAATTTACCTCGACGCGACAAAAAGAGGCTTTATGTCTAATCGGTAGCTTTCTTTCATTTCTTCCATTTTCCCCATAAAAGCCCCAAAAGTCAAACACTATTCATTCTCTTCCTTTTTCTTCCAAGCTTGGCCGATTCTCCCTTCCCCTTTCCCCTTCATTTTCATCTTCAAAATCTACCTCCAAGTTTCACCAAATCAACCAAGAAAACTTGTGTAATCTTCCACCCTTCTCACTTGAAGCTTTGAGGATCATCTAGGAGGGAGGGAGAGCTGATTAGAAGCTTGAAAAGAGAGGGAGTTTGGTCACACCACAAGCTAGAATTTTTCTTGAGCAACTAGAGGTAATGGCTTCTTCAAACCCTAGTTTTCTTTGCTTCCATTGTATAGTTTTGGAGCTTATAGTTTCTTGTTGGTAATTTTGTTGGTTTTAGATGCTTTGGTGGGCTCTATGAATTCCCACAAATCTTGATGATTGGCTACTATGATATATATACATGTTTTGGAGTATGTTTGTTGATAAGTGTATATTTTGCATGCTTTTAATAGGTTTAATTATGTAATTTTTGTGTGTTTTTTATATTTTTATGGCTAATTAACTTGGGTTTCTAGTGAAATTCTACATTTTATGGTTTAAATGAGAAAAATGCATTTTTATGGATTAATATAGTGAAAACTTCATGTTTTTGTAGGATTAAATGCTCAATTATCAATTGAGGAAAATGAGGAAATAATTGCAAAGAAGTTTGGATGGAAAGTTGAAAAATTGAATTACTCGAAGTTGATGAAATTCAAAATTGGAATGATCAAAATGCAATTCAATTATCAAGGAATCAAAGGAACAAAAGTCGGAGCAATTAACGCGCCAAGTTCACGACGAAAAACTTGGATTCTGCAAATTTTAAGAGGATTCGCGAGCTGATACGCGAAGCAACAATTGGAGAAAATCAATACCTCGCGAATCCCTCTCACCGGAAGCAGGGTAGCTGATCCGCGAGTCTCTGCCTCGCGGATCATCAGAAAGTGACTGCTGCAAGTTGCAGCTGAAATCCAGTTTTTCCAACTCACTTCCAACTCATTTTTCAGACGAATTTCAATGAAAGCTGCGTGAAGAATCTTGTGAAGTTGATGAAACAACTCATAGCAAATTCAAAACACAATTTGCTTCAACTTTACAACTCATTTGAGATTGAAAATCAATGGATTCAATGCATGAAGACACTTTTGAAGGAAATTCAAAGAAGGAAGATTCATGAAGCCATTTTCCTTGACTTTTAAAAGCCAAATTTTTCTTGTGTTCACATGAGTAAATTTTGGATGCTTATGGATGAATTCTTCTGTAAATAGGGCCTCTTGTAGACAATTGAAATAATTAGAATAAGAGAGAGAGGAGATGGCTAGATTCACTACAAAATGTAGTCTTCACTAGTTCCTTAGTTTAGTATAGTTAGTAGTATAATAATTATGTTTAGCTAAGTTATTGTCTTGAGTTATGGATGACCTTTCTATATCTTGTTTGTGATGTTTACTTAGTTGATTGGTGCTATTAGTTGAGCAAGTATTTAGTACTTTGGCTTTTATAATCATGATTAACCGGCCATTAATTGTGATATTCTCAAGGTGTTAAGTTTAAATGAAAATGAGGATTTGACACTAGTTCATGAAGTGCTAAACCTAGGAGTTCTCTCACAAGTGTAGGGAGGCGCCTTTGTGGCTTTAGTGATTTATTTCATATAATTTCATTGAGCAAATGAGCTTGTAGTTAATTCCATAACCACGCTAGTAAGTATGGTTTAACTATGAGTATAGTTGATTCACTACGAAAGTATGTTTCACGTGCATTAGGAGATTACGCCATGTTTAGCCAAATTAATATCATTAATGCAACCGGTAGTTTCATTTGCAAGAGTAGTAAGGAATTCCATAACTTGAGGAGCTTTTAATTGTTAATTCTACTTATTTTATTCCATGTTGTAGTTTAGATTAATTTATTTGCTTGTGACAGTCTAAATAATAGAGGAGTTCGAAAATCACCGGTACTTGACATTCTTCCCTGTGGGATCGACACCTAATCTACCCTATGCTTGATAAACGATTTGTATACTTGCAGAAAACAGGGTGTTTAGGTTTTATATTAAAATTTGGTGTAGTGTAAAACCTAGTCATCTGTGATGAGTTTTGGGGTTAGAAAACTAGGAAATGAAGGAGGAGGAAAATCGAGAGGTGAGAGGGGGTTATGCTGCCGGTTTCATTCCAGATTTTTATGCCTTGTTTTGGTGCTTTAAAAGTTCATGAAGTGATGACCAAAAATCTGGAATTTCTGCTTCCATTCTTACCGAACTGGACTACCCTGTTTTGGTGTGTTTTGGTCCAAAGTTTTTCTATCATTTTACCACCATTTGATCAAGAAATGTTGTTAAACTCTTGGTTTTGAAAATGGAATGGAGTGAGGGCTGTTTTGGATGAACCAAATGTTGCAAAAGAAAAGGATTTTTGTTTGGCAGAAATGAGCTCAAAAATTTCAGTCAACTTTGGTCATTTTGATCACTGCCTTCTCTTATGATTTTTTAGCTAAATTTTGGTGAAAATGTAGCTCACATACCAAGGTTTATGTTTGCAAAAATTGGTGTTTTTCCAGTATCATTTCATTGCTCAAATGATGCTCCAAAGTTACTCTTCAAACCTAGAAATTCGGCTGTCAGGCCAGCTTTCTGCCCTCTATTCAAATGGCCATATTTTCTTGCTCGGGAGTCCAAATCGAGCGCCGTTGGTGGCTTTAGAAACTAGATTTCAAGGGATTTCCAACGGTATATGGCTTGCATGCTAACTCATTTTCTATCAATCCTAGAAAATCTGAGAAAATGGCTGTTTTCCAAGACTGATTTCCTGTTTTTGTTCCTTCGTGACATATTATCGCGCACTTTAGCCTATCTTACGAAATGAATCTCAGAGTGAATCTTCTGTTGATTTATAGTATTCTGAGTCTAGTTTCCATAGCCGTAAGCCTTGCCTAATTTCGATGAGTGTAGCCATAGATATGGTCTGAACAAGAAACTGTGGTAGTGAGGTTTTGGTGATTCTAAGTAGTTGAGTTAAGGTTTTGAATTTTAGTTATTTTGGCTAGTGTTTAATAGATGAATTTTGGCTTAGGTGACCAAGGCTTTGTCGAGGGAGAACCGACTATCGAAATTTAACTTTCTTGCTTGCTCGCTCGTTAAATTGAACCACGGTGAGTGTTCCTTAAATGTGGTGTGAAATACATGCTTATGTGATTAATACTTCATGTTTGTTTTCCTCATGAGTGTTAAATACTTGTTTCTAGGCCAGTGTGTATTTTATCCCACTCGACCTAACTTTCATTATACTGTTTAACTGTTTATTATTCCACTGTTTGTATATTTTTTGTGCATGACTGTAGGCTATGTGTACTTTAACACATTGGCTGAACAAGGCCTTTTACCCTTCGTTATTGATCTATTCGAGTCAGAAGCGTACTCGGTCAAATAGGTTGGTAACTTAGGGCACTGTACGGTATACTTGAGTAATACCACTGGGAGTTATAAGGAGGAGTAGGGGGGCGAGTGAGGAACAAAACGGACAGCAACTGCTTCCAGTGGACCTTGTATCCTTTCACTGAATGTTTTCTCAGTTTATGTGTTTTATAAATTTTATACTTTCAAACTGAATTATATTGATCTATTGAGTGCTTAACTGATATATATTGCTCCACTGTTACCATGAGATTGCATGTTATTAGGATCGCTTATTGGGCTTTTAGTTCATTCCTTCCAACTTTGTTTTCCTTAGCAGGGTTTGAGAACGAGAGCCTACAAGGTTTGCTCTAGGATGTTTGGTTTGGAGACTTTAAGCTGTATTTTGATATAATCACTGTATTTTGGATTGTACTTATGAGATTCTGAAGGAATAATCTTTTGTATTTATAACTTCAATTTGGACGGTTACGAGTATCTAATGAAGTTTAAGGTTTAAACGTTTTGTTGAATTGATGGATATTAAAGTTATCTTGTTATTCGAAATATTTGCTCGCTATTGAATTGAGGATTGTACTGAGTCTTGACAAGAGTTAGACAGGCGGTCCGCTGATACCCTAGGGTACGCCCTAGGGAGAGGTGGGGTCATCACAAGAGTCTAATGAGTCACACATATTAAAAACATCTTTACCTAGATTAAATGAATTTCAAGTGGGGATCTGATAGATACGTTTATAACTTATAGTTTAATTTGTCTCGGGAATTATAGTGCAAATAAATTTAAGTCTTTTAGATACAAAAGTTGTATGAGAATAAGAAAGGTAAATCCTATTGCAAACTAGTTTTAGGTTTCTATAAAGATTTAACAACTTATTTGTCTATAAATACTCATTAAGCTTTTGTTATCAAGACTTATTGTCACACAAATTGTCTTGTGAGATTTTTGAGGAAAATTTTGAGAGAAAAATAGCAAGAAAATAAGGAAAAAATTATATCTCTTATTTCTCATGTTGAGACGAGTTTTTCATGGTGAAAAACTAAGGTCTTCTCAATTGACTTTGTGCATTTGTTTTAGCAATAGTTAGTTCTAATTTAGTTCAAACTAATTAGACTTCGGAGGTTCTGATGAAGGAGATTCATGTAGATCACCATTAGAGACCGAACACTTGTGCAGTTATGTGGACCTATTTATCATTCTTTATGTCAAATCTCCACCAAGTTCAAGAAGGTTTCATGAATTGAGATAATTTTTTTGAATTACCTCTATGTTACATGAGTTTAATCAAAGAATAATCTACTAAACCAATCAAAAATTTTAAATTTCCTTTGTCTCGATGATTCCTAAAAGCAGCCTTTAGCTTACATGTGGGAAAATTGATTCAGTTCACTACTACTAATTCTTTGTACACGATATATGTAGCTTAGTCACTTTATTATGTTTTGTCGACTTTTCAGTACGAAGACGCAAACCGATAAGTTTTCATTGGTTTCAATATTTTCACAGTTTCACTCTGCTATATTCAATTTGAACTTGGAAAACATGTACACCCTAAAAATTTCTCCTGAAGCTTTTCTCAAAACATGCAAAACATGTTATTAGATTTACTACAAGAATAGAAATGCTTACAAATTTAATGTTACTCGAATTAACTGGCGAAGAGAAGGAAAGAAATAAACCTTGTTACCAAATCATTAGCGCCATCAGCGGATCAAAAGTGGGGTAGATAGGGGCGCAGAAGATTTTAGAAATCTTCTTACATCCCTTTGAAAAATAAATTGAAGATTTTCAGTTATATCCTTGTAGAAATTAGACTTTGAACCCCAAGATTTTAGAAATTTCTTAAGATCGTTTTAAAACATTCAAATGTTTCACCTATATCCTTGAAATGTTGGATATTGCACTTTAAATTTTTCACAAATATAAAAAAGTGCCCCCTAACCTCCTTAAACCTCAATCTTAGGTTCCATTAATGATTAGTTCAAGCAAAGCTGATAAAATAAATGATAAGTCGACTTTGAGAAACCTATATACATAATGATTCAAAATTGCAGTGTTGAAATGAACTTTTGACTGCAAACGAGAAAATTTCTCGCATGATCAGGTACTAGATTCTAGAACATTATTATTATTAGTAGTTTTAATTATGTACATTTGGTTGTATCTGCTAGTGTCAAGTTCATGATCGCTCAGGGACGGATAAAAGATAACAAGTACAAAAATGGTCAATCTATCATAATTAATTCAATTTAAAGAATTCTAATTTAATTTCCACAACAAATTTGAACCTAAGGAGTCACATGCATATAGGGTTAATGTGTAATTTGAATAAAAGGAGAGCTTAATC
This sequence comes from Gardenia jasminoides, assembly GCA_013103745.1. Classification (NCBI taxonomy): domain Eukaryota; kingdom Viridiplantae; phylum Streptophyta; class Magnoliopsida; order Gentianales; family Rubiaceae; genus Gardenia; species Gardenia jasminoides. The sequence continues at coordinate 21,624,855 of CM023105.1, forward strand.
ATTATTAATAATTACTTCCTATTTAGAACAGGAAACAACTTAGAACACAGGTTAGGAGGATATCTCCACAATAATTAGAACACAGGTTAGGAAAACATCAATTTGCAAAATTATGTCGTGTGGATACACCTTAGAGGCCAAACACGTGTTTCCCTTTTGTGATCTGTCTGAAAATTTACAAAAGTATACTACAATGGTAACTACTCGAACCTTGTAGTGGCAATTTATGAATTTGTATTATCATGGACTTAAATATCAACAAAGGAATTGTAAATTTTTTTTTTTTCATTGCACATAAGTTGTTTGTTTGAGTCAATTCCTTTCAATGATATCAGAGCCGTTTCTGCATCTAATGCAAAACCTTGAGGTTTATTGTTATAGTATAATAATAATATGATTATTTGATTACTTTGAGATTGGATAAAAATCCGATTTTTCCTTTTTTGGTGTTCTTCAAGAAGAATGAGACAGGGTCTTTGTTCTTTAGCACGGCTGTTGAATCAATTAAATTTCATGCTGCTGTTTAACTAAAGGCAGCGACGTAATATGAATATGATTCATACGACTAATACGGAGGTTATTTTATTAAGATGAAAGAATTAATCTGCCACGCACTGATATGATTCCTGTTAATGAATTTGATATATTATCTTATTGAATCATATGCCTATGATGGTCAAAACTTGATGAGATCAGGTTAATAGTTTTGATCAATAACATTAATACGAAAGCTTTCTTAAAGTCCTTTAATAGATCAATGAAATAGCAGAATCTTTTGGGAAGTGTTTTATCTTAATTTTAGTGGTAGTATAAGTCAAATTTATTATTGACTAGTTGTTCATGCCGATTTTTGCAACCCACGAACACTTGCCGATTGAGAGTCGGCTCTATGCACGTAAACTGTTCGTGCCGATTTTTGCAACCCACGAACACTTGCCGATTGAGAGTCGGCTCTATGCGCGTCCCACCTAATTTGTAAGCGGAAAATTAGAAAAACCCTGATTAGCCGATTGAGCGATGCCCAACCTTTGATGCGCCAATTATTCTGACCTCTAAACGATTGCTGCTCGTCTACCTTGAGCGATCTCAAGGACTTAAAATCCATGCTCGTGAAATTGGAAGGAATAAGTACTGAACAAACGCTAATGAACTAAAGAACTTGAGACTAAATTCTGAGGCTTGCGATGAAAACGAGAAAGTATGAAATAAAGAACACGAGCAAATTAACTAGCATGAAGCGCAGAATGGAAGGCCTATCTAGAAACTATTCCTACTCACTACTTGATTCTGGTTTTTGTTGTTGTTTTTTTGATGTACTTGTTTCTGTAACCCTCTTCGGTATTTATAGATACCGTTTTGTAACCGTTTTTCCCTGAAATCAGTTCGGGCCTTGCTCTTCACCCACTTCCCCACAATTGCCAACTTCGCGATAGGTGGGGACAATGCTGCCCACCACTTCCTAGAATATAGGGTCACACTAACTGTCTTATCCCTAGCCATCGCCCTTCATACTGAACTTCCGCTTCTCCAAGGTAGTGGGATGGTCGACAACCGTTGAGCGACCTTAGTTCCTTTAATCGCCGATGCACTCAGTGATTCTGTCCAAATCGGCTCCTTGCATACCCCATGGTCAACTAATTCCCTATCTTGACCTGTGGCTGCTTCTCTCGACTTACCAGCTGGCCGATTCTTTGGATCCAACATCTGATGGCCAGCCGATTTCCTATTTTGATTTGAGTGAGCCACAGGTCACACAGTCGATTGGCCGATTTCCTTTCTACAACTTTCTGATGGCCGACTATTTGGGCCCAACACTAGTAATGACACACGAAAAGTGTAATTTAAGTATGTGATGCATGTTATATATTTTGATTAGACCATAATTTAATGTAAAAACCCTCGCAAATACTATATTGTAACTTTAATGAAGTATATGAGATATATTGTTTAATGAAGTATGTGATGCATGTTATATATTGTTTATCAGGGCCTTCCATCGTTGTACGGCTAAATAGGGTTTTTTGATAAAATATATCGGCTCCAGATATGTAAGGATATATTTATTTCAAAAATTTCTTGATGTCATATTTATATACTCCCTCCGTCCCACTTTGTTAGGCCTGTTTTCCTTTTTCGTTTGTCCCAAATTGTAGTTCACTTTCCAATTGTAGAATATAGTTAACCTGTCATTTCTCTAAAATGCCCTTAATTAATGGAAGTTGTTGTTTACTACTACCTACTTTATTTAATGCAGTTAATTTTTCCAAAATGTCTTGAGCTATGAAAAGTCAAGTTTTGGAATCATTCCAAACTTATTTAGATTAGTAGGAAAATAAAAAGTCATCATTGTCTTTCTTTATCATTTAATGCAAGCATTAGTCATACTATATTTAATTATGGGTATTTCAACAACATTACTTAACTTTTCTTAATCTGTGTGAAAAAACAAACTAAACCTAACAAAGTGGGACGGAGGGAATATGTGATATCATGAGGTATACCAACCAATATCCTCCAATAAATTAATATGTGAAGAATTTCATTCACAATCTTATTATACATTTGCAAATGGCGGTGTAAATTATCTAGAGGTGTCAATCACAACCCATTTATATTGGCTCACCCAAACCCAACCCATTAATAATTTACCCAAATCAACCCATTAATTTTAAATGGGTATAAATGGGTACCCATTTATATCCATTTAATTGATGGGTAATGGGTTGATTTGGCTCACCTATTTAACCCATTTAAAAACAAATACACATTTTATTCAAAATTTTAGTGAGTGATAATGAGATAAATTTGAATTTCTTACCAATGTAATAACAATAAAATGCCATTATTTATTATCAAACACCATGCGAAGAATCTTTAAAACAATAAATAATATTTCAAATAAGTCATAAATGGGTAGTTGGGTATACCCATATTCATTTAAATAAATGGGTTAAAGGGGTATAAATGGGTTAATTCAATTATACCCATTATCCAATTATGACTTACCCAAATATATCCAAATCACCCATTTTGACACCTATAAAATTATCTAAGGAATCAGACCCAAAAGAACTACTATGTGATGTTCTAACTTTCTTGGAGGAGGGGTGGATTAGGTTGGGTGATAAGGTGGGAAGGGATATAAGTAAGAGATCTTGAGTTTAAATCCTCTCATTTAAGAAAAAAGTTTAAAAAAAAAAGTTTCTTGGAGGGGGAAACATTTGGAATTAAAGAAGTAACTGTTGCTTACTATTGATCATGTATAGGAGAGTATTTAAGTAAGGTAACATGGCATTCATGGAGTCCCGGTCCCATTATGAACTCGTCCAACGTAAATTTTCATATTCAATTGAGTGTAGAATATTTTAGGAAAATAGTGGGAGAATCAAAACAATTCAAAGTCCCAAATCTTATGGAGTTTGAGTAATATCTATTGCTCAATTCTGTATATTATTACGACTTCTTTTTTAATTGCCAAAGATACTTAATACCAACCGCTTGACTGACCCAAATTGTTTTCATTGGTTGAGGAATTTGAGAATTGTTCTCACTTCTGACAAAAATGCGTGCGTTGTGGATAAACGTATTCCTGAATCACTTACTGAAACTACTTATGAAGATGAAAAGAAGCTCTTTGAGCAGTAGAAAAATGATGTTCAAACTAAGTGCTACATAGTAGTTTCTATGAATAATGAGTCTTAGAAGCAACATAAGAGCAGCCTATGAGATATTGGTCCACTCATAAGAGCTGTATGGGATTCAAAAATGAATTGAAATGATCAATGTTTCTAAAGAACTCTCTAGAGTCAAGATTGATTAAGGATCATCTGACCACAGGCATGGACTTAAGATGATCAACTATATTGAGAGAGGGATAGGTTGAATGACATGAGATAAGGGAGGGTAAATGAGAAATTACAAAGTTTGAGATCTTTCACTTAAGGCTCTGTTTGATAGCACAATTCAGCATTTAAACTTAATGGATTCAGATCTTAACACGTTCAGACCGTTTGATAACCGAAAATAGAACATCTGAATGAATTAAGTGGCACTGAATTTTCTAGGCAAAACTTGCTCCCAAAAATAAGTGATAAGCTATTCACTTATCACTGAATGTAATCTACATTCAAATGTATTAGATTTAGCATTGAACAATTGAATCACTTAATGTATTCAGACATCAGATTTCAGATTTCAGACTTTAGTTTTCAGACTTCAGTTTTATCAAACGCACCCTTACATTGAAAAAAAAAAGAAAGAAACTGATCAACTGCATTGAGCAACTTCGAGGTTGGCTTCAACTACAGACCAAAGTTTGGTCACGGACTTGATCCTACAGTCACTTTCCTGTTCTTTCTCCGTTGTTTCTTATGTTCTTTAAAAGACGCTGGCTTCGACGAGTAGCTGCAGGCTACTTAAAAAACGGAAAAAAAAAAAGAAAAGGAAAAAAAAGACACCGCGGGCTTTGTGCATGTCACCTCGTGCTTGTAGCTATAAGCTTCTTACAATTTTCTAAGAATTTGGTATGATTTCTTAGAAACAAAACCAAATAACACTAAAATGAAATTGTTTATTAATTATATGTAACTAATGATTGACAATTAAGCAATGTTTGTAGAACCCAAAAAAAAAAAAAAAGCAACAACAGAGATATAGGAGATAAATTTAATAGCACCAATGTATATGGAGATAACGAGGAAAGGTAACTTACACATATACAAGTATCTATGCGACAAAGAGTAATAATATCAATAGTATATCATAATCACATATAACAATATAACAAGTCTCTCAATCATTCACTTTTCTCAAGTGACAATAATTAAGACTCCCTATTTATAAATTAGATGACTTGGTAAACAAGTCTTATAATCACAGGAAATTTCCTAATCAAATACTAATTCTTAAATAATAAAACTATCATAACTTGACTCTAATAAAATTACTAAAACCTTAGTTTGACTAAAAACATTGCTAAATAACAATAGGGAAGTTTCAATTTTTGAGCCTTGATTTAATATGCCAACAATGTTTAACTCATTAACGATTTTTTTACGTTTATAATTTTGTTGGCTTTAACATTTGATACCAATTCACCATAATTGCATATTGTGTTCTAACTCAAGTATAGCAGTTAATTGGTTGGATAGGGTCGAACATACATAATAACCTATTCTTGTAGCATTTGAAAATAAATAGTCGAATATATATTTCACCATTTAACTGGTTGAATATGATTGGGTATGCAGGCAGGCAACTAAACCTAATTGTATTTATGCAGAATTTAATAAAAAAAGGATTTCTATTTATACTTGAAATTGATTATCAAAGAAAACAACACGCCAAGTTTGCTACGTCAACCCCTTCCAAGCTAACGACAACTAGAAGCCTTCCCTTTTAGAATCACAAATTTCTTGCCTGCCAACATAAGTTAGATCAGTTGACAAGGATGGATCACTTCTTTACAAAAGATCGTGTATTTGAATTCTACTGTTAATGTCTATAAACAATTTATGGTCCCTCACACTTGTCTTGACCTGTGGTGATAACTGGAGCCAAACTCATCTACACTTTTTTTTTTCTACAAAAAGAAAAAATCTTACCTAAAATTTGTAAATGAAAAAGCTTTTTTTTTCTCCCAAAAAAAAAAGAATCTTACCTGAAATTTATAAATGAATTTTTTTTTTTAACATCAGCGGCGGGTTGTGTCGGTGGGTGATTTATAAGTAACTGTATAAGACACCTATGATTTCTGAACCCTGTCCTGAACCATTGGGGTGACTGGAGGCGAAGTCACCCAAACTTTTTTTTTAACAAAACAAAAAAAACCAATTTCTTACCTGAAATTACACGTCGTAGAAGTATTGAGAAAGAGAATAATCGGTAAATATAAGCCTAAAATAGACGAGCAACTGCTGGGAAGTTTCTTCCAACTAGCCACTAGCTGTCGCATTACCCCTTGTAGGAACTGACAAAGCAGACAGTCAAAAGCAACTCTTTCCCATTCTCTATTTCAGAAAAAAAAAAAAAAACTGAAAAGTTCCTTTTAAAGAAGCAAAACATAAAGAGGGAAAAGGCAATAATAGAAAGTACAAAATGAAAGACATTAAATGCCTGTCCTTTCCAACAACATTAAATTTGTGTAATTTCCACTCAGGATCCTTAATCTTCAAGAAAAATAACATAGTCATTGAAAATTAGAAGTATATATGTAGACCCTTTATTTAATTTAATTGGTTTTCTTAGAGGAAGGTTATATTAGTTTTGATAATTATGACATAATCATACCTCTATAGACTATAGAATCCAAATTATCATAGGGAAAATATTCACACCAACTAAAAAAAATCAGAATAGTTAGAAATGTAAAATTTGTTGAATTTACTAACTAAATTAAAGGGTTAAAACCAAATAAAAAGAATCAAAGTAGCTAGTAGCATAAAATTTGTTGAATTTACAAACTAAATTTTGGGGTTAAAACCAACTAAAAAGGCAAAAGAATTTCATATTTCTTTTTACTGTAACATTATTCTTCACATTTGTATTGTAGAAAGAACTCAAAGATGAATTGAAAATAATTGAATATCGAGAACCTGATTTATTTTTTGCCTAAAAAAAAAAAGAGAACCCAATTTAATCAAAGCTTCAGATATTGTACTTTTCCAGGGTTATACTTGAAATCATAATTTTGAAATCAAATTATGAATTATTTTTAACCAAATAACTAGCTAGGGAGCTTTTATAAAAGCGAAGTGATAAAGATCATGTAAGTATCACATTATCAAAATTATTTTCTGCTGAATTTATATGATCTCATATTTAATAGGGTCTTAACTACCCCACCCCCCCCCCACCCCCGCCAAAAAAAAATCAAAGACACAAATATGTATGTATGTGTATACACACAGTACTCTACAAAAAACACACACATGTGTGTATATGTGTGTATATATGTATGTATGTATATATATGTGTGTATGTGCATATATATAAACCTACCATTATATCTCTTGCATAAGAACTCAAAACAAAGACAAAAGCAAACCAAAATAAATAAAAATAAAAGAAAATGATGCAGATTAGCATTTTTGGAAATACAAGAAATAAAAAATAAAAATTTACTCGTACAAAATATAAAAAAATTAAAAACTCAAAATATTTTAAAGGTAGTAAATTTCCTAATAAATTTCCAGGATGCAGCAATTTCTTTTCCTCTTCCGTCCCCTTCGGCCTTATAATACACGTAAGTTCGTACAATCACACCAATGTACATAAACTTCGAAATATAAGATCAGAGTAAATTTTCAGGAAGAATTTCATCCTTCAGATTTCAGCTTAAGATCTCAGGTTAAAACTTCATTGTTGGAAAAAAAGAAAAAGAGTAAGTGATATCTGCTGTCGCCTTCTTCATCTTCTTCAATTTTTTGTTTTATTGTGTAAAGAAAACGCGAAACCCCGTTTCTTTGTTGAGCAAAAACCCTTTTTCTTAATTACAGTGAAAGAGGTACTGTATATTTTTTGTTACTGCTGGGCATCATTTTTCTGTTTTCTTGGCCCCCAAGTTTTCAGTAGCCACTATACTAAGGTTGTTGAAGGGATTTATTATTTTTCCAAACCTTTTTAAACAAATTTTTCCCTGAGTTCGTGAAGGAGGGAGTTCAAGCCATAATCGAAAATTTTGCGGGTATTTTCAGTTGTTTGTGATTTTTTTTGGTATGAAACAGGGTTCTCAACTATTGTGCCTTTATTTGATCTTTAGACGAAGGTTTTTTGAAGGGTTTTTGTCCGGACGCTTGCTTTTTTTTTTTTTTTTCCCTTGAAAAGGGGTTTTGAAAGCCTCTTGTTTTTATTCTTTTCGTCTGTAATTTTGATTTTATTGTACGCGCTGAGTAGTGTCACCTAAAATTGAGTCAGTGAGTAGAACATTGTTTGGTATTTGGGGGAAAAAACCAGTAAATATGGCAGAGAGTGAAAGAAAAGAGAAAATTGGGGAAAAAGAAAAGGCTTATGACACTTTTTCATGCCTTGTGATTTTTCTGTGTTGGTTTATGATACTTTTTCATGCCTTGTGACTTTTCTGTGTTTTATTGATTGTTCAATTGGCTGTTGCTTTCTTGTAATTTATTCTATTATTTAAGATATCTGGAGTTCTTATGAATTCTGTAATTTTGGCTGAAGATAGTTTCAATAGGAAGTAAATTATTGAAATATTATTTTTTGTTGCCCCTTCTCACCTTGTCTGCCATTTTTTATTTCTGGGATTTATTTGTCCTAGTAGATGTCTGAGAATAATAAGTTTCAATTAAATGTATATTGTAGTCATAAATTTCTCTGTTTTTTTTTTTTTTTGGTAATTTCAGAGTTTGCTTCTCTGTTCGGTCTTCCTTAGAATCTCTGTTTGTGAAATAGATGTGGCTATCTACTGAAGAAGGGGAAATATTTCAAATCCAGATTAAAAAGGGGAAAAGAGAACAGAAAAGACATGTTTAATATACCTTTTTGCTTATAGTCTTCATTAAAATTTTACTGGGCTTGAATTGCATCCAATTTAATTTTCTAAAACAGGGGAAATATATAGAAAAATTTATCTCTTTTTTGGAGAAACCTTTTTTGGGTTTTGGGCAGGTTGTTTTATGGTCCCTGAAAATAAGGGCGGTAATTTATGACCTTGTTCGGAGTTAAGACGAAAAGCACTAAGCAAAGAGAAGTTGAAACTGAACATATAACTTGGCTATGGTTTTCATAGACCTTTATGAAGTGAGGATTTTTCTTCTTGTGTTGTTAATGGTTTTACTTCTTGAAGTTATAGTTTTGATTGGCTTGATATTTGGGATACTAATTGACTCTGTAATCTTGGAATGGAGATAGTGTGAATTGAAGTTAAACTTCTGGAGTGTTCTTTGTCACTTTTTCCACTTTGTTTGCCATTGTGACATGCAGATAACTTCCATTGTGACATGCAGATAACTTGTCTTCCTTCTACACTTCTTAATTGCATTATATTGCATTTTTGTGTTGGCTGTATACTTCAATGGAAACTGAATTAGTGAATGTCATTTTGTTTTCCAAATTGCATTCTGTTTGTTGTTTCTTTACTGATACTTCTTCTAACACACATTCACACTGATGGTTGCGTGTGCAGTTTTTTTGTGTATTGTAATTTGTAACACAGACATGTGTTTTCAAGATTTTCCATTTGTTTTCTATATCCAAGTGTAGTCAATTCCAAAGTCACCTGATGTTTTTGACACTCTTTGCCTATGCAAACTTTTTACGTTTATGTTCTACTTATAATTTTGTGCACAAAATCCATCATGGGTTGTCATAGTAGTCTTATACTTCTTAAACTGCTAATTGCATCTTAGACTTCTGAGAAAATAACTTGTTAACATGCTGGTTTATCAGAAACTGGATTTCTAAAACCCAAAACGAGGCAAGTTACTAGAAAAACAGATTAAAATTTGAGGGTTTAAGAACCGCATTTGCTTCTAGGGGCTCTGTGATGGCATGACGTAGCTTACGATTTCGAAATCGGTAAATGAATGAATGCTGCTTTCTTATGCTTCATTAGATTGTGAAAATAAGCAATTCTGCGGAAGTGGTTGGCGAAATAGAAGAAAAGCCTTGCTGAGTTGAACTTATAATATATTTTATTCCCAAAGTTGCAAACAAGTGTAACGTTCATGAATCTGTGATATCCTAGTCAAGGTTGTCAGCCTGCTAATGTTGTGTAATACCTTCAAATCATTGTTTCCTCTAAAGAGGTTGCTTGGTGCATGTTGTTTGTTACTCAATGTATTCTACATGGATTTAATCTATGGTTCTCTCTGTTTTAGGGAGGAACACTACAACACAAAAAATGTATCGTGTTGCAAAAGCATCTGAATTTCTGGTCATTACTGGGATCTTTATCAATGACATAAAGATCACAAAGAAGGCAATTATCTGGCCATTTCAAAAATGTAGAATCATTGACGTGACTCCTGTCAACTACACTTTTGAAGTTAATGCAATGAGCGCCGAGAAGCTGGCCTTCCTCCTCCCTGCTGTTTTCACTATTGGTCCACGAGTTGATGACCATGAGTGTCTTGTGAAATATGCCAAGCTTCTGTCACATCATAAGCGTGATTCACATGATGTCATGGAGCTTGTTAAAGGTGTCATTGAGGGAGAAACTCGTGTTCTTGCTGCATCAATGACAATGGAAGAAATCTTTCGAGGCACCAAAGAATTCAAAAAGGAGGTATTTGAGAAGGTTCAGCTGGAGCTCAATCAGTTTGGACTCTTGATTTATAATGCTAACATTCAGCAACTAGTTGATGTTCCAGGACACGAGTATTTCTCATACTTGGGTCAGAAAACTCAAATGGAGGCAGCAAATCAGGCAAAGGTTGATGTTGCCGAGGCGAAGATGAAGGGTGAGATAGGAGCTAAGGAACGGCAAGGACTGACACTTCAAAATGCTGCTAAAATTGATGCAGAGACAAAGATTATAGCCACACAAAGGGAAGGTGAGGGGAAGAAGCAGGATATCATGGTGAAATCCCAAGTACAGATTTTTGAGAATCAGAAGGCAGCAGATGTTGCTGAAGCCAATGCTGAGTTAGCTATGAAGAAGGCTGGATGGGCTCAGCAGGCAAAGATGGCAGAGGTGGAAGCTGAAAAAGCTGTGGCTATACGTGAGGCTGAGTTGCAAAAGGAAGTTGAGAGGAAAAACGCATTGGCTAAGACTGAGCAGCTGAAGGCCCAATTGCTTAGCAAAGCTAGTGTTGACTATGAGATTAAGGTATCCTATTGGACTCAATTTGCACCTTATTAAGACTACATCTTTTAAACAAATGGCGTGTTCTGATTTATTATGATCCATCTAACTAAAATCTGGACTCTCTTTGTAGATTTTAAATTGTTTCTAATTTGTCTAATGCATTTCTGGATGACCGCCTTACAGATTATTGCTCGCAAGAATCTGTTGGCATTGATAACTTACATCATATGCCTTTGCTCTTAACATGACTCAGGAATTAGGTGTTTTTTCTTTTATATTCCAGTTTTGACCTTTAATTTGAAATGGATGCTTGTGAATGCTAATACAAGCTCTAAAACTTCATTCCTTAACTGTACCCAAAAAAAAAAAAAGAAAAAACTTTATTCCTTAATAACTACGTAATGTGGTCTTAATTGTAACTTTTGTTACCCATGCTGATGGATCTTGTGCGTATCAGGCAAAGCTTTTCTTGCAAATCACTTTGGATGAGCACCTCAAACAAGAGTGCTACTCGTTTACAGTACATTGAAATAAATCCTATACTTTCAGAATATTAAATTTATTTTTTGGGTCCTTATATCTGAAGCTTTCAACACTAGAGGCATTTGCATATGCATCACATCAATTCCTCATTATGGACTTTGATTTTTAATGACTAAGTATACAACTCTAGGTTCAAGAGGCAAATTCAGAGCTCTACAAGAAGCAAAAGGCCGCAGAGGCAGCTTTCTATGAGAAGGAAAAAGCTGCAGAGGCTCAGAGAGTTGCAGCAGAAGCTCAACTATATTCAATTCAACAAGCTGCGGATGCAGAACTTTATGCAAAGAGAAAAGAAGCTGAAGGAATGGTGGCTGCTGCAGAAGCACAAGGAGTTTACATCCGCACCTTACTGACATCATTTGGTGGAAACTACCACGCATTCAGAGATTATTTGATGATTAATGGTGGCATGTTCAAGGACATTGCCAAAATTAATGCAGAAGCCATTAAAGGACTGCAGCCGAAGATAAGTGTCTGGGCAAATGGTGGAGAGGGTATGGATGGAGCAGCAGCTGGAAATTCAGCCATGAAAGAAATAGCATCAGTTTACCGTGCATTGCCTCCCCTGTTTGAGACAGTGAATGAGCAAACTGGTATGCTGCCTCCTGCTTGGGTGGGTAGTCTGACCAGTTCTAGTGCTAGCCAGCCAGCAAATTAGTAATCAGTGCGCTATCTGGTGGTAGGACTTCATTTACATTGCACGATCTTAGATGAGACTTTTGGAAGTTCCATTTAATCTAGGCTTAAAAACCAGATAGATATACTATTGCTTATTACTTACTTTTCCTCACAAGGTACAGTGCTTTTTGATCTAGGCTTTAAAAGTAATTTTTGCTGCCGACAGTGTGACTATATCTTGCAGGGTTGCCTTTTGCTTGTTGAGAAAAGGCTCCTATCAAATTCTACTACGATATTTGGTGGTTTAAATATATGGATAAATTTTGCTTTTGTAGGCAATCATGTTTGTTTTGGGTGCTCATGCTTTACCGTTGCTGACTTTTGGCATAATGGTTATCTTCCCCTCTAAACTTATTGAATCATGTTTTTGTCTCTTGCTCATGCTACATGCCTAATTATGAGGTAAATTTTCATAGTAGAACAGGGGTACTAATTGAGTTGGTGATACTCATAACTTGGTGCTTTGATTTAGCAGCCATTGCAAGCTTTCCTTATAAATCAAAATCGCATCCGCAGATTGTAGTCATGTTTATCCTTTAAGTTGATTTCTATACTTTACTGCTCAGTGCTTGATTTCTAAGTGCATTATCCTGTTTGTCAAACTCCGTTTGCAATCCAATGGTCTGTGAAGTTGTTAGAGTCTTCACAAATGTGAATACAGAGGTACAAGGATAATGCATCAGTTCTAGGCAATGTTTTGAGTAGGGGTGTCAATTTCCGACACGACCTGAAAACATGACACGAATCTAATACGAAAATAATGGGTTTGGGTCAATGTTTGGCGGGTTCGGATCAGAATCGGGTCGAACCCGATTGACCCGAAAAACAAACAGGTCAGGTCGGGTCATTAATGGGTTGACCCGTTTGATCAGATTGACCTGTTAAAGGTAAAATAAAAAAAAAATTTCGGGTCATTTCGGGTCATTTGTGTTATTTATTCTTCTTATTTAACTTCATTTAGAATAAAAAAAAAAAGTTTCGGGTCATTTTGGGCAACCCGCCAACCCGCATCAGGTCGTGTTCAGGTTGGATAGTTTCGGGTTCGGGTCAGTGGATTTTGTATTATACCAACCTCTCAACCCGACCCGCCAACCCGACCCCGACCCCGACCCGATTGCCACCCCTAGTTTTGAGAAATCATATGTGATGAATAGCGAAAGGAATGAGAAGTGGAGTCGGAACTTGGGTTCCGGTTTTCTATGAGCAATAATAAGTAAAGACATTGTGCCTATGGAGTGGATGGAATTTAGAAATCTTGCTAACATTTTCTTTACACGTTAAAGTCTAAGTTGCATTTTCAAATATTGCTTTTTGATTATCTATTCAAGTGCTACTTGATATTATAGAAAAGAATATTGGCACAAAGGATCTGAAATCAATGGTTTCCTAGCTTCTTTATGCATGAGGTTGCCTTACCACCATTTTTTTTTAATGATAATTCACAAGCCTTACAAGGGAAAGGAAAAGAAATAAAGAGGGATTGATATTCAAACAAGGAAAAGCTCACAGCAAATACGAGCATCATACCAACCACCTGTTCTCTTTTTTTTCATCATGAAAAACTATATGAAAAATGATTGGTACAATTTTCCCTTTTCTTTTACGTGTGACTATAAATGGAAGAAAGTAAATTGAGCTTAAAACTCTACTTTCTGCGGGCTATATTTTGGATAACCTTTTTTCATTTTTTTAAAAATCAATCTACGAACTTTGACTTATCCTTGGCCAGGTAGTTTTTTGGATAACTTTTTTTCTTTTTAATTATCAAGCTACGAACTTTGACTTATCCTTGGCCTACTTAATATTAAAGATGTTGCTTGCGTATGAACCGTATTTTGAAAGTAAGAAAGTTTGAAAAAAATGTTATCGTAACTATTGGTAACAAATGCTTACCAATTTTTTTACTATAAAAAGAGAATTTTCTTTACTAAGATTGGTGGAAATTGTCTAGCAGCAAATGATTGACAAATGTAGGGGAAGAATTCCAAAGGAATTCATCAAAATCAGAAGATTTGGCATAAAAAACCAGTATATGAACGACTTTGTTTGCATCCGTAGGAATCCAATTTACATAAATAGATTTACTCTCTGCCAAGCATATACAAATATCATCAATCAAAGGCTCAATTACAGAAAGGACAACATTAATTAATTATACAAGATTAATCCTTAAATTTATACTATATTATTACAAACATGAAAGTTTGGGAAAATGTTGTCAGAGGTTTAGGTAACAGATAGTAACCATGTTAGCCTAGAATTACTAGGTGGACAACCCTACATGCAGACATAAGAACACAATTAACATGAAAATTAAGCTAGGGAAAGAATTGTTACCCTGTACAAAAAAGAAGTTACTTGATGCCTTTCTCTCTATTAATATATGAAACGGTAATGATTTTTATACTCTAGATATTGATCTGAAAATTTATTTCTTTTGTTTTTCAAGATAGAAAGTTCTTCTTTGGATGCAGTATTTTGGTAAGAAAACTAAAATTATCAAACATTATGACTATTTTAGTCATTTTACCCAATTAAAGAAATTAGAATTGTATAAATCAAAAAGTGAAGTCCATGAGTCAATGTCCTTAATATATCTCAAATTCGTAACAGCCCAATAACTTTCTGCAGTCTTCGTGAAAAACTCTTCTTTTCCATGCAAAATGAGAGAAAATACAAATGTTCCCTACAAATAAAATGAGTGGCCTTTTGCAAGTATGTTCCTGTGGAAGTTTCCAAATCATTACATTCTTTGGAAACTTTGGAAGCTTATTACTAACAAAAATTTTGCCGACCACCTAATGTCTTATGCTCCCCATCTAACTCTTCAATCCTAGAAAAGTTTTGCCATAAGGCTCTCCATATCTTGAAGAAGCTGTTTTGGAGGACCAATAGCCCTAAACGTGTAAATTGGAATGGTTGACAATATATATGCTAATTAACCAACCTCCTAGAGAAAATAGTCGTGTTTTCTTACCTTGTCATCTTTGGATATTTTTCTTTGTTGTTTGTGCAATAAACCTTAGAAGAGGAATGTTTTCACCCTACCCTCGAACAGATTACACCCAAATACCAAATTGATAGTTTTGTTATCTCCAGTTTCACATATATGTCGCACTGTAAGTAGTTTCATTATTATTTACTAAAATAGTATTACTCTCGATTATGAATGTTGCTTTGTATTTTTCGAATGAGTCTTTAGAGTAGTGAATGTCTCATGTATGTGGGCTAGGGGCGTAAAAAAATACTTCTCGCTCTCATAATCTTTACTACTCTTGTTTGATAACCGATACTTTATTGATAATGAATAATTTTTGTCCATAGAGCCTGTTTGTTCATCATGTATTTTTAACCATCTTGCAGCCATGGATGTATTTTTTACACTTTTTTTTTACCCCCTTTTTTATAAGTGGAAGGTCTTGGGTGTAAGATCTCCAAATCTCCTACTTAAATTTCTCGTTTCTTACCGTCCAACCCGATCTCTTCCCCAACCTCCATCCTATTCTTGAATTAGTTTAGAACTACGCCAACTTATTTAATTCCTTTTCACTTATAAAAATATTCATAACCCTTACTAATCAAATATGTTCTTAAAAGTCTCTTATTGATTATATAATTGTAAAGACATTATTTAAAGACTGTATTAGAACTTGAAATGATAATTTGATCACAAAAAGTTTCACTCTTACATGTTTAATTTATATCTCGTAGGCTCGAAGGTGAATACGAGACTATTGAGAGTAAGAATGCTGGAAAGAAGGAGAAATCGGAAACAAAGCGCGGATCTCGTGAATATTCTAAATCTTGTCAGAGATGGATGAATTTTGTATTCGACTCTCAAGAGTTGTGATTACCTATACGAGGGGAGGTTTGTGTTGATCGGTGGAGAAAGAGGGAGTGGGATTGATGAGTCGGACACATAAGACACCGTAGATTGAAATAAGAGTTGTCATGTAGATCGGATGGCTAGGAATGAGCATATGGATTTTACAGAAGCTCTAGGGACACGGGTCCTCACACTTCGCAATTATGTATAATAACAATGCATAATTTCAAAAATCTTCTTCAACATTTCTCATAATATAACTCATCTTCCCTATTTTTAAAATCTCAATTATTTCTCATATTAGTTTAGCGATGCCAAATGTTCAAATTAAAGGTCACAAATTGACAACATTGCCCTTGTAGTCTTGATAACTATTTTTCCAAAAAACCAAACAAAACAATATTGATCTATATTTCTTTATATTAAGGTGGCGGTGGACTGGTTAAGGACATGGATAAGTTAAATTTTATCAAAGTCAACCACTTAGAACAATTTTGGTAAGTAATTAATATTTTAAAAATTTTTGTTGGATAGTTGTAAGGAAGTCAAGAAATTTTTTTAGGAAATATATTTTAATAAATGATGTAACTTAAGTTGCACTAAAAACTAAAATCTCCTCATACATGTGATTTGTAATATAAGTCCTACTAAAAAAAAATCTTGATTAATAAGTAGTAGATATAAAAAAACTCAAAAAATGATCTAATGACCAAATATGTATCTAGAGATATCCTTTTTGTTAAACATCATTAATTATACTAGGTAATTTTTATTGTATAATGTATATCTATAGAATTACTCATTATTGTATTTATAACTGCTTGTATTTTCATCTTTTACTTTTAAACTTTTTAATATTTACTGTAGTTGTAAACTTTATAAGTGAGATAATATAAGGGTAGTACTAGAACAAAAATTTTATCTTTCTTGCATTTCCTCCAAAAGGGCCAAAATGTTAGAAGTTAATTCAAGGGATATAGATGAGATTTTGATTACATCTAAAACAAATTTACCTTTGAATCTACTCTTTTGCAATAATTTCAAAAACCCTTTTTCAGTTTCTAATGGTTTCACTTGATACTTATGAAGTTTAAAAAATATCACTTGTTTCCCCTATTTTCAAAATTTTGTAACATTTTCAGCCTAATTCAAATTATATTATCAAAATGCTATGGTTAGGAAAGAAAAAATTAATCCATTTCAAAGTCATCCTTTTATTGCAGTCCCTTAGTTGTAATGACAAACCAATTTTAAATCTCTTAAGATTCGAAAACTTGACGAATGTGTTCATTAATGAAAAATTATAAGTTTGGGGTTTAGAGATCCTTTAACAAATCTTATATATAATTTGGAGACAAACTTTAAAATTAAAAGTTACAGATAATTTTCAAGGCAAGTAAAAACTATTAGAAATATTGTAAAGATGAAAAAAATAACTTTTTCACCTTTTAAACATGTCAAATAAGTTTTAAATATTTCTCCTTTTCAAATTTTTATGCCATCAATTTGGATAAATAGAAATTAAAGATTTTAAATAGTTGATAAAATTAATAAATTCACTCAAAATATTTTACATAGAAAGGAAAAAATTTTCTCTTGTGGTACTATAAGGGTATAAGATAAGCATATGGATAAATGAATGTGGGCCCAATATTAATGTTTTAAAATCAAACATAATCTTCTGAATTGTAACACTTTTGCAAAAACTTCTATGCTTTTGCTAAAAAATAACAATAATATTGGGTTTATTTCTAATTATATGACCTTGGAGTACCAAATAGACAAACCCTGAAGGAAAATTCTTTTTGAATTTTGGAAAAATGTCAAATAAATTTTTATTTTTTTTTTGTGCTTCAAAAAACATATTGCTTATGGTTATGAATATTATATTTTGTCCTTTTAATAAAAGTACATTTTCATGGTTTTTCTTTATTTTAAGCATTTGATTATCATGTCTACAATTTAAAAGAAAAAAGGCAAGGTAGCAAAAGGCATTGTTGGAAATAAAAATTTTTTTCTCTTTCCTAAAATAAGTATTCTAATCATATAATTTGAATTGGGTTGAGAATGTTACAAAAATTTTAAAAATAGGAAGTCAAGTGATATTTTTAAAGTTCGAAAGATGCTAAGTGAAACTGTTAGAAATCTCACGAGAGGTTTCTAAAATTATCCCAACTAGCACTTTGGTTAAAATCCTTAAGCTCAACTTTATTCCCTCATTTTCAAGGAGTTTTATCAAAGAGTAGTACACAAACTCAGATCGTGGTAGATCTATACATGATGACTCAAGTGCATGAGTCATATATCCTATAATTTGAGAGTTGGAAGTGGTTTACCTTTCTCAAGTATCTCAATAATGTTACTGTGAGTGTACATCATTTGAGAACTTACTAAAAGATGATTCACTGGAATTACTTGCTCAATCATGTCTTTGGAACATATAAGCGCTAAATATTCCTCAAGAGAGGTAACAAATACATCACTCAAAGTTATCTCTTGAGTTTCAAAGTTAGTTCCAAAACGTATTCACAAGGGATGGAAGTAATCTTGTCATCTTTTTCAAAGCATACCGCACTTCTACATGTAATATCCACATCATTACCTCTGGAAGCAAATTGCATAGAGTTAGATGAAATAATTTCACATGATTCATATAATTGGTCATGCATTCTACCAATGTGCAATTGATCTATTCTATCCTCAAATTTAGCAAAATGGTTGGAATTTACATTAATTAGTCTTCCTAAATTTGAATCCACATGATTAGCTATCCTTTCTAAACCTAAAACAACTTTATTAGCTAACTTTCCTATAGCTAGTTCGCAAGATGGCTTAGATCCATTAGCTAATCTTTCACTTGGTAACTCCCAAGATGGCTTATATGCATCATGGACGCTTGTAGGTTGGAAATCATGAAAATTTTGAAAATCACTATCACCACATTGATTCTCCCAATCATAAGCATAAAAATTACCCCAATAAAGATCACGTTGATCAAAAGAAGGATTGTAATGCTCAAATTCATTATAATAATCCACACTCCTTGTTCACATATATTGATATTAACATGATATCCTCTAGGCAAAACACGATTTATATGATTAAAATTACAAGCAATAGCCATCCTATATTGTCCAATTATGTGCATCACATTGTCCAACTTAGCGTTCAACACCCCAATGCCATCATCAAAAGACATACTAGTGGTAGTTCCTTGGTTTCCTCTATTGTTGAAGCTTTGAAAATACGGAGGCTTCATTGTTGAGTTCCCTTCTCTCAAGCATTGTCCACCCCATTGATCTATCCTTCTCATTTTCATAAAAATGCCTTGAAACACCTCAAAACAAGATTAGGCAAGAAAGACAGACGGTAACACAAATACATAGACTAATCATAAAAAAAAAAAACAATAACAAACAAGACTCGACACACACAAAAGGAACTAGACTTGACAAAGCGTACAACTAACTCGACTTAGACAATTCATCAAACACGAAACATCTAATCAGTACAACTAAAATATCAAAACTAATACATCACTTCCATGCTGATATTAACACAAATCTTTCTCGGTAACGGTGCCGAACACTTGATGAGCATCAGGTATGCATGTAACAACAAAGTTCATCCATAGGCAAGTTTTATATTTATAAATTCTTAAATACCCTACATGCAATTTTCTGCAAGTATACAGGTCGTGAGCGAATATAGGGAAATTAGGGACGACCCCACAGGGAAGAATGACTAACTACAGGTGCTACTAAATCTTCTCTATTATTTAGACTACCAACAAATGCAAGAAGTTAAACCTATGCTAAATGTACAAGAAAATAACAAAGGAAAGCACCGTAGTCATGAAATCCCTCACTACTCACAGATGTGCACCTTCCGGATCATTGAGCACTACTATCTCAACTAGTTATAGTGTAATTTCCTTATATATATGAAATCTACTCTCGTAGTGAAACAACTATACCTATAACTAATCCATACCTACTCTCGTGATTATGAAATTAGTTACAAGTTTATTAGCTACTATGAAATTACATGGGACAAACCTACCAAAGCCATAAAGATGCATCTCTACTCTCGCAAATGTACTTCCTAGGTTTAGCACTTTCTTGAACTAGTATCAAATTTCAATATTCATGACAAATCTAACACCTTGAAATTATCACAACCAATGGCCAACTAATCGTGATTATAAGAGCAACAATGTTAAATAACTAACTCAAAGTAATAGTATCAATCATCTAAGCAAATCTCACAAAGAAATCATAGCAAGTTCATTCAACTCAAGAGAAAACACAATCCAATCTTATATTATAACCAGCAAAAGAATCAAATACAAGAGTTAAAGTGTTAGGAGAGATCAAACCCTTGCAACTGGAGCTCAATTTCTCCATCTTCAACTTCAATCTTCATCCAAGCTAGCTGAATACAAAGATGAATGAGCTGATCTAATCCTACTCTAATCTAACCTAACTAAACTAAGAATTAGGAGATTTTGGTGTTAGATCTACATTTTGGTGGTGTTTTCTCTCCTTTCTCTTCCTACAAAATTGTCCCAAGAAGCCTCTTTTATAGGGCAAAGAAAAGAGTGAATTATTGCACAAGTGGCACATGTTGTGTGCCGTTTCTGACCACTATCTGGCCAACAATCTATGGGAGGATTTGTTACTCTTACACGGCCAGGTATAGGTGCCCTGTTTTTCCTCAAAATAATTGTATTCTGCTGCAAATCCGGCTAATAATTTGATTTGTAATCCAGCCACAGATTGGTATAAAAGTATCCCTATGAAAATGCTAAAATCAGCTCTCATACAAAATATAAAAATTGTAGTTTTTTGAGTTAGCTTTCTAATAGCATAACAATCAGGTCATCTGGAGATTTGATGGTTGTGTTATACTCAAAATACTAAAGACTGTGTAGAAAGCATCAGCAGAAATATGCTTCAATAATTTGGACTTTTGGCAATGAAAATGTGAGAACTGGACTTTAATGTCTCATAAGAATTGTAGAGCATTGTCTTATCTTCAATATGAATTAAGAATCATCTCAATGTAAATTTTGTAACTCAAGTTATAGCCAAAACCCTAAAATGTGTCGCATCCTCTAACATTTTTCTCCTTATTTCTTGATTGCATTGTTATTTGCATTTTATGTCTACTTGAAATACATTTTACATAATCAAGTTTTACTTCAATACTCCTTGCTTAACTCTATTTGATGATTAAAACATTAAAACCCATAAAAACATGATGTTTTCTCCACTTAATTGCATAAAAATGCAATGTTTCCTATACTAACCACAAAATGTAAAATCTGACTATAATCCTAGTTATTTAATTCCTAAAACAATTAAAACACACCAAAACTAACATAAATAACTATATAGAAACATGCAAAACAAACACTTGTCAAAAAGTAATTTCCAATAAGGTATAATTCATTCGAAGTTATTAGTTGTTCCAGTAGGTTGTCTACCATAGGTATTATCCATAAAATTTAGTACATGCAATTTAGAAATTGTTGTTTTGGAGCAGAAGTCTAAATAACTATATAAATTGTTGAGGAAAAGCAAATTGATGTTTCATCTTCTTTTTTTTTTTTTTAAAAAAAAGAACCTTTTGTCTCAAGAAAAGCATATAATTTGAAATTAAAGGAAGTAATTTGGACATGATATAAATATCACATGATTCTAATGTAAGGCCCCAAGCAACCTAAGACAACAAGTTTTTCATCCAATTCTAACTAACCAAATTATCTAAGTGATCATACACTTAAGCAAGAAATAAATCAAGTAGGTGACACAATCAAAGCACACAACTGAACTAATAAATATTAGAAAATTAAATAGAAAACAAACCAAATGAAATGGTACCCTCAATGGCACCTCTACTTACTCCAAACTTCACCAAGTTTGGAGCTCCAATCCACTGGATAGTTTCTTCAATTGATGGTGCAATAAACTACTTTGTACATAAGAAGGCTCACTCTTTACTCACCCTAAACAATTTTCAGTTGAACCAAAGAGTTTTACAATTTCACCTAAATTAACCGTTACTATGCTACAGTTGATTGCCCACCAATCAACTAAGACCTATTGTACAAGTGAGACTCACCTTCACAAACTTTTACTTCTCCAAGTGAGGTTCACCTTCACCAAGATTTTAGTTCTCCAAATAAGTAACCTTCACTTGAGTAATGTCACAACCAAGTCTTCCTACATTATATAATAATCAAAGTATTTAGTCTAAAATCACTCTTAATAATCTGCATACAATATAGACAAAAGTCTCCTATCTTCTTATGATTGGGGGTATTTATAGGTGAGGGAAATTGGAGCCAAAAGTATTTCTAACGGTCAAAAATAGAGCTATTAAAAAACTAGCCATTGGGTGTATCAGATGTCCGATGCTGAAAGTTTGCGTCCGATAGTCTGAAATGGTCTTTCTTCATAGAGTGTGTCGGACAGGCGATGAGAATCTCGTATGCATCCGAATGAGCAGAAAGTTTGAGTCATTTTCCTTTAATTTATTAGACAATCGATGTGATAAATTAGCGTCCGATAGTTTATGCTTGCTGACTATCGGACATCCGATGTACATAGAGCTTGCATCTGATAGCAATCTGTGACAGCCCCACCTCTCCCTAGGGCGAACCCTAAGGTATCAGCGAGCCGCCTGCCCAGCTCTCGCCGGGACTCACTACCGATCCTTAGTTCAAATGCAAACAACAAAATACATCGATATCCTCAAATCAACTGTAACAATTAAACCCCAAAATTTCCTTAACGAACCACAAACATCCCGAACTATAATTACAGATACAAAAGTTTATCCATCCATCCAACATTCCATTAGTACAATTCAAAATACAAGGGCTACATCAAAATACAAGGTTAGGTCTCCAAACCAATCGACCTAGTGTAACCCCTGGAAGCTCTCGATCTCAAATCCTGCTAAGGAAAAACAAAATTGAAAGGGATGAGCTAAAAGCCCAGTGAGTGATCCTAATATCATACAAATCACACAAGAATGGAGCAAAATATATCGGTTAAGCACTTAGTAGGTTAATACAATTCAGGTTTATAAGCATAAAATGTATAAACACATAAACTGGGAAAAATACCCAGTGAAAGGATACAGGTTCCACTGGAAGTAGTTGCAGTCCGTCTTGTTCAATACTCAACCCCCTACTCCACCTTATAACTCCTAGTGGTAATACTCGAGGTATACCGTGCGTGCCTAAGTACCAACCTACCCGACCGCTCGAATAGGCCGATAACGAAGGGGGAAAGGCCTTATTCAGCCCATGTGGTAAAGTACACATGGCCTACATCATGCGCAAGTAATATACAAACAATGGAAAAGCACACGGTTGAACAGTAGAATACAAAGTAGGCCGAGTGCGATAAAGTACACACTAGCGCCTTCACATAATTATTAAAGTATTTAAACATCAACAGTAATTTATTCACAAACATGCAAGGAACACTCACCAACAGTTGAGCTGAAACAAGACAATGTAGGCGGTTAAACACGATCTCCAACGTCCACGAATCTCACGAGATGTGAAAGTGCAAGCAAATTACTTTTGATTCCAAACTAAAAGTTTGGCAAAATCCATTTTCAAAGGTGAAATGGCGTGACATGCAAATACTCAATGAATTAAACTCTCAAAACCGCTTATAAAACTTCATATAGTTAAAGGAGCACCACGCATGAGCGTTAGGCAGAAAACGAATGAAATGGAACGAAAACGGAAAACACACACTAAAAGGTGCAGAAGACAGTTTTGACACCCTGTACGCTAATACTCATAACTCAGGCTACAAGTATCGGATTAGAATGAATGAGGTGCCGTTTCGAAGCTAAGAGAACAAGCTACAACTTTCATGAAGACAACCTCTGCTCAGATTTTCTCTTTCTAGGTGAAAAATGTCGAAACAGTTCAGAAATTTTCCCCGTCAGAATTGCCGACAGGCTACATTCAACCGATCATAACTTGGCGCTCACAAATCCGAATCCAGAAATTCCAAAGCCGTTAGAAAGCTAACATACAGGGCTAAAATTCTTAAGAGACATCAAAAGCAAAAACCTTCATCTTCCTGGTCAAAATGACCCATTACAGTAGCAAAAAACCATTTCTGCCAGAAACAGGGCATCAGAGGTATTCTAGTCATTTCACATGCTACAGTGCTCCGATTCACCTGAAAATTTATAGGTAGAATCCTCACTCAATTGTCCACAACTTTCATGCTTTAAGCTAAGGCTAATTCTGTCCTCATAATTTTCGAAAATATCAAGCAAATTCGGACAGAAAAATGGACAGAAATTCTACCAACAACACTTCATCACCCACAAACACAAACATAAGCTACAACATGAAACTTCAACTAAAACCCTAACCCTAGTTCTTGGCCAAGATTCAAGACAAGCAAAACAAGAAAACTAAGCCATGGAATCATCTTCTCAACTAGCTTTGATCATCAAGAAGCTATAACACAAGCAAAATTCATCATCCTCACCAATCTTAATCAACTAAGTAAATTTCAGCACTTTCACCCAAATATCCATTATACAAAGTGTAGAATACCTCTTGTAGTCAAGGTTAAGCTTCCCAATCAAGTGCCCCAACTTCCAAATGAAGGTTTGATGGATGAAATTGACAAAATCCCAAGCTTTCCTCTAGTTTCCTTTCTTTTTCCTCTCTTTTTTTCTCTCTTCTTTTCCTTTCTTTTCCCACGGTTTTCCTTTCTTCCTTTTCCCTTGCTTTGGCCGGTCCTTCTTGTTCTAGAACTAGCTAAAAGATAACATTCCATAGATATTTAGTCTTGGTCAAAGTTGGTCAATTTTGTCATACTCAATTTAACCTACTAACTTAGGTAAATTGCTCCCTTGCCCAAATGATTTTTCTTTCCTATCAAACTAGTCCATAAGTGCATAAATTAACCTAGTCTATCAAAGCTTAAGTACACCTACTTAGATCACTAACCACCTAGAAATCTTAATCTCACTTCCTAATCATGCATTTACGCACGTAAAATCAAGAAATAACAAACTTGTCATTAAACGTAAAACTTAAATGTATTTTCAAAACTAGGGTTTTACAAATCCAAACTAGGGTTTTGCATATACATATTAGGTTTTCTCCCAATTTAGGGTTTTCGAAAAAACTAGGGTTTTAATCAAATTAGGGTTTTCAAACTTTGTAACACAAGCGAGTCAAAACCAAACACTTTTAAAAGCAAAACAAACCATATAAACACCTTGGCAAACCAAAATAACTATAATTAACATTATTTAATATTTTCCAGAAATTGGGAAAAAAATCGGGGCCTCACACAATCAACATTCTTTTTTTGTTTGATCAATTTTTATTCTCATTCTTTTGAGTTTGCAACCTGTTTTTAATCATTGCTCACATAAAATCATTAGTATAAATTATCATTTTGACTTGTTAATCATCAAAATCAAGGATTGATCAACCAAGATCAACAATCTGCCCCTTTTAATGATGACAAACAAAATGATGATTTCTTTGATCAAGTAAGCACAAATAAACTTCCCCTTATTCTATAGCATTTCAAAGATAAAATACTCCCCTTAGAACATGCCGACTTTCAAAGAAATATCATTCAATTTACTCCCCCTTTTGGTATCATCACTACAACAAATAAGCTTTTTTGTGACAATTTGAGTTGTCACAAAAAGTTTAAAAGTTGTCACTAGATAAAATTCATGACAAAAACATATTGCCACTATGTCGTCAACATAGGTCTATCACTAGTACTCTCAGTGACAACTTTTTTGAAGTTGTCACTTAAGTGTCATGCATTGTGACAGCTTCACAAAATGAAATAGACTTGTATGTTATTGTCATTAATCAAGAAAATGTTGTCACTCAAAACTAAAGTGACAACTTGTAAATAACACAAATAGTGATGACTGCTAAATTGTCACTTAAATAGAGCAATCTATTCAACAACATTTGAGCTATTCTTGACACGATACCCAACATCCCAAAACAAAATAGATAAAAAGAACAAATAAAATAGATTAAAGAAAGACAATGAAATTAATCAAATAATTGAACATGTAATCTATTATTCATTAAAATGACACCAACACCAATCCAGTTAAAAAAAATGGTTCATTAGTAAGTATAAATGCTCTTATAGAGCCCATGAACATAAAGTATGCCATCAATGTTGTGTAAAACCATTTACAAGTCAAAATTTCAATAAGCAATAACCATTTACCCAAAGTATTCTCCTTGGAAACACATAAAAATTCCAAATGCAAAACCCAAAAAATCCTCTCTTACTTATTCAACCAAATGAGCAAATAAAACTCTAGATCAAAACCACTCTTGTAGGCTTCACCAGTCAGCATTATATAGCACCTGTGCCAAGCTCCTCTTCATTTATCAAGAGCACTGCATAAGCAGTTGCAAGCATGAAAAATCTACAAAAGGTAATAAACTATCACCAAATGTTTCTTCAGAAGGATTAATTTGCCAAACTATTATGCTACCAAAACTTCCATCCTACATGAAAAGAACTTAAAAGCAATCAAACTGACTTAGTATGTCATATAGCTGAACATGTACAGTTTGCCAACCACATGTTTAGCCATGCAAAACAGTGTCTGGAAACAAAAGAAAAATATTTGTTTATGTGATCATGGTCAAAAGTAGATAGAAAAGAACTTATGAATCTTGTTCAATGCCAAATCTGTCCTTAATATTGAAAAACCAACATAAAATCAAAACAGTAGAGCACAAGATCGGGTAGCATAAAAAAAAATTTACTTGCTTTTATTCTTCATTTTGACCACCTAAGGTAGTAAAAAAAAAATCTACCTGCCACTAGCAATGTTGGGCTCCAAATCCTACACCATTCAAATCGTCAGGGAGAAAATATTGATTACATTATATTCATATTCCAAAAATTGAAAAAACACAACATTCGGAGAAACTCAGAAGTAGCATATATCCTAACAACCACCTTGCATGGTAGAATCAGTTTAGTAGCAGTCGTCTTAAGCAATTCAAAGTTTCCAATGAAACATAAAAATGGCCATATGTTTTTCCATGCTCTATTAATACTATTGTTGTACACTCAAAAGCCACTTATAAAGGCTAAACTTTCAACGTACTCTTCATGAATTCAATTTCAGAAGCTAAAAGTGTGAAAACTCAATAAAAAATAGATCGTAGTATTTTTTATTTACAATAGAGACATGGTCATGAATAAATTGGAAAAATAAGAAATATAAGCACCTAATCATCAGTGAAAAATGGAAAATGAGCAACTAATCATGAGTGGTTTTACAAAGTTTAAAAAATAATATCCATATTGTGAGGGCCTCAAAATTTTATTTTAATAATGTTAAAATTTATTATTTTAAATAATGTTATTATTGTTATTAATTCGTTTGATTATTTTAAATATCGTACTTAAACAAAATTTTTAGAAAATTTAAATAGAAATTCAATTTATTGATCTATTTATTTTTATCTCGAGGTGACTCGATTTTATTTCACCTTTAATTCCTCGTAGATTTTCAATAAATTGTTTATCTTTTTAGAATTCGCTCATTTAGTAACAAATGGACAGAAAATGAGAAAACACGTTTTTCGAGGTAATAATTCGGGCAGCAAGTGAAGTAGCTATAGAATGTAAGGATGAGTACTTGTAGGTTAAGAATACAATTAAGGGATTAGAAGTGAGTTAATAAGAGTGAAAATAAGTAGGATTTTGAAACCTTAGTTTAAGTTGGATTAACCTCCTTGAAACTAGAATTCTAATTAGCCATTGTTTCTTCCTCTTAATTCACCCCAATTTTGTTCCTTTTCCTCTCTCTCTCCTAATCGAGATTAACCCTTAATCTTTAGCTAAAGTGAGATAATTATTTTCCCTCCAAAAATTGCTAGCAAAGGATTACTATTCCAAGGTTGACTTTTGTGTCATCTAACAAGCTTTATGTCTTGTCTTTCTTTCCTTCAATTAATTCATCCAAAATAAACACAAAACACACCTCTCTCTTCATCTCTCTTGGCCGACTCTCCCCTCCCCCTCTTCCCTTGAAATTTCATCAATTTCTTCTTCCATTTCCTCTCTAAAATCACCCACAAACTTCCATTAATCTTGGCCTAAGCTTGGAAATTGGGTGAGGAGCATTGAGAAGGAGCTCTTGGGAGGTTGAGTTTAGCATTCTTGGGTGTATTTGCCAAGTTCTTAGAAGAGGTAAAATCCTAAAGCTTTCATCTTTGTCCATTGATTACATTTCCAAGCATGATATTAGGATTGGGGAGTTGAGAGGTTACTAGAACCTTGATGTTTGTTGATGAAATTGAGTTTTGTGTTGGTTTGCAATTTGAAGAATGCTAAGTTTCTTTAATTTGTATTTCTTGATTATGGTTGATTGAGTGGGTTCTTGGACTCCCACAAGTATGAGAATTTAATTCCTAGCATGATAAATGATGTATTGTTTGTAGTTCTATGTAAAATGGATGGCTTGAATGTGGTAGGAAAACCTCAAGGAAAAACCGATTAGGAAGAGGAAAAATGAGGAGAAAAGAATTTGCTGTTTTTCCTTAGTCTTGTGGCTGCGTTTTTGGCAAGATTGAAAGCTAAATGTGAGGTTTAAATGTTGAGGGTTAAGTTGTTATTTTTTCCCACACAAATCCCTTCAAAGGTTAAGCAAAATTGGTGGCTTAGTTGAAACAAGAAAAGCTGGAAATTGAGCAAGCTTGCTGTCCGAATTTGTGGGCCTGTTTTGTGCTAAAATTTGATAAAAGCCATTATCATTTCTGATCACCATTGGGTTTAGGAAGGTTAAAACTATCTTGGTTTCGAAAATGGGGTCATTTGGTGGTAGTTTAGGTATGTTAGGGGTGATTAGAAGAAGAAGATCAAAACTTCACTGGTTTGAGGCAATTCGCTGAGTGAAATTTGGGCGATTAGAAAGCTATCTTGCCAAGGGATTTTTTGGTTGAATTTTGGTATGAACCTAGCCTATATATGGTAGAATTGGTGTAACAAATTTGGTAATTTTTGGAAAATAAACCGTAACTCAAATGAGGTTTAGAATCATGCCCTGCAAATCTGAAAATCAGAAAACTCAAAAATTCGAACCTGCCTTGTTTGAATAATTATAATTTCTTTCTCGAGAGTCGGAATCGAGTGCCGTTAGTGACGTTTGAAACTTAATACATAGGAATTTAAATTATGTAAATTTCAGAGGCCAATTCATTTGCTATAATTTTTGGTGAATTTTCAAATTTTACTGGAAAACCAACCTGTTATGTTTTGTTTTATACTGTAGCTGAACTTAACTCGAAAATCTGGGCAGTTTTTGTCCAGAATTTTATCCTTATGCCTTCTACAAAGTTTTAGAACTTTAAATGAAGTTTCCAACGGTACCAACCTTGTAAAATTTGGGCCTATAGAACTCAAGTTATGATTTTTCAAATACATTACGCAAAACTGAAATTTCTCCAAGGAGGCGACGAAAGCTTAAAAATGCCTTGGAAACATTTCCTGGTTTTCAGGCGTAATCTTTTGAGTGTTTGTACACCATTCCAATTTTGGAAAAAATGGATTTTCCAATCTCATGAGATTTCTTTTAATTTGGAATAAAAAAGCTTAACTGTTTGAAAATTGACCTTGAATGCATACTTAGATAATTTTGATTGTGCATCTCTCAGGTGATCACGTGGACACCGAGAACCTTGATTGATCTCATGAATTACTCTCACATACTCTCAACTATTGGTGAGTGTTCAAGTGCATGTTAACTAATGTAAATAAATTAAAAGCATGCTTGTGTGCCTCGATGAGCGTGTACTTTATCGCGCTCACCTTCTTTGAATTGCCTCTAAGTGAGTTCAACTGTTTAAAATGTTAACTGAATGACTGCTTGAGTTGCTTGAACTGATTCTTTTATTTATAATTGTGGGGACGCCCAAACCCCATTGGAAATCCCTTCACCTTATTCGACAACAGGGGCTCGGGCAAGGGATGGGTGAACCATTGGTTATTACTGTTTAAAGCATGTCGGTTGGAATGAGTCAGCCGACTTGGCATGCTCATAGTGGGTTGCCAATCACTGTTTAAATTTAGGAGTTCGGGCCCGGTCAAGGGGCTGTAAGTAGACGGGAGAGGGATAAAAGTGGTGAATATGGACTGTGAGAGTGAGTGGTTGACGGAGTGTCAACGTGTGACTTGAATTAATGCTGGTGAAGAAAATAATTGCAGAGAATTATGGAAATGTGGAGCCGGCCAATTGTATCCTTCAAAATTGTACTATTTAAATGTTTTATTAACTATTTTGCTCATTTACTGTTTCATTAATTTCTTTAATTGCTTTGAGTTGCCTGTGCATGTTTCTCTTTGCCTCACTGAGCATTAGCTCACCCTAATTTGCTTTCCTTAACAGGTTTCAAGGTGAGGCACGTGAATCGAGGAAGTTAGTACTTTTGTAGGATTTCCTCATTTTGTATAAGGTTGAAATTAATGGATGCATTTGATGGTTTATGGTATTTTGGAGTTTTTATCAATGAGTTATTATCAATGTAATTTTGATGAAATTTTGGGGTTTGTATTTTGTGAGAGTTTATTGGTAAATTTAATAACTTTTAATGATGACTTTACGAATGAATGTTTGGATCGATATTTGGGAATTCGTAGTGAGTCCTAACGAGAGTTGGGCAGGCGATCCGCCAAACCCTTTGGTTCGCCCTAGGGGGAGATGGGGCTGTCACAGGTGGTATCAGAGTTTAGGCTTTAGATCCTTGTAGTGTATCCTAGACTAGATGTTTAGGATGCCAGACTATGGGATTAGTTGAAAGTTAAGTGAAAAGATTACCTGTATGCTTTTGGTTAAGACTTGCATTTTAAGTGGATGATTTGGAGTTTAGGAATGTATAACTATATATGGTTGAGGTTTAATTTATGATTAGAGGAATTTGGATGGTATGCCGGGCAAAAATGAGGGTTGAGTTGATTTACACTTTGGGGTGGCCAACCTTAGTGTTGATTGACTTTGTTCTTATTTTGGTACCTGAATACAAATATGTTATAACTATGGATATTCGCCATACTTGGAGGTTATCCAAGACCCCGTGAGGAAGTAGAAGAGAGAGTTGAGAGCATGGCTCGTGAGGAGCCATTCATGGACCTATCTGGGGATTCCCGACCAGTGGTTTGGCTGTGAACTAAGTTAGGGTTTCCAATCTTTAAGTGTTTTGTAAATGGTTTAGTTGGGGTGAGGCTAGTGAGGCCTACAATTGTGACTGCATGACTGTTTGTATTTCTATGGCATTTGTATGTGTTCTATCTTATAATACCCCATGGTTTGCTACTTACTTGTGAACTTGCAAATATAAATGTATGTTAGTGTTTCTATTTTAAATGTTTTCACCATTGATTTTTATACTTAATTTGCTTTTGCGTAATGGCTTTATTTCTGCGTTTAGACGTAACTAAGACAAATGGATGCCCGAGGTCGAGGTCGTGGTCGAAGACGTGGGCGTGCGCAACCCCAACCCTCCGTGAGTGTTCACCTTTCTGGGGCTGAGTCTGAGAGGGGACCGGCCGGTGGTAATGAGGATCAAGTGGCTACGGCCATCAATAGGATGACTGATATACTTGAACGTTTGGCCGATAATCAACGCCTTGGACAGCAGAATCAACCTTTAAGGCCCGACCATGGGGATGATAGGGCTTTAGAATGTTTTCTTAAGTTCTCACCACCTAAGTTCATCGGAGGGGCTGATCCCGAGATAGCTGAGAATTAGCTAGATAGGATGTTTGATATCTTTGCCGCTCTAAATTATTCCGAGGTGAGACAAGTAAGCTTTGCCACTTTTCAATTTAAGAGCGCGGCGAGATTTTGGTGGAATGTAATCCGAGCTAAGTGGGAGCGAGAACAAACTCCATGGACTTGGGTGAACTTTAAGAGAGAATTTGATGAGAAATTCCTGCCTCTACTAATCCAGGAGAAAAGGGAGGATGATTTTATTAGATTAAGACAGGGATCTATGACTGTGGCCGACTATGAGACCCAATTTACAAAACTCTCAAAATTTGCACCCGAACTAGTGGCTACTGATCCGAAAAGAATTAAGCGATTTGTACAAGGACTTAACGTTGAGATCCAAGAGGCGTTGGCTGCAGCCCAAATTAATACTTTTACTGAGGCTTTAGATAAAGCCCAGAGAGTTGAGAGTGCTAGGCAACAGGTAAAGGCTTTTCATGCTAAAAAGAGAAATGCTCCGAGTAGTAGTGAAATAGGATCGTCTGATAGAGATATGCTAACCCCTAAGATGGGAAGGGACGCAGGTAGAGTAAAGACTACCGGAGTATCGAGGGAGTCTATGGCTAAGGAAGCCTCTCGTGGGCGTGGTGTAAGGCCCAAAGACAACCTAAAAGGGGGGGTGAATTAGGTTGACTAAGAACTAGTCAAATGTTGCCCCTTTTTCAAATTTAATAATAATTTTACACACAAAAGGTTTGTCAAGCAAATAGACAATCAAGACCAATAAGTATAGATGAGATTTCAATCAATAAATTCGAAAAGAGAACTGAGAAATAGATTGAGAGTAAGCGAACCAAACTTCTTCCAAACTCCACTTGAGCTTGAAGAAAAATTCCTCAAGTAAAGCTTCTTCAATTTGATGAACTTCAATCCACTTTGTGTACAATGGAAGGATCACTTCCTCCTTGCCCCAAGCTACACTTAGTTAAGCCAGGAAGTTTTACACTCTAACTGAAAACCCTCACAAAGCTACACAAATGATGAACTCACTCACAATTGAAAAGCTTATCAATGAACTCACACTTCAAGACTAACAAATCTTACTCAAAGAGAGTATTTTCTAGCTAAAATCACTCTTAAGAACTTGTTATCCAAGTGTACAGTAGTTATTTTGATTTTCAGACAATGCCTGTATTTATAGGAGACCAAAAAGTGCCTTGAAATTGAGGTCAACGGATAGGAGAAGCTGAATGGTCAACTAGCCGTTGGAGCTATCGGCCGTCCGACACTCTGTTGTGCGTCTGATGCTAGCGTCCGATAGGCTGTTGCGTTCTTTATCGGACGGCCAATGGATGATTATGCCGATAGGCTTTGCGTCCGACAATGACCAGTAAGCTCAGAAAATCTTCATGAAGATGATCGGACGGCCGACATATTTTTGCGTCCGATAGCTTGCGTCCAAAAGCGGCCAGAGAGTTTGAAAATTTTCTTGGATATCTTCGGACGTCCGTTATGGATGTTGTGTGTTCGAAAGAAGTGTCTGATAGATCCCCTGTCTATCGGACGTCCGATACGTCGAGTTAAGCGTCCGATAGAGAAATTTCGAGTTTTATCGGACGTCCGATACAAAGTATCGTCCGTCTGACGGTCAATAGTTCCTTCAACAGGTTTCCTACCTTGATGACCTGTGCTGTCAAAGATCTCAGTGGAAAATATTAGATCAATTACTTCAATTGTTTTGTAATTATCAAAATTCGGGATCACGATTAACATTCTTCCCCTTCTTGATGATGACAAAACAATTGAATGTGATTTAAACAAAATAGAATTTAAAAGCTCAAATTTAAAAGCTCAAAACTCCCCCTTACTCGAAAAAAACACAAGTTTTTGTTTTTTTAAAAACTCAAAACTCCCCCTTACTCGAAGGCTCCCCCTTACTCAAAAAACACAAGTTTAAATAACATCTCACATTTTTCTCTCCCCCTTTTTGTCATCATAAATGAAATTTTCAAAATGTGCTTGCAATATACCAAATGTGTTTGTACTATTATACCATTTGCAACATGCCAAAACCAAAAAGGTTAACGATATCAGCATAGTTCAGTCCAAATGAACATTTAACAACAACATTCAATAGACCAAGCAGAGTTCCATTACTACAATCTACATCAGATTCAGTTGAATACCATCATGTCCAAATTCAATGACATGATGCAAATGCAATCAAACAACTTTCAACAAGAACATCCAATATTATTTCTCCAATATTTAATATCCTAGCAATACAATCCAAAAACATTCAATGGCATTTACTGTCACAAATCAATTAATCATAGTTAAACATATCACAGCTCACATATATAAAGGAAAGTCACATTCATTAACAAAAGTACTGAAGTGCTGATTTCCCGAAAGAATTACAAAAGACTTAAAGGAAAGCAGTGAGATAGTTTGATACACTTCCAACATTAGCAGAAGGGAACAAAAAGAGATTTGTGCATTCTAATGTGAAGTGTAGGTGCCTCCTAGTGTGCCTAAAGGGTGAATGTAGATCGAGTTCCAGGGCGTCTTCTGATAAGCTTGTATGCTGTATCATCCTCTTCTTCAGTTTCTTCACCATTATCCTTCTCTGCCAATCCTTCACCATCATCCTTTTCCTCTTCCCCTTCCACACCAACTGGTTCTTTTCCTTTTACAGATGATGAGGGATCATGCTGTGGGGTTGGTGATTCAGTCACCTCTTGAGCCTCTAATATAGGATCAGTTCGTGGCTCTTTGACTTGGGAAGGATTTTCATCCAAGGGAGGAGGAAATAACAGATTTCTTTTGTCAAGAAAATTAGATTTCTGGTCGGATGTCATGGTTAACATAAGACCATGTTCGAGGAGAAGAACATGACTTTTGAGCTCATTTAGCAGTTCCATGGCTTCAGATTGAGGAGAAATCCTAGAGGCTGACTTCCTAAGATGAATCAATGGACCTGGAGTGAATCTAAGAGTTCTAGTAATACTAGGAGAAAGAGGAACATCATGTATTTTCTTTGAACATGACTCAGAGGCAGCTTCCTTGGTGCACCAAGCACCATCAAGGAATTTTAAATTCTTTCTTTCAAAATATTGCTTTGAAAACACAGAGGTGATTGAGTCCTTAGGACACACACCGCTTATAGGGACTTTGAAATGTTTGAAGATGGGAGTTAAAAACTTCCCATAAGATAGTTTTCTTCTTGTATCAGTGGAGAGTTTCATCAGAAACTTACACATGACAAAGCCAAAGTCTATTCTGATTTTTTCAACAAAGCAATAAAACAGATATAACTCCATTTTGTTTGCATCTGTCCGATGACCATCAGTTGGAACAAGCAAATTTGAAATGATTGAAAAGGTGATCAGATTTTTAGGACTCAAATCTTCCAACTTAGCATCAACAGGGGTTTGAAAAGGGGATTGAAAATAAGCCATTAATTTTTCAGTATTGAAATGGTTCAAATTTGTTGGATTTTCCTCATAAGAAAAGAAGTTTGCAATCTTGCTCTTGCAACCAAACTCAATGGTGGTTTTCAAAATTTCATTCACAACATCAGAATCAAATACTAAATCAACTCCATTGACACGGGATTTAAGCTCATCACGAGAATTACCCTTCCTAAGATTAGCAAAGAACTGATATATCATGTCAGGGTAATAGATATTAGGCATAACAATGATGTGAGACCATTTCTGGAATTTAAACAACTTAAGAACATACTCTAGATTGATTTTCCTAAACTCAGATGGGATAATAGACCTCTGAATGATGAAACCTTTTTGAGAAAATAGAGCAAATTTACACTCAGCATCAGAATCTATGAACTTGGGTAAAGGAGCAGGTTCTGTGATAACCTGAGGATTAGAAGGAGTGGTACGAGTTTGTTGATGTGTAGCAGAGCCACGTCTGGTCCTTTGGAAAGTTCGTTTGCCCTTTGGAGAAGGAGTATCCTCATCTCTCAGTTGTCTCTTGCATCCGGTAACTGCTGAAGCACCACGAGTGCTTACCATTTTGCTTGAAGTGATGCTAAGGTGTCTGTGTGATATGCAGAGTGATGAACTAGTAATCTGGGTGATAATGTATCGATTTTTCGGATTAGAAATAGGTGAAAAGAAGTTTTAGGGTTTCGGATGAAATTTGGGGATGAAAAGCGGGGTGTTTTATAGGGAAGAAGAATGATGAAAGTTCGTCTGCAATAGGTAAATGAAGAAGTTTGATCCTTCAATTTTGAGAAATGGTGAGAATTTGGCTTGGAATTTGGAGTTTTGAATTGACGTAATTGGGAAGGTGCGTCCGAATTAAATGTGTTTGACTGATGGAAATGAAGTGAAATAACCTGATGCAGTACGACTGTTCATGTGTCGGACATCCGAACGTCGTGAAGCGTCCGACCCATGCGTCCGATAGCATTTTTTGGAAAACGACTAAGAACACTGTCGGACGTCCGTTCATCAGGGTCGGACGTCCGATAAGTTTTTACCAAAAAAGCTTAAGGTTCCTTTTCTAAAATGCCCAATTTCGAACGAAGATATACAAATTGTTCTAAAGGCAATGCTTTGGTGAAAATGTCAGCAATTTGATCATTCGAACAAACATAATTTACACAAATTTCACCTTTTTGTACAAGATCACGAATGAAATAATGCTTAATGTCTATATGTTTTTTGTCCTAGAGTGTTGAATGGGATTCTTTGTCAGATTTATTGCACTAGTATTATCACAAAATATAGGCATATTATCATATGTCAAACCATAATCATTCAAGGCATGTTTCATCTATAGTAATTGAGCACAACATGCACTAGCGGCAACATATTCTGCTTCGGTTGTTGACAAGGAAATAGCATTTTGTTTCTCACTAAACCAAAAGACTAAACAATTTTCAAGAAAATGACAAGAGCCACTAGTACTCTTTCTATCAATTCTACAACCGCCAAAATTAGCATCCGTATAACCACACAAAGTAAATTCATCACCTTTAGAATACCCAAGACAAAAATTCATAGTTCCTTTTAAATAACGGAAAATTCTTTTAAATGCATTCAAATGAGATTCTTTTGGACAAGATTGAAAACGAGCACATAAACATACAGAAAACATGATATCCGGTCTACTTGTGGTTAAATAAAGAAGGCTTCCGATCATACCTCTAAACTTTTTCTCATCTACATTAGTACCTTCTTCATCCTTCTCAAACTTGGTGGATGTACACATTGGTGTTCCCACTTGTTTTGAATCTTCCATGCCGAATCTTTTGAGAAGTTCTTTGGTGGATTTAATTTGGTTGATGAAGGTTCTATTACTTGTTTGAAGGACTTGGAGTCCGAGGAAGAAGTTCAATTCTCCCATTAAACTTATCTCAAACTCATTTTGCATAATAGTGGAAAAATCCTTGCACAAATGCTCATTAGTAGCGCCAAATATAATATCATCAACATAAATTTGCACAATAAGAAGATCATTTGACTTTTATTTTGTAAAAAGAGTAGTGTTTACGATGGCTCTTTTAAAACCATTTTCAATTAAGAAACCACTTAAACGTTCATACCAAGCCCTAGGGGCTTGTTTTAGACCATATAATGCTTTTGAAAGTTTAAATACATGATTAGGAAACTTTTCATTTTCAAAACCGGGTGGTTGATCCACATAGACTTCTTGATCAATAAAACCATTTAGGAAAGCACTTTTAACATCCATTTGATACAATTTAAAACCTTTAAAACAAGCAAATGCAAGAAACATTCTTATAGATTCTAATCTAACAACGGGAGCAAACGTTTCATTATAATCAATACCTTCTTCTTGAGCATATTCTTTAGCTACTAATCTAGCCTTATTTCTTACAATTTCACCTTTGTCATTTAATTTATTTCTAAACACCCATTTAGTGCCAATAATAGGATAATTTTGAGGTCTTTCAACTAAAGTCCAAACATTATTTCTTTCAAATTGATTTAACTCTTCTTGCATGGCTACTATCCAATAATCATCTTTCAAGGCATCATTAACGTTTTTAGACTCAATATGAGAAACAAATGCAAAGTTGTCAAATAAAGGTCTTGATGAGGAACGAGTTTTTAACCTTTCGGATGGATCACCAATGATAGCTCCTTAGGATGATTTTGAATGAACTTCCAAGTTTTAGGAAGATCCTTTGGTGCATCATCATCCTTGTCTTCTTCATTTAGCATTCGGTTTTCTTGAACATCACCATCCTTTGAATTTTCTTCCATTGCACTATTGTTTCCTTCTTCAAGTGTAAGTTTTTCAAGATCCTTTTGAATACCTACATCATCATCTACACAAGTACTATTGGAAGAATTGCCATTAGATTCATCAAACGTAATATGAATTGCTTCCTCAATTACAAGAGTTCTTCTATTGTAAACTCTATATCCTCTTTTATTTTCACAATAACCCAAGAAAATTCTTTCATCGGTTTTCTTATCAAATTTACCAAGATGTTCCTTAATATTCAAAATAAAACATTTACATCCAAAAACTCTAAAATAACTAACAATTGGCTTTTTATCAAACATTAACTTATAAGAAGTTTTATTCAAAATTGGTCTTAACAAGACTCTGTTCATTACATAACAAGCCGTATTCACGGCCTCCGCCCAAAAATATTTTGGTAAATCATTTTCACTTATCATTGTTCTTGCGGCTTCTATAAGTGTTCTATTTTTTCTTTCAACAACACCATTTTGTTGAGGGGTTTTTACAATAGAAAATTCATGAGATATTCTATTATGATCACAAAATTCCGGAAAGCCACAAAATTTAAATTCCGAACCATTATCACTTCTAATTTTGATAATATGCAAACCAAGTAAATTTTGCACTTTTGTAAATAGAGAAACAAAACTTTTAAATGCATCATCTTTATGAGCTAGAAAAACAGTCCATGTATATCTAGAATAGTCATCAACAATCACAAAACAATATCTTTTACCTCCTAGGCTAGCAATAGGTGTAGGACCAAATAAATCAAGATTTAAGAGTTCCAATGGTTTAGGTGTTGAAACATTTCTTTTAGGTTCGAACGATGTTTTGGTTTGTTTGCCAAATTGACATGCGTCACAAATCTTATCATTTTCAAATTTAATCTTAGGAAGTCCTCTAACAAGTTCCTTTTTTGAAATTTCATTTATCACATCCATATTAAAATGACAAAGTCTTCTATGTCATAACCAAGGATCTTCATTTGAAATTTTAAGGCATTTAAAACTAGAAGAGTCAATTTTCTCAAGAATCACAACATAGATGTCATTGTATCTTTTTCCTTTGAAAATGATATTGAATTTTGAGTCAAGAACCAAACATTCATGCTTTTTGAATAAAACATATAAGTTTTTATCACATAGTTGACTAACACTAAGCAAATTATAGCCTAGATTATCTACTAAAAGAACATTATGCACAAATGTTTCACCATTCTTACCCACATCACCTACTCCAATTGTTTTAACTTTCATGTCATCTCCAAAAGTCACTTTTCCACTTGACTTTGATTTGTGTTGATGAATTGTGAAGGATCACTGGTCATATGCCTTGAGCATCCACTATCAATGAACCACTTTGATTCCTTCATAGCTTTTTCAATCTTTACCTCATTGTCACCGATTGCCATAAAGGTAATTTGAGCCGATTCTTCTTCTTCTTCAATTTCTCCTTCCGAATTACAATCGTTCCAAGTAATTTGAAAGTTGTTGAACTTCGATTTTCTTTCATTCTTCATATCTTTCTTTTTCTTCGTTGGACAGTCCACCGCATAATGACCGGGCTGCCCACACTCGAAGCACTTATCTCCTTGCTTCTTGTTTGTATCATATCTTGCTTTGTATTTTGTATTGAATTGATTATTGTTTTGGTTGTTTGGTCCTCCTTTTCCGAACCTTCTCTTGTTGAGTATCCTTTTGAAGCTTTTTGTGATGAGTGCAAGATCACTATCATCACAATCACCATCTTCTTCATCTTGTGAAGCCAAGTCATCCTCATCTTGAGCAGTTTTTAGAGCAATGCTTCTTTTTGCTCTTGCTTCCTCTTCATCTTGTACCTTGCTTTTAAGATTTAATTCATAAGATGTTAGAGAATTAATAAGAGACTCAATGGACATAGAGTTCAAGTCTTTGGCTTCCTCAATGGCAGTCACTTTGTTCTCCCACTCTTTAGGTAAAGCATTCAAAATTTTCCTATTCTTTTCACCAAGAGTATATTCCTTTTCTAAAACCTCTAAGTCCTTAATAAGATCATTGAATCTACAATACATCTTATCAATGTTTTCATGAGGTTCCATTTTGAATGATTCATATCTAGTAACAAGAATGGATTTCTTTTGTTCTCTCACATCCTCACTACCTTCATGAATTTCTCTTAGTTTATTCCAAATTTCTTTGGCAGATTTACACCCTTTTACTCTAATGGATTCATTTGAATCAAGTGCACTATATAAAACATTCATGGCTTTTGCATTAGATGTGAGATTAGCCTATCCTCACGATTCAACTCATCCCTTGTTTTAATCTAGGAACATGAGTGATAGGATCATTAATATGCAGTGTAAGGACCTTCACTAACAATAAACCATAGATCAATGTCAATAGATTGCAAGAAAATAATCATACGTTCTTTCCAACTCACATAATTTGATCCATTAAACATTGGTGGTCTAGTGATTGATTGACATTCAAAAAACATGGCATTGTTGGTTGTCATCTTTACTCTAAGCGGTTAAACTTGATCCTAGAGACCAAGTTCTGATACCAATTGTAAGGCCCAAAGACAACCTAAAAGGGGGGGGGGGGTAAATTAGGTTGACTAAGAACTAGTCAAATGTTGCCCCTTTTTCAAATTTAATAATAATTTTGCACACAAAAGGTTTGTCAAGCAAATAGACAATCAAGACCAATAAGTATAGATGAGATTTCAATCAATAAATTCGAAAAGAGAGCTGAGAAATAGATTGAGAGTAAGCAAACCAAACTTCTTCCAAGCTCTACTTGAGCTTGAAGAAAAATTCCTCAAGTAAAGCTTCTTCAGTTTGATGAACTTCAATCCACTTTGTGTACAATGGAAGGATCACTTCCTCCTTGCCCCAAGCTACACTTAGTCAAGTCAGGAAGTTTTACACTCTAACTGAAAACCCTCACAAAGCTACACAAATGATGAACTCACTCATAATTGAAAAGCTTATCAATGAACTCACACTTCAAGACTAACAAATCTTACTCAAAGAGAGTATTTTCTAGCTAAAATCACTCTTAAGAACTTGTTATCCAAGTGTACAGTAGTTATTTTGATTTTCAGACAATGCCTGTATTTATAGGAGACCAAAAAGTGCCTTGAAATTGAGGTCAACGGATAGGAGAAACTGAAAGGTCAACTAGCCGTTGGAGCTATCGGACGTCCGACACTCTGTTGTGCGTTCGATGCTAGTATCCGATAGGCTGTTACGTTCTTTATCGAACGGCCGATGGATGATTATGCGTTTGATAGGCTTTGCGTCCGACAGTGACCAGTAATCTCAGAAAATTTTCATGAAGATGATCGGACGGCCAACATATTTTTGCATCCAATGGCTTGCGTCCGAAAGCGGCCAGAGAGTTTGAAAAATTTTTTGGATATCTTCGGACGTCCGATATGGATGTTGTGTGTCCGAAAGAAGTGTCCGAGATAGATCCCCGCTCATCGGGGCGTCCGATACGTCGAAGTTAAGCGTTCGATAGAGAAGTTTCGAGTTTTATCGGACGTCCGATACAAAGTATCGTTCGTTCGACAGTCAATAGTTCCTTCAACAGGTTTCCTGCCTTGATGACCTGTGCTGTCAAAGATCTCAATGGAAAATATTAGATCAATTACTTCAATTATTTTGTAATTATCAAAATTCGAGATCACGATTAACACGTGGTCAGCCCTGGAATACCTCACAAGGAGGTTCTAGTTCAGTATTGATGCCACAAATGGGATGTGAATATTATGGCAAACCAAACCATACGGTGGATGGTTGTTCGAAGAAAGCTGGAAAATGTCTGAGATGTGGGAGCGCAAAACATCAAATCATCAACTGTCTGTCACGAGGTGGTGGATCACAACAATCTACTAGGCGGCCTAAATGTCAAATGTGTGGGGATAATCGCCGAGAATACCTGCTCTATGCCATGGACCGATGCTCGGACCCCTAATCCTACAGAGGTCATTGAAGGTATGACCCTCCATTTACTATTGCCTAGGTAGGGTTTTAATTAATCTCGGTTCAATAGACTCTTTTTAAGCTTTAGTTCCATGAGTGGGGTAGACGTGAGGTCATGTAGGCTACCCTACAAGTTGGAAGTTAAAACGTTTATGGGAAAACCAAGGTTGGATTGCCAATTTGATGTGTAAAGATTATGAGGTATGAATTTCATGGACGAAATTCTTTTAAGGAGGGAAGGATGTGAGGGTCTCAAAAATTTATTTTAATAATGTTAAAATTTATTATTTTAAATAATGTTATTATTGTTATTAATTAATTCGATTATTTTAAATATCGTACTTAAACAAAATTTTTAGAAAATTTAAATGGAAATTCAATTTATTTATCTATTTATTTTTATCTCGAGGTGACTCGATTTTATTTCACCTTTAATTCCTCGTAGATTTTCAATAAATTGTTTATCTTTTTAGAATTCACTCTTTTAGTGACAAATGGACAGAAAATGAGAAAACACGTTTTTGAGGTAAAAATTGAGCGAGTGAAGTAGCTATAGAATGTAAGGATGAGTACTTGTGGGTTAAGAATACAATTAAGGGATTAGAAGTGAGTTAATAAGAGTGAAAATAAGTAGGATTTTGAAACCTTAGTTTAAGTTGGATTAACCTCCTTGAAACTAGAATTCTAATTAGCCATTGTTTCTTCCTCTTAATTCACCCCAATTTTGTTCCTTTTCCTCTCTCTCTCCTAATCGAGATTAACCCTTAATCTTTAGCTAAAGTGAGATAATTATTTTCCCTCCAAAAATTGCTAGCAAAGGATTACTATTCCAAGGTTGACTTTTGTGTCATCTAACAAGCTTTATGTCTTGTCTTTCTTTCCTTCAATTAATTCATCCAAAATTAACACAAAACACACCTCTCTCTTCATCTCTCTTGGCCGACTCTCCCCTCCCCCTCTTCCCTTGAAATTTCATCAATTTCTTCTTCCATTTCCTCTCTAAAATCACCCACAAACTTCCATTAATCTTGGCCTAAGCTTGGAAATTGGGTGAGGAGCATTGAGGAGGAGCTCTTGGGAGGTTGAGTTTAGCATTCTTGGGTGTATTTGCCAAGTTCTTAGAAGAGGTAAAATCCTAAAGCTTTCATATTTGTCCATTGATTACATTTCCAAGCATGATATTAGGATTGGGGAGTTGAGAGGTTACTAGAACCTTGATGTTTGTTGATGAAATTGAGTTTTGTGTTGGTTTGCAATTTGAAGAATGATAAGTTTCTTTAACTTGTATTTCTTGATTATGGTTGATTGAGTGCGTTCTTGGATTCCCACAAGTATGAGGATTTAATTCCTAGCATGATAAATGATGTATTGTTTGTAGTTCTATGTAAAATGGATGGCTTGAATGTGGTAGGAAAACCTCAAGGAAAAACCGATTAGGAAGAGGAAAAATGAGGAGAAAAAAATTTGTTGTTTTTCCTTAGTCTTGTGGCTGCGTTTTTGGCAAGCTTTAAAGCTAAATGTGAGGCTTAAATGTTGAGGGTTAAATTGTTATTTTGTCCCACACAAATCCCTTCAAAGGTTAAGCAAAATTGGTGGCTTAGTTGAAACAAGAAAAGCTGGAAATTGAGCAAGCTTGCTGTCCGAATTTGTGGGCCTGTTTTGTGCTAAAATTTGATAAAAGCCATTATCATTTCTGATCACCATTGGGTTTAGGAAGGTTAAAACTATCTTGGTTTCGAAAATGGGGTCATTTGGTGGTAGTTTAGGTACGTTAGGGGTGATTAGAAGAAGAAGATCAAAACTTCACTGGTTTGAGGCAATTCGCTGAGTGAACTTTGGGTGATTAGAAAGCTATCTTTCCGAGGGATTTTTTGGTTGAATTTTGGTATGAACCTAGCCTATATATGGTAGAATTGGTGTAACAAATTTGGTAATTTTTGGGAAAGAAACCATCACTCAAATGAGGCTTAGAATCATGCCCTGCAAATCTGGAAATCAGAAAACTCAGAAATTCAAACATGCCTTGTTTGAACAATTATAATTTCTTTCTCGAGAGTCAGAATCGAGTGCCGTTGGTGGAGTTTGAAACTTCATACATAGGAATTTAAACTGTGTAAATTTTAGAGGTCAATTCATTTTCTATAATGTTTGGTGAATTTTCAAAGTCTACTGGAAAACCAACCTGTTATGTTCTGTTTTGTACTGTAGCTGAACTTAACTCGAAAATCTAGGCTGTTTTTGTCTAGAATTTTATCCTTGTGCCTTCTACAAAGTTTTAGAACTTTAAATGAGGTTTCCAACGGTATCAACCTTGTGGAATTTGGGCTTGTAGAACTAAATTTATGATTTTTCAAAGAATATCGCGCAAAACTGAAATTTCTCCAAGGAGGCGACGAAAGCGTAAAAATGCCTTGGAAACATTTCCTGATTTTTTG
The DNA here is from genome assembly GCA_013103745.1 of Gardenia jasminoides. Taxonomy (NCBI): domain Eukaryota; kingdom Viridiplantae; phylum Streptophyta; class Magnoliopsida; order Gentianales; family Rubiaceae; genus Gardenia; species Gardenia jasminoides. Next base: position 21,669,089 of record CM023105.1, read on the forward strand.
GCGTAATCTTTTGAGTGTTTGTACACCATTCCAATTTTGGAAAAAATGGATTTTCCAATCTCATGAGATTCCTTTTAATTTGGAATCAAAAAGCTTAACTGTTTGAAAATTGACCTTGAATGCATATTTAGGTAATTTTGATTGTGCATCTCTCAGGTGATCACATGGACATCGAGAACCTTGATTGATCTCGTGAAATGCTCTCAAGTACTCTCGACTATTGGTGAGTGTTCAAGTGCATGTTAACTAATGTAAATAAATTGAAAACATGCTTGTGTGCCTCGGTGAGCGTGTACTTTATCACGCTGACCTTCTTTGAATTGCCTCTAAGTGAGTTCAACTGTTTAAAATGTTAACTGAATGACTGCTTGAGTTGCTTGAACTGATTGTTTTATTTATAACTGTGGGGACGTCCAAACCCCATTGGGAATCCCTTCATCTTGTCCGGCAACAGGGGCTAGGGCAAGGGATGGGTGAACTATGGGTTATTACTATTTAAAGCATGTCGGTTGGAATGAGTTCGCCGACTTGGCATACTCATAGTAGGTTGCCAATCACTGTTTAAATTTAGGAGTTCGGGCCTAGTCAAAGGACTGTAAGTAAACGGGAGAGGGATAAAAGTGGTGAATATGGATTGTGAGAGTAAGTGGTTGACGGAGTGTCAACGTGTGACTTGAATTGATGCTGGTGAAGAAAATAATTGCAGAGAATTACGGAAATGTGGAGCCGGCCAACTGTTTCCTTCAAAATTGTACTATTTAAATGTTTTATTAACTATTTTGCTCATTTACTGTTTCATTAATTTCTTTAATTGCTTTGAGTTGCCTGTGCATGTTTCTCTTTGCCTCACTGAGCATTAGCTCACCCTAATTTGCTTTCCTTAACAGGTTTCGAGGTGAGGCACGTGAATCGAGGAAGTTAGTACTTTTGTAGGATTTCCTCATTTTGTATAAGATTGAAATTAATGGATGAATTTGATGGTTTATGGTATTTTGGAGTTTTTATCAATGAGTTATTATCAATGTAATTTTGATGAAATTTTGGGGTTTGTATTTTGTGAGAGTTTATTGATAAATTTAATAACTTTTAATGATGACTTTACAAATGAATGTTTGGATCAATATTTGGGAATTCGTAGTGAGTCCCGGCGAGAGTTGGGCAGGCGGTCCGCCGAACCCTTTGGTTAGCCCTAGGGGGAGGTGGGGTTGTCACACATATTAGCGTATGAACTACCACTCATAAGATCACTGCCCATTTTACCCTCTCCTTCCCCCAATTTACTGGACTATAATTTAGGATAAGTCTTGCATAATATTGTCTCAACATCCCAATCAAGCAAAAGTAGCCAAAAAAAAAAAAAGGAATCACATACCAGATTTGATTGTTGACATCCAAAAAGGATTTGGTACATGCATGGACCTAACCATATCTTCAAACATTTTCTGCATTGTCTCATTAATCAATCTTTAAGAAGCTCAAAGGAGTTCCCTTAACTCATGTATCTCTGATTTTTGTGCCTGAACTTGTTCAATCAATTCTTAAGCTATTTTTTGTGTTTCTTCAGCTTTTGGTTCAACATTTGATGCCCTCCTCCTAGCTTCTTCCAACTTTTTTCGATACCATCTTTGCTTCAATGATGTGTTTGGCTTTGGACCTACTCCCCTACCACATATACATCCCGACTTACGCAGTAGAATAGATGAGCAAATTTCTTCTTGAATAAGAAGATCTGATCCGTCTTCACTCTCCAATTGACGTCGCTTCATCTCCTCCTAGTTATGCATAAAAATTTCACCCCATTTGTGTTTTTAGGAGATTAAGAAAGCAAAAAGAACTTTCAGCAAGTTTCTTACATAGTTCTTCATAGCCAATTCAGATGTCCATTGACCCTTTACTGCACTATAACGGGTCATTTTTTACAACTCAATTGGGCCAAGCTCTTCCCCTGTTTCAGTTTTCTGCATAAATCAGTTTTTAAATGTCATTGTTGGTTACTAAACAGCATTGTCACTACTAGTTATTACAAGTGTTCTGGAAACCAAAAATTTTTACCTTTTCGATAGCAATTCTAGCAAAAGATTTTGTGCCAGCTGAATGTCCAACAATTTGTCGTGCTCTATTTTTCTTGTTGCGAGCACTTATCACCTACATTAGTGTTTTATAAAGTATTAAATTTGTACTAAAAATGAATAAAAATCTTAGACACTAATGCAAGTAGTTAATCACTTGAAACTTTTCTGAAAAAAAATAAGTGCTGAGATAATGCCAATCTTCTGGATCAATATCCTTGGGTGTGATTCCCTTCTCAAACATTTTGTGAAACCTATAGCGGTGATTGCGGTATTGTGAATTGAACTACCAGAGTAAGCTTTTTTAACGTAAGCCTGATTCTCAAATTGAAACTTTTCCTACAAAACAATTTTGAGAAGTTAACATGTCACTAAACTCTTAAATCAAGTAGCAGAAAACTAAGAGAAGACAGAGAAACAAGAAGTAGAAAATTAAGGGGACACTAAACTACCGTAGTGTCATTTAATCAAAAAATCATTCACCAAGACTTTTAGCACACACAAATCTCAAATCAATAATCTTTAGTGATGATCTCATATTATAATAGCTATGCACGTAAAGCTATGGTCACTAGTTATGGTCACTATAAAATGAAAAGCACTTCACATAGTCTCATCTTTGCACAAAAGACAATGATTAGAACTACCAAAATAAGCATATTTTCCTTCGACCAAACAGACACTTAGAAAATTGTTTGACCTCTAATCCAACATTAAAAACAAAATCCCTTGTGAAAGGTCAAAGTCTTAAAAAATGTTAGAGTGAATGTTTGGGTAGAAAGATGAGCCAATCATGTGAATTCAACTTTACAAAAGCATTTGCTGAAACCTGAAGTCCCTGCTTCAGATTGGACCGATAGAGCTCAGAATTTTAACTACCCTGCTTTTGGGTTGATTCCCAAAATGATGCAGTAGCAGTAGCAGTAGGGTCCTATCAGGCTGTTCCATTCTGTTTCTATCCATTGAAGTAGTACTATAAGAAAAGGCTTGGATCATTACTTGACAATACATAATTTTGACAAAAGTGAAAGATTGTTTGTTTTACCAACAACATGCAAATGCATTAACAACTAAGCACTAATTATGCTGCAAATATGCCTACTGAACTATATTTCTGGTCCATATCAATGCTTGAGATCTTCATTGTTTGATCAATTTTAGATTTTTGCATACAAAGGCGACCATCTTGAAAAAGGAAGTTCAGTGAAAACACAGATTCAATTAACTTGAGAGAGAGAAAGAGAGATAATTAGCACCGATTGATACTAATAATGGTGCATTCCAACTTGCAAGCCCATGGCACAACTCAGGGTCCATCAACTACCCCCCTCCAATGGAAACAATTTCACATACCTGGGCTGTAGCTGGGGGCAATCTTATTTTATTGACCATAAATATTTTGACTTTCTTTTAATTATGGAGGAAAAGAAAAAAAGTAATTAATGAAGTGTCCAAGGTTTCATAGTATGCATATTCAGGGAAGGCAAGGACAGCAATTGCATGCAACACAAAAAAACGATTAGCAAAGCAGGAACCATATATGCTTTGGACAACAAAGATCTGTCAAGAAGATCTCTCAATCTCTGGTCCATTAATTCTTGGATGACTATGCCTGGACTCTTTTCAATAAACCTTTCCATTTCCACCAAAAAAGCGATTAGCCATTTAGCTAGCATGAGAAAATATTGTACCATAACATAAAAATGGAAACTGGCTATGGCCTGGTTGCAATTTTATCTACTTCATTTTTGGCGATATGAGCATGGAGATTCTTGAACTGTTGGAGAAATGCCTCATAATCTTCTTCTGTCGGAAGAAAGGATTCATCGAAATAAGAGACAACAAGGTTTAAGGGGTACTTGCTTTTTTTGGGCTTTTGACTATGAAAAAACAGGACAATGAGTAAACAAACAAATTGATAAGAAAAATTAGCATATCTTCTGACAAATTGTTACAACCAGCATACTCTAAATTTCACACCAAAAATAAAACATATAGAAAACCCAGATATACGAAACACTTACTTTTAAATCAAGTAGCAAATCATCTTTGGCATCGTTCTCTATTTGGGACCATTTTTCAACTTGGAGATGTACTTGCTTTCTCAAGAGACAACCAGTTTCAATAATAACAAATTGACTTGAGCCCCCTACAATGCACCCAACCTCTTCTTGCACCTCAATACTCAACTTTTGTCCAGCATGTCTTTTCTCAGCCAGCCAAATATTTTCGTGTTGGCCCTCTTTTTCTCTTGGGAGTTGAATCTAATTAAAGTTTAGCCCAAAGTGAAATATTAAGACATTTTAATACAACAAAAGCATGCATTAAAATGTTAAACGGTGACCCCTTGAATGTCTTTTGTTTAGTTCCAAGAAAGTGACATGTCGAAGGAAAATTTGAGTAATATGGGAAGACAATACCAGCTAAAGGAATTTTTTCAGCACTTGTAGAGGCCTCAAAGTCGTGTGAAGTTGCTCTAGCACCAATTTCAGAGTGCGTCTCTCCTGTTGGTAGTGACTCTACCCTTGTTTGAGTAGTTCTTAAATTTTCCGGTCCAGCCATCAACCTGACAATTACAATGATAGTCTATTAATCATTTTTCAATTAGATTTATATCTATATTGGTAACACAATTAAAAAGAACAAATCACTACCTAATGAAGAAAACACATTAACTTTGAACCACATTAACACCGAACCATTAAACCATATCAACAAAAATTGCACATTGAGTCATTAAAACATATTAACATTCATTGACACCATCAAGAATGTAAATCTAGAACTAAATCGAAAGTCATAGCTGATAAAAATACTACAATATGCAAATGAGCAGAATATTCAAATAGTCTAACTAGAATCTAAATCTTCATCAAAAGAGACAATCTCTTCATCATCTTCACCACTCTTGTCCGTTAAGCATTCTGGAGTATAATCATCACTCTTATCAACCACATTGAGCAAATCGTTTTGTAGAACCAGATTTGCTTGAACTCTATCCAGTAGTTGTATATCATCTCTTCCCAAGAAAGATGACTCATCATCATCTCTTACATTACAAATATCTATTAGCTCCTCTTTTTGATAGGCCTCATCACCCATACCATAATATCCTTCTACATCTTTTTCGCATACGTCATAGGTACCACGATTTTGTGTCCTTTCCACAATATGCCAATTGCTGCCCAGTTTTAAATCTTTAAAGTAAAATACTTGCTTAGCCTATTGAGCAAGTATAAATAGTTGATTCTTATACTAGGTTTTACATGTTCTAACACTCGTTGTCTTCCAATTTTTATCCACTCGAATTCCTGAATGATCCTTACATCCCACCAATCACATTTAAACAATAATACCCGCTTCTCTGCTCTTAAGTAGTCAATTTCAATAATATCTTGAACCACTCTATAGAATTCAATCATTTTTCCTCCATGTTCTCCGGACACAACTACACAACTATTTTGTGTTTTCCTATCAATTTCACTAGTTTGGGTGTGAAATCTAAATCCGTTTACATTGCAGCCCTTGTAAAGTTTGACACGGCAATCAGGGCCCCTTAGTAAAGAAAAGATTTCTTCACTGACAACTCCTTTAACATGTAATCATTTGACCTGCACATTAAGAAAAACTACTAAGAATTTACTGTCATATGAAATTCATTAAATTTAGTTTTCTTTTTAAAGTAAACTTACATTAGTTTTAAACCAACTAGGGAATTGAGAATCATGCTTCTCATCGACAAATGCATTACTCTCACCCTCAAGTTCATGCTTATGCTCATTGTATAATTAAAGAAACCACTTAACATGTCATATTTTTCCTTTATAAATAATAAGTGATTAGTTTCAGTTTTAGCAAAAAAAAGGACTTATTTTCTAAAACCATCAATCTTCTCACAGTTGTTCAACACATAGGAATGGATTTTCTTCCAGTCAGCATCACTTAAAACTCTAAAAGTTGGGCCACCAAATGGATGTGCTTTACAAGAAAAAATAGATAGATTGCCTGATAATTCATGAACCTCATAGTTTTGCTCCCCATGATTGAATTTAGTCTCCATAGTTTGAAAATACATAGACCAAAATATTAAACATTCATTGACAATATAACGCTCAGTAATACATCCTTCCGGTTGAGCCTTGTTATGTATATCTCTTTTAAACATGCCAATTTTCCTATCACAATATAATTCAGTAATGAACTTAAAAGAATTTTTACTATGAAAATATAACAAAGAAAAATATTGAAATATTAACAAGGAAACATGTCATTACCTCTCAAACGGATACATCCATCAAAACTGAGCAGGTCTAGCTAATTTAGCTTCTCTTGGTAAGTGGACCATTAGATGTATCATCACATCAAAAAAAGACGGAGGAAATATGCGTTCCATTTTGCACAATGTGATGACAATTTGATGCTCAAGTTGTTTCAACAAAGTTAAATTTATAGTTTTTGAACATAATTTTTTGAAAAATTCACTAACCTCTAGCAATACTTGGCACATTTCCTTTTGAGAAAACCTACGAAGCATAGTAGGAAATAAGCATTGCATAAGAACATGATAGTCATGGCTTTTTAAACCAGTCACAAGGAACTCATTTGACTTCACACATCGAGAAATATTAGAAGCATATCCATCAGGTAATTTTAAAGAACCTAGAAAATCACGCAATTTTTTCTTTTCGTCAGTTGACAAGTGGTAACATGCAGCTCGCATGATAAATGAATCAGCTGCATTGATAAATGAATCACTATCAGGCTGTAAATATAATTCTAGCTTCAAACTGATATTCATTAGCTCCCTACGCTCTTCCCAAGAATCCTTCTTTTTCCCTATATTCATTAGCATACAGATCAAAGCCTCAAACACATTCTTCTCTATATGCATAATGTCTAAATTATGCCTTAATATAAGAGTCCCCCAGTAAGGTAATTCAAAGGAGATACTCTTCTTTGTCCAATTAGAATTTTTTTCAGCTTGCTTCTATTTTCTCCCTGACTGCATGAAAGCAGCCTTCCCAAACTCAATTTCACCAATGGAATTTAAACATTCTAGAATTTGTTCCCTAGAAAATGGTTTAATTGGATCTCTAAAGACTTTTTTACCATCGAAATCTTTGGTCTCCTTCCTCCATCGATGGTTTTTAGGCAAGAAACAACGGTGTCCAATGTAACAGAGTTTTCGAGGATATTTCAAATGAGTACGAGTTGTTTCACTCATGCATATTCGGCATGCTTTATAACCCTTAGTACTCCGTCCAGATAGCATAGCATATGTTGAAAAATCACTAATAGTCCATAACAAAGTTGCATGTAATCGAAATTTTTCTCCATTATATGCATCATATGTCTCTACGCAATTAATAAACATTTCTTTTAGTTCATCTATCAATGGTGTAAAATACACGTCAGCATCATTACCCGAAGATTTGGGTCCTGGAATTAACATAGAAAGCATGAAGAAAGGATCCTTCATACATTTCCAAGGAGGAAGATTGTAAGAAACCTACCAAACAGATTAAATCCATCACTAGCCAAACACAAACGAATGTTATGAGGATCACAGGAAAATGACTGCTGTTTCTAGTCAAAATCTTTCCAAACTTTAGTGTGAGCCGGATGCCTTACTACATTATCTTCATCTATCCTTTTATCTTTGTGCCACCGCATATCACAAGCAATATTCTTATTCATAAAAAACCTCTGTAATTTGGATTTTAATGGGAAGTAATGCAAAACCTTGCAAGGAACTTTTTTGGTTTCATTTTCCATCTTGATGCCTTACATTTTGGACATTTATCCTAATCTTCATATTCATTGCGCAAACATACACAATCATATTGAAAAGCATGAATCTTTTCATACTTCAGCCCCAAGTCTGTAACAATTGTCTTAGCTTCATAATAGGACTTTGAAAGAGTGCCAAGATGAGGAAAAACATCATTCAAAAATTGGAGCAACATGCCCGTTGATTTATTAGTCCACTTATTCATTGATTTCATATGCAGCATTTTTACAACAAAAATCAATTTGGACACTTTAGAGCCTGGATAAAGCACTAGTTTAGCATCCTTTTGTAACCTCATAAAGGTATCAGCTTCTCCAATTGGAAATGGAGCACCCGGACTAACAAAGTTGTCTATATTTTCATAATTTTCATCACTAGTTTCAGTCCAAAAATGCATACCAGATGTGGCTAAATCATTTCAAACATCTTGCAATTCATCCTCATCACTATCAATTATAGGATCATTATTGTCAATTTGCTCATCCTCAGAATCAGAATCATCCTCAAAAGCCTTCCCATGATAGACCCATATTGTGTAACTCTTCACAATGCCCTTACCATATTTTAGATGATATTCAACTGTTTCCCTAGGATGGTCACAAAAGTAATTACATTCTCGACAAGGAATTTTGTCACGTTGGTCTCTATTCAAATAGGCAAACTTCAGAAACTCATCAACCCCTTATTTATAGATAGGGTCCAGCTTGTTGTTAAGCTTCATCCAAATTTTATCCATCTAAGCCAAAAATCATAAAGGGAAAAATAAAGCATATAAGAGTCATAAACATATTTAACACAAAATAAAGCATCAATAACAACAAAGACTAAACCATCAACTCAAAAGAACATGATGAAGAGTCATGGCTACTTACATTAGGATTTTTTACTTTAATGAGGTCTTATACTTTTACTTTTCTTCTTACTGCCTCTCACTATCATAAGGTAACTTTTATTGAAAGATATATTCATAATTTTTTATACATGTAGTAGCTAAGAGGTAACTAATAATTGCTTCAGCCATGTACTGAAACGTATCATAACTACTCTCACGATTTTAAGCAATGACTTTTGCTATGTTTTCTTAACCTTAAATTGACTGGGGGAGAGATGTAGTGGGGATCACTGCAACTAGATTTTCATTACTGGCAACTTCTTGTGAATGTCAAAGTGCTGCTGGTTTCTTTTAAACCTATTAAAGGGAACTCATACTGTGCTTGTGGCGCATAACATTTTATAGGCATATGCTGCTGAAGAGAGGCTAAAATTGTGGGGAGGAGAAATGGAAGCTCAAATTGATAAAGTGAAATTCTTGATGCGTGAGATTAGCACTAGCCAAGAACAACAACCATTGGTTATCTACCAAACTTGATACTATAAGAAAATCTAGCCCTGTTTCAAGAGCGACCTTGTTCTCAACTATCCTACCCTGAAACAGAGAGAAATAAACACACACACCCAATTCTCATAGGAGGCCAATGACTCTCCAAGAATTCACAGCCAAAATATTAGTAGTTTCTAGACTTTCTCCATCTTGAATTACTAGACTGCAGTTTCAGAAAAGTGAAACTAAGGAGACATGCAGATTTCTTCCACCCCTAGACTGACTAGTGATAGTTGACGTTTCATTCGTGTCTCACTAAATTTTCTATTTGCATTGTAAAGTTCAAGTTTATTACTACATAGCATTTAACAATTGAAAAAAGAAGGGTACAAATACTGCATTCTTTTTTTCTTTCTCTTGCATTTTAGGTTTTATTTGGATAGTATATTACAATTCACAATACCCATGCAGATTTATTTATGTAGATACATCACAGTACTCCTCATGCGTGATCTAGTAAGATGAGATAGCTTTCCCAACCACATCAAAAGGAACTAAAGATGGATTCAAGGCCCTAATTGGTTGAGGGAGGACATAGAAATCAGAACATCTGAAATAAAAAACAACATGCAAGTCCAACACTCAAAATGCAAACCTTAGTACTACAATTAGGATGCTAAGAGCTCAAAATGCAAAGGCTAAAAGAAAATAAAAAAATTTAATCATATACAGTCCAACATTTATCCAACATTAAAAAAAATTTAAAATCAACTATCTTCCAAATATGAGTACCGTACAAAGTCTACTTCAATGGCAACTAGTTTTAGATTCATAAGATACACAAATTTATTTTTATTTACTAAAAAAAAAACCAGATTTGTGAGCTAGAGACAAATTTTTCAAATATGAGTTGGTAGGGCCTAGGATATATACCTACGTGTACACACAGTGTTTAGACTTTTATGAACACCTGTTACTAGAAATTGGAAAATAGAATTGTTGGCAAAAATACAAAGAATCATATAAACGGATGCAAGGTGAGTATACTCATTACACTATGATGTTGGTTAGGGACTCTACAATTGATAAGTTGGTTAGGGACTCTTCAATTGATGTTGGCACAAAGACATATGTCAAAGAGTATACCCATTATACTATGTTCCATATAATTACGTGAAGTTATGAACAATTAAAGGTATTCATACTACAGAACAAGTCCAAGTTCAGGTTTTCCGCTCTACTCTAGTACTATCTTCCAAATATGAGTACCGTACTAAATCCACTTCAATGGCAATTAGTTTCATATTCATAAAACATACAAATTTCGTTATACATACAAAAAAATTCAGATTCATAAGCTAGAGGCAAAATTTTAAAAATCCACAAAAATGAACAAAATTTTGCCCCTAAAATCACATTAAAATTCCAGAAAAAATAAAAAAAAAATAGAATCCATGTTAATAACCAAATCTCCATACTGTTACAATCTATATTCAATCTCCTTCTTTGCAATAAAAAATGCATTAGAAAAAATCATAGAGAAATTTCAGAGCTTATTTACCTTGTATTTGATTTGAAAAAATTAGAAGAAAACCAGAAGAGTTCCTCGATTCAACTGCTAAGGAAGCTTCAATTCCTTTGCTTTCTATATAAAAACCTAAAAATGGATACAAATTTAAATCAATTCATCAAAAAAATCAATGCACAATTAATCGGTATTGAGAAAAACAAACAAATTAAGACAATTGAACAGAGATAGAGAAGAGAATCATTGATTGGAATTTTGAGCAACTAATTTGGGCGAATGAAGGAGTCAAACTTGAGGCGGAAGGAAGGAGCCCAACCAGAGAAGACAATTGAACCAATTGATCGGAATTTTTTTCAAAGAGAGAAGAGAGAACTAAGAAGTGTGATATGGAGTGTTGAGAAGAGAGAGAAAACTTTGTACGAAGAGAGACAAAGGAGGGAGAGATTATTATTTTTAAATTTTGCCATTTTTATTTTAGGTGAATTTTTCAATTAATGAAAAATCTTTAAAAGGCAGCTGACAACATTATAAGTTTGTCACATGGAAAAAAATTACTAAGTGACAACATTTAGTGCTTTTCTTTTTTTTTTTTTTTGTCACTCCACCCATGGTAGCATTATTGACAATATATTTTGACAACAATACAAATTATCATAAATAATTAGTATTGTGTGACAATAATTAATATTGTCAATAAAATTAATTTATTAATGACAAAGTTGGATATTGTCACTCAAAACCTTATTTCTTGTAGTGATAAAAAATAAAGCATGAAGGGACATTGTTTATAGATAATAATAAGTAATGCTCCCCCTAAAATCAAACATGTATATCAAATATCTCTCCTTTTCTATTGCAAAGTATGAACATATTTAAGAAAAGTTTTTTTGGTTGCCACAAACAAGCAATTATATGTCCAAATTTATCATCTTGAAAGGCATGTTCTCACATAGGACATATATGAATAGAACTTTAAAACAATTAGACATTGCAAATCCATATATTCTACTTTCATAAGAGTACAAATTGGAAACCATAATATAGTTTGTCATGTAAATATCACCAATTTACATTATTCACAATTTGAGATAAATATCAAAATTTAACTTTTACAATAAACCTCATTGTAGACAATGCCTTTTATCTACTAGGGAAAAGTGTTACCTCTCTAATCTTCCATTTACCTCCTTCAATCTTTCATCTCTTTTTCAAATCTTCAATTTCTTTTGATTTCAAGTGAAAATTTTAGCAATTTTGACATTTACTTGGGTCACTTTCTTTTAGAGTACCTACACAAGAAATTATTTTTGATACCCATTTCTTCTTGGGTTCTTGGAGTTAGTTTTATTCTTCACTATCCAAATGGCATTCATTCCCAATTTGATATTTCTTTTCACATAATAATCATTTTTCATGTGACCATATTGATAACAATAATTGCACATAATATCATCATTTTTAACATGTGCAGATTTTATAAAATAAAAACTATTTCTTCTAAAAGTAAAAAATGTTTGTTAGTACTTGAACTTATAACATTTTTCTTTTCCAAAATACTTTGCTTTTCCTTTTGAAGAAAATCATTGAAATCATTCATTCTCTTTCTTAAAAAAATCTGTTTTTCTTTAATCTTTTCATAAAACATTGTTTTCTCTTCCAATTTTCTTTTCAAATGATCCTTTTTATAAACAAATCAACTTCATTTTTCTTCAAATCATCATTTTCTTTTTTTAAGCCTCTTATTTTCTTGAAACAATTTAGAATTCTCTTCAACAAAACATTTATTGTGATTTTCAAATCCTCATTTTTTGCATATGATTCTTTCAAACTATCACGCAATTTTATCATAAAAGTTTAAAGATTATCATCATCAGCATCATCCCTTTCATCATAAGAATTGTAGTTAGAAAATATCTGATAAGAAATGGAATGGTGAAAGCTTTGATTTGGAGTCATTTCTTATATTTTTATCCAAGAATATTAAAGATTCAAGATTTCATGAAGATTCCTCCCTTTAAATGATGGGTCGAAGCTTTATGCTTTACTCCAAGTTGGGGAGTCGTATAACTCGCTAGTTAGTTATGATAGGTTGTCATTTGTTTGAGTTGATGAATAAGGGCAACATTGTCCATTTTTCCTTGTTTAGTTAGTCGTACGTGTGGTAGAAATAAATCAGACCAGTTCTTGTTGCAATGTTGTCCAAACTTACCTAGTTAATTAGTCAATTGTTAGTTATTTGGTAGTTTCCTAAAAGGATAGGGTCATGGTAGCCGAATCCTTTAGTATTAGGATTAGTTAATTAGAGTCCAAATTGGACTAGGGATTTGAGTCATTGTAAGGCTATAAATAGCCCTTCTTAGGTCTGAAATTAGGCAGCAATTTTTATCTAAGAAATTTTCAGCAAACTGTGTGTTTTGCAACCTCTCTTTCTAAGAGATCCTTTCTTGAATACTTGAGAGATTAGCTTGAGTGTTCTTGGACTTATCAATCAAGAATCGTACTTGATTGTGGCGTCTTCTACCAAATCCTTGGTTCACTAAATCAAACAATTGTGGGTTGAGATTAAGTTCATAGGTTCGCGATTCCTTGGTTTGTAATGTTAAGGATTTTCCGCACCTTAACTTGATTCTTCGTCTAGATCCGGGCAATCAATGGGATACGAGTTCAGGTCTTCTAGGTGGGTCGTATCAATTGATAATCAGATCTAGTTGGTGGTATCAAGTATATCCCTTTTGTTTTTGTTTCTTGTTCTTCTTCTTCGTTTGCATCAAATCTGTCTATTCTTGTTTCTTGAGTCGTTGGGTTTCTAGTTTCCTTCTTGTTGTCCATAGTCATTCTTGGTGCTTAATCCGGCTTTTGTGTTTTTTCTCCTTCTTGTTCTGTGTCTTGTGTCTTTCATCAAAAAAATAAAAAGGAAAAAAGAAAAAAAAATGTATTGTTCACATACTGTTCAGCCGAAGTACTATTCACATTACTATTCATCCAAAAAAAAATTCCATACCGTGTATTGTTTTCTTCTTGTTTCTTGTGTCTTGTGTCGTTTCTTGTTTTGCTATAACCCAGAAAATCAAACAAAAAGAAAATTGTCAAACTTTGTTTTCTTTGTTTCTTGAAGTTCTTGCACTTTGTTTCCTAGGATTTCTTGAAACCTTGAACAAAGATTGGAACCATCTTCCAGATTCTTGAATTCTTGAATTACTAATTCTTGAGTTCTTGAGTTCTTGAGGTTGGATCAATCTTGGCTGAAAAGAAAAAAAAATAGAAAAAGAAAGCAAAAGCCGAAAGTTCTTGATTGTTACTTGGAAAAAAAAACCGAATAAAAAAAAAAGAATCAGATTTGGGGAACTTCACACCAAAACCCTAGCCAAGTCCTTCTTGTTTCCTAATTTCATTTGAGTTGTTGACTTCCTAACTGGAAACCAATTGTGCCAAGCTTCTTGTAAACGAATTTGGAAAGTGGGAAGTAATTATAATCGGTCAAACAAGTCAAACAACAAATCCAAATCAGTTTTGGATTCCTTTTCATCCATTGACCAAGTTTTCTGAGATTCTAGTTTCCTAATTTGAAGCCTTCTTGAAGTCAAAGTTGTGTCAACTCTTAACCCTATTTTTGTGAGTCTTTTTGCTGCAGAATTAACTCCAAATTTCCAGCAGCTAGCTCATGGCCAAAGCTGCCCAAAACAGATTCAAAAGTCGGTCCCAAACAGACCATAAAGTCCTAAATTGTCCTAGGTCACAACTAGGTTTCTACTTGGACATTGAAACTGAAATTTTGCAGTCTGTTTTCATTGAGTTTAAGGTCAGCTCTTAGCTTTATGTTGCTGCATTTTAGTCATCCATTCATGTCCAAATCAGTCCAGCAGTCCGACGTCAAAACAGTCCATCGCTCCAAGTTGAATTCTAGGTCAACATTAAGGCTGTCGCTTTGGATTTAAAAATCTGAATTTTTCAGCCTTAATCTGTGATTTCTAAGTCAGTGAGGTTCCATAAATTCAAGAAAACAAATAAAACATTGAAATAACATGGTTTATCAAAGTAGCACTTTTAACAAGTAATCGTTCAAAAGACAATTATCAACACAAGAAATCTTTCAAGTATTTATTCATTTAACAATCAACTAATCAAGTATAAGCAGTAAAAGAATACAATAGCACATAGAGCCAGTAAGTCAGTAGTTAGCAGTCTCCTTCTACCTCCAGTGGTAATACTCGAGTAAACCAGCCAGTGTCCCAGTGTTGCAGGGTCCCGACCTAATCCACTTCTGGCTCGGGGTGGCGATAACAAAGGGCGTGGGTCTAGATCATGCAAGGGACCAGCTCAGCAGATGCATCTAAAGCATTCACGGCTTACAACTTGTGTAGTTGACAGTCAACAGTAATACATGTAACAAATAAACTAACACTTAATCAACACGACAAGGCATTTAGTGTAAACACACAAGATACATTCACAACCATTTTATTTGTAAATAATAGGGAATTCTTTGAAATGCCTTTGTTAGGACACGTTTAAGAGTAAAACACATTTGAGTAGAAAGGTACATTTAAGTATAACTAGCAACGAGGAACTCGCCCACATAATAGAAAGCCATTTCATTTACCAAAAGAAGTAACAATCCATTTTACGCTAAACAAGTGAAACATGTTTGAAGAGTAGTTGAAACACTCATCAAAAGTTAAGTAAGTAAGCAAAGTAAGGCTTAGTGCAAATTCAAATAAACTACTGGAGTAGGACACACAAAACATTTAGAAAATAAGGAACAGTCACCAAAAGTCTAGTGAGTAGGCAAAATAAAGCTTTCACACGTTTTCCTCGGGATTCCCCTTGAATTTTCTTGAGCACCTGAGACAAGCATATCCAATGATTATCTATAACGTTTAACCAAGATCAAGAAATTTCCCTCTTAACCCTTCTCTCAAGCATCCTCAATTTCTTGTCAAATTAAGAGAGAAACTCTCTGCGCTTAACCACCAAGTTAACACTCGAGGTAGAGTTCGTAAGTGCTTCATTTGTAAGTCAAAATGTAGCAAGAGTTTTTGATTCCAAAGTTAGCCAAACTAAACCAAAGTAAACTTAGTTACTCGTTAAATCTAAAATTCATGATTTCAGTCCCAAATTATCATATACATATAGCTTAACAACATATAAAAGCATTAGGCCAAAATCTTGTCGAAAAACAACTCAAAATTTCGAAGAAGTAAGTTAAACTTTCCAGCTAATGTTCAGCCAGCAGAGGCTAATTTTCTTGAAATTTCAGTCAACAAAATAGCCATAAAAACATGTATATCTCACTCATAATCCTAAGGGCTTCATCAATCATTAGCCCTTCATAGAATCAAACACTTAGTAAACGTTAAGATCCTTGGCAAAGGTAATTAACAAACTATCAATTTTCTGTCACCTTTGAGTATTTTAATCATAACTAAAGCTACAAATATCAGATTGAGATAAATCTTATGGCGTTTCGAAGCTAAGACATAGGGCTACATTTTTCATGAAGACATTAAATGTCAAATCTTGCATTTTCATGGTCAGAAAGTAAAATCACAGAAATAACAGAAATCTGTCGAATAAAACTGGACATTTGGGCAGTTAGGGGTATTTTGGTCATTTCACATGAAACAGTGCTCCTATTGAGCTGAAATTTTATGGGTAGAAAGCCAACTAAATTTCCTACAACTTTCATGCTTTGAGAAAGAGCTAGATTGGCCTTTATCATGGATGAAATGTGTAGATCAGTTTGGTGTAAAACTGTGAATTTCCAGCAAAATCAATCAACAATTCAAGAGTTAAACTAGTGCTCTAACCTTCAAGTAATCTACTAGCTCTTCCACAAAACTAACTTAGATCTTCAAGATATAACAGATTTCATGGCTAAAATTCAAAAACCAAGGCTGTGAATTGAAGGTTACCTCAAGGTATAGCAAGATCTAGCAAAGTTTCACCACAACTTTCTCCCAAGCTTCCTTCCTTACAAATCCTTCAAGAAAGGCCAAAGATCTTCAAGTTTTCTTGGTGATTTCTTCCTCAAAGATTCAAGATCAAGAAGAAGAAGACAAGATGAAGCTTTCTTTCTCTCTCTCTCTTGCTCTCTCTGTCTCACTCACGGATCTCTCTCTCTTGCTCTCTTTCTCTCTTACTCGGCTGAAGCTTGAAGAAATAGCAAGGTGAAGCTCTCTCCAATGGAGTCTTCAAGGTGAAGAAGAAGAAGAAGAAGAAGAACAAAGCTCAAATCTCTCTCTATTTCTCTCTCTCTTATGCTCTCTTGGTTTCTGAAAAATGAAGAGAAATGGAGCTAAAGTGAAGACATTAAGGAGACAAGAAACATGGCTCTCCTTATTTCAGGGAAAAGTTGGTCAAGCTAACTTTATGTCGCGTCTACGCGCGATACTTCTAGTTTTTATTGGATTTTCTTCTTCCAGCACTGCTCTACCATAAATATATCTCGTTAAAATCTCTACATATGTTCGGGGT
Organism: Gardenia jasminoides; assembly: GCA_013103745.1. Lineage (NCBI taxonomy): Eukaryota > Viridiplantae > Streptophyta > Magnoliopsida > Gentianales > Rubiaceae > Gardenia > Gardenia jasminoides. The sequence continues at coordinate 21,686,272 of CM023105.1, forward strand.
CATCTTAAAACTAACTCTCACGTCGGTGCTCGAAAATTTCATACTTAAAGCTAGCCGAAAAAAAATCGGGTAATTAGTTCATAAAAATTCAACTAACTGAAAAAATGATAACTTCAATAATAAAAACACTAATAATTTAGTAAAAACACATAAGATAATAATTATTATTATTATTTATTTTTCAAAAAAGAATAAAATTTTGAGGCCCTCACAGGAGTTTCTTGAATGTTTTGGTCATAAGTGCATATCATTTTTATCAAGTTCCACCTCTTCATCATCAAATGAGAATAGTTCATCTTTTTCTTGAGAGACTTTGAGTGCAATGCTCCTATTGATTCTAGCTTCCTCCTTGTCTTGCACCTTTGACTTAAGATTCAACTCATAAGAAATTAGTGAGTTTATAAGCGATTCAATAGATATAAAGTTCAAGCCCTTTGCTTCTTCAATAGCCGTGACCTTAGACTCCCATTCCTTTGACAAAGCATTCAAGAATTTTCAATTTTTCTCAACCAAAGAATATTCTTTTCCAAGTAATTCAAGGTTTCTAATAATATCATTGAATCTACAAAACATCATATCTACATTCTCATGCAATTCTATTTTGAAAGATTCATATTTACTAACAAGCACTGATTTCTTTTGTTCTCTAGTATCTTGACTACATTCATATATATCGCACAATTTGTCCCAAATTTCTTTAGCCGATTTGTGAGGACCCGAAATTTCTTTAATTATTTTTCTTATATTTCTTCACTTGCATTTATCATTTTTCTCAATTATGTTTATATATCTATAATTGCATTGATTATCGACTCATATGAATGTGCATGGATGCCTTAATATTAGGATTTTCATTCGAGTGCCAGTAAGTTGAACCGTAGTGAATAGTGATTGAGTGAATAGTAAGTTGAGAATAAATGAATGATGGTAAAGAGATAATTAGTGGGGTGAATGTTGAACATTATTGAAACTAGAGGGAGTTAAGTGCAAAATAGACAAACTAGTGGATAAGATAAGAATTCATTGGATTTTTAGCCAATCGGGAAGTGACATTTGGCAACTTCCCTACCATCCATTTTTCTTTCAAGACTTCAAGTTTCATTCTTGTCTTCCATTCCATTTTAGTCTTGCAAGAACCAACCAGAGAGAGAGAGAGAGAGAGAGAAAAGAAGAGAAGAACCACACCATTCTTCCACTTATCTTGCCAAAATTTGAGGGAAATTCTTTGAAGGGGTCAACTTTGCTCCGATCAAAATCTTGCTAGGAAGGAGGAGAAGCTTTCTATTGGAAGGAAATTTGAAAATCCATCTTGGTTTGCTCATCTTGGGTTGCTAACAAGAGATATACCTTCTACACCATTGAATTTACAATTTTTATGGTTAATCTTGTAAGATCTTGGAAGATCTATGGTTTTTGTTGGTGAAATCTTGGTGAGTTATGTTGGATGACTATCTTGACTATATATTGAATTGATGATGGAAATTGTTGATGAAACTGGTGGCTATATGTCTTGATATATTGTGGGTAACTAGTATGTTGTATGGGTCTCTTGAACCCTAAAATTTAGGCTAGATGCCTTGAGGAATTTTCATGCCTTTGTGATGGGATTTATGATATATATTGATGCTAAAAGACTTGATATATGTTGGTCCTTGTATATTGTGGAAATCTCATGAAATGGATGAACTTTGGTTGTGAAATATTTGGGGAAAGTTTGGTGAAAATTTCTGGAAATTTCCCCCTTGCTAGCAGAACCTGTTCAGCTACCTTTAACCCTATTTTCTTACAAATTTTTGGTGAAATCTTGCTCAATAATCCTTGTTGGATGTTGACCTTTGAATGTGCAAGTGAGTTGAGCAAAAATTTTGGACTTTAGAAATTGAAAAGAGAGAATTTCTTGAACTCTGTTTTGCTGGAAATTTCTGCAGGGAGCACTGCACAGATTTAGAAAAATTGTGATATCTTGGTGTAGAAAAATCAAATCGAGTTCTGTTTGTTGGATTTGAAATAGACACAGAGCGCTTTCAACCATGTAAATTTCAGATTTTTACTCAATTTCTATAAGCACCAGTAATTTTTCAAATTTGACTAAAATGTCAAACCTGTTCTACTTTTCTACTTATTAAAGCTGTAACTTGAGCTCAAAATTTGATTTATTTACGGATTGAATCTTGAGAAGGTGCCTTTTGGACAATTGTAGTACTTTGATCTATTTTCTAATGTTATAAGGCTGGTGATTTTTGGATTTACGAAACTCAATATATGATTTTTCAAGTAACATCGCGTAAAGCTGAAATTTTCTGGTTTGAAGCAAAAGTGTTCTTTTAAAAAGTTACAACTTTACTTTAAAACTGTTGATCTGTTTTGAGTTTGATTTCATGGATGGAAACAAGGTCTCTTGTGGTTTTAATCCCTCGTTCTAAATGATGGTTTTTGAAGGTCTTGGACCCCTCTTTAGGTGTTGCATTAGTTGTCTAAGTGTGTGGTTTTTCCTCATTTGACAAGAGTGATGGTTTAAGGGAATTGACTAGAGATGGTTTGCTTTTGGTGAACGTTAGTTGTAATTGCTTCAGGTACTCAAGATGACTTCGAGGGAAATCCCGAAACAGAAAAGTAAAGGACTTGCTCGCTAGCTTGGTTTTTGATGAGTGATCCTTGCATGTTGTGTGAATCGCATGTTTAGGTGGTTCAATACTCAATGTTACTTGTCATCTTGAGTATTAAATATTTGTTCTTAGACGAGTATGTACTTTATCGTACTCGACTTACCTACTTTTATACTGCCCAACTATTCAATATTTGATTGTTTACGTGTTAATTGTGCATGACTGTTTGCCACATGTACCCTAATACATTGGCTGAATAAGGCCTTTTCCTCTTCGTTGCCAGCCCCTCCGAGCCGGAAGCGGACTTGGTCGGGTGGGATTGGTAACTTAGGGCACTAATTATGGTGTACCCGAGTATTACCACTGAAAGTTGTAAGGAGGAGAAGGGGGTTGATTGACTGATGAGATGGACTACAACTGCTCCCAGAGGACATCGTATCCTTTAACTGAGTGTTTCTTATTTTACATGTTTTATTGGTTTTATACTCTCTAACTGATTATTATTGGATGGTCGACTGCTCAACTATTTTATTTACTTCACTGCTACTATATCAGATTGTATATTTTGAGATTGCTCACTGGGCTTTTAGCCCATTCCTTCCCAATTTGTTTTTCCTTCACAAGGTTTGAGAACGAGAGCCTCCAAGGATTGCTCTAGGTTGATTGTTGGAGACTTTAAGTTTGTATTTTGATGTAATCATTGTATTTTCTATTGTACTTATGAAATTCTGAATAGATAATCTTTTGTATTTATAACTATAGTTTGGACAGTTGCGATTCTCTAATGAAGTTTTAAGGTTTAAACGTTATATTGGACTGGAGGATCTTAAGGTTATCTTGTTATTTGAAATACTTGCTCGCTATTGAATTGAGAATTGTAGTGAGTCCTGGCGAGAGTTGGGCAAGCGGTTCGCCGAACCCTGCGGTTCGCCTTAGGGGGAGGTGGGGTTGTCACACAATTTACAACCCTTAGCTTTACAAGATTCCTTGGCATCCAAAGCATTATATAGCACATACATGGTTTTAGCATTCAAAGAAAGATACAATTTATCCTTTCCATCTAACTTTTGTCTAGTTTTTAATCTACTCAAATTAGTTGTAGTATCAACTATTCTATTTTCGTAAGGACCATCACAAATAATAAACCAAAACCCAATGTTAATAGATTGCAAGAAAACATCCATTCTTTATTTCCAAATATTAAAATGTGAGACACTAAATATGGGTGGTCTAATAATAGATTTACCCTCTAAAATAAAGCATTATTGGTTGCCATTATGATCTTTACTCTAAGTGGTTAAACTTGATTATTAGAGACCAAATTCTGATACCAATTAAGGGCTCAAAGCAACCTAAGATAACAAGTTTTTCACCTTATTCTAACTAATCAAATTACCTAAACAATCATACACTTAAGCAAGAAATAAATGAAATAGGTGACACAATCAAAGCATATAATTGAACAAATAAAGATTAGAAAATTAAATAGAAAGCAAACCAAATGAAATGATACCCTCAATGGCACCTCCGCTTGCTCCCAAACTTCATCGAACTTGGAGCTTCAATCCATCAGAAAGTTTCTTCAATTGGTGGTGCAACAAACCACATTATACATAAGAAGACTCACACTTTGCTCACCCTAAACACTCTTTAGTTGTCAAAAAGTTTTACAACTTCACTCAAGTTAACTCTCACTATGCTATAATTGATTGCCCACCAACTAACTAAGAACTATTATACAAATGAGACTTACCTTCATAAGATTTTACTTCTCCAAATGAGTTTCATCTTCACCAAGGTTTTATCCTCCAAATAAGTAACCTCCACTTGAGTAACCTCATAACCAACTCTTTCTACACTATGTAATAATCAAAATATTTACTCTAAAACCACTCTTGATAGCCTGTATACAATGTAGGAAAAAGTCTTTTATCTTCTCATGTTTGGAGGTATTTATGGGTGAGGAAAATTGGCTCCAAAAGTATCTCCAATGGTCAAAAATAGAGTTATTAGAAAGCTAGCTTTTGGGAGTATCAGACGTCTGATGCTCAAAGTTTGCGTCTGACAGTTTGAAATGATCTTTTTTCACAGTGTGTTGGACGGCTGATGTGATATCCCACATCGGAAGAGTTATGAGAAAAGGAATGGTATATAAGCTTGGAACCAAGGCCTATCAAGTAACTTGGGTTAACCATTTTGGGCCAGTGATTTCGGTCCAAAAGTTGCTTGGGCCAAGCCTTGAGTCTAGATCATTACAGGTGGTATCAGAGCAAACCTCGCGTGGTCTCTGCGCGGGGTGAGTTTGGGCCAGTGCGTTATGGTTCCGACTACGCAAGGAAGTGCAAGGAGTTAAGTGCCACGTTCGACGGGGGCCAACTCTAGAGTCCAAAAACGGAGCTAAGTGCCACGTTCGACGGGGCCACCTCTAGAGTCCAAGCACGACCAAGTGGCAGTTTGGATTGTGATTGTATCTGTAACGGGTTTTGCGAGGATGCAAAGTTCTAAAGGAGAGGAGAATGTGATATCCCACATCGGAAGAGTTATGAGGAAAGGAAAGGTACATAAGTTTGGAACCAAGGCCTATCAAGTAACTTGGGTTAACCATTTTGGGTCAGTGATTTCAGCCCAAAAGTTGCTTAGGTCAGGTCTTGAGTCCAGGTCATTACAGCTGATGAAAATCTCTTATAAGTCCGACACAAACAAAAAGGCTGAGTCATTTTCCTCTAATTTATTGGGTGGTCGATATGATAAATTAGCATCCGATAGTTTGTGCTCACTAACTATCGAATGTTCGATGCACATAGAACCTACGTTCGATAGCAATCAATATCCCTTGTTTGTTTGATCAATTTATATCCTCATTTTTTTTAATTCGCCACTTGTTCTTAATCATTGCTCACGTAAAATCATTAGTATAAATTATCAGTTTGGCTTGTTAATCATCAAAACCAAGAATTGATCAACCAAGGTCAATAACTAATAATATATGAACTATTGTCTAATGCATTTTCATGTAAGGCTTTATGTCACCCTCCTTGTAATTAATTTTCTTTTAGAAACATCAACAAAATCTTGGGCTGGCACCCCAGCCTCATGAATGGGGGAATTTTCCTAAAAAACCTGTGAGCTATTGCTAGCAAGAATTAACTACCTTCTTATACTGTATTTTTCTTTAATTAGTTCAGTAAAAGATAACAATTTGTCATTGTGCAAGTCTCATAATAAACAAATTGTTGAACAGCTGACAAAGATTTACATTCTTATATTTTATTTCAGCCTCATTTTCGCTTGTGCATATCTCTTTCTAAATTCACAATTGAGCAACGAGAAATTTTTTTGGATGTTATTCCTAAGATTCAATGATACAAGATATTCTGATATTAAATTAGAAACGCTTAGAAGCTATAATGTTGAGGGAGGATCAAAAGATTTATTTTTTCTTTTCTTGGTTTGTTGATTTAGTGAAGCTTAGTTGCAATTTTCACTTGATTTTTTCTATTTATCCTTATTTGTGCACTCTTAACTTGTCTAATAGTTTAAAGTTACATAATAATACAGAAAAAGAGTAGCTTTACATTTTCCTTTTTCATTTTCTTTTTTCAAATAAAGAGTAGCTATATTTGTTGATACATAGAGTAATGCAGATGATTCATAGGGAGGTTTCAAATTAGTTCCAGATTGCCGCATAGGAGAAAGGATTTTGTAGAATTCAGCGAAGTTTAGGTTCTGAGTATCTGAAAAATGGAAAGTTAGACAATGAAATTTTTGATTCTACCAAATCTGTGTTCTGGTTGTTATATTCACACATATGGACTATCCAAAAACAAGGTGCTGGGCCTTGTCTACCTTCCTGTGAAACAAAAATTGATAAATTCAAAGGTAGAATATTTTTGCAGCTTTAGTCTAAGCTTGTAACAAAGTCCAAATTCTACCTTCATACATCACAAGGGGAAGCCCACAACAAAAACGATTCAAACAGCAACTCTATTTACATGACTTCTCCGGGGGCAGCAAGAAATTAGACTTTTGTTTGCAATTTCAGAAATGAAATCACTTATATTATTGCCATTTCTATGTGTGCCTTAGTTCAAGAAAACATTGATTTTGTACATAATCATCTTTAGTTAAATGGTTTATTTATCCTCTACAAATGCATTTTTAATCAGATGCCTAAATTGCCTAGTACTTGTGCATTTTAATCAGATCGTTAAAGGGCTAGAGATAAGTCAGAGAAAGAAAAATATAACAGCAAATGGATTAAGGTAAGCTTATATAGCCAAGTTTGATAACTGATCAAGCACAAAATTCGTGTAAGCAGAAGGACTCTTTGTGGGTGAAATGGATTCATTCAATCATGTTGAAAGGAAAAAGTATATGGGATGCACAAATTCCTTCAAATAGCTCATGGGTTTGGAGGAAGGTATTAAAGTTAAGGGATGTTGGTCAGCCTTATATTGCTGTCTCCATTGGAAATGGAAATAACACTTCATTTTGGTATGACTCCTGGCACCCCTCAGGTCTCTGTATCAGAATACTCTACTTACTGAAGAAATTCCGGCTATCTACTTGTTCTAGAGTGTCTGAGTTTATCAAGGATGACAAATGGAACTGGCCATAGGGAAGGAAACTGAACTCTCAAGTTAAAGAGCTTATAATCAATACCCCTACAAGCCTTTTGCAACACCTTCATAGAGAGGACCAGGTGATATGGACAGGTTCCTTTTCATGTTTCTTCTTGTGAAGTGTGCTATGAAAGCAATATATGAACCTAATAAAAGAGTTCCATGGCACAAATTGGTATGGGGCAAAGGTTTTATCCCCAAATTTGCTTTTAATTTATGGTTGGCAATCCAAAGGAAGTTCCTAACAAGAGATAGACTAAGCAGTTGGGGACTTCAGAACATACCTACTAATTGTGTCTTATGTGGGGAAGAAAATGAAACTATTGATCACCTGTTTTTTGGATGTACTTACTCTCAGTCTGTTAGGCAAAAAGTTCAGAGAATGTGTATATTAAACAGGGGGAATATGGCTTGGCAGATAGAAGTTCAATGGTGGAGCACTCATGTCAAATCGAATTCATTTGCCAGCAAACTCAGAAGGCTTATATTTGCAGCTATAATCTGGCACCTTTGGCAAGAAAGAAATCTAAGGATATTTCAGCAAAAAAGACAGTCCAAAATTCAAGTTGTTGAGGATATGGTGAACATGATACAAAGGATAGTCAGGTCTTGGCCTAAAGCTACTAGAACTAAGGAAAATCTGGAATTATATTTGGAATGAGATATAGATCCTAATCATCATATGCTTATCTGAAAGTTTATTAAGCTTGTAATATTAGTGATCTGTAGCAGCAGTGGTGCAAGGTGGCTTGATGTAATAGCATAGGACCATGTTGTACAGTTTTGAAAATGAATAAAATGGCCTGTTTGTTTGAAAAAAAAAAAAAAAAAGGAAGTAATTGGTGATTATGATGTGAGCTATTCTCTTCATTGCTCTCATGCGTGGTGATTTTCTTCACACACTACAAAATGATCCTACCTTGGAGAGTTTGTGTTATATGATGTAATAGCTTCATATACTGTTTAATGAACATGGATATATAATAGGAAATGAAAATTGTGTTGTATTTCTGTGGCAATGTTATACCTGATTATCGGTTTGTTAGAGTTGGGCACGGTGATAGACATTAATTTTTCAGCTTCTTGTCTTAAAGCCATGATTGACATGTTATTCCCCAAGTGTTTACAAAGTCGTCAGCTAGCAATCAGGACAGGTTAAATACCAAGATTTTGTTTGTAGATGGTTAATTCTATCATATCATTCCTTTAATTCAGGCTGTTTTCTCTATTAGCATAAGAAAATGTATGTAAAATTCTCAATTATAGTGAGGAGTGCATTATAAAGTTAAATTGTAAGATTCTTACAAATGTTGCAGATTGAAGGGCTCTTTGAATTCACGTCACTGCATTGTCACTGACTAGTGGAAATAGGGCTCGTGGATTGATAAAGGGTCTGTTGTCAATAACCTGGGCTAATTCTACAATGTTGTTGTGAAACTTGCTAGTATTTAATTGTTCAGATCATTGAATATAAATGTTAGGACTATAAGCTGTTCTTTTAATCAATTTAATGTCAAAGGTAAATTGTTATGTAAGAGTACCTGTGATAAAGTTTCGTTGCTTCATGAATATGAGGATTAACCATAATTTTTTAATCTTATGTTTGTTCTCAGTAGTGTTTTAAAATGACAAATTACTTTGTTATTACTTCTTCGGCCGAACTACATTAAAAAGCTAAATCGGGTATTTTGTTATATAATAAGTACAAAATATAAGGAAAACATGTTAACCTCTTGAAATTATAATTACTTCTCAATGGATTGACATTAGCAGTGTTTTTTTTAAATAACTACGCTATATTAACAATAAAAAATTGAAGAATCAATTACCAAAATAATTGATCAATGTAAAACACTATTGACAACAAATACAAGCATAAAAGATGAATTTTGAAGCAAATAAAATATAAAGGGAAAATCATTCAAAACAAACATCACATTGTGCCAAATGATATTTTCGTCCTTCACTTTCAAGTTCACAAAATTTGGTCCTAACCTATATTTTCGATCACTTTTAAGTTTAAAATTGCCACGTAGCCCATACAAAATAATTTCTATGTATAAGAACTTGGATTTCACTTTTTAGTGACAAAAATACATATAAATTGGGTCAGATCCTATTTTTTTAATGATAAAAATGAATATAATTAGAATTAGATATTACATTTTTAGGTGCAAAAATGAATATGGATGCATCATTTGTTTAATTTAAATGGGATCTAGCCTTTTTGCTTCTAAAAAAATTGTGTGGATCACATGAACGATTTAGGATAAAAGTGGTCAAAAATCTAGTTTGGAACCAAATTTTACTAACTTGATTTTTTAATAGACATAAAGCTACAATTTTAAAAATAAAGAATGAAAAACTTTATTTAGCAAAATGTAAGAAAGATATTTTGAAAATTCTTTAAACATATACATATACAATATATATATATATATATATATATGTATATGTATATGTATGTATGTATGTATGTATGTATATATGTGTGTGAATATATGTGTGTGTGTGTGTGTGTGTGTGTGTAGACAATAATAAACAAAAATAGAAGACAATAATTTACATGGTTAGATATCACTAGTCATAGCTTTGAAAAATGAGATGCATGATACCAGAGGAATCGACTAATTAAGGACAAGACATAGGAAAAGGATTAGAAGCCAGCAATCTGTATAAGCTAGATTATTAGTTTGAAATTGAGGGAAATAATGCTATCAAAGTGTTTCCTCATGCAAATAGATAAGTTCATAATACAGAGCTGACTGAAAACCTAGGACAGGTGATTGAAAAGTAAAAGAACTGATTAAAAGTGTGCCCATATCTAACTCATCATAGATTGCTGCTTGTCCTGTCTTCATCGATTGAAGGACTTAAAATTGATGTGCAAAAACAATTGATTTAAAATTGTTCATGAACGAGGTTGATTGAAACGTTTTTGGAATTGAACACCATTGTCTTTAAGAAAGAAAAAAACTAGGTTGATGACTGTTTAAACAAAGTAAATTTATAGAAACAATTCAAATGAAAGTCGACAAAGCTCCTAATTCTAATCCTATGGATTGAAATGAGCAAGAATGCTGGAAATCTATCTAGTTAGCTGTCTATGAAAAAAAGTTGAGAGCTTTTTCTCCAAAAGTTTTCTTGGTGTTGGTTTTTTTTTCCTCTCCCTTTCTTTGGCATTCTTCTCAAGTATATATAATTAGGATAGAAAATTTCGATGGCTCTCAAACTAAAAAAGTTGGTCCACTTTTAGTTCTCTAACTATTAAGTGCATGCTTTTGTCTTTCGAAGTTGTAAAAGGATATATTTCTTATCTTTTTGGGTAGAGATAATTTTAGAAAGCTTTCCTGTGGTGTATATAAATATTATTTGACACTTCTAAAGTTTAAAAATATTTCTTGCCTCCTCTTAAAATCATACATTTTATGGCGATCTCACCCTTGTATCATTGAAATATTTTTATAATAATCATTTAACAAGACAAATATATTTTTCTTCCAATTCTACAATTTTGTGTTGTCTTATATAGAAGTTTCTACCAATTTGATTATAATATAATATTTACATGTTTTTACCTAAAATTATTCTCTTCCATAATGTTTTGCCTAAAAATTGTTAAAGTGCCGAAGATAATGTTGTTGATTAGTATCTATGATAGTCATCAATAGTCTCATCTCATTAATATGGGAGTTAAGTGATATTTTTAAAATTTCAAATATGTCAATAAATATTGCTATATTCCATAGGGAAGGCTTCTGAAATTATCTCTAATCTTTTTTTTTTAACAAACGTAAACCTTGTATTAATAAAAGCACTTGATACAGCAAGAGTTAATTACAAAAAGGGGCAACAACCTTGAATTCCTTGTTTGCTATATCTTTCAGCCAAACAGGAAAATGGTTTTCCCATTCCACGTCCTTTGCAAGCTTAACAGCAAATTTGGCTAAAAGATGGCTACTCTGATTCCCCAATCTATTAACAAAAGAGAATGTACAACACTCAAAGTTGTGCTTTAACTCTTCAATGCCTTCCAAGACAGTAGCTAAATTGCCTCTTTGGTCATTGTACTTATTGGATTTGGTCCACAACACCTTTAAAATTGACCGACTTCATGTTAGTCCATCCCACGCTTTTTGGCCATTTCAAGGCAACTGAATTGCTAAAGCTTCCTCCATTTCTGCTACTCCTCTTTAATCTTCACTAGACTTGCAGCTTTAATTATTTTCCTGTCCAATCCCCAGGCAAGATACCTATCCCAATCGGATCATTTGTCTTGAGATTGCCACATTAGTGTTAAGTCTCATTATCCCTTCTTTCAGTGGTTCCCATTTCATGGTTTGCTGATATGTTCCTTGTGTGCTTATTCTGTTGGCTTTTCCCTCTGCGTTGGCATGATCAAATTCCAACCATTCCCCCTAAGCTTTTTGGACCACCTTCAAGGCATCGACTGGCAGTGATTCGAAGACCATCTTGTTCCTTGCTTTCCATATTTGTCAGAGTATGTTGACTGTGAGATGAATATGATCCATTCCTTGATCCTTTGTAGCCGTTTGCATCACATCTTGCCACCATTTCCAGAAGTTGTTCCCGATGTCCTCAAGGCCTTCCCAGTTGATTGGTGCAAGCCTCCACACTCTCTCCACTATTGGGCAGAAGAAAAAGAGGTGTTCCACTGTTTCCACTGCTTCACCACAGCAACGACAAATGTTGTCCCATTTTTCCACTCTTTTTTGTATAGCTTCCATCACAGGCAAACAATTGTTTAGACATTTCTAGATTAAGTGTTTGTGCTTCTGTTTAATGTTGAGACTCCATATCCTTTTCCAGATTTTTGCTTTGTTTCCTTCCTTCTGCACCTGCACTCTCTCCTCATTCCTTGACACTCCTCTTCCATCATTGCCGATTATATCCGTACTTTTGACCATATAGCATCTTGATTTGGAAAACTTCAAACCAGCTGTCATTCCTTTTAAAGTAGCTTATAGGATGCTTTCAATGAGCTGTATATATGAAGTATTGAAGCATTGCCGGAGTACGGCTCTGTTCCAATTTCCACTTTCAATCAGTTGACATACCTTCTCCAAATGACAGTTCTCAGGTCTGGCAGATGACACCTTCCTAGTTGGGGATCCTGCAAGTCACTCATCATCGCAGATGTTGATGTTTTCCCCATCTCCAACTCTTCTGCGTATTCCCTTTCTTAGCAAACTCCCTCCACTATGGATGCTTTTCCAGTCCAATGTGGAGGTTTCTCTCCATCCCTTCTCATGTATTTAGTTTCATTACCTTGCTTACTAACAAACCGGAGTCAAAAATCTCCACATTTGTTTTGCAAGCAAAGGCTTCAATTATTATTTCCAAGTCTCTAAAACCCATCCCCCCCTTCCCTTTGACTTGAGACAATTTTTTCCAACTAACCCAATGTATTTTCCTTTTTGAATCATCACTCCCCCACTAGAAATTAGAAATTTTCCTACAGATTTTCTTACACAGTCCTTTTGGTATTCTAAAACCAAACATCAAATAGGTAGGCAAGGCCATAATGACAGCCTTAACTAGTACCTCCTTACCACCCTGACTTAACAATTTTTGTTTCCAACCTTCCAGTTTACTAGTAACCTTGCCGTGTGAAATTACCTCTAGTCAAAAGGGTAAAAAGTATATCCTTTTACAAGTTTGAGGGTAAAACTATACACTTCAAGTTAAAAGTTTTGAGGGTTTTGTGCCCTTATAATTGAGAATCTCTTGAAGTAGTAACATTGTAGCGGCTTCTAGATGCTTCTCCCATATTCTACCATATTCTAGGGACCAGTCCAACATTAAATTAACCCCTAAATCAACTCACCTAGTCACCTAGGATGGGTCAAACGATTTGAGTTCTGTGATTTCTCACCAATGGTTGGGAGTTCGATTCCTACATGTAATATTGCAAATTTCGTAACTAGACAAAGCGTTACATAAAGAGGAGCAGGAGGCGTCCCCTAGTTTAGCTGTCCCCTTCTCCAAGATCCTTCATTGTAATAGAATAGGATTTTAAAAATACAAAACAAGGTCATGATCTTGTGATTACCTTCTCCAATAACTGTTTCATTAGCTCGCATTATCGCCTTATGCTTTAAATCATCACCTATTATTAGCTATTATATCGCATGACAACGATTCAAAATAGTACCTCATAAATCATCACCTACTATTAGCACACTCATAAATCTTCTTCTCCTTCTCCTTCTCCTTCTCCTTTTTGGTGTTGATTTCTTGTTCTTTTTCTTTTAGGGCATCCGGTTTTTATCTCATCTACCTCATAAATCATTAGTCAATAAACTATTCCACCCTTTGTGAGGGCCTCAAAATTCAGTATTATTTTAAAAAAATGTATAATATTATTTATATTGTGTTTATTTATTGAAAAGTGAGTGAATATGTGTTTAAAGTGAATATTTCCCAATTTAGAGAATTTTAAATGAATTATTTGCCGGTGTGTGGTTTTGGCCGAATTAAGTGTTTAATTTTGTACCGGAGCGTGATTAGTGACTTTAAATTGAAATCGAGCATATGTAGTGATATTATGGAAATATTATTAAGGTTGGACAGTGTTGGAATGGAGTAAAACAGTGTAAGTTAGACTGTCGCGCTAGACGCGACATGAAGTGACCAAAAGTCACTTTTTCCTTAAATCAGGGAATGGGCACCTTTTTGTCTCTTAAGGCTTGACTTTTGGCCACTTGAAGTTTCATTTTTCAGCTGCTATTTTGAGCTTAGAGAGAGTGAGGGGGGACGAATTTGAGAGCAAGAAATGAGAGAGAACATAAGCTCATCTTCTTCTTCCATTTCTTGAAGCTTCATGACACCATTGGAGGGCTTTAATCTTGGTTTCTTCTTCATTTCTTGGCTGCCATGAGAGGTGAAAGAGGAGAGAGAGGCCGAGAGTCTTGAGAGAGAAAGGAGGAAAGCTTGCAACCTTGTTTCATTTCTTCTTTAACTTTCTTGAAGCATCAAGACTCATGAAGGTTTCAATCTTGGTATCTTCCACCATTCTTGGCTGAGAATGAAAATAAGAGAGAGAGGAGAGGTCAAATTTGGAAAGAGAAGAAAAGAGGGAAGAAAGCTTGTGTGGGTTTTCTTGAGCTTGTTCTTGAAGTTTTTGTGGGAAATCACCATCAAAGCTAGTGGATCAAGGGCAAAGATAGAAGCTTTTGGAGTTTGCTAAACTTGGAAGCATTCTTGAAAAAGGAACTCACAAGATCTTCTTTGATCTTGTTGGATCTTGAAAGATCTGAAGGTATAAGCTTCAAAACTCCTAGTTATAGCTTTATTAGTGTTAAATATCATAGATCTATGGTTTAGATCGGTAGAAAAGATTACATCTGAAAAGATGAAGTTGGGCTCTTGAATTCCCAACCTAGGTAGGGACTTGAGGTGGCCTCTAGGTAGCGGACTTGAGGACCTGATTGGGATTTGAATGATATTTGTGAAATTTGTCATGATATGGTTAGAAAGTAGAGTTTTGTTATTGGAAATTATGATAGAAAATGTATAAGATGGCCAAACCCATGCTTGGTAATTTCCATGTTTGATTTCGAGATTTTGCGATTGTTCTTAATGAATCTCTATCTAAGAGAACGCATTTTCTGTTCAGTTATAAGTGTATGAGTTTTAAAAACATGAAAAGTGAAATTTCTCGTGAATTTTTGAATGAAAAATGTCATTTAAATGAATTTGAGGGATTTACAGATTGTGACCAAATCTTATGATTTGAAAATAAAGATAAGGTTTGAAGTGTTCCAAAATTATGTTAAAGTATTGATACAGCGTAAGTGTTGAGTTTTGTGATAAGAGTGATTTTGAGGTGATAAACCTCACTTAAATGTTGTTTTGAAGAAAATGTGAATGTAGTGCTTAGAGAGTACGTCGTTGGAGTGCCATTTTAGTATGATAAAGTGATGTGAAAAGATTCATTAGAAATATTGTATCGTGTGCAATGAAAGCTTTTTCTTGAGGGAATCTTGGGAAAAATGTTGATTGAAACTAGAAAAGTGAAAGTGAATTGTTTTAATGAATGAGAGAAAAAGTGAATCTCAACCAATCGCTTTAAATTGTTTTAGGAAGTGCACAAGGAAGTGAATTTGATCCTTACGTTGGAAGAACCTACTATTTCGGTGAGTGTTCTAACTCTCTTTTAAATGAAAATCTTGCCATGGTTTGTAAATGAGTGATTTGTGAAATGATTTGCTAGTATTTACCAAGAAATGATTTATCAATATTTCCAAGTAAAATACTTCAGCCAATGAAATGATTTTTGAAGAGTATGTGAGTTTCCATATATGTTATGTGATTCGTGAATATGATTCGAAGTGTATTGGTCAAGTGATTTGAAGTGATTTTTGACTTTGTAAATTGTTAAGTGGGGGTAGTGTGTACTTCATCGCACTTACCTTTATTTGAAATGAAAGAAATTGTGAAAGTGTTTTGCAGTGTTCTATAAATGTGAGTGTTCCAACCTGTTTTCAAACCAGTTTCAAGTGAAGTAAAGTGACGTCGTAGGGCGAGTACCCTCGACTAGTTTGTGATGTCTTGGGCGAAGTCCCTCAACTAGTCTACATCGTTGGACAAAGTCCCTCGAGTAGTTTCAGAGAAGAATTGTGACGTCGTTGGGCGAAGTCCCTCGACTAGTATGTGATGTCGTAGGGTGAATACCCTTGACTAGTTTTAATGAAATAAAATGACGTCGTAGGGCGAGTACCCTCGACTAGTTTGTGATGTCTTGGGCAAAGTCCCTCGACTAGTCTACTTTGAATAAGTCGATTGGAGCGTTGTCTCGTTGACCATACTATTGGGTGATAGTATGTACCACACTCGAATGAGTGGGAGGTACCTCTCATTTCATCACAATATTTTAAGTGTAAGTGAATCTGAACGGAAGTATGTG
Organism: Gardenia jasminoides; assembly: GCA_013103745.1. NCBI lineage: Eukaryota > Viridiplantae > Streptophyta > Magnoliopsida > Gentianales > Rubiaceae > Gardenia > Gardenia jasminoides. The sequence continues at coordinate 21,702,429 of CM023105.1, forward strand.
TCACACCAAATCAGGGTGGTAGGCACCTCTCATCCCGTCTCAGTACCTTTGAAGAGATTGAAGTGAATTGCTTGTTTATTTATTGTTAAAATGCTCAAGTGAGTGAAATGAGTTTCCCCGAAGAGATTTACTCGTGTTTGGAATTAACTCAAGTATGATTTACTATCGCTCTCCATGAAAGGCTTTGCTCATGATTTAAGTTGAATGGTAAATATTTTGGAAAAGTGCTATTCAATTCAAGTGTTAAGATTTTGACTAAATGTATATTTGCTTAATTTTCGGAACCTCACTGATCTTTTAAACTCACCCCAAAAATGTTTTATTTTTCCTCCCCCCCTCTCGCAGGGACGCGAGAAAGAGGAAGCACTTGAAGAGACTTACTAAAGGGACTAGATGGATTAACTCTAGTTCATCAGTGTATATTATTCCTGGAGTCTTGGACAATGGGCTTATTGTATTGAAGTATGGAAGTAACATTTGATGATTGTAACATGATTTTGAAATACCTGGGTTCTATGTAATGGAGTTTAAATTGTAAGATGTATGGTTATGTTATTATTGGGAAGTACTTGGACGTAATTGTTGGAGTTTTACTGTAATGATTTAAAGTTGGTACTTCAATTTGACTGAGGATTGTAGTGAGTCTCGGCGAGAGCCGAGCAGGCGGTCCGCCAACCCCTTTTGGTTCGCCTTAGGGGAAGGTGGGGCTGTCACACCCTTTGTCTTCAACGAGTCCGTCAATCGCGGCCAACAGACAGATACAAGAGAGGCAGCTGACAACGGCTGGCAGGGGCAAGAGGCATTGGCAACTAATGTGCTAGTTGAGGTTAAGTCTCAAGATTTTTTTTTTTTATGCTTTATCAGACAGAGAATGCTTAGAACTTGATTAGAATAACTGAAGTCATGTTACTAGTCGGTTTTGATTTGTATTATATCAATTTGTAGTTAGGAATGTAATCGAGACTTATCAAACCAAACACCTTAGTGTTCAATCTTGTTTGATTATTTTAATAAAATTAATATTTTGCTCAAGATTGGTTAGCTTATTTATCGAACCAAATTTGAACGAGTTTTTATCAAATCGAGATTGAACGAGTTTTTTATGGAACTTAATGTTATAAATGACAAAATGATGTTCAATCTTGGTTTGACTAACTAGTGAACCAAGTTCAAATGAACATTTATCAAGTCAAGTTCAATTCGAGTATCAAATAGTTTGGTTTATCTTTTCGGATTGAAAAGGGTAAGAAATCAAGAACACCTTCATATTATATTATATAGAGATTTTCACCCTAATTTGCTAGTCTTTTTTCCTTAATTTTTACTCTCTGATGTTCAAGAAATTTATTACAATAATAAGGAATCTATTAAAATCAATTATGCCTATCATATACTTGCTATTTTAGAAGATGAATGTGATTAAAATCGATTATGCCTCTTATATGCTTGCTATTTTCGAAAATAAGCAATATATAGGAAAGAAAGAACCGAATTTAAGGAAGGAACAATAGGCATATTTTTATGAAATTGAACCAAAATTAAAGAAGGAAAAATAGGCATAATTTATGAAAATTATTTGCCTTATGAAATTTACTTGCCTTATATGTTCATGAATATAACATAAAGATCGTAATTGGTTCACTAATATTTTCAAGGTTGAAATCATATTTGGATTTGGATTGATATCTAAATAAACAAATTTGAATGAGTCTGACTCGAGTCGAACTCGAGTCCAGCACCAAACTGTTTAGATCGATTTACAGACCTATTTGTAGTGGGTTTAGACTGAGTCGAGACTGAACTTCGATTCTGAATCTACGGTCTCCAAGATTAGATATTTAAGACTCATGTTTTCACTTTTACCCTTTTGTTGTATCAAGGATTTCAAAAGAGTGCTCTGCAGCATTTTGTGGTGTATAGGCTTCTATTCTACCTCTATCATAGTTATTGTGCTAATTGAAGTATACACTGTGATTGGGCTTGCATTTAGTGGGATACACATGAACTGAACTCTAATGCGTTCTATGTTTTATTCTTTCATGAAGAATTTAAGCTTTTATTTGATATTTATAACTTGATACTGCAGTCCAGGTACCAAGCTCAAAATTTGTCCTTGTCTTTTTTTTAAGTAGTCTTGATGTTGGATTGGTTTGGCAGGCAGCTTTGCACGCAGAAGCTTAGAAGTTTATGGACCAAGTAGCCTCTGTTGGTCCACTGCGTAATGTGAGTCCATCACAGATCACCTTAACTAATACCCATGGTTCAAAGACTCGGCAGAGTCGTCCGAGACGACTCAGCAGAGTTGTCCGAGACGATTCGACAGAGTCGTCCGAGACGATTCGGTAGAGTCATCTCCGTCTCATGGTTTAACATTTTGAAACCGTTCTGATTTGATTTCGAAAACACCAGCTCGCCGGGAAATCATTGAGACTTGACCAACTCAGATCGAATCGGCTTTGAAATACCAAAAAATGGCTGAGTCGCCTCAGAGTCAACTCATTTTCTTGTTGATCTTTTTTTTTTTTTGCATATGTTTTTTATATTTTGAATGATCATTTATAATTTTTAAAATAATAAAATGATTTAAAATATGCGTCTCACCAAAATCGTGACCGATATGTCAAAACCGATGTTCAACAGTACAGGCCGCGCCGCGGTCGCGGCCACGACTTTGAACCATGCTAATACCGCAGTGTCTTTCTTTCCCCGAGCTTTCAATTACTGAATTGCTTTTTTTTTTTTTTTTTTTGGGGTGGGTTTTGGTTGTATGAGCAGAGATGATTTTACTGGTTCTTTCTTTTTTCCCACCTCCACCACAGCGGTTTGCAAAAGAAGATCAGCTTCCCAAGGATCGAATCAGTCAACTACCAGATGATGTCCTTGTTTACGTGCTGTCATTCTTGACACTCAAAGAAGCTGCTAGAACTAGTGTTCTATCGAATCGTTGGACAAAATTGTGGACATATTTTGATAGGCTTAAGTTCCTTGATTCGAAAGCCCTACCAGAAGGTGTAGCCGAGCTCCTGAGTTTATGCGAAATTGAAATGTGCAAATTTGTTCAATGGGTAAACAAAGTGCTACAATCACACGAGGCCTTTGCGTTGGATGAGTTCAGGGTTCATTTTGATTTGGACAATTCCTCTCAAGAGGCAATTGATAAGTGGCTTCAGTTTGCATTTACCAAGAATGTTCAAAGGCTAGAGCTGGACTTTTCAGATTTTTGTTCTATGCCCTTGGAGTATCATAACTTTCCTGGTGGGCTTCTTGGCCTGAGAAGTGGGACATCTTTGGGAAAAAGTACTTGTGCAATTACTTGGTTTAAGTCTCTCAAGGCACTGAGTTTGAAAAGGGTCGATGCGTCCTGGGAAGTTCTCGAATTTTTCCTGCAAAACTGTCAATTTCTTGAATGTCTGGTAGTGCACCAGTCCAGTAAGCTGGTAAATGTGGAAGTTTCTGGTTCATATCCTGCATTGAAACACCTGGAGATTTGTTGCTGTAGAGAACTGAACGCCTTTAGTGTCTGTGATGTAAAACTTGTCTCACTTAAGATTAGTCCATTACAAAAACTGGTGCTTAATAGTGTTCCAATGCTTGTTGATATATCCTTTGAAGGTTGTTATCTCAACATTGCTCAGATTGTTACGATTCTTATTCCGAGGCTCTTCAGCTGCCTCTCAAAACTGGAGGTTCTTAGCTTATGCTTATTTTCGACATATGCTAGCACAGTTAGTATCAACTTATTCTTGGGATTCTTGGCACAATTTTCTTCTCCTACTATTGTACAAATTCCTAAACTGTGTCATTTTTTTGTTCTCATTGGCATCTTGTATTTTGATTGTCTCAGCTAAGGAAAATGCTCCTTGAACTTCCTCAACTTCCTAAACTGAAACAGTTAACGTTTGAAGTTTTAGCATCAAATGATGATTACAGCTTGCTTGGATTGACTTCCTTGATCAGGGGAGCGCCCAACTTGGAGAAGCTGATAATAAAGGCATAAAATTGTTGTGCTAATTTTTCTGTTGCATAGAAGTGAATATCTATTTTTGGTTTTACCTTCTTTTATGTTTGATCTTCACAGTAGTTACCTTGCGTGTGACCTCTATATGTGCTTTTGAGCATGCTGACATGCTGTACAGCTCTGCCTGTATAGCCTTGGTGTTACGTATACTTTTGAATGGTGCCTTTAGATTGTCGTGAAAAAGAATCGCATCAGTAGTGATATTAGTACAGTAAATCTAATATTGTTTAATTTTATGCTGTCTTTTTGTTACTTCTTGCTGCTGTTGTTTTTGCTGTCCCTTGCTACTTGAAGCTGGGGTGCCAGTATCTGCCATTTAAATACCAATCCATCTTTGTTTATACCCTAAGTGGTCCACAAAAAAAAATTAAAAAATTAAAAAAAAAAAGTGTTTGACTATGCTCTTCTTTTCCACCCTTATATTTGCCCATTTTCTGTTTTTCAGTTTCTACGGGGATGTGAAAAAGCTAGCAGAGGCAGAGATTTAGAGAAAGCTGTAAATTATCCACTCCAACATCTTAAGATGTTCGAGTTATCTGGGTACGATGGTTCTACGAGTGAGCTTGAACTTGTCAAGTTCTTCTCAGAAAATGCCGTTGCCCTTGAGAAAATTGTAATCACTTCTCTAGAGTATCGTCCACACAGTTCTTGGCAAGTGGACAACAACAAGTTGTCCGAGAATTTATCAGGCAACAACTTAAGGGGTTAATCGCTTCACGTACTGTTGAAGTAGAAATATTTTAGCTGCAATACGCAGCTTTCAACTTCTCGGGTCACTCTAGCTATCTATTTATCTTTTTTTTTTCCCAGTATGAGGAGGAGGGTTCGAATTTGAAACATCTCACTTACATTGTCTCCTCCATAGTCGATACCGAACCTCCCCACCTTATGTTCGGTTTTTCAATTGGTAGTATTGTGCTTCAATAATTGTTTTGTTTTTAGTTTCTGTGATAGGTTTTACTTGTCTCAGTTTATTTTGTTAATTTCACTATGGCTGCAAAGACTTTCAACTTATTTTGTTAAAGGTATTTGTTAATTAACTCAATTTCAGGCTAATTCTGTGCAACGATTGGCCAATGATCGCAATACTAACGTGGGTTCTATTTTCCTTAACATAGTGTTTGGTTGCAAGAAAAATCAAGGGAAAGTGAGGGAAAATAAGATTCTTGCATGTTTTTGTTTTTTGTTTGACGAGAAAGTGATGGGATCCACAAGAAAAACTTTTTTCGTAACCGTCAACTTTCCCACAGAATTTATCCCGCAAAATTCATGAGAAAATACGTTATGGGAAGAAATCTTATGGTAATTTTTTTGAATCCGGGAATGACCATATCTTTTTAAATCAAGACTCTTAACAAATAATTATTTTCGAATCATCATATTTTTTAAATTAAGATAACACTGTTGGAGATTATATCCTAATCCTATAAGATCTCATTTTTTTTTTTGTTCATGTCTATTTTTATTCGTTAGAGGATTGAGGACCTGAAGTATTAATCCTAAAATCTTGCTTGGTTCCACTTCAATTAACTATATATGTATATATATATCACTATTATATATTTATTTCAAGAGGCATTATAATATTGATGGTTCGAGCGGGGCTGATAATGATTACTACAGTGAAGATTTCTTAAATACCCTTTGAAATTTTGAATCTCTTTAGTAGTTAATAAGAATTTTCAGTTTATTGCTCAAAAAATAAAGAACTTCTAGTTTATCGATGATAATGTGTTTTTGTGTTTTCTTTAATTTCATGGTATGATTTTGAATAAAACACTTAGATGTAATAGCATAAAAGTATAATGCATTCAATTTTATTTTGATGTTGGTTTTCATTAATTTTTTTGAAATAATTATACAATTAAATATGTTATTACTTATTTTATACTCCCTTTAAGCAATATTTTAGCAAATGGATAAATTTTTATATTTCAATGAGTTAATCCTTAACTAATGTCCTAGTATTTCGATAGTATCTATCTAAGAATTCTAACCAATTTCCTTGTCACTTTCCTATTAATCAAACACCACAATTTAAATTTTCTTGCACTATATTCTTGTCCGCCAACCACATGTAGCAAATTTAGTTTTCTTTTCCTTTACCTCACTTCACCTCACTTTTCCGCAATACACTTTCTTGCACAATTTTCCCGTCAAATAAATGGAACCTATAGGCTCTATTTGAATAGAGGAAAAGTTGTATGGTAAATTAAAGTAACAAAAAGTGAGGTAAAAGAAAATGAAAATGAGTTTCCCATCCACATTTGGTTACTAAGAAATTATTGAGAAAATTTAGGAAATTAATGACAGTTAATAGCAGTTACAGATACTTTTGTGAGTAACTAGTTATTTTCTTTTAAAATCCTACAAATTTTGCAAGACACAAAATGCAGGAAAGTGCAAGAAAGTTTTTCAACATTCCTGCCAACCAAACACTCCCCCTCTCTCTCTCGCTCTGCCTTGCCTACCCCTAACCACGAATCAGCTCAAAAACCAACCGAATAGACGAAGCATTTTTTTTTTTGCATTTTTCCTGCATCGCAAAGCGGGGCTTGAAGAAAAAATGCAATTCCAATCCCATAGTTTGTGTTCATGTTCTTTCCCGTCGTTTGTCTCCGCCGCTTCTTTCCTTTCCGAAGCTTTTGTACCATTCCGTCGTTCTATTTTTATTTTATTTTTTTGGGTTTGTTCCTTTTGTCCTTTTGTTTCTTTCTTTTTCCTCTACCTTTCCCTTCACATATGTCCTCCAATTTTCCCTTCCTTCTATTTCTTCCCTTTTCTTTGTTTGATAACTATATTGTTCTAACTAATTTTTTGGGTGTCTCTTAAACCACAAGCAGGATCTTGCTGAGGAATAATTTGGTGGTGATCAGGTATCCTTCATGTCTGCCCTTTTGTAAATTTTTTTTATAATTTTGTTCGTCCTTGGATTCTACTTTCAGAGACATGTTTTTCATTATTAGTAGATATTTAGGCAATTTCTCTTAGGGTCTTTTCATCCTTTCAAGGAAGAATGATCACCTGCGAAAATTTTTAAAAGACATAAATGAAGGAAAAACTTCAGGGGTGGAGTTTTCATCTCATCTACAGTCTTCCCTTTTTCTTTCTTTCTTTCCTTTCTTAGCTTTGGACTCTAAGCTGATCTAATGGCATTTTTTTTTTTTGGGGTTGTTCTCGTAAGATGTCTGTTGATCTATTGACTAGCACACGCCAAGATAACGCACTCAGAACCTCGATTTGTCGACACCGAATTCCTCGAACATTGGTAAGACCTTTTTATCTTGCTTTACGTCTCCCTTTTGTTTTTCTTTCCCTTTTGCCTTGGCTGAAGTCAATGTATTTTTTTTCTCCCCAGTTTGAATTGGCAATTCTGGATAAATTTAGTGTTCGTTATCATTTTGTTCAAATAAATGATGGGTTGGAAATAGATTAGTAATTAATGAGTGGCTAAATTCCACTAGAATTGAGCAAAATTTGTATGTATTTGTTGTTATTTCAAGCTGTAATTGGTATTTGAATACCTAATGTAAAGTGGAGTTGCTCTGGTTTATTAGCTTAGACATACACTTCTTTTTTTTATTTTTTAATATGGGTAAATAGACACATTGGAGCTTCAAAAAGGAAAAAGGCAGGAGAGACAAGCTTACTATGACATTACTCCGTCCGCGTGTTGATTTTCAGGGTCTTTTGTGGTATGTTTGGTTTTAGGAAATGCTACTGCAACTTTAAATGTATGTAGAATTTTGTGCATTTCTTTATTCAAGCAACTTCGACATTCGACCTTGTTATCAGAAGTTCATCAGCCCGCAAGTACTTGTCTTGTGTAGCAACTGAAGAAGTGGGTCACCTATTGAGGTACTTGTGGCTACCCAGACAAAAGGTTGGTACTGATAGTTGACCTTTACAGAATTATGCTTTTTTACTTCCCTTCGTCTTTCCATTGTATGCCTGGAAGAATGAATAGAAGCTTTCAACATTCTTTTTGGTAGTTCGCTACCAATACTGTCACTGAGCTATGATTTTATTGACTATGCTTTAAATTGCATATTTAAATTTCAAAGTTATAAAAATGCTAAAGTTTCATAAATCTAATTCAGTAAATGTTGCAGAATTAAACTTATGCAACTTAACATTTTTATAACTTTGAAATGGGGATTTTTATGAAATGTTTTGATTGAATCATATATAGAAGATGGTAGTAAATGGTATAGAGATACTGAGTTAAGTGTAGCTTCCTGCTACAATGTATGAAGTGTACATGCTCTATCAATAAAAAATTTACATAGTCTGCAAAAAAAAAAAAAAAATCTGTAAATGTTGTGTATCCTACTTATCAGTGTTAAATTTCTTTTAGAATGTTGTGTATGTCACTTGAAGGCCAGACCTTTTGTCTGCTTGCTTAATTTCTGAACATTTTTAATAACGGCGAATTTACATAACATATAGTTTTACTCGGGGTGTATTTTTGTTTTTTAAAATTGTTGAGGTTAAATTATTGACAGAATTATCGGTTTCCGTATGTCATTATAACCATTTGCAGTTGCATACAACCTCAATCAAGTTTCAAAACTTTCACATACAGTAGTGAACCTCTATCTGGGACCTACCGAAACTACTTCACACAGCTTGCTTGGCCTCTGCTGATGCCCCCCGATAAAAAAAGGAAGATTGCTTCTGACTGTAAGTTTATCCTTCTCCTTTGTTTTTAACTATGAAGAACGGGTATAGGCTACCCAACCCAATCATGGTAATCGCTTACCACTTGGCTATTGTTTTTCAGCTTCTCTTGGCAGCGTAACTTCAGATTTGTCCATCACTTCATCAACAGGTTCGAACAACTTTACCAACTGCTTGGCAGCCTACCTAGAACAGGTACGGTTCTCCCAAAATGGCCGAACCAAGTTATGTGCTGTTGCCTTTTTCGTTATGAATTTCTCGAGAATGATGCCATCGACCTCTAATCTTCTTTTCATGATTTTGTTTTGCTGTCACCTATGATCCTCAGGACATGGCAAGTCGAATTACTTGGACTGATACAATGGATGAGGAATTCATCACAGGGTATATATATTTCAAGGAAGAGAAATTGTGGGACAATAAGAAACCCCTGGAGATGAACTATGCAAACCTAGCTGCTCATTTTGTTGAGAATGGCATCATGAATGTTACCGAGGGCCAATTACAGTCAAGGTTCTACCACATCAAGAAAAAATGGGACCTGTTCAGCAATCTTCGTAAAAACGAGACGGGAATGGGCTGGGATGACGAGGCCATGCATTTCACAGCTAGTGAAGAGCACTGGGCTTCCTTAGAGGAGGTATGAAGTAATTCTTATTGTGGTCATGCATTTACAAAGTCAATATGTACTTGCTGAATATATATGGCCTGATGAATTTTTCACATGAAGTGATGTTTTACTTTTTTATTCTTGTATCCGAGTTAGAGATCATAGGACCCCTCTATCAATTTCTTGAGAATGTTTTCCTTTATGAATATATTGCTTTCAACATTATTAAGCAGGATGTGTCAGTTTTATGTGATGCAAATCATATTAAATACGGAGGTGTACGCACACATTTTAGAATTCCAAACTATGGGGATAAAATCTGACACAATATGAACAATTGCCTTCTGTCTTTCAGGGCTGACCCCAACTGTAGCACGTTGGTTATGGTGCCCTACGCTTCCCATTAACTCTTTCATGTTCTTTAACTAATCAGTAACGCTAAATGATGGAGAAACTTTTTGTTTTCGCTTTGATTAGATGCCTTCAAGTTTGGAGAAGCTGCAAAGACAATTGTGGGAAAAAGAGCCAAATAACGAACATGCTATTTATTCTGTATTTATTAGGAATTGATTAGACGCATGAAGGGACCCGTAAGGATATGTGTAAATGTTTAACGAACATGCTAATTCCAATTCCTGCTGCTCATTTTTCTTCTTACTGTTTTCTCTTCCTATTGCGGGCCAGCTTAGTGTTTTTATTCTTGTTGGTGCATGCAAATTCTGAATTTGATGCCTTAAGCAATTGTAAGTCAATGCGGCAGTAAGCTTTTGGGGATGCGAATGCACTTTCAATAGTGAAAAGCAAAACTAATTAGGATCCCCTTCAAAATAGGTACCGTACAGCATGTTGTAACTGCTACCTCTGCTCAACAATTCCTCTTTGCATTGCAAGATTATGTTCTGTGTACATTTGTTTTGTGGAATCGTACATGTGTGTTATCTTGTGACAGCTATTAGATTGGTAAGACTAACCATTGCAGCAAAATCTGTGCACCAGAAAAATAAAGGCTATGGTAACTTCAAGAAGCCCCACTCATGCTACATGTACCACAGACTCTCATCCGTGTTGATTGGAAATTGTGCCACGGGAAGTCGTGACCAATCTTCTAGCCAGACAGTGCCCCCTGACCAGCCACGTCGTCCAAGAGCCTCAACCAATAGAAATCGAAAGGGAAAGGCTGTGGTGTCAACCTCCAGTTTTGGAACTCCTACTGAAGCGGTGTTGGAGCCTGATGAAGAGTATGTGTACTATGTCCCTCCAGTCCTAGGGGCGGTTGGGGGAAAATGACCAGCATCAAGTTTTGGGACTAGCGGAGAGAAAGAAGGGACCCGTGGGACAAAATCTACGCGTGGTTCCGCGTCAGCTCTTGAGGATGCCCTTAGCAGAATTGCAAACTTCTCAGATGTTGCTTTGGAGGGGCATCGCCAATGTATTGAAGCGGATTCTACATACAGTGCAGGTGTCAGCCAGGACAAAATTAAAGAAATGAATATCCCTCGTCAGTGGAAAACCATTGCTACACGCCATTATGCCAACCAAGAACAGGAAAGATTCTGCTTCATACGAGCTTCTCCGGAGGACCGCTATGACTTCATCGTCGACCTAATGAAGGACAAGGGCTTGGCCTAAAAAGTTAAATGAAAATGTGTAACTGCCATGCATTGGTGTTGACTAGATAATTTCATTGGTTTGTTGACCAGATAATTTTCATTACGTAAAGCTAGGCATTAATTGTATTAAGTTGTTGTGGACATGCACAAAATGGACAGGCTAGACGACAGTTCCAACCTGTTGTGTGTACTATTAGCATTTAAGGGGTGGACCCCATTTGGTCTAACTAAATTATCCTGAATGTGTGGGGTCTTGTTTTTATATTTACAGGTGTAGTCTCTTGTTATTATATTTGATCTAAGCCATGGGCTGCTCTCTGGGTTTGCAGCTTCTGATCCATTCGCTTAAGGTTGTTGCCTGCGTGTTGCACGACAACCTTGAAGTGAGCCATTTCACTAGATTTTTAGAGATTAGTCAGGTTTTTCATAACGCTTTAATGGCCACAATATAGGTTTTCCCTCTGCTTGTTACTCAAGTGCTTGAAGCTCAGCAATATGAGTATTAAACTAGTCCTGGTGATTTGATTTCCATAACCGTATGTTGTTCGCTAACAGATAGGGAAGCTTGAGGATGGGTCTTGGATTGTTTTTGGCTTTGCTTTTGATCTGTCATGTCCTGCCTCTGCCTCTCTCAGTCTCCTCTCTCAGTCTCGGCTGGAGCAGAAAACAAATCACCAACTGCCCACACAACTTTCATTGTGGGAACCTTACTAATCAATTAGGCTTCCCTTTCTTCGATTCATCACATCCTTCTAATTGTGGGCTCTTCATGCTCATCTGTGAGGCCGCACCAGTTCCAAAAATTACATTCGACTTTCTATACGGGCCATGGTTTTCTGTTTTAAACATGTAGGTTTGAGCATTAGTGTAAGCATAAACGAACCCATTTCAATTATCAATTATAATCAAATAAAATACTAATGAATTTATTAACTGCAGTTAGCCATTTGTACAGTACAGGTACCCTTAGATAAAGAGGTCTTAATATAGGAAGAATTTTTCAATGGAGCTCTCTCTGCGGTTAATTAATTAGCTTGGTGGAATGTTTAGTCAATAGCAAGAAATAGTGCTCATCCTTGGTGATGGAACCATAAATGTAATTTGAAGAGACAAAATGCATACACTTGTAAATTTTGTAATCAAATATAAAAAAATTTCTTCATGTGTTAGTTAGTTAATTGACACATTTTTATAACTTTTGTCTAGTTATGTAGTATCATACCTTTCTGAACGCTTTTTCATCAGAAAAGTTTTACAAGAAGATTATTTAACTTACTAATACACGTGGGAAAAATAAAGGGCTGGCATATTGGCCAGTGTCCATCATGGGTTTTAATGGTTGAATAAAAACTAATGCCATTTAATGTGGTACTCAAAAGGCTTGCTTCGTTACATCCCTTGTCTGGAATTGTAAGGCCAATTCTCCTTAGCTGTATCACAGTGGAGCAGATGGAGCCAAATGGGAAAAGAAAAAGAAGCAAAACGAAAAAGTGCCCTTATCTTTTTTAGAGACCTCTAGGAATTCTACTCCAAATCAACACTAGATTGGTCAAAAGTCTCAAGATTCTACACGATTCCAACTACTTCACATGTGACTTTGATCCAGTTTTGGCCCTACCGTGCACGTTGATTGGAAACATATAATTGAATGAATACAAGCACAGGAGTTTACAGCTTTCATCTGTACATATTCACGTGGGATTGATCAGGCCTGAGAGGAAAAAATTGTGAGCTGTGACGAATAAATCCAAATGTAAATTATTCACATTTCCATTTATAGCAGTCCCAGTTCATCAAATAGTTTAGAAAGGTAAGTAGTTCAACAATCCACTTATAACCTCCTCCGTCATTGAAGTACCACTTTCCTAGTTATGAAGGCGCACTCACGTTGATATCTAGCACACCAAAATCTTGTGGCAAGGCAGAACACCAAAATCAATTCGTGCGTGTACTTCTATTTTGGGAATTCAGTACACAACTAACGGGTAAGTGTACAAGTCATTTTTTTACACTTTTGTGCGTTTACTTCATTGCTTATAGGGAACTAGATGGGTTTTGCATATGTAGTGGGGGTCCCTAATGCATGAGTCTCGTGAAGAAATTATTTTTGGGCAAACCAGAGAAAATGGTTTGTCATTAAGAAGATTAAAAGATAGATTTCAAGGCAAAACTGGATGGATTATAAGTGGTTAGATGACTACTCTAAAACTAGTTTGAACTTTAATCCCCCTCTTTTTGTCACGCCAATGTATCATTAGGATAACAATTGCCTCTACATCAACGCCTAATTCTTTTAAATCAATGCCTAATTCCTTTTCATGTACTTTTTGTTTGTCAAAATGACGGTGATAGTTAACTAATTACTTAGCTTACTCGTCATTTGATTGGCTATAAACTGAGAAAGCTACAATTTATAGCATGTCAGTTGTACACATTTCCATCAAGCTTATTGTGGTATCTGATTGGAATAATAAGGGGAATTTAACATTTAAAAAAAATAGAAGAGATTATTATGAAATTATGACGGCCTTCTTCTTCAACTGGAACTTGAACGTGAAGATTTTAGGTATTATTTATTTACCAATTGATTCGACAGTTAAGCATTTGATCTATTCACATATGTCTTAAAACCTCGTTATTTAATTTCATATCATTCTGGAATCCTTAAAAGAGCCCACACACATATTTAATTTCTTATCGGTCAAGACATTTTTATAATATTCATGAATGTAAATGTTAGAAACCCGTGTTCTTTTTCCATTTTGTACGCAATAATTCAGAACACCTCCAGAATATAAAATCTTCATTCGTGCACACCTCCTAAATTATTTTAAGTCAAAAAGTCAAAAAGTCAAAAGGACAAGTTAAAATATTCTTCTATCCAAGCAATTATTTACGTTATATAACAGCTGTCCAAACACTTATTTCGTATTATCGATATCCTAAAAAGTACACCCCACTAAATTCCTAATAATTAGCTGTCCAAACACTATCTAGATTTGATTATATGTGGTTCAAGAGATTTAAAATTATATTTTTGATGAAAAATAAATTTTTTGAAAAGGTTTCAAAGATTTGATGGTTTTTCATCGAATGAATTTTCTTGAAAAAGTTGTTTTTCATCGTGTCAAAGTTCCATTATTGCTTTCTTATATGATGTGATCGCCAAAACTAGAAAGAAAAAGGATTAAGACTTGTGTGTAGATATTCTGGACATCCTTGGACTAATTAGATTGGTCATGGGGTTTTAACAAGAATAAGCCAGAGGTTGACCACAGGACTTGCAATCTGTTTTGCTGTAACTTAAACAATCAAAGGAACAATTGGAAAGAAAACAAACATTGTTCTTGATGATGATCAATGCCACGGCTTAGTCACTTGACTAATTAGGGTTTGCATCATCAAGTCTAACAATGTATTTCTCTTTCCATGTATCAATTAGTTGGTGCACATGTTTCTTTGTACAGGTTGCCATTTAACAATAAAACTGAGAAGGGTCATGGTTAGTTGGTTACAATTAGCTGCTCATTGAAAAGAAAATTCATTGATGGAGATTGTGTGTTCATGCACTGGTTAACAGCAATTTCTATTCATGATTTGCACAGCTGTTTTGTGACAGCCCCACTTTGCCCTAGGGTGAACCTTAAGATATCCGTGGACTGCCTGTCCAACTCTCGCCAAGACTCACTCATATAAAGATCTTTAACATATCAAACTAAAACTACTCTCAAACCGAATCCATTAGATACAATACAAATACATAACTCCAATCTTACATTCTCATAACTTTAGGATTACAAACCCAAAATACATAAGTTACTTTTCCCATACATACGGGTTCCTCAATACAAAAGCCCTTCACTCAAAACATTCAAATCTCTTAAACACACATACAAAAGTAAACCCCAACACTAAGGGTTGGCACCATCACTTGGGTTCTCATTACCTGCTAAGGAAAACAAATGGAAAAGAATGAGCTAATAACCAAGTGAGTTCCAAAAACATGCAATTCACTTAGCACTCATGAAATTTCACTTCAAAAATTCATAATCGAAATAAACCAGATAAGCAAACATTAAACAGTACAATGGTAGGATACGGGTAGCCCACAGGGGCTAAGATCCACGAAGCTTGATCACGATCCGAATAGTTGACACTCCGTCAACTTTCACAATTAAAACCATGTAAACCTTCACTTACTCCTTACTCCTCCAAAAACCCCCACCGGGCCCGACTCTAAACATTTAACACTTTATATCACTGCACTTCACTTCACTTCACTTCACTTAGTTTGTGTACTCTCCAGTATTAGGGATGAGTCCTTATGCCAAGTCCAGAGTACATTTCATTTCACTTAAAGAACCCTATGGCTCGACCTTTCTCCTCGGCCTAGGCCTAACCTCCGGCTCGAGTTGAAAGTCTCACCTATAGGTCTCAGGAATTCCCGACATTTCACATATACATATAAGTCATTACACAACACTTTTACAATCAATCATCACTACATTCTCACAATAAATCATTACACTACACTTTCACATTAAATCATTTCAAAACACTTTCACGATTATTTTCACTCAAATAAGGGTAAGTGCGATAAAGTACACACCACCCCATCGGAGGGTTTGAAAACTATGTTTCACTTCAAAATCACTTCACTAAATACAATTGCAATCATTTTCACACAAACACATAACAAGCATGGAAACTCATCGAAATAGTAGGGTTCATCTTCCAAATTAGGGTCGATTTCACCTCCTTCCACAACCCCTAAAACAAATAAAACAATAGTTGAATTTCACATCCCCACTCGTTAATAAAAACAATTCACTTTCACTTCTTATTTTCAATCAATATTTTTTCCAAACTTCCCTCAAGGAAAAGCATTCATTTCACACGATACAATGTCTCAAATGGATCTTTTAAAGTCACTATATCATTTCAAATATAACACCCATTGATGTACTCCCAAACCATCACTTTTCAAATCCTTTTTATTACGAAATTTATGTGAGGTCTCTAACCTCAAAATCACTCTTTTCACAATTACTCAACACTTGCTCTTAATTAAAACTTTAGTGCAAGTTTAAACAATTCTCATCAAGTCTTTATATTCAAAATTCATAGAAATTAACCACAATATTGTAAAACCCTCGAATTTGTCTAAACAACACTTTTACACAAATGTTCAAGAAAAATTCACTTTTCGTCATTTAAAATTCATGACTTCTCTCTATTCAAACATACACTCACAAATAAACATAACACATATATACTTAGGCACAATCACTTCAAGAAACATCATAAAGTTTCAATTCACACTTCATACTGCTGTGTAAGGGTTCGCCATCACACCTCTTTTGTTTTGAAACTTTCAGCAACACCACTGATTTCTAACCACAATATAAACTTATTTCACGAAATTCAAACACATCCACAATCAGGTCCTCAAGTTCGCTACCTAAAATTCACCTCAAATCCGCTACCTAGGTTGGGATTTCAAGAGCCCAACTCAACCATTTCAAACATTTTCATTTCTAGCAAAATAAACTGTAGATCTATCTTTTTGAACACTAATTAAGCCAGATCTAAAAAGTTCAAATCTTATACCTTCAGATCTGAGTAGATCTGACAAGATCACCCAAGATCTTGTGAGCACTTTACAAGAAGGACACTCCAAACTTGATTTCTCCACCAAGTTCCAACCTTACCTCGAGATCTTCTTGTTTTGACGGTGATTTCCAACAAAAAGCTCAAGAACAAGCACAAGACAATTCCCCAAGCTTTATTTCTTCTCTTTTCCTCTCCCTTAAAGTTTGGATCACACACCCACACACTCTCTCACTCACGGCTGCCAAGGATGAAGAGGAACAAGCCAAAATCCTCCACTAAAGTCTCACAACTTCAAGATGATGGATGAAGAAGAAATTGGAAGAACAAGTAGCAAACTTCCTCTCTTTTCTCCTTCAAATTTTGAGCAAACCCCTCTCCCTTCCCTCCCTGGCTGCTCCAATGAAGGAAGCAAGTGTCTTCAATGGTGCTTGAAGGTTCAAGAAGGAAGAAGAAATGGAAGAACAAAGCAAACTTTCTCTCTCTCTCTCTCTCTTCTCCCAGCTCCCTCCCTCTCTCTCTTCAAGCAAAGTGTGGCTGAAAATAGGAAGCTCAAAAGCAAAAAGATTGACTTTAAGGGAGCAAAAAGGTGTAAATCCCCTAAATCGGGGAAAAGTGATCTTATGGTCACTTTATGTCGCGTCGAGCGCGACACTCTAACTTACACTATTTTATTTTATTCCAACACTGTCCAACCTTAAATATATATCAATGATATCACTACATACGCTCGTTTTCAACTTAAAGTCACTATTCACGATTCGGGACAAAATTTAACGCTTAAATTGGCCGAACACACACATCGGCAAATAATTCTCAAAAAATTCACTAAATTATAAAATATTCACTTTAAACATAAATTCACTCATTTTTCAATGAATAAACACAATATAAACATTATTATACAATTTTAAAATAAAATCTGAATGTTGAGGCCCTCGCATCCTTCCCCCCTTAAAAGAATTTTGTCCTCAAAATTTCTTACCTTTCTAGGTAAACAACTCTGGGTACTTCTTCTGCATTTCCTCCTCCAATTCCCAAGTCACTTTCTCGATATCATGATTTCTCCAAAGAACTTTAACCAAAGGAATCTTCTTGTTCCTCAAATCTTTCACTTCCTTATCAAAAATTTTCATAGGACGCTCTTCATATATTAATGATTCGTCCACTTCAATCTCTCCTAATTGTAGTACATGACTTGGGTCTGGATGATATTTCTTGAGCATGGAAACATGAAAGACGTTGTGAATCTTAGACATGCTAGGGGGTAAATCCAACTGGTAAGCCACTTTGCCAACTCGCTTGAGAATTTCAAATGGACCTACATATCTTGGTTTCAATTTCTTCCCTTTCTTGGACACCACTCCTCCTTTCATGAGTTTAACTCTCAGAAACAAATCCTTTCTTCGGTTATCGGCGTAGCTCTTTTGCCGACTTTGAGCCGTCTGCAGTCTCTCACGAACTAATTTTACTTTTTCAAAAGCCTCCTCGACCCAGGGAATAGTAGTTGGATCCAGAATTTTCTTTTCCCCTACCTCTCATTCCAGTGAATTGGTGACCTACATCTTCTCCCATAAAGTGCTTCATATGGGGCCATCTGTATTGAAGCATGATAGCTATTGTTGTAGGCAAATTCAACTAAAGGCATGTGTTGACTCCAACTTCCTCGAAAATCCAACATACATGACCTCAACATATCCTCTAAAGTCTGAATTGTCCTCTCAAATTGTCCATCCGTTTGAGGATGATATGCGGTACTCAAATTCACTTTAGACCCCAAAACCTCTTGTAATTTCTATCAGAATCGGGAGACAAACCTCGAATCCCTATCAGAAACAATACTCACAGGAACACCATGTAATCTCACAATTTCATCCAAGTACATCCGAGCTAACTTCTCCAAAGGACATTTCATACTCATCGGTAGAAAATGTACGGTCTTAGTAAGTCGATCCATTACCACCCAAACTGCATCATCTCCCTTTTGGCTCCTTGGCAAACCAGTCACAAAATCCATAGTGATATGATCTCATTTCCATTCAGGTATCTCTAAAGGTTGTAAAAGTCCAGATGGTTTTTGATGCTCAGCCTTAACTTGCTGGCACACGAGACAAGTTTGAACAAATTTGGCTACATCCCTTTTCAGACCATCCCACCAATACATCCCTTTCAAATCTTGATACATCTTATTGCTCTCAGGGTGAATTGTGTATTTAGTTCAGTGTGCTTCTTCCAAAATTTCTTTCCTTAATCTTTCTTTGTCTGGAACAACTAGGCGATCTCGAAATTTCAAGACTCCCTCAGGCCCTAATTTAAATCCAGGGTTTCTCCCTTATTCACCTTTTCAATCCATTTCTGCACCATAGGATCTCCTTTTTGTGCCTCTTTGATACGTTCTAATATTGGAGATTTCAACACTATATTCCCAAATATGACCTTCTGTTTCTCCAAAAGAGGATTCCACTCGCTAACCCTTTCTTACATTTCCCATTCCCTAACCATCAGGCCTGCCACTTGAGCCTTTCGACTTAGCGCATCTGCTACCTTATTAGCCTTCTCAGGGTGATAATTTATGGTACAGTCATAATCCTCAAGAAATTCTACCCATCGCCTTTGTCCTAGATTTAATTCCTTCTGAGAAAACAAATACTTAAGACTCTTGTGATCGGTGAAAACCTCAAATGTTACCCCATAAAGATAGTGTCTTCACTTTTTTAGGGCAAAGATAACTGCGACCAATTCCAAATCATGCGTTAGATAGTTTTGCTCATGAGGCTTTAATTTCCTAGAGGCATAGGCAATAACTCTCCCATTTTGCATCAAAACGCACCCTAATCCTTCTTTCGAGGCATCTGAATAAACTACAAATCCATCCTTCCCATTTGGCAATTTCAACATAGGGGCCGTCGTCAGATGCTTCTTTAATTCTTGAAAACTAGCCTCACACTTTGGACTCTAAGCAAACTTAACATACTTCTTGGTCAAATCCATTAGTGGCCCCGTAATCTTTAAGAAATCCTGAATAAATCGCCGGTAATACCCTGCTAAACCCAAGAAACTTCTAACCTCAGTAGGGTTTCCCGGTTGTCTCTATTGAGTCACAGTCTCTACTTTTGCAGGATCCACAGAAATTCCATCCTTAGAGATCTTATGCCCTAGAAAGGACACCTCTTCTAACCAAAACTCACACTTGTTGAACTTAGCATATAATTGATGTTCTCTTAGAGTTTGAAGCACTATCTTCAAGTGTTGAGCATGATCCTCTCGAGTCTTTGAGTATACCAAGATGTCATCTATAAATACAACCACGAATTGATCCAAGTAGGGCTTGAAAACCCGTTGCATTAAATCCATAAACGTCGCGGGAGCATTAGTCAACCCAAAGGGCATTACTACAAACTCAAAATGTCTGTACCTTGAGTTAAAAGCAGTTCTCGGTACGTCTTCCTTTCTAATCCTCAACTGGTAATATCCTTGCCTAAGGTTCAACTTAGAAAAGATCACCGATCCTTGTAATTGATCAAACAGTTCATCAATAAGCGGCAAAGGATACTTGTTCTTTATCATCACATCATTAAGCCCTCGGTAATCTATACACAACCTCAAACTCTCATCCTTTTTCTTGACAAATAACACGGGTGCTCCCCAAGGTGAATCACTTTCCTTAATAAAACCTCTCGCTAACAAATCTTGCAATTAAAATTTTTAACTCCTTAAGCTCAGCCGAGCCATTCGATACGGAGTTTTTGATATTGGGGCTGTCCCCGGGAACAGTTCAATCTTAAATTGCACCATCCGCTCAGGAGGGAGATTTTCTAGTTCTTCAGGGAAAACATCAGGAAAGTCCTTCACAATCGGTACTTCTTCCAATTTCACTTTATCTCTTGGAGGGTTTATAAGAAAAGTTAGATAACCTTGAGCTCCCTTACTTAACAATTTCCTAACTTTAATCCCCGAAATAAGAGCAGACGAAGCCAACCTCCCTTTTACATCCAATCTCAAGGTAGCCTTCCCAAGGATAGAAAATTCCTCAATCTTTGCCCTACAATCCAACTTGGCATGGTAATGAGCTAGACAATCCATTCCTACAATAACATCATACCCCTTTGTATCCAAACTTATCAAATCCACTATTAGTTTTCTCTCTCCTACCCAAATGTCACAATTCTTGTACACCCAACTCGTGATTAAACTTTGTTCTCCTGTGGGTGTCCTTACTTCCAAATCATAAGGTAATCTAATAGACTTTATATCTACTCCATTCAAAAAGGTAGGATTTATGAATGAATGTGATGCACTAGGATCAATTAAAATATTAACTAAATGATGAAAAACGGGTATGGAACCTTCAACCACTTCAGTGGGGTCGGGAACTTGCTGTTGATCAATTGCATAGACCCTAGCTAGCACCCTTGGCCGATTCCCCATTGCACTAGCTTGACTGGCATTAGGTTTACTTGCCAGTCTAGTCACACCTTCTCCTTGGATCACTGGACATGCAGATAATTGGTGCCCGGTACTTCCATACTTAAGACATGCTCCGTGATAAGTGTTTATTTTACATGCTTTTAGTATGTTTAAGTACTTAGTTTTTTTGTGTTTTTGATATTTTTATGGCTAATTAACTTGGGTTTCTAGTGAAATTCTACATTTTATCGTTTAAATGAGAAAAGTGTATTTTTGTGGATTAATATGGTGAAATCTTCATGTTTTTGTAGGATTAAATGCTCAATTATCAAATGAGGAAAATGAGGAAATAATTTGCCAAGAAGTCTTGACTAAAAGTTCGATTTCACAATTTTGAAGCAGCATTCAGAGCCAATGCGATGCAACCAATGAAGAAAAGACTAGCTCGAATCCTCCGGTGGAAGCAGAGGCGATCCATGATCCTCATCACAGATCAGATGCGGATCCTCGAAAAATGATGCTGCAAGTTGCGGCCAAATCCGATTTTCCAACTCAATTTTAGGCGAATTTCAATGAAAGCTGCGTGAAGAATCTTGTGAAGTTGAAGAAACAACTCATAGCAAATTCAAAACACAATTTGCTTCAACTTTACAACTCATTTGAGATTGAAATTCGATGGATTCAATGCATGAAGATTCATGAAGACATTTTTCTTGACTTTTGAAGGCCAAATTTTTCATGTGTTCACATGAGAGAATTTTGGAAGCTTATGGATGAATTCTTCTATAAATAGGGCCTCTTGTAGACAATTGAAATAATTAGAATGAGAATTAGAGAGAGAGGGAAGGCTACGAATTACTACTAAAATGTAGTCTTCACTAGTTCCTTAGTTTAGTATAGTTAGTAGTGTAGTTATAGTGTAATTCAAGAATGTTTAGCTAAGTTACTGCCTTGAGTTATGGATGAACTTTCTATATCTTGTTTGTGATGTTTACATGGTTGTTTGATGCTATTATTTTGAGCAAGTATTTAGTACTTTGGCTTTTCTAATCATGATTAACCGGCCATTAATTGTGATTATTTAAAGGTGTTAAAGACACTAATTCATGAAGTTCTAAACCTAGGAAGTCACTCACAAGTGTAGGGTGGCGCCTTTGTGGCTTTAGTGATTCATTTCATGTAATTTCATAGAGGAAATGAGCTTGTAGTTAATTCCATAACCACGCTAGTAGGTATGGTTTAGCTATGAGTATAGATGATACACTACTTAGTATGTTTCGTGCATTAGGAAATTACGCCATGCTTAGCCAAGGTAATAACATTAATTCAACCGGTAACTTCATTTGCAAGAATAGTAAGGAATTCCATAACTTGAGGAGCTTTTAATTATTATTTTACTTATTTCATTCCATGTTTGTAGTTTAGATTTAATTTATTTGCTTGTGACAGTCTAAATAATAGAGGAGTTCAAAAATCACCGGTACTTGACATTCTTCCCTGTGGGATCGACACCTATACAACCCTATGCTCGATAAACGATCTGTATACTTGCAGAAAATGGGGTGTTTAGGTTTTATATTAAAATTTGATGTAGTGTAAAACCTCATCACTCCGCTCTTCTTCCAACAATTGTTCTCTGTGTGGTTTGTTTTTCCACAAAAACCACAAGATACGCTAGGAGCAGAGGCTTGACTTCCCTGAGGAACTCCCCTTGACTGCCCCCTTCCACTCATAATTCCTCTCGACACCGCTCCTCGAGCGTGTGTCCCCCTTGAATTTGATCCCCTTGATAAACCAGAGACGATCGTCCTACCCATTCCTCTGCCAAACTTAGGAGTTGAAGGACCCACATCCATTGAGCCACGACTACTGCTAGGTGTATTCCTTTTTCTTGCATTAAAAGTTCTCACTTGGGCCTTGGCCCCTTCAATTCTCTGAGCCTTTTCTACGGTTTCAATAAAGCTATTAACTTGGGTAGCCGCAAGACTTTCTTGTAACTCCACATTCAATCCTTGCACAAACCTCCTTATTCTTCTCTGCTCCGTGGCCACTAGCTCAGGGGCAAACTTCGACAACTTAGTGAATTGCGCCTCGTATGCTGTGACACTTCATAACCCCTGCCTACACCTAATGAAGTCATCCTCCCTTCTCTCTTGAACTAATGGAGGAAGAAACTTAACATTAAACTCCCTAGTAAAATTCACCCAAGTCCTAGGGGTTTGTTCTCTCTCCCACTTAGCCCTTATCATGATCTACCATGAACGGGCAGCTCCCTCAAATTGAAACGTAGCAAATGTTATTTGCCTTTTCTCAGTATAATCCAAGACAGTAAAGATATCAAAAATCCTTTCTATCCAACCTTCAGCAACTTCAGGGTCAGGTCCCCCATAAAACTTAGGTGGATTAAACCTTTGAAATCGCTCAAGAGCTCTATCCTCGCCGACTCCAAGGTTAACAGGTTGTTGTTCAAGCCCAGTTGGCCCAGCCATGCGGTCCAATATTTCAGTCATTCGATTCATGGCCATAGCCATTTGCTCTACAAAATTAGCCCCAGCTCCTTGATTCTGATCGGCGGCCGACTCGCGGTCACCTCCAATATCTTGGAGTGGCCTAGTTCCACGGCCTCTTCTACCCTCCATAATGCTTTAGAAAGTAGACAATTCAATAATTCATTTAAGTTAATTACACTATTAAAAAGTCAACTCGAAATTAAAGCAAAGCACTTTATTTACACACTTCATATTAATAGGAGTGCCAGAAGTACATCAGATGAGCATGCTTTTAACAAAAGGTACACACAGGTACATTGTGACAGCCCCACCTCTCCCTAGGTGAACCTAAGGTATCGTGAGCCTTTGCCCATTTCGGACTCACTACAGATCCATAGTTCAAATGCAAATAACAAAATACATCGATGTCCTCAAATCAACTGTAACATTTAAACCCCAAAGTTTCCTTAACGAACCACAAACGCGTCCGAACTATAATTACAGATACAAAGTTTATCCATCCAAAATTCCATTAGTACAATTCAAAATACAAGGGCTACATCAAAATACAAGATTAGGTCTCCTAACCAATCGACCCAGTGTAACCCTTGGAAGCTCTCGATCTCAAATCCTGCTAAGGAAAAACAAAGTTGAAAGGGATGAGCTAATAGCCCAGTGAGCGATTGAATATCATACAAATCACACAAGAATTGGAGCAAAATATATCGTTAAGCACTTTCGAGGTTAATCTAATTGAGTTTAGAAGCATAAAATGTATAAACACATAAGCCGGGAAAATACCGATTGAAAGGATATAGGTTCCAGGCGGTTGCAGTCCATCTTGTTCAATACTCAACCCCCTACTCCTCCTTATAACTCCTAGTGGTAATACTCGAGTATACCTTGCAGTACCCTAGGTTATCAACCTACCCGATCGAGTCCGCTTCTGGCTCGAATAAGTCGATAACGAAGGGGAAAAGGCTTTGTTCAGCCTATGTGTTAGTACACATGGCCTACATTCATACACAAATAATATACAAACAATGAAAAAGCACAGGTTGAACAAGAGATAAAAGTAGGCCGAAAAGGATAAAGTACACACTCGCTTTCACATAATTATTAAAAGCATTTAAACACGCCAACGAGCAATTTATTCACAAACATGCAAGGAACACTCACCAACAGTTGAGCGAAACAAGAAAATGTAGGCGGTTAAACACGATCTCCAACGTCCCACGTAATCGCTTTGAGATGTGAAAATGCAAGCAAATTACTTTTCCGATTCCAAACTAAAGTTTGGCAAAACCATTTTCAAAGGTGAAATGACGTGACATGAAAATACTCAATGAATTAAACTCGAAAACCGCTTATAAAAAACTTCATATAGTTAAAGGAGCACACGATGAGCGCTTAGGCGGAAAACGAATGAAATGGAACAAAACGGAAAACACACACTAAAGGTGCGAAGACAGTTTTGACATCCCTGCACGCTAATACTCATAACTCAGGCTACAAGTATCGGATTAGAATGCACGAGGTTCCGTTTCGAAGCTAAGAGAACAAGATACAACTTTCGTGAAGACAACTTCTGCCCAGATTTTCTCTTTCTAGGTGAAAAATGTCGAAACAGTTTCAGAAATTTTCCCGGTCAGAATTGCCGACAGGCTACATTCAAACTATCATAACTTGGCACTCACAAATCCGAATCAAGAAATTCCAAAGCCGTTAGAAAGCTAACATACAGGGATACAATTCTTAAGAAGACATCAAAAGCAAAAACATTCATCTTCCTGGTCAAAATGATCCATTACAGTAGCAAAAAAACCATTTCTGCCAGAAACAGGGCATCAGGGGTATTTTAGTCATTTCACATGATACAGTGCTCCGATTCACCTGAAAATTTACAGGTAGAATCCTCACTCAATTTTCCACAACTTTCATGCTTTAAGCTAAGGCTAATTCTGTCCCCATCATTTTCGAAAATAGCAAGCAAATTCAGACAGAAAATCTAAACAAAATTAAAACTTGGAGTTCATCCAAACCAACCAATTTCCAACCATCCAATTCAGTTCCTAGCAAACTAAATTCAACTTCCCATCATCAATTCCCAACATCAAGCATTGCAACTAGTGAAACCCTAACCCTAGCTCTTGGTCAAAGTTCAAGACAAGCAAAACAATAAAACCAATCCATGGAATCACCTTAGAAGCTAAGAATGATCATGAAGCAAGCTAAAACAGCAACAAAATCCAACAACTTCATCAACTTAGATCAAATTCCAACAACTTAGAGAAAATGCCAGCTTTGATACCTTCAAGAAGATGAACTTAGGATGAAAACTCAAGCTCCCAACTCCAAGGATAAAGATTGACGGTTTGATGGCTGAAATTGACAAAATCCCAAGCTTTCCTCTAGTTTCCTTTCTTTTTCCTCTCTTTTTTTTCTCTCTTCTTTTCCTTCTTTTCCCACAGTTTTCCTTTCTTCCTTTCTTCTTGCTTGGCCGATTGGCCTCTTCTAGAATTAGCCCAAATGATAACTCCACAAAGATATTTCACCTTGGTCAAACTTGAGTCAAAGTTGTCATACACAATTAAACCTATTAACTTAGGTTAATTGCTCCCTTTGCCCAAATGATTTTTCTTTCCTTTCAAACTAGTCCATAGGTGCACAAATTAACCTAATCTATCAAAGCTTAAACACACCTACTTAGATCACTAACCACCTAGAACTCTTAATCTCACTTCCTAATCATGCATTTACGCTCATAAAATGAAGAAATAACAAACTTGTCATTAAACGTAAAACTTAAATGTATTTTCAAAACTAGGGTTTTACAAATCCAAACTAGGGTTTTGCATATACATATTAGGGTTTTATCCCAATTTAGGGTTTTCGAAAAACTAGGGTTTTAATCAAATTAGGGTTTTCAAACTTTGTAAAACAAGCGAGTCAAAACCAAACACTTTTAAAAGCAAAACAAACCATATAAACACCTTGGCAAACCAAAATAACTATAATTAACATTATTTAATATTTTCCAGAAATTGGAAAAAAAATCGGGGCCTCACATACATCAAGTTCACAAGTACACCTAAACAAAAGTACAACACTTGAAAAGTTTATAAGCATGCAATCACAGAAATTGAGAACCCACCTTACTGGCTTTTCTCATAAAAGGTTACATAAAACCCCAATTTCACACTAGGCAAATCCATCAAGCCTCAGAAGAAGAAGACTCCGTAGAAGCACTCTCTGACGGGTTAGACTCTAGATATTGGGGATCTCCCTCAGCCATAGCGGCCTCCCCCTCAGACTCACTCCGATGATCACCTCCCATGTCTGCATCGGTACGTGGTTGATCAATAGAAGGCTCCTCAACCCTATTAGCCTCAAGCACCCTATCTATCAGGGCCTCACACTCAGCTACCATGCCCTCTGCTCGCTCTCGAGCCACTCTCACCACTCTAGCCGCTCGCTCATTGGCCGAGCGAACCTCCTCCTCAAGCTCACGGATCCGCTCAGCCTGATCCTGTGTTTCCATCAACAGCTGGTCCACCTCCTCTCAAAACTCTCTAGTGACCCTAATCAAGACTTTCCTCTCATGGTAGATTGCCAAAACTACCCTGTCAGGGTAGGCATGAGTCCTCCAACAATCACAATCACGCCTAGGTCGAGTCCTAGGGTTATAGGCCCTGCGGCCACCCGTTGGCCCGGGTCGATAAGTCACTATAGGCTGTCGATCTCTCGGAATGGCGTTATCACCATCACAAGAAGCCATAACCTACAAAATGGACCCCATTAGAACTTATTTGAACTTAAATCTCACTAATACTTAATCATAAACGATAACCATCACTTAGCATTCCTCTCTTAACCTATTGAACTCTCAAATAACTTACTAACTCTCACTATACCAATTATTCAAACCTTGGCTCTGATACCACCTGTGACAGCCCCACTTCTCCCTAAGGTGAACCCTAAGGTATTCGTGAACCGCCTGCCCAGCTCTCGTCAGGACTCACTCATATAAAGATCATTAACATATCAAACTAAAACTACTCTCAAACCGAATCCATTAGATATATTACAAATACATAACTCCAATCTTACAATCTCATAAGATTACAAACCCAAAATACATAAGGTACCTTTCCCATACATACGGGTTCCTCAATACAAAAGCCCTTCACTCAAAACATTCAAATCTCTTAAACACACATACAAAAGTAAACCCCAACACTAAGGGTTGGCACCATCACTTGGGTTCTCATTACCTGCTAAGGAAAACAAATGGAAAAGAATGAGCGAATAGCCCAGTGAGTTCCAAAAACATGCAATTCACTTAGCACTCATGAAATTTCACTTCAAAAATTCATAATCGAAATAAACCAGATAAGCAAACATTAAATAGCACAATGGTAGGATACGAGTAGCCCTCAGGGGTTAAGATCCACGAAACTTGATCACGATCTGAATAGTTGACACTCCATCAACTTTTATAATTAAAACCATGTAGACCTTCACTTACTCCTTACTCCTCCAAGAACCCCCACCAGGCCCGACTCCAAACACTTAACACTTTATGTCACTGCACTTCACTTCACTTTACTTCACTTAGTTTGTATACTCTCCAGTATTAGGGACGAGTCCTTATGCCAAGTCCTGAGTACATTTCATTTCACTTAAAGAACCCTATAGCTCGACCTTTCTCCTCGGCCTAGGCCTAACCTCAGGCTCGAGCTGAAAGTCTCACCTATAGGTCTCAGGAATTCCCGACATTTCACATATACATATAAGTCATTACACAACACTTTTACAATCAATCATTACACTACATTCTCACAATAAATCATTACACTACACTTTCACATTAAATCATTTCAAAATACTTTCACGATTATTTTCACTCAAATAAGGGTAAGTGCGATAAAGTACACACCACCCCATCGGAGGGTTTGAAAACTATGTTTCACTTCAAAATCACTTCACTAAATACAATTGCAATCATTTTCACATAAACACATAACAAGCATGGAAACTCACCGAAATAGTAGGGTTCAACTTCCAAATTAGGGTCGATTTCACCTCCTTCCACAACCCCTAAAACAAATAAAACAATAGTTGAGTTTCACATCCCCACTCGTTAATTAAAACAATTCACTTTCACTTCTTATTTTCAATCAATATTTTTCCCAAACTTCCCTCAAGGAAAAGCATTCATTTCACACGATACAATGTCTCAAATGGATCTTTTTAAAGTCACTATATCATTTCAAATATAACACTCCATTGATGTACTCCCAAACCATCACTTTTCAAATCCTTTTTATTACGAAATTTATGTGAGGTCTCTAACCTCAAAATCACTCTTTTCACAATTACTCAACACTTGCTCTTAATTAAAACTTTAGTGCAAGTTTAAACAATTCTCATCAAGTCTTTATATTCAAAATTCATAGAAATTAACCAAAATATTGTAAAACCCTCGAATTTGTCTAAACAACACTTTTACCCAAATCTTCAAGAAAAATTCACTTTTCGTCATTTAAAATTCATGACTTCACTCTATTCAAACATACACTCACAAATAAACGTAACACATATATACTTAGGCACAATCACTTCAAGAAACATCATAAACTTTCAAAATCGCACTTCATAATTGCCAGGTAAGGGTTCGGCCATCACACCTCATTTCTTTTGAAATTTTCAGCAACACCACTAATTTCTTACCACAATATAAACTTATTTTACGAAATTCAAACACATCCACAATCAGGACCTCAAGTCCGCTACCTAAAATTCACCTCAAGTCCACTACCTAGGTTGGGATTTCAAGAGTCCAACTCAACCATTTCAAACATTTTCATTTCTAGCAAAATAAACTCTTTTTGAACATTAATCAAGCCAGATCTAAAAAGTTCAAGTCTTATACCTTCAGATCTGAGTAGATCTGACAAGATCACCCAAGATCTTGTAAGCACTTTACAAGACGGACACTCCAAACTTGATTTCTACACCAAGTTCCAACCTTACCTCGAGATCTTCTTGTTTTGACGGTGATTTCCAACAAAAAGCTCAAGAACAAGGACAAGACAATTCCCCAAGTTTTATTTCTTCTCTTTTCCTCTCCCTTAAAGTTTGGATCACACACCCACACACTCTCTCACTCACGGCTGCCAAGGATGAAGAGGAACAAGCCAAAATCCTCCACTAAAGTCTCACAACTTCAAGATGATGGATGAAGAAGAAATTGGAAGAACAAGTAGCAAACTTCCTCTCTTTTCTCCTTCAAATTTTTGGACCAAACCCTCTCTCTCCTTCCCTCTCTCGCGGCTGCTCCAATGAAGGAAGCAAGTGTCTTCAATGGTGGCTTGAAGGTTCAAGAAAGGAAGGAAGAAGAAATGGAAGAACAAAGCAAACTTTCTCTCTCTCTCTGTCTCTTCTCCTAGCTCTCGGCCTCCCTCTCTCTCTTCAAGCAAAAGTGTGGTTGAAAATGGGAAGCTCAAAAGCAAAAAGATTGACTTTAAGGGAGCAAAAAGGTGTAAATCCCCTAAATCGGGGAAAAGTGATCTTATGGTCACTTTATGTCGCGTCGAGCGCGACACTCTAACTTACACTATTTTATTTCATTCCAACACTGTCCAACCTTAAATATATATCAATAATATCACTACATACGCTCATTTTCAACTTAAAGTCACTATTCACGATTCGGGACAAAATTTAACGCTTAAATTGGCCGAACACACACACCGGCAAATAATTCTCAAAAAATTCACTAAATTATAAAATATTCACTTTAAACATAAATTCACTCATTTTTCAATGAATAAACACAATATAAACATTATTATGCAATTATAAAATAAAATCTGAATTTTGAGGCCCTCACATGTTTTGTTAACAAATACTTTCCATGTTCCTTCATTTCTTATTTATGAGATAATCAAGGTAGTAAATGGTTTTGGTTGTTAACTGGTGTTGGAAATTTTCTAGAAAAGGAAAATTAGTTAGTTTGCAATGACAAATAAGATTTGGTCGTTGATTTCCTTTTGCATTTGGATTTCTAAATTAACATAGAAATTTCTTATAATTCTAATATGATTAGAATTAAGGTATTTTTTTAGAAATTTTAGAAATCTAATTTGGGCAAGAAGTTGCTCAATTAAGTTTTTGAAACTTACTTAATTTTAGTGAGACTAGAGTTAAGAAGTAAACCAACGTTGAAAACTTTCCAATTTGATAAGATTAAATTTGGAAGGTGTTCAATATTTTTAGAAACTTTCTAATTTAATGAGATTAAATTAAAAAAGTGATCTAAAGTTGGTATTTGAAATTTTAAAATGGTTTAAAAGAAAATTTTTGAAAACAAGTGAATTAGGAAATTCTAGTTAGAGTAGAAAATCCTAATTTTGACTTGGATTGTCATTCAATTGTGAAAAGCTTCTTATCATGGTTTTAGAGTATGTAAAATTATTTTAATAAGATTAGAATGTGGTTTCCATAATTTAAAACAAAAAGGAAATTGGAAAGAAATTTGAAAACTATTTAATATTCCTTAAGAAATTGGATTTGCTAAAAAATATGAGTTTTCAAATTAGTATTAGTTTTTGAAAGTGATTTTAAAATTAAAACTATGTTTTATTATGAATAAAATATAGCTTCCAAATCATTAGAATTACCAAAATAATTTCTTTGAACTTGTTTTTGGAAGAAAAAAATTGGTGCACAAACTGGACTAGCCAAATCCAGAAATTGCCAAGTGTAGCTAAAAGTTTTAGCGACAGATTTCTTACGAAGAAATTTTGTCTCTAAAAACTGCTTTTTGTTGCTAAAACTAATTTTCAGAAATTGAAAAATTATTCAATTAAGTTTGATTCAATTCATTTTTAAACCTCTTGAGTTGAAATCTTTTGAGATTAAAGGCTTGTACGTATAACGATACATGATTGGAACTAAATAAATATTTATACTTTCATTTAATATTATATTTTATGAATGTATGATGGATGATTATGGACTAAGACTAATGTGATTGCAAATGGTTGATTGTATGGTTTTGGCTTCAGTATTTTTGAAATAGGGCCTATGTATCCTGCCTTCTCTACATACTCTCAATGTAAATTCTCTTCTCATCTCACTCTCTTTGAATGTAACTCAAGGTTTCTCCCAATATCATGTAATGTACTATATAAGGAATAGGGAGAGGGTGAGGATCTACAATGGTTAGAATAGATTTACATTTATAATGTGCCACGTCGCTAGTCCAAATGCTCGACCCCTGAAGAAAATATATTAAAAATAGGGTGAGCTTTCGCTCAATGAGGTTCCAAGACATGCACATCACAAAGGCATTTCTATATGTATCAAAAGTAAGATGGACATGTAACATAATTAACTCAAAGGAAACAGTGCCACAAACATCATCACTGAACGGATCTCTAGAGATCCATTCTTAATGCTTGAAATGCTTGTTAGAGCGGAGCTATGTGTTACGTGTATGTGGGACAGGAGCCACCTCTAAAGATCCGTCTCAACAATTGAAATGTTTACCTGAGTGGAGCTATGTGCTACGTCCTTGGAGACCGGAGTCACCTCTAGAGATCCGACTCACTCCTTGAAGTGTTTACCTGAGCGGAGCTATGTGCTACGTCCTTGGAGATGGGAGCCAACTCTAGAGAGCTGACTCACTCCTTGAAGTGTTTGCCTGAGCAGAACTATGTGCTACGTCCTTGGAGATGGGAGTCACCTCTAGAGATCCGTCTTACTCCTTGAAATGTTAATCTGAGTGGGGCTATGTGCTACGTCTTTCGAGATTGAGATTGTGGTTGATTATATTAGTGATCTTTTGTAAAATTGTTATTTGAATGCATAAGTGTGGAATATATAAACTTGGGCAAGTTTAGTTTTGTTATCTAATAATGATTCTATATGTATGGACTGACAGATTCAAGTTCTTTTCGGAAGTTTCTACTTAAGCATGAATGTTATATGTATATTGATGGTTTGAAATTGCAATATTTTAATTGAGGATTGTTAGTAAGTCCTGGCGAGAGTTAGGCAGACGGTCCGCCGAATCCTTTGGCTCCTCTTACGGGGAGGTAGGGTCGTCACATAATGTACAAAAGAGATGGAGATGGCAGGCAGACATACAAAAGACATACAGGGCATGGAGATATCGCTTGTCCCTTAGTTTGAACATCGAGTTTCCTTTTGAATCAAGTAAACTAGTCTAGGAATAAAGCCCACAATCATCCATGTTTAATTATAGTATGTTTATTTATTTATGTTGATGAATCGATATGCATGCTATATATTTGATGAGACCAATTTGGAATATAACATGTCTAAAATCCTTCTACTCAAATATTAAGTCAAGACTTAAGATGCCTTCCATTATTATAGTTAAAATGAAATCATGTTTGAGTTAACTTGTTGAGTACACTCAAGGTTGCTCTACCATGAGGAGTTTTAATTATAAGATGAGGTCTAGGAATAATGGGTATGACTTGACTAAAACTTATGACTTGTTGAGTACATTCAAGGTCATAAAGTTTTAGAGGCAAAGGTTGGGTAGCAGATATGATGTGATTTATCAAGAGTTGATAATTCAATTATCTAGAAGTTCAAAAGTTATAATTGGTAATAAGTACTTACCTGTTAAAATTATTTTGATTTGTTGCGCACACTCAAGATCAAAATACCTAAATGGGATTCTAGCCTACAAGGAATTTTTAAAATTCCTGAATCTATATAAGAGGGTTATAAATTTGAATAAAATATTGGGAGCAAAACCAAATTTAATTTTTATGTCATTTTTACTTGTTTTTGTTTTGAATAAATAGCAATTCTCTTTTATCTTTACTATCCATTGAAAAAATTATGAATAATTGCATATCATTCTCGATATATTTGATATTTCCAATTTCTTGGATTGGCAAATTAAATTGAGAAAAGTTCTCAATAAAAATTTGGCTATATCCTTTAAAAGCTTAACACTTCCAATCATAGAAGATGTAATGGAATTAATAAAAATTACTTATAGTAAGCACAAAGAGATGATGACAATGTTTTATAGTTGATTCCTAAATCTCCTATACTACAAAAGATTTCAATTTCTTTTACCATGATTACACATCTCAAGAGTTGAATGATGAATAATCAAAGTATAGATATATGAAATCCTTGAGCAATAATTCCATTACAAGATGACAAAATCTTCTCCAATTAAATATTGATTTATTGGAGAGTGATTGACTATATTGAGGAATCTAGATCAATCAAAGTTTTGTCATGCACTATTAGTCAAGCGTTGACTAAAAGGAATTACTTATCAAGAGTTGATAACGAGAATATCAAGAGTTGAGAAGTTAAGAGGTTTTAAAGGACAAGCCTTATGGCATAAAATTTCATAGCATGGTTTTAAAATGCAACTTTGTGAAAGTTTCATTTTGAGATTATAATTGAGATTAACTAGTGGACTTATTTTAGAACTTAATAAATGTTATTATTTTCTAAAGTAAAAGAAAGTCCATTTCTCAATATAATGTTAGATGATTTAAAACCATCTTTAGCATTTTGAATAAGATACATATTTTCAAATTACATGATGATTTGGCTCAATTGATTATGAATCATTTGAGACATATGAATCTTATTCACTAATAAAAGACTAATTTGATCTTTTATGAAAAGATTTAAAGAATTGTTAGGATTCATACATTGTAATGTATGTGGAAGATTAATAATTCATGCGAAAGATGATTATTCCTCATACTTTATTACTTTTACTATTAACAACTCAAAATGGATATATGTATCTTTGATGTACAAATCCAAGACTTCAAGAAGTTAAGAGGTTTAAGTATAACATAGATAAATAATTTGGTCAAATATTGGGACACCTAGATATGATCAAGGTGAAGAATATTTGAGTTATGGTGAAGTATTGAAACACCAAGGTTTGATCAAGATGGAAAATACTTAACCTAAGGGTTTCAAAATTAATTAAAAGAGAATGAGATTCTTAAATAAAAAATTTTTTCTAAATATTTCAATTATTATTGAGTAATCTAGATAAAGAATTATATCTCATGAGATAGGATGTCCTATGCAAGTTTACCAAAATGATTTTGGGATTTGTCCTAGATAAAATTGCCTCCTATACATTAAATCTTGTTCCATGAATTTGTTTGTTCAAAGTGTGCTATATTATGGGATGCTACGGAATCCAAATTTTTGTGAAAGTTTGGATTGTGCTACTTATGAAGTGGACATCTGTAATTGGACAAAATGGAGCTAAGATTTGATTATGACCTTTTGTGAAGTGTTCTTGAGAATTAAAGGAAAAGAAAAATAGGCCAAAAAGAAGAAGAGCAAATCGATTGTCCTTACTTCATTTGGTCTAATTTTTCCTATGCTAGAGTTTCCTTATTTTTTTCAAGAATTTCATAATTCTATCATCTCTAAGAGTAAAAGTGATTTAACTTTAAAACCACTATTTTCTAGATATATTATTTATTCTAGATAAAGTAGTAGAAGAAAGATAGAACTCGATAGCTTGAAAGAGTTACAAGTATCACAAAAGGAAGTTAAACAAATGTACAGAATTGGAACTTGCATTTCATGATGATGAGGATTAGTGAAAGCTCCTAAAACAAGGGTTTCATAAATCTTGAAAATATAGATTTCTTACGGAGAATCATGATATTTGATCGTGGATCTTTTAATGACTTATGAATACTTTTATAACTTATAGAGATTGTTGAGAACCATAAATCTAAAATGGATTCTATATTTAACAAAGGGTATTGACTTTAATCAATCCACCTAAGGGTGTAAATGCCCATTAGGTGCTAAAGAGTCTTTAGAGTAAAGACCAATACGGAAGGTAAAGTGTTACCTATAGAGTTTAATTGATAGAAAGGTCACCATTAAAGATAAGGAATTATTTTTAAAGAAACATTCTTACTAATCAATACGCTTAAATTCATTTAGATTTACTTGCTTGTTTTATCTATGAGCTATGGTATGGCAAATAGATGTCAAAACCACTTTCTTTAAATGGAAACAACAAATGATTATGTATATGACATAATTTAAAGGTTTCTACATCTTGTATTCCAATAAAGCAAATTTCTAAAAGTCGTATCATTCATTTTGATGAGATAATGAAAGAGTTTGATTTTATCAAAAGTATGGATAGCCTTATATATATATATATATATATATATATATATATATATATATATATATGACTTAGTGGGAGTTATGGTTATTTTCATACGTCATATATAATTGACATATGATACATGAGAAGGGTATACCTATGCTCTAGAATTATAAGTATGGCTATCTAAGATTTTCTTCATAATATAAAAGAGAAGCAATCTTCCTTTAGAGTAAAGATCTATGTTGATAGATATGATTGCTTGAGTTTTTTAAATACTTAAGTAAGATGCTAAAGATGTTTAGCATAGAGTAATTTAAGAAGGAGTTTTATCTATATTGTATAGAATAATCCTTTCACTGTACTAAACTCATTATCTCCTTTGGCGCACGAAGAGTTTAAAATTGGAAGTTTAAGAATATGGTTGTAAACAATCTTACAAAGATGATTTGCAAGTAATTATGCATATATTCATAATATTGGTATTGTGTGCTGAAAGAGTTTCAAGCAAAGCATAACTAAAGTTTTTACAATTAAACCTTAACAATTGCTACTTGAGAAGTAGCGAAAGGAAGCATTTGTATCTAAAAGTTTAGATATGAGTTTGGACTGGTTCCCTTTATTAGAAGTCCTTCAATTTGTGTTCTGACTACAATAGAAATTTGTTCTAACAAGGAAAACAAATTCTCGTCATAGATACACAAACTTGTTAAGCTGGTTCCAGATAATTTAGTCTCGTCATAGATACACAGACTTGTTAAGGTAGTTCAAGATAATTTGGTGAAATCACTGATAGGAAATAACAGTGAAAATTAAAAGAGTACCCATAGATGACAATATAGTTGATCCGTTTACTAAAACCTATCTTAAAGAAAATATGATAGTTATGTTAGTTTATTTGGTCTTTGACTTATGAGTGATTGACTTTAGTGTAAGTGGGAGATTGTTAGTGTGTGTACCCTAAAGTCAATAAATGTCTAGGGTTTAATATACACTTTAACTATTTATATAATAATAAATGATATCTTTATCATATTGATCACTTGTATATTTATATAAATATGATAAAACATTTCGAATAAATCTAATTGATGAAATCATAAGAGTTATGATGGTGAGATTTATTCAATTATAAATAAGGTTTATTCTTAAATATCTCTAATCAAAGTATTAGCAAGAAAGGGTATTGTTAATATGGTTAGACTAGCATGTACTATACCGCTTCTATATGAGAAGTAGTAGGCCTCATTTATTATGGTATGTGAGACACCTAAACAAATATATGGGTGATTAATGATATGATCAAATTCACTAGATTGATTGCATAGAAATATCCTTTAAGTGCCGAAGGATTAATCTTTAAATGACGTTTGTGTAAGTCATCTTCCGACTTATGGTTATCATAGTATCTTGAATATGGATAGTTATACTTCATTTGCTATATGGTTGCTCCCAAAATGGGGAATGCTTACATTATTAACAAACGGGTGTATACTTGAAATATGGAAAGATAGTAAATACCCTATAAGGATTTACCACCTCTAATGGAAGAGGAGTTATCTCATGTCTGGCCACTTGTAAAAGTATAACTCGAAAATCTTAGTACTAAGTGGAAGAGTTTTAGAAAGTGTTTTTAAGTACTTCTTTATTAGAGTTATATTTTGGAACAAGAAAAGAGCATTAATCACATAATAGAATAGGAGCAACTTATGCCAAGATTAATGTGAGACAAGTATGGTAAAAGAATATTAGTTACATGGTAAACGTTCACTGAAAGGTGAAGTCATCCATTTGACTTTTCTCATTACTTGGGTGGTCATGTGCATTGTTAGATGCCAATATTGATCTATAAGTATGAGTTAATTGATTGGTAGAACCAACGGTAAATTAAAAGGAGTTTTAATTTATCTAGTTCTTATTTATTAAGAATTATAACTCATACTTATTGTTAATGTATATGAGAACCTAATGTGTTACACACGTTAAGAACTTTTTTAGTTGGATTAAATTAATTTCAAGTGGGGACTTGATAGATAAGTTTTTATATCTTATAGTTTAATTTGTGAGATAAATTAAACTTGAAGGACTTATAGTGCAAATAAATTTAAGTCTTCCAAATAAAAGAGTTGTATTAGAACAAGAAAGTTAAATTCTATTGGAAACTGGTTTTAAGTTTCCTTAAGGATTTGATAACTTATTTGTCAATAAATACTAACTAAACTTTTGCTAGCAAGACTAATCAACACACAAATTGTCTTATGAGATTTTTGAAAAAAATTTTTGAGAGAAAAATACCCAAAATTCATCCAAGAAAATAAGGAAAAAATCGCATGTTTTATTTCTCATGTTGGAACGAGCTTTTCATGGTGAAAATTAGGGACTTCTCAATTGACTGGTGTGTGATTGTCTTGACAATAGTTAGTACTAATCTAGTTTAAACTAATTCGACCTTAGAGGTTCTAATTAAAAAGATTCGTGTGGATCACAGTTAGAGACCGGATGTGTGTGCGGTTACGTGGATCTATTTTTTGAAATAACTCTATATTATATGGATTTAATCAAAGGACGATCTACTAAAATGAATCCAAATTTTAAATTTTCGCTGCGTTTATCTCTTTGATTCCTTACAAATGGCCCGAGTCTACTCGAACTCAGATGATTTGGCGAGCTAGGTCCTAACCATCAGCAATTCGAGATCCATTTACATTCTAAATATCTTTTGCAACACTTTAAAACAGGCAATAGAACACAATGATACTATTATATCGTACAAGAACATCAGGCTCAAGGCATCCTCAGGCATCACATGAGGCCCCAATGCCTAGTATAATTTAAACCAAAAATTTATTGATGAATCTCAAAGTGGCGAATGATTCCAAATTAGCCATTAGCGATACCTCCATTTTCTTTCGCCTCTTTAGCCAGGATTTCTGTACTTTTTACCTCACCAATTGTGTCCTTTCTTCCTTTCTCTTTCTTCTCCTCTTCCTTATCAGCTCCTAGCTTTTCTTCTTTCTCAGCCTTTATTTTTGCTTCTTCCTCCGCCTTCAATCTTGCATCTTCCTTGGCTTGCTCAAGTGCTTTAATCAATCTCTCCAAACAAAAATCAGCACCCTCAGCACTTGACTTTGGCATCAAATTTTCTGCAACATCAGCAGGGGTCACATTGGTTTCCTCCAGTAAGAGGCCAACTTGCACAAACAAATAGTGTGATTCAATATTCAAGTAGTTCTTTGCTAGTGCCTTGAAAGCTTCAAACCCGCAATAAGATAATTCTATGTGCTTATCCATCCTCCCTCTTCGAATCAAAGCAGGATCAAGCTTCTCAACATGATTAGTTGTGAAAACAATAAGCCTTTCTTCACCGCAAGCAGACCACAGCCCATCAATGAAGTTTAGAAGTCCTGAAAGAGTGACTTGGCTGTTCTTATTTTCGTCCATTTGCTTCATCAGCTTTTTTTCTGCTGAATCTTTACGTTCCTTTTCATCTTCTATTTTCTCATGTTTCTTCTCCCTTTGTCCTGTCAGGTCAAGCGAACAATCAATATCTTCTATTACTATGATAGATTTGCTGGATGTATCTATTAGCAATCTCCGCAGCTCCGTGTTGTCCTTGACTGCTGTTAATTCTAGATCATACACATCATAATTCAGAAGATTGGCCATGGCAGCGATCATGGTTGACTTGCCCGTTCCTGGAGGGCCATAAAGGAGATAACCACGTTTCCATGCCTTGCCGATCTGTGCATAATAGTCTTTCGCCTTCGTAAACGTGATCAGATCATCGATGATTTCTTGCTTCTTGTTTGGGTCCGTAGCCAAAGTGCCAAATGTAGCTGGATGCCCAAAAACTACGTGGCTCCACAGGCTCGTCTTGTATCCATTCCAATTCTCACTCTTATTGTTAGTATACAGCTTCCTTTGCCTCTCTCTGACAGCAATATCCTTTCCTTCATCTAGAACATGTTTCAAATAGTTTTTTGTGATGATTTCTCGATGTCTTTTGTGAAAAGTAAGCATGAAGTACCTCTTCTCATCTTCTCTGGGATAAATTGAGATGGACTGCCTGTTGGGAATGTCTTGACTTGAACTCCACCAAAGCTTGATGCCTTTGTACTCATCGTTGACTTCCTCATGGTCCTCCATACTAAGGACAACAGATTCAAAATCTTGGACAACATTGGCTTTCAGTCTCCTTGCCTGCTTGGAAGAATTCTTATCAAGATACCTTTCGATGGCTATATAGGCTTTACTACGCTCAAAGCCGTCACCTTGGTATTCAGGAAATCTAATTTGGATGTAAGGGTAGATAAAACTTTTGATTTTCTGGCCATACCGAATAATTTGACCGTTGAGTTCGTGGGGGAAATAGTTTTGGTACATAGCCCAAAGAAACATTATTGTTGCCATAGCAGAGCCTAGGCTCCCCCACATCTCTCCCATGGTCATCATCGATATCTTCCTTCACAACTCCTGAATATTGAAATGTTGATAAGTTGTGATAGTATTGTTTCCCAATTTCCACCTTCTGTTGAGTAGTGCTCCAATGAGTTTTCTTATATTTCCTGCTAAGTCCTTGACTGGTTCTTTGAAGCTGCGTTATTTCTTACTTTACGTAACTTTTTGACTTTTCTCCCTTCTTGAAGGAAATGGACATTTTGTCCTTCTAAGATAGTTGTGTTAAATTGATAATCTCCTTCTGACAATTAAATTACTCGCAACTAGAGATGTATCACAATCCAATTATGTTAATCCGCGCAAACCCGTCCATTAAAAATTCACCCAAACCCCCCCCCCCAATTGACTTTAAATGGGTACCCAATTATACTCATTTAATTGATGGATAATAGATTGATTCGACTCACCCATTTAACTCATTTACAAATAATTATACATTTAAACTCAAATTTTAATAACTATTAAGGAGATAAATTTAAATTTTCAACCAATATAATAACAATAAAATGCCGTTATTTTCTGTCAAACAACATGTGAAAATTTTTTTAAAAAATAAGTAATATTTCAAGTGAATCATAAATAGATAATTCGGTATACCCATAACCATTTATTAAATGAGTATAAATGGGTTACAAGTACCCTTTTATTTAGATGCCATTTATATTCATTATCCAATTATGACTTATCTAAATTCACTCAAATTACTGATTTTGACACCTTTACTTGCAACCAAAATTAGATAGTATATGCTTTACCTTGAATTACTGATGCCATAATTAATTGCATTGAACAATGAATGTACACTGACTTCGATTTGGTCATACTATAGTTTTATTAAACTCTATATATCTCAAGGCTTCATGCTCATCAACGAAGAAGACTGAGACATTGCCATCTCTAGCAGAGCAAAGGGATTAAGAAAGGCACGCTTGATATTTTTTGCATGAGGACTGAGGGAAGTGTTTACTACTACCAAATGTTTGACATCATCGTAGTGCGTCATGGGTGGTTGAGGGGTCTTTAGCAGTTCATAAAAAATGGTACCGCGTGAGCAGGTCAGTCAACTTATTAAAGTTTATTGGCCGTCTTAAAAATTAAGCATTAAAATTTACACCAGTCAGAAAGTATGTATACACACGTTTCTAATTTAATCAACGACACCAATGCTGTTGAGAATTATTCAGCTGGGAACAATAAAATCAATTTGTTACTTTATGAATCGTGTGACCTTTGATCTTTCGAAAATCTCCAACAAACCATGTTTGGTCCTCTGA
Organism: Gardenia jasminoides; assembly: GCA_013103745.1. NCBI lineage: Eukaryota > Viridiplantae > Streptophyta > Magnoliopsida > Gentianales > Rubiaceae > Gardenia > Gardenia jasminoides. Next base: position 21,743,757 of record CM023105.1, read on the forward strand.
CTTTAATTTGAGACTATTCCGTCCATAAATTTTAGGATTTAGCCAATTTCACTTTTCCTCTTTAATTTGAGGTTTCGTTTGGATTGAGCGATTTAGCGAAAGAATTGAAATCCTCTCAAATTCCCCTAATTATTTAGATTATTTAAATTTGAATTTGTAAATTATAAATTATTATAGTGTTTAAATGTATTTTAATATGATGAATTATAAATTCAAAAGTCTCTTAAATAATCCAAACAATTAGAGCAATTTGGATGAATTTCAAATTTTTCATCAAATCCCCCAATCCAAATGTAACCGAAAAGAATATCATCCGTTAACTTTTATTATTGGATTAATTTGGTCATCTTTGTCTACCTTTTATTATTGAGTTAATTTTATCTTTGGCTAACTTGATTGAGGTGTACATAGGAGCTCCAATAGGATTGCAGACTTCCATTCTAAACTTTTTAAGTAGTTCCTATGACAGTCTCACCTCCCCCTAAGGCGAACCAAAAGATTCAGCAGACTATCTGCCCAACTCTCATCAGGACTCAATACAATCCACAAATCCTCTGCGGGAAAATACTTAAACGTCCATCCGAAACAGCATAACCTTGAATGTATTTCACTATAACATTTACATATCTCCAAAAATAATTACATAAACTCGATACAAAAGATCGAGCATTGGAGTTCAACTTAAATACATTGGCATTTCCCAAAAGTAAAAGGGTTATAGGCATTTATACCAAACAAACAAACTTAAATTCCCAAAATGACCTAACGCTATCCTTGAACACTTTTAGCCTCGAATCCTATTAAGGAAAACAAATACGTGGCATGAGTTTACACCCAGTAAGTATTCCAAGAAATCAAGCAAAATATGAGCAACACAAAATTTAACATGTTAACACGTAATTCAAAACACACAACTCCAAGTATAACTATAACCAAATTCAGAAAACAAGTAATAAGGTAAGGTACATAGTGAGCGATAAACGATAACATTAATTCAAGCATGCAATTACTCATTCAAGTAAATCAAATAATAAATAATAAATGAGATATCAAAAGGATGCGAGACTCACTGGGAGCCATTTTCCACCTTATAATTTCCAATAAACAATCCCCTACATTTTTTTCATTTTATAACCTTCGAACTCCCACCTTATGACCTCCAAAATGATAAACAATCCCCTAAATTTACTTTCACCATATGTCCTTCAAAATGATAAACAATCCCCAAAATTTAACATTAGATATTATACTCAGGGCCTTTCGGTGAAGAGTTTTGAGCTTTGCACTTAACATTGATAAGTTATGAACCTAGAGCTGTCCAGCTAATCCGACCTCACAATTGGCGGGTCTCGGATAAGGTTCCAGCAAAGGGTTGAGCTCAGTTTAGCCGATGCGATAAAGTACACATTAGGCCTACATTCATGCACATCTAACACTCAACCATTCATTGTGAACAAGCAATTATTGAAAACTAAATAAATTAACGAGCCAAGGGAAATCACAATAACATGACACTCATTAGTATGTCAATCAAATGAGCATTTTAAACAAATAATAGCATTTACTCAAGTAACATGCATCATCAAGCAAACATGCATTGGAACACCTATCACTTTTAATCCAATCAACTTTATATGTGTGACCTCGGGTCACCTTCGTGCTCACGTTCAAGTCCTAAGACCAAGCAAGTAGAAAACATCAAGGGTCACTACCTCAAGTCAAATAATGAACTTCCAAGTCTCACCCTAGAGCCATTAACATTTTCAGCTTTTCTTTCTCCAAAACCCTCCAAACACACAACATTTCAAGTTCAAATCAAGGGGGAAATCTAGGTGCATACTAGACCAAAGGTTCAAGGAAAATATGGGACAAAATGCCTCGCTTATAGCTACAAATTCGAGCATAAAATTGTCCAAAACAGTCCAAGTTTTTCAGCACTGGCGGCTTTTTTTGAAAAAGCATAACATGAGTTCTATAGGTCAAAAATTATAAAACCTACACTATTGGAACATACCCAAAAGACTAAAAATCTCTAGAAGACATTTTTGTAAAATTCAGCTTATAGGCAAGTCAAATTTTAGGTCAAATCCATTGCTACCACAAATCTCAAACAGAATAGGTCATGATTTTCAGCAAAATTTGCAAATTTTCTGGTACTGATAGAAAGTGAACCAGGCCCTGACATTTATACCATTGAAATATCTTTGAACTAGTTGCGAATGCAACAAACGGAACTAAATTTTGATTTTCCTACACCAAGTTATAGCTGTTTTTCCAAAACTGCTCAGTGAAACCTGCGAAAATTTCCAGGTTTGCTATAATCTGAAGATATGAAACTTTTACCATTAAAACTTCATAATTTTGGTTCTAATCCAACATACACTTTAAGTTTAAAGTCTTAGAACATGTTTTGAGCAAAATTTAGCCAAAAAGTCATCATAAAAGTTGAAATCAAAGCTGAAATTCTTCACCCCTATTTTCGGCTAACATGCAAAAATTTCCATCAATAACTTCCAAACACTTTCCTTGACAAACCTCATCAGTCTCATTTCACACTTCATAGAAAGGCTACAATAACTCAAGAGATTTGGCCTCCAATTTCAACAAGAATATCACCAATTTATGCTTAACACTTAACCTTAAATTTCAACTCAAGCAACCAAGCATCACTTTCCATAATCATAACTTGGAGAGCTACTTCAAGATTTAATCACAACCAAATGATCAACTCACTAAACAAGGGAATAAAGAAAAGAAATAGTTTAGCAATTACCTTTCTTGGTTCCTCTAAGCAAGAAGAAAATGACCACAAACTGTGAGGGTCTCAAAATTTATTATATTAAATATTGCTAATATTTTTTATTTTAAATATTGTTAATATTTATTATTTTAAATATTGTTAATATCATTATTAATTCGTTTGATTATTTTAATGTCGTAACTAAACATATTTTCTTTCAGGAAATTTAAATGGAAATTCATTTTTATTTTTTTGAAACCCAATTTTTATTTTGCACTTATTTCCTCATTGATTTTCAACATTCTGTTTATTTTATTTTAAAACTCGCCCATTTTGCGTCAATTAGTGAGAAAATGAGAAAACACGTTTTTCAAGGTAAAAATTCGGGCTGTGAGTGAAGTAGCGATGGAAAGTAAGGATGATCACTCGTAGGTTAGGAATGCAATCAAGTGACTAGAAGTGAATTATTAGAGGTGAGATTAAGTAGGGTTTTGAAACCTTAAAACTAGTTGGACAAATTTTCCAAAAATTAGGATTTTAATCTTGCGATTGCTTTACCTATTTAATTTCCTCCCAATCACTTCAAATACCTTTCCTTTTCTCCTTAAATCAGCCGAGCACCCCTTTCATTTTCTAGCCAAATTAATCACTTCATTTCCCTCCAAATTAAGTTTTAAGACAAGAAAGTTAGCATGAGACAACAACCCCTAAATTGAGGTTTTATGTCTTGTCAAAATTTTGTGTCAAGACAACAAAGTCTTCCCTTCTTCCTCTTCCATTTTCAGCCGGTCACTTCTCCTCTTCTTCCTTAGAAAAAATAGCTTTTCATTTCCTCTCGATTTCAGCCGGCCTTGTTTCTCCATCTTCCTCTCAAAATAAGCCCTTCATTTCCTTGCAAAACACTTGCCTAGAAGACTTGAAGCCTTGGAGTACTTGAAGGGGAGGGTTGGCCGAATCTTAGTGGTGGAAAGGGGAGCTTTGGGTAGTGGATTTTGGACTTCCTAACCTTGCTCAAGCAACTAGAAGAAGAGGTAATCTTCCTACCCTAAAGATGAGAGCTTTAAGTTTGATTGTTGAAGCTAAATTGTTGAAGTTTCTTGGGTTGTATTTGTTGGCTATGATTGTTGAGTGGGCTCTTGGAATACCACAAGTATGTGAATTCATTTCTTAGCATGAAAATGGTGAAATGTGTGTGTATATGTTGGGATTTGTGGTTGAAATTAGAGGAGAAACCTCAAAGGGAAAAACCGAGAAAGAGAGGAGAAAATGGAGGGTTAAAATTGCTATTTTTCCTTTGATTTTTGTGGCTGCATTTTGTAAGCTTAAGGGGCTGATTCTAATGCTTAAATGATGAACTTTAAGTTGTTAATTTCCTCTGCAAATAAGCCCCTCAAAATATATAGTAAGAATAGCAAGGGAAAATTCTGTTTTAGAAGCTTTAGTGTTGGCTGAAAATCTTGCTATGTTTCCCCTGTTTTGTGGCTGCGTTTTTGCAAGCTTAAAGACTAAATGTAATGCTTAAATGTTGAGGTTTAAATTGTTAATGTTTCCCACAAAAAAGCCCTCTAAAAATTGTGGTAATAATGGTTGTTGAATTGGAGTCAAAAATCTGGAATGTAGGAGGACATGCTGTCCGAATTCTTGAATTGTTTTAATGCTAGGATTTGATCTAAACTTGTATCAATTTTGACCATTATTAGGTTTAGGAAGGTTAAAACTATCTTGGTTTCGAAAATGGGGTCATTTGGTGGTAGTTTAGATATGTTAGAAGTGATGAGAAGAAGAGGAGCAAAACTTTTCAGATTTGAAGCAATGTTGTCGAGTCCACTTTGGGCATTAAAAACACTGACTTCCCATTATATTTTTTCGATAAATTTTGGTGTGGACATAAAATATATATGATAGAGTTAGTGTACCAAATTTGGTGAATTTTGAGTGAGAATTCGTCACGCATTTGAAGCTCCAAATACTGCTTAGTAAATCTGGATTTCAGAAAACGCAGGATTTTGAACCTGCCTTGTTTGAACAGTTATAATTTCTTGCTCGAGAGTCAGAATCGAGTGCTATCAGTGGAGTTTGAAACTTGTTATATAGGGATTTAAATTGTGTAAATTTTAGAGGCCAATTTGTTTTCTACAATTTCTGGTGAATTTCCAAAGTGAGCTGGAAAACCAGCCTGAGCTATTCTGTTTTGTACTATAGCTGAACTTAACACGAAAATATGGGTAGTTTTTGTCCAAAATTTTATCATGGTACCTTCAACAAAGTTTTAGAACATTAAATGAGGTTTCTAACGGTACCAAGCTGTGAAATTTGAACTTATACAACTCAAGTTACGATTTTCCAAAGATTTCTGTTTAAATTGGAAGTTATCGAACTTGAATTTTTCTTGAACGAGATTTAATCTGTGAACCAGAAAACTTATTTCCGTTGTTCTTTAATTGTTTTAGGAAGTGGTGCTATTTTGCAAAGTGATCAAAACTTGAACTCCGAGACCTACTTTGTTGGTGAGTTTCCAATGCATGTTATTCGCTTTGATTGAATGTTTTGTGTGAACGTGTTAATGCGTGAAATTTGGAAGTGTTAAACCACTCACTTAAGGAGGGTATACTTTATTGCTCTCTTTTAAGTAGAGTAGGTGACCTAAATGTTTTGCATGAATATATACACACTAGTGGAGAAAGTGTGTATAAAGTGTTTATAAAACTACTCTTGGCCGCGTCCCTTGAGTAGTAAGTGTTAAGTATTAGGATTGCGGGCCCGATAAAGGAGGATGTTCGGTGGAAAGAAAAGGTTGTAAAGAGTCGTCTACATGGTTTGGAAAGTCGACGGAGTGTCGACTACATGAATTGAACGTACGAAGTGGACCTGAGCTCCTGAGAGCTCCCGTATCCTACTTGTGTGTTTTTGTGTTTCCTTTACTTGTTTTAAATATGTTATTTATTTCGCTTTACGCCTGTGCATGTTCTTTTGGAAATTCACGAGCTTTTAGTACACCCCCGTTCCCCTTTGTTTTTCCTTAACAGGTGACGAGAATCCAGGGACCTAGATCGGTCTAGTACTTGATTTTTTGGTATTTTGTCCCGAGTGTGGAAGAGGGATTGTATATTCTTATGATTTTGTATATTTTAACTCATGGGGATGTATTAGATTATGGATCGAGGCTTTAAGTGCTTTTGAATTTAACAATCGTATTTCAAGCTTAAATGTCAAATTTTAGAGTTTCTTATCTCTCTCCTAATGTGAACTTTAGAATTTATCCTTTGGAGTTAGTACTTTCGAATGCTCGAGTCCTAACGAGAGTCAGGCAGGCAGCCTGCCAACCCCTTTGGTTAGCCTTAGGGGGAAGTGGGGCTGTCACAGGTGGTATCAGATCTTAGGATTCAGATCGCTGTAGTGTATCCTAGGCTTAAAATTGTTTAGGATACCGGCCTGTGGTGCTAGAGTGTTTCTTGATTGAAAAGATGAGCTTGATACTCGATGACTGGAGGAGAGAAATGGAAAAACTAATAGGAATTGATATGGAGGGACTAAGACTTTAATTCTGGATGTGTGCTAGTAAGAGATCTTCTTAAGAGTGTGAATAACTATAACCCCTTCTAATTGTGGTTGGTGTTGAATCGAGAGCTCTCTATTGTGGCTAGTACTTAAGGAATCTTAGACCGGGGAGATATTAAACTTCTAGTGAACCAATTGATGGATGATTAAGAGATACACCTACCCGAATGCTGTGGTGTTATCTCTTGACGACGAGCGTCAGGAGTTGGTGGATGCTAATGTGGCTCTTCAGGAGGAGGTTGCGGCGATGGGGGATGTCCTGACATATCATCAAGGCCAGATTCTGGATTTGGAGACTCGGGTTGAGATACTAGAGGCTCGGGTTGAGGGTGAGCGCGAGAGGGCTAGGGCCGCCCATGATCAAGTTCAGAGGTTCAGGACCCGACTTACTAGGGTAGCTGATGAGATTCAGGATCGGACTGCGAGGATTGTAGCTGACACCACTGCTCTGGTTGATGAGGTGGCCGCGGTGAACGTGAGTGCATTTGTCGAGGAGCCTTTAGAGGAGGATTCTTCTGAGGAGGAGCCTTTTGAGTATGAGCTAGTTGAAGAGGACCCCTCTGAGGAGGTCGAGCCTGTTGAGAAGGATTTGTCCGAGGAGACCCCTTCTGGTGGTCCTGCGGAGGATTAGGGTAGTCGTACTTGAGGAATTAGGGTTTTATTAACCCCCTTTTTGTAAAGAGAAACCACTAGAATGATTCTCGTCTCTGTGGGTGCATGTTTATTTACCGTTTTCACTATTGTATTTTTGCGTAGTGAAATGGCTGTGAAAGCGACTTTTGTGTGCTCTTTTGTAATAAACATGCCACCGTGATGTACTTAACTCTCTCGGTATATATATGTATGGAAATTTGGTCGGTTCTAGAAAATTCTCTCGTTAGTTCCAAAATTTAATTTGTTAATTGCTTATTTTATTTTGTGTTGTTTTATTTTATTCTATTCTATTTTATTATATTTCATTTTTGTGTCTTCTTTTTAAAATATCTACCTTCTATAAAGATTATGGACGGTAGACGAGGCCGAGACCGAGATCGAGGCCAAGAGCGAAAGGCTAGGGAACCCCAAAACATGGGAGATAAGCAAGAGTCGAAATTGAGGGTTAGTGAATAAGGGTAAAGAAGTTAAGTGCGAAAGAGGCGAACTAATGAATAAGATAAGATTTCACTAGAGTTTCAAGTAATAGGAGGGTGACAATTGGCATCGCCTCCGCCACTCATTCCTTACAAGATGTCAATTAATTTTCATTCCACCATTTCATTTCGCAAGAGAAAACTAGAGAGAGAAAGAGAGTCTTGCTTCATATTTTATCTTCATTCTTGCTTTCATCTTTCAAGAAAATCACCAACACGAATTTCCATTCTCTTCCTTCCTTGTAGCCGGTCCTATAGAGATGAGAGAGACGAGATTTTTCAGCAATTTTCTTCACCTTGTACTCTTTTCTAGCCGGTTCTTCAAGCTCCAAATAGAGGAGGAAGATTTCATTTGTTCTTTCATAAATTTGCTCCAAGACCACTCCCCCATCCAACTTCACTTGCCCTTGATTAAGTTCAAGAGAAAGGTAAATCCTGTGGCGAATCTTGGAGGTCTAAGACTTATCTTGACTAGGGTTGAAACTATGCTAGCGGGAAGAGCTTGAACTCAGTAGACCTATAAGTTTTACGGTTTAAATCTAATGATTTATGACTAGATGAGCTTAGGTTATTAAAAGGATCTCTTGAAAGCCCAAGTACCAGGTTAGATGACTTGAAGATTTTCCATACTTTGTAGTGTAAACTTGTTAGTGAATCTTAATGGTTAATAGCTTGATATATGTTGATTGTTATGCATTATGGTTATTTCATGAGATTGATGAACTATAGTTGTGAGATTGATGCGAGAATCTTGGTGGAATCTCTAGAAATACCCCCCCCTTGCTGGCCGAATCCGCTCAGCTACCTTTAGCCCTATTTTCTTGCAAATTCTTGGTAAAATGTTGCTCAATAATCTTTGTTCAATGTTGACTTTTAAATGCAAATTTGGAAGTTAAACCGGGATAATTTCTTGAACTTCGTTTTGCTAGATATCTCATCTGGGAGCATTGCACAATTTTAGAAAAATTTTGATATCGCGGCGTAAAATAAAATTTCAATTTGGGTTTTGTTTGTTAGATTTGAAACTAGACAAGAGCTTTTTCAACCTTGTAAATTTTAAATTTTTGCTCAATCTCCATAAGCACCAATAGTTTTCAAAATTCACTAAAATGTCAAACCTGATCTGTTTTTCTACTTGCTAAAGCTATAACTTGAGGTCAAATTTATCCTATTTACGAATTGAGTCTTGAGAAAATGTCTTTTGAACGGTTGTAGTACTTTGAGTCTATTTTCCAATGGTATACAGCTGGTAATTTTCGATTTATGGATATGTAACTTAGAATATGATTTTTCAAGTAACATTGCGTAAAGTTGGAATTTTCTGGTTTGAATGAAAAGTGTTCTTTTAAAACTTATGACTTTACTTTGGAAATGCTGATTGGATCCGAGTTTGATTTCATGGATGAAAAAAAAAAGAGAGAGGTCTCCTCTTTTAAATGATGGTTTTCGAAAGCTTTGATTTCCTCTTTAGGTGTTATAGTAGTCGTTTAAGTGTGTGGTTCTCCTTTTCAATTAAGTACTGTGATGGTTTAAGGAAATTAATTGGAGATGGTTCACTTTGGTGGACGTTAGATGTAATTGCCTCATGTGCTCAAGGTAACTTCTAGGAAACTTCCGAAGCAGAAAAGTAAAAGACTTGAGAATTAAGAAAATCCCTTTGGTTAAAACTCTTTGGAGAAATCACGATGTCGAGGAGGCAACTTGGGAAGTGGAAGAAGAAATGCAGAAAAAGTATCCAGAATTATTTGTTTAACAAGGTGAGAATTTTGAGGACAAAATTCCTTTAAGGGGGGAAGGATGTGAGGGTCTCAAAATTTATTATATTAAATATTGCTAATATTTATTATTTTAAATAATGTTAATATTTATTATTTTAAATATTGTTAATATTATCATTAATTCATTTGATTATTTTAATGTCGTAACCAAACATATTTTCTTTCAGGATGTCACAATCCGACGTTCTCAAAGGCAGTGACAATGCATGCTTTGGCCTCTATTGTAATATTCATCTTTCCCTCTGAAAATCTATGCTCTTAATTCCAAATAATCTGATGTGAAATTGCTTGAACCTTTATCACCAACTGAGCTTGATGTTGCCTTATTCCTCCTCGAATGCATTTCATAGCACTAATCTACTGAGCAATTAAGGAATTTGGTTGTTTGGCAGAATTTGGGAAGAGCCCTAGTTTTAGATTTCCTATGTTCTTCAATATTTGGTTTGGGTTAAAATGTTTTGACTAGATTTATCAAGATTTATTACTGCCGAAAAGCAAAGTTTCAAAAATATCTCTTTATGGACGTAAAATTAGAAGTCAGTCGGCTCTTGGGTGGTGGCACCACCGCGTAGATCTTTAATTGGACCCAATAATTGAGCTAAAAGTTTACATTGGCATAAAATAAAAATTTGGAATGAAATTGGCTTTAGATAAAGAGGTTAGGGACTAAATTAGCAATTTACCCTTCTTTTAACTTCCTACCCGGTTGAACCAGAGATAGGGCTGAAATCGAGTAGAGTCGAGATCGAGTATCTCTATACTCGAGCTCGAACTCAACTCAAACCAGCAGAACTCGAGTTTAATTGAGTAATTAGTAAAGATACTCGAATTTGACTTGAAAGAGCATCAGAAATACTCGAACTCGACTCGATTGAATTTGAAATGTTTTTTGAGCTCGATTTCGAGCTCGAGTACTCGACTATTCGAGTTCGATTACTACCCAATTTTCTTTTTTCTTTTCTATTTTTATTTTATTTTTCAATTAAAATTACTTATTCACCCTCGAATAACATTATAACATAACAAGAGAAACTTGTAAATATTATAACTAACATACCTAAAAGAGTAAATTAATAATTAATAAATATATGTTAATTATATATATATATATATCGAGTTCGAATAGTTCGTCGAACTCACGAGTTTACTTATTTTATATTTGAACTTGACTTGCTAACTCAAGCAAGTAGCTCGAGGTCGAGCTCGAACTCAGTTTTGGCTGAACTCGAGTCAGACTACTAGCTCGAGTCAAACTAGGCGGTTGAGTTACACCCCTAACCAGAGATCAGTAAACCGGTGCCCTAAGCGGCCGAGTTCACTAACTGTAGCAGTAAATATCTCGTCTGCAAATTTTGGTGGCAGCAAATGGGGGCAGAGGCGAATTCCGCTGACGTCACTCCACCTGAAACCATCACCTCCGACGACGTTGACGCCTTGCTTGAGGTACTCTTTCTCTTTTTCCCTCCATCTGTATATGTGTTTGACGGTGGCCGCTGTAAGCGGGAGACATATGCGCTTGTATGTATTGCTAGGTCATCATAAAAGACGAGTTCATTGAAAATTCGGTATAATTTGAAAAGTTCTGATTGGAAATTTGATGTAGACTCTTGGTTGTTCTCTATATTCCAGATTTAAGTGGTTCCGTTAGTAGTTGCTGCAGCATGTATTTGACGAGATTGGTGTGATTCTTGATTCTTTGATGGAATATGCAAAGGGAAAATTAGTATAATTGGAAGAGCTCGGGGAATGATTAATAACGAGGGTACAATGTTGGACTATACATTATGAAGGGTAACTGGTTATGTATTTTTGTACGAAATCCCTGGATGCAAAAAAATGCACATCTCAGACAGATGTTAGAAGAAATACCTTGCATAGAATACTCCATGGCTTCTATATTGAATGAGCCACTTAGTATGCCCTTTCTACGAGTTTTTTAAATACCGGAACCCAGTCATGTAATGCTGGTGACGGATGAGGTATGCGAAATTGCAGATTTCTCACTTTTAAATTACATTTACCATTTGCTTTTTTGGTTATTCTGAGCAATAAAGGTTGCTCATCAAGAGATCGTCTTTCCTATGGTATTTTTGTTTATTACAGAAACTAGCAAGGGGGTTAAAATGAAAGGACGGGCTAGACTTTATGGTGTATATTTGGATGCAAAGAAACTAAAATCTTTTATGGAACGTTTCTTTTTTTTTTTAATCGGTTATTTAGTGTTTTTTATTATCTTCCAAAATCTCTCAACATGGAACATTATGTGATTGGCATCCGATAGACTGACATACCAAGTTGATTTGTTCAGGTTGCTGTTAGTTGTTTATCTACTAGGACTGGCTTCTTTTTGAGCTTATCCTACATTATAGTCCAACTCTGAATTTTTCACCTAATAAGATAGGAAGGAAAGTTAGTGGTATTGTTCAATAGTGGTTGGTGTATTGATGTTGACAGAAACGAAACTACTTCTTTAGATATTTTTAAATATATGAAACTTGAGTGCTAATTTAAAGTGTGGTTTTTCGGACCTTAGGATACACGTTTCACTGGCTTATGTGTTTACATAATTTAATTAACAAGTTGGACTGTTGCCTTCTTTTTCCATGAGGTAGATGATCTCAAAAGAGTCTTAATATTGAGCAATGTCGAAATTTCATGGAAGCATTTTGTTTTTTGGTTTTTTTTTTCATGTTGCTGCCTGGAGTTGAAGATTTACAGATCAGTTTGTGTGCTATTTTCTTATTGTCTGGGATAATAGTGGCTTGCTTCAATAGTAGGGAAGAGAGGAGTTTTTATTCCTAAACTTCTTTCTTCTTTGTGGTGGTTAATAGTTGAGCTCCTATAAATGCTTTTAATGTAGAGATCTGTGAAACTTTACTAAACAAATGGCTTTAACATCAAATGAGTGAAAATTTTCTGTAAATAGTTGAGTATCGATGACTGGCCAAAATATAGGCCTTTTGATCTACTGTGCATTGTAGTAAAGTCCCATTGGCTTCTTGAGTGAGTTCATACTATGAAAACTATCTTTTAGTGTTTTTCATGACTGGCAAAAGTACAGGTTGTTGTCTTTTGCTAAAACTTTAGGGCAGATTCCAAATTATGTGGCTGATTTTCTTTTACTTGAGAATCACACATTTGAATTAAGTCAGTATGCTGTACCTTAGTGTAGAGTTTGAGAACAAACCTCTGGCAGTTGTATTGTATGGCAGAACAAAGTTGGTGCAATTGATTCATTCAGTTATTTTTAATGAGAATTACTGTGATTTGTCTTTTCTGATTTGGTAATAAATACAGAAAAGAAAGGAACAAGCCACCAATAAAACACCACTTGAGTGTGAATGAGATGCATCCAAACTATATAGTTTGACTGGAGAAATCACACCACACTTCCCATGGGCTTGCATTCACACTGTTTTTTCTCTGGTCAGAATGTATTCCTGACAGACACTGAATTTCTGCCTTTTGTATGGCGAGTATACTACCCCAATCTGTGTTCTATCAGAACAGAAATTATGTGCTACGCTTCTGTAACACTTTACATGCCAGGATTCGTTTCTAAAAGAAATTTAGCTAGCAAACTCCAAATAACTTATTTCACCACTCATTAACTTTTTGCTGGCTACACCTAATTTATTTTAAGATGCATTGGACTAAGTTTGGATGCTGTATGCTTTTTGAGGATGCTATTATTGTGAGTTCATTTGGTACTTATTTTGAAACAGGCTGCTAGGTATGATGATATTGATGATTTGAGAAGCTTAGTTTCTGCTGGTACTTCTCTTGATTCCAAGGATTCACATGGGCGAACAGGTTACAATTTTGACACTCTTTACTTTGCAGCAAGATGTCTTATTTAATTGATTTATATGACATATTTTTGAGTTTAAGCTTACAATTTCTTTGAATGACATTCATCATTCTTCTGTACTATGTAGTGTTGGAGTAGCTCACATAGTTGGATTTAGCACTAATGTCTGGTTATAAAATTATTTTTGCTGCCTCGCAATCTCAAGCTTAATTGTTCCATTAAGTCAAAACTAGTTGCTGCATAAGTTAGTCCAACATATTGTGTCCTTTTGGAGTAGCTGCCGTTATACACATTGACTTGTTTTTTGCCTTTGGCAGTTTAACAATTGAAATTACTGATGAATCTGTTGTATTCAGTGGTGCATCTATTTTGCATGACCTTAGACGTATACAAAATTAGTGGTGCATCTATGTTCATATGCTTTCAGATTATCTGTATATCCCAGTGTATGTGGTTTTGCACATTGTATACATTTCTATGTATATGATGTTAGCGTGATAGTAATGAAGATAGCAAAGGATCTGCTGCAGGTGACTACTGTTAGTTCACAGTTAAAAAAATGACTGGTATTTATCTATGCATAAAAATTCTCAAGATGAGACAGCATGCTTGTTGAAGATTGCAGAACTAGTGGGGAAATCTTTTTCTTGGGCATAATCTTAAGTTGACAGTGTGCAGCTGTACTTTTTAGGTTATTTAGTGTGATGTTTTGCTTTTGAGAGACTTGTTTCGAGCTCATGGCTATGTAGTGAGTTCGTAAAAGAACATGTAAGGCATTTCTATCAGTACCTAGAGTAATTAAGACCACAGGTATACTGAATTACCTAAGACTACAACTTAACACAATTCAAAGTGCTCATCCTCTTATGGGCTACAAGCAGCAAACACCATCAAAGGTTTCTTGAAACGCAAGCTGCATTGCATTTGGTTCATAAAGCCTGTAGATTTTTAATGGAGCAGCAACTGCTAATGTGGTTAGGGCATTGAGCTTCCAAGCTTGGATTTCTCTCGTGTTGAGGGTATGATAGGACCTATGCATAACAATGCTTATTGAAAGGAATTGAATGTTAGTTTCAAAATTTTGGAGAATAAAGAGCTATTAAATTGGTTGACAACTGTGAACAAATGAAAGCATGGATCACAGGAATGCTCATTCTAGTAATAAGAAGAGCAACAAGAAAAAGGAGCAGAAAAAGAAGATTAGAGACCACAAAAGAAAGGAATTGTCATGTGGATGCTTGTAGGCCTTTCAATTCAGCAAAAGGAGAATTGCATATGTTATTTACATCTTTTAACAGCTCTCACAATTATGGTGCGGTTTTAAGTGTTACTTAGAATATATTAACTAATTAAGGCATTTTAAAAGGAGTTGTAGTTAAAAGTTGTGCATATATAGAAGTCGTCAGTGGTTTGTGTTCTACAATTATTTGTAATTTTGACAATTGGTTAAATAATCCATGACCTGTGCCTACTCATTATATGGATAAATTGCAGAAGTTTCTGGATAATGAGAGTGGGCATTTGAGAGGTCTTGATGTTCTCAGAGTTTGGTTTATGGTCTTAGTTCTTGAATATGTTCAACTAGTCTTAAGCTCTGCTCCTTATTATCATCAAGTAATACTATTGTCGATTACATCAGGTTGATCTTTCTTTGGTAAAGTATAGCTTTTTGTACTCTAGTTATATTAATGTAAAGCTCCCTACAATCTGAATAGAGGAAGAGTAAAGTGAAAACTACCTTAATGTGTGAGAAGTCCTAAAGACTCCCCCAAGAATGACATGTTAGACAAAAATGATGCCAAGACTGGAGAGTTGTACTCTAGTTATCTTTCTTTGGGCTTTACTGTTTTAGAATATTTTGTTGGCTGATTTCTTACAAGCATTTTGTCAAGTTTACTCTAGGTTTTCGACTACTATGTTTGTGGAACATATTTATCTTGCTATGAAATAATTATCTTTCTATGAAATTTATTAAAATTTTTATCCTGTTTCTTTTGCTAAAAGCATGTAGTTTGGCTTACTTTGTTTGCTTTTCTGATCTGACATTTAACCCAGTTTTATTTGTATCGATTTGCAGCACTTCATATGGCTTCAGCTAATGGGCATCTTGACATTGTAGAGTATCTTGTTCACCATGGAGTGGTAAGGGAGCCAATGCTTCTATATATCAATTTCTATATATCAATCCACTTGTTACATTATTTTTGGATGCATTTCCCCTGAAAACTTTTTAGATGGATTTCTTTTAGTTCCTTTTTCATTTATGTGGTCTTGTGACTTTCTCTTAACATATTTCTCAATGTTTCTAACAATGTAAATTTTTCTGGGATATGCTTCTGTTACAATGGCATTTTATTGATGAACCATAAAGTTATGTTTTGGAAATGGTAACTGCTACGTTCTTTTGTGAGACATTTGCTCGTTGTTTGGTGTGGTTTTTACTGCCTAGGTTTAGTTCTTGGTCTATTTCCTCTTATACTTTAGTTTAACCTTATTGGAACTTCGAATTTCTTTTAGATGCCAGTGCTGGTAAATTTTGGGTTTAATTTGATATATCCGTGAGTTGTTCTGTTAACCTAGGCTTTTGGACAACTTTTCTTTTGAATGATGAGATACATAAGTTTTGGTTTTACTGGCAGGATTAGATATCTGTGCTATAAAGTCATCTCTAAGAAGCATATATGTGGTCTTTATTGAGGCGTATAAAAGATTTCATTCTTGAGTACCACAAGAAACTGCAAAAGAAACTTTTGTTGGTTTACCGTAAGGGTGCCTTTTCCACATGTACAATTTTGGAGGGTTGTGCGTTTTGGGGTTGCCCTTCAACTCTGAAAAGATCATTCTTTCCTAGAGAATGACAATGGTGAAATTTCTTCCTTAAATGAAAGTGTGAAGATAGCTCGACACAAAACATTTTTCTTTTTCAGCCTTAAAGAGTTGTCGAAACTCTCTTGAAGCAATTTTATTGCAATATCATTCATGTTAGGTATTGATGCAGGAGAATGTTTGATATTGTTGTTCTTGTTATTTAATGTTATTGGTTATGCTTTTGTAGTACTCTGAGAAATTGTTGCCTATAGCTGGTGCAAAAGTACTAGGCATGTGCCTTAGTAAGTGGTTGTATTGTCACTTTAGGGCAATACTGCTTGGAGCCATATAAGTACTCATTTTATGTACTGCAGCAGCATGTTTGAGATCACTTCAGTAGCTGATGGTGTCTTAGCTCTCTTTGGCTCTATAGTCTAGAGGTTAATCTCCTAAGAAGTTTCTTTTCAGCAGTGCTTGTAACCTAGTGCTTCTATCTAAAGGTGCCTTTAGTCTTCTGCACTAGGTATTAATTTTCACTTGAAGATGGAATATACTGTTCACTGACACGTGAACTTAGAAAACTGTTTCTTGTTTTGAACTTTTTTGGCAACTGGAATTTCACAGTGTTGTACACCAGCTATACAAAACAATTTCTAGAGTCCATCTTAAGTGCTGAATCGGCATGTGTGGGATAGTACCCATTCTTACTCCTTGTGGTTACCATCCATCCAACTTTCTTCTACCATTGTATTTTCAAGAATGGGTATTGGTACCATAGTTCCAAGAATGAGTAATAGGAAAGTTGGATAGTTATTATAAGGAGTATGCATGAGTGCTGTTCGGCATGTGCTATTCAGCAGCTAAGATTTTCCCTAGTTTTTAAAACAACAGTTACTTTAGAAACAAAGTATGACTAAGAACATAACAGCTGATCCAAGATCAAACATGCTCGTGCATCAGGTAAGAGACACACCTTCCTTAAATGCAAATGGAG
The DNA here is from genome assembly GCA_013103745.1 of Gardenia jasminoides. Classification (NCBI taxonomy): domain Eukaryota; kingdom Viridiplantae; phylum Streptophyta; class Magnoliopsida; order Gentianales; family Rubiaceae; genus Gardenia; species Gardenia jasminoides. The sequence goes on from CM023105.1 coordinate 21,760,576, forward strand.
CACACAACTGGTCAGAGATTTCCATTCAAAGAAAATTCGAACTACACCTTTGAATATTGACAATAGCATCCAACCTCGCAGACAGTTAGGATTCACCAGGTTAAGAGGGAAGACATTGTGCTAAAAGCTGGAAGTGTGATGCTACTAGGCTAATTTCTTGAAATAATGGTGAAAAAAAAGTCGCAAAAAAAGGCAAGTGGAATTTTTATGAACAATTTTTTTAGAATAAAGAGGCCAGCGTGTTAGACATGTGGCAGTCAAAAATTGCAGTGTAGTCCCTGCCGCTTATGGAAACCAATGGACAATTTTTAGCTGCCGCATATCTCTCATGCGGCAGTCCTTTTATTTTAAAAAAATAAATAAATAAGTCCCATATATTGAAGACTTATTAGTCTTCTATGTCTTTCATGCGATTGCTCATGCAAAAGACTTGATTCAATGCTATGGATTTTCTTTTTTTATTTAAGAAATTGCCTGTTGGTCCCTGCCACACATAGCATATGCAGCAGGAGCTAACCTGCAACTTTCAACATGCGGCTGCCTCTTCTTTTTGTTGAAAAAAAAAAAGAGTTAATAAAAGCTATTATTGTGGCTAGTGCATCTTCTAGTTGTGGCAGCCATAGATGGGAAAACCCCTTGCCACTTGCCCCATTTCTGCGACCTTTTTTTTCACCATTATTTCAAGAAATTAGCCAATGCTATTGTGGTGATTGTAAGTTCTATGGCAGGGGATCTTATTCTTTGAATACCTAGGAAAAACCTTTATAAGCATTTAGTGCTGATAATGCAGATTCAGTGGAATATATGGCACTAAAGAGAGCAAAATGATAAAATGAAGACTGCACATGCTAGATATGTACAATGTGGGTGTTATTATCAGGAGAGTTTGAAGGCTAAACACTAAGGAAAATTGACATTGTAAGTTTATCTGTGTACTTTTCCATAGAGCTTTGAAAATTTTGGTGAGCTTATTATTGATCGAGAAAGTTGTATTAATATTATTTCTTGAACTGTAAATTTAAGTTCAAGACATAATTGTATCCTCAAAACAATAGACAGCATGGGTGGAGAAGAATACTATTTCAGTAAACAATGTATTCTTATTTGTTTTTACTGTGGCTGTTACAAAGATGGTATTAGGTTGGATTTTTTACCATTTAATGTTATATATTTCCTTCTTAGGTAGTTGGAAAATGTCTACCCTTGGAAGTACTTAGTGTGGACTCTTATCCTCCAACTGAACAAGAGTTTAAATGCACGTGTCCCCATAAATTTAAGTGGTTGGATACCCTACTTCTGCACACATAGCCTGCTACGGAGGGAAGTGCACACAAAGTACTTCTTAGGATTGACTTTCCCTTGCACTTGGTTTTGTGTGAGAGATGTGTATCATTCTGGTAAATCAAATAGATATGATTTCATGTGGTGGATCAACAGAATTTCCCTAACTTTTAGCCTGAAGAGCTAAAGAGTTGAATATGTGGAGCTGAAGGTTTATACGGGTGAGAAGACTTTAGATTCACTTAAAAACAATTATGGGTCAAGTAAATAAAACATGAAGTAAATTAATCATGTGCAAGATGAGAAACATATCCTAGATGATTATAGACTGGTAAGAGTGGTCAAGTATTGGGTTTGGGACACCACATTTTGTCCTTGCTGACCTTGAGTAATACCTATGATGGATTCTCCTTTCATTTATTTTTGAAGTTTAGTGGTGTTGGTATAAATATCTGGATAGAAGTGGTAAGTTGTATCCCCTAATTAGCTTCAACTTTTTCATGTATATCATCATTAGCTGCTTTAAGTGGCATGATAAACTTTTATTTTATCATGTGATGGTCTATTGCTCTCTAAAAAGGTTGTGCGGAAACAAAACAATTTGATTAATTGCTACTCTAGCAAGTGGCTAACTTCAACAGAGTTCTTGAAATGGTATGGCTTCTGGAACATATTTGGATTGCAAAATGATTTGTAATCTATAGTCGCATACTACCATGGTGACTGTCTGTAGATTCTATGGTCTGTGCAATAAATTCTTCATGCACTTGAGGAACATTTCTTTTGTCACTACAGTTTTTAGTTGCAAATTCATTTCCTTTGGAGGTCCTGCATTTTGTTCTTTGGAGTTTCTTGACTTTTTTCGCCTGACTGGCCTGCCTATATTGGACAGGATATCAATGCTGTTAACATTGAGCATAATACTCCTCTTCATTGGGCTTGCCTTAACGGGCATATTGAGGTACTACTAACTACTTGAAGATAAAGTGCTCTTCTTGAGAGTCATTGTTTGTAGTTTTCACTTATATCTCTTGTCAGATTGTCAAGTGCTTAATTCTTGCGGGAGCAAATGTCTCAGCTCTGAACAGGTAATATTTGGCTTTGTTATGCAGTTTCTTGCTTCACTGCTTTTTTAGCTTTTGAACTCCCTTGGCTTGCAACTTTTGTGTTGGATGTTGGCAGCCGTGAGAGGACACCCGTGGATGAAGCAGTTATTAGTGGAAAGATGGATGTCATTGATGTCATTAATGAAGCTATGGTCCAAATTGAATTCACAGCCACCCAAGTTTCCTGATTTTGTAACTAGAGATATTAAAATGGTCATTACTATGTAGTATATTAAACACACACTTTCCCTGTATCCCTTAATAGGTACACTTAGCTTTTCTGTATGTCATAATTCACAAGGTGGTGTGGCATTTAGTTAAAAGTATAGTAACCATTTTGTATGAGATATTTGATCAGTAGTGTTGACGAGAAGGAGGGGAAATGGAAGAACAGAGAGAGACATAAGAGGACTTCTATGATGATTGTAAAGAAATCTGCATTGCCATTGCATCACTGGCTGAACCATAATTGCTTTCCTATGGTCTTTTTTTTTTTTTTTTCCTCCTTTTGGGAGGGAATGGTATTTACACATTATGTATATTATCTACCGTACATGCTTGTCATTTGGTGGCCTACACAAACCAGGTCAGCAAGAGGAATAAATATCAACATAAGGGTAATCCAAGAGTCTTTGTAATAAACTTTGTAAACTCTAACTCATCAACCTTGGCTATTGCTCCACTGGACTAATATTAGAAATTGAGAAATTAGAATAATAATAATAATAATAATAATAATGATGATGATGAATAATAATACAAAACTTACAAGCTAAGGACAATGTCACAAAATTGAGGCCTTTTTAAACTTTTTCAATTTCTTATTTTACCTTTTTGATCCATAACTTTGAAATAATCTTCGTATGCATAACACTAAAATTCTCATGTAATTAAAGTTACTCGTTTGTTATTGTTGAATTTTCTAAAATTAAACGATTTTAAAAATCATGTTTTACAAATGATGTTGGCCAAATGACACGCAAAATGGGAAAATGTCATTTTCTCATTCCTACTGAACCTATGATTTAGTCTACATTCAGCAGGTGCTGGAAGTCGTGAATTTAGTTCAACAGCTTAACGAGAAAATTGTTTGAGATTCTATGCCCTGTGGTCGGAGTTGGAAGAAAAAGCCAACTAATTGAACCACACAAGTCAAAATTGGTTAATGCGTCATGTCTTGAAGGATTACTATTCTTTTTCTTTAACGCATGTAGGTTGGGAATGTTGATTAAGTTATTAAATACTTACAATTACAATTACTATTTGTTTAGTACTTAAATACTTATTCAATTTCATTTCACTTTATTAAAAGAACATGGCCTACTACACAATTAACGTCAAATACCTGTTAGACAAATTCATGTCTAAATTATTGAACTTATCAAGCAAAGTCAAATACTTAGCCAAGTCCATGATTTCATATGGTATTAATCAATTACGCATACAGCTAATAAGCTTAAAATGTTAGGCTAAAACTGTAATTAGCTAAAATTTGCTGACACTAACATCTACTACTCTTTTTGGTATTTAGAAACTTTTTTGAATTTCGTTTCAATTTATCAAAACGCAAACTGGGATGCGATCTAAGTCAAATGCTTGGTCAAATTCATGATTTCTTGTAATAGAAATTAATTGTTACATGTACAGATAATAAGACTGAGTAGGGGTCTTGCCTTCAAGTATCACCATATGTGAGTTTTTTTCCTATTCTTTGTGCGTCTAGCTGTAGTGTTATTGAGTTGTATGGTTCTAATTCCCATCAGTTGTGTGTTAGTTGTTCGCCAACCATATTATACCCACTATTGTGGGTTCCCTGTAATCTTACTAAAAAAAAGAAATATTGTTTGGATTACCATTTTCTAGATTTTTCATGGAAAAACATACTGTAGTGAATGTGATGTATATAAGGTAAAAAGGTGTTTGGAAAATGTGATCACGAAAAATGTAAAATTAGTAGCTATAAATGTATATCACATATGCATGATTTGAACTTTAAGTTTAAATTCATATTATGTGGCATGATCTAATTTTGTTAGTGCCAAAAAAAAAATTGTACATTGATAGTGTATAAAAAAATTACCCAAAAAACTAATAAGCTTGAAATGTTGGACTAAAATTTTAGAATTCAACATTTATTTATTTTTTTGACAATGGACTTCGACATGTTTATCATAGACAATGGAGCTCATTATCTTAGTCAGTGACTTAAACATACGAAAATAGGTTGAATATGAAAGCAACTAGAATTCTATTGCGTTCTACAGACTTCAGGCAACAAATGACACAATATTTTCCCAAGTAAATTAATTTCTCAATCACTATTAAAAATTCAAAAAAAAATTTCCCAATCTTTACTCGTTAATACACATATTTTGATACCTAAATTGTTCATCACATAGTTTGATAGCTAAGTGTTCATCCTCATGTTACTTGCCTCTCTAATTTTGGCACTTTCCAGATTTCTCCTCACATTTTCAAAAGAATATTCTACAGCAAAACCGTATCCTAGAAACAGACGGACTAACTTTAGTTAAATGGTTATTTTTTGGTTAGTTTCTATGACTTTGAGGTTCACCTACTTTGAAAATTTTTCCCTTTGGATTGCTATTTTTTAGAGTTTTTGTAGAAATATATACGGTAACGGTTTGATGTATACGAGATACAAAAAAAAATTGAAAATGTGTCCACAAAAAATGTAAAATTATTTTAGGAAAAATGGCAATCCAAAAAAGTGTTCGGGTGTTTTAATATTAGAAAGTTTTCTTGACTCACGATTCACATCTTTTGGGATTTCAATTTGGCTTCCAATTGTCAAATGTTCAAACTTTTACCAGAAAACTCTATGTCTTTATCACAATTAATTCAAGAACCAGTCACCCAGGACTTTCTGGATTTGTGCAATTATTAAACACAATAATCTAGAGATGACATGAAGCTGAAGGCAGGTTAAAGCTATATGCACAAGTATTACGTAGAAATAGAGAGAGGATTTTACACAAAAATAGAGAGAGGGTTCAAAACCGATACAAACATACAGATGATTACATGAAATAGAGAAACAATGATGATAAAAAATGTCATAACCTGATTTGGTGCCCTTCCAGAATAAAGATAATCTGGTATTAAAAGTGGAAGCCACAAATTTGCAGATCTTTTTAATTTTGTTATTATTCTTTTTGAATGGAGAGGGATGTGATTTAGGAAGCAGGGAAAGAAAAGAAAATTTGATTCTTGAACTTCTAATTTATGAAACCTCAACTTTGACCATTGCATTAAAACCTCCTCCGTGTGGATCAAGTAAAAGCATCTAATTAATAATACTATGCAGAAATGAAATCATTATTCCCCTATGTGATAATGATACTGTAGACTGTTTTATAGTACCACATCCCTGTTTACAATTTCGCCTGAATTGACAAATGTTAATTGCACGCCTCTTTTTGTTAATAATATTTTCTGTATCATTTTTATAATATGATTTTCCTTTATTAGATTATATGATAAAAGAAATGGTGGAGGTGCCATTAACATTTCCCGAAATTTTAAACTTTTGCAGGTAAAACATAGGTGGCTTTACCTTTTATCCGACACCAAATAAAATAACTAGGGGTAAGCATTCGGTAGTAATACAGTAATTTGGTAATTTGACTATTTCACTTGTTAAAATCTAAACCGTTTCCAATTTCAAATTGAATTTGGTAAATCGAATTTGGTTTTTAATTGAATTCGAATTCAATTAAAAACCTATTTATTACCGAATTGAATTCCACAAAATTTTATTCCTTATTTGAACCTATAAATTATTCACAATTTAACACATTAGTCCTGTTCTACCTATTTGAAAAATTAATTCAAAGTCATTTGATTCCCTAGATGTAGTTATATCTTGAATCCTTGATCAATAATTTAACAAATAAATAAAAATTGACTAATTCAAATAAAAACAAAACTTACAATTAGATACAGTTTACAATGATCAGTGATAATTGATAAATGATGTTATTTACAAGTTACATCTACAAACTTATAATTTATAATGAATCAATGACTAGTGCTATATCACTTAGTCACTTGTAATTTACATTACATTTATATTTGTTCTTATTTCTTACATAGCTTAAATATTTAATTTGATAAAACAATTTTATTGCTTTCAATGGTGAAAGCTAAATAGCTAATATACTAATATATTGTAATTATTATCTAATTCTAGTTAGGGATAATTTCAGAAACCTCCCCTGAGTTTTCTGAATATATCACTGGCCTCCCTCGAGATTCCAAAAATATCACTGACCTCCCCTGTCAGGAAAATGGGTCCGGAAGCTGACATCAGCTGTGGCGAATTTACTTTGCAACCCTTACAAGTTTTAGGAAATTACAGAGTTTTGTTAGCAAAATTAGATAAATGGCTTGTAATTGTCATTAACGTACTTAAACTAAAATCTGGAAATAATGAACAAAGCCTCCATATGTAGCAAAGGAAAAGGCGCCAATTGTTGGCGCTCTTTTTTGATTGACTTGTCTGACAAAAAGGCTTGATGAAGACGTCAAGAAACTAGTTTTGCTCAAGTAGAAGAGACTTAGGAGCTCTGATAGGCACAGATGTAGCATTCTCTCGGTTAGGCTAGCTTGAAAGAAAGGATAAAGTTCCTCTGCATTTCTTCATAAAGTTGTGATCGTGATCATCACTTGAAGGTTAGTGGCTACTAATTTATGGAGTAGAAATTTGGAATTTGTAATGTATTTGTTGCAGTGCTTATTGTATTTTATTCTTGATCGTGTTTGATTTGTTGTACTGTACATGGATGTTTATACCTTTTTTGATGTAGCATGTGATCTTATCATTGATGATGAACATAGAATGCAACAATCTTTTGCATGATTTTTACTGTTTATTAGTTGCATCGTCACATAAAGTAGATGATTTGGAGTAGAAATTCATGCGACATATGTATGCATGTTATACATAATTCATGGACTAAAAAATAGGGCAAAAGCAAAATCTGTAATTTAACTAGTCATCAGCTTCTTGAAGATTGCTATTCGATTGTAGTGTTTAACCTGATGACCAATAGCGTTCACCCTTGAGTGCTAGTGTTCACCCTTGAGTGTTACTGATCATCAGATTCTTTGGTAATGACTAATTAAAAATGCTAAAACTGTAGGATGGTGAAAACTACCGTTCATGACATTATGCTGCATTGTATGGGAAGAAATGTCAAAATACCGAATGTTGATCCGAATGAGTATAAGTACATTGATTTACTAAATGATGTTGCTGAGAGAGCAATGAATCAACTTCCTGGGAGTGTGAATATGCTACTGCATATGAGGTGTCAAATACCTGGAACAGATAGCTATGTAGATATCCTTGATAACCAATCAGTGATTGAGATGTTCAAAATGCATGAACGTCAGCTTGTGATCAATGTGCATGTGTCTAATATGGATATTATCTCCTCCGAACAAGGACATATCATAGTATACAACGGAGCAGTGAATGATGAAGAAAATGCACATGTTGATAATAGAGGTAAAACAAAGTAGTAGTGGTTGAAAATTCTGAGGATGAGGACTACTTCAATGGCTCCAGTTCCGATGAATCATGGGAGGATGGGTTGAACAGTGATAGAGGAGATGATTTAGGTGATGATCAGGTATTAATGTCCAAGAGTGACAGTAGTGATGCTGATTTCTCTGACTTTGACAATAATGAGTATGGTGAGATTGTACCTTGATAAGTCAATATTTTGTATGTTTTTAGTAAGATTAATTATGTAGTTTTTGTGTGTTTTTGATATTTTTATGGCTAATTAACTTGGGTTTCTAGTGAAATTCTACATTTTATGGTTTAAGTAGAAAAGTGCATTTTTGTGGATTAATGTGGTGAAATCCTCATGTTTTTGTAGGATGCTTGTTCAATTATCAAATGAGATGAAAATGTGGATATTTGCCAAGAAGCTTAAAAGAAAAGTTGGAAAATTGAAATACGAAATGGATGAAGTTCCAAATTGGAAAATGCAAATTGCAATTCAATCAACGAGGAATCAAAGGGTCAAAAGTCGGAGCAATTAACGCATCAATTTCACAACGAAAAATGCCAATTTCACAAATTTCAAGGAGATTCGCGAGCTGATACGCGAAGCAACAAGTGGAGAAAATCAATACCTCACGAGTCCCTCTTACCGGAAGCAAGGTAGCTGATCCGTGACGCGATCCGCGAGCCTCTGCCTCGCGGATCCTGGTTGCGAATCCCTGACAATGACTGCAAGTTGCAGCCGAAATCCAGTTTTTCCAGCTCACTTCCAACTCAATTTTCAGACGAATTTCAATGAAAGTTGCATGAAGAATCTTGTGAAGTTGAAGAAAAAACTCATAGCAAATTCAAAACACAATTTGCTTCAACTTTACAACTCATTTGAGATTGAAATTCAATGGATTCAATGCATGAAGACACACTTTGAAGAATTCAAGAAGATGAAGATTCATGAAGACATTTTTCTTGACTTTTGAAGGCCAAATTTGTCATGTGTTCACATGATAGAATTTTGGAGGTTTATGAATTCAATCATCTATAAATAGGGCCTCTTGTAGACAAAGGAAAAAAAGGAGAACTTTAAGAAGGCTAGAATCACTACCAAAAATGTAGTCTTTTCTAGTTCCTTAGTTTAGTTTAGTATAGTTAGTAGTATAGTAATTATGTTTAACTAAGTTATTGTCTTGAGTTATGGATAAACTTTCTATATCTTGTTTGTGATGTTTACATGGTTGTTTGATGCTATTATTTTGAGCAAGTATTTAGTACTTTGGCTTTTCTAATCATGATTAACCGGCCATTAATTGTGATCATCTCAAGGTGTTAAGTTTAAATGAAAGTGAGAATTTGACACTAGTTCATGAAGTTCTAAACCTAGGAAGTCACTCACTAATGTAGGGTGGCGCCTTTGTGGCTTTAGTGATTTATTTCATGTAATTTCATTGAGCAAATGAGCTTGTAGTTAATTCCATAACCACGCTAGTAGGTATGGTTTAGCTATGAGTATAGTTGATTCATTATGAAAGTAAGTTTCACGTGCATTAGGAAATTGCGCCATGCTTAGCCAAGGTAATAACATTAATTCAACCGGTAACTTCATTTGCAAGAGTAGTAAGGAATTCCATAACTTGAGGAGCTCTTAATTGTTATTTTCTACTTATTTCATTCATGTTTGTAGTTTAGATTAATTTATTTGCTTGTGACAATCTAAATAATGGAGAAGTTCGAAAATCACCGGTACTTGACATTCTTCCCTATGGGATCGACACCTATACAACCCTATGCTCGATAAACGATCTGTATACTTGCAAAAAATGGGGTGTTTAGGTTTTATATTAAAATTTGGTGTAGTGTAAAACCTCGTCATACCTGATTCTAAATCTGACCAAGACATTGACCCAATGAGAGAAGTAATAAGACAAAACATGTGGGTCTATAACCCAAGGAAAGATATGGAGTTTAAGAAAGGTCAGCTATTCACTAATAGACTATGTCATCCAAAAAGGATTTCCTATAAGGAGGGTGAAGAATGAGAAATCTAGATGTACTGCTAAATGTGGTGTGAAGGAATGTCCATGGAGAATTCATGCCTCACCTATTCCTGATTCCATGACATACATGATTAAATCCTACAGACCTGATCACACTTGTGTGATGGATAGGAAAACTCGTGAGGCAACCTCTGATTGGATTGCAAAGAAACTGGTTGCTGTCTTTAGAAATCATCCTCGGATGTCAACCAAAGGCATAGAAGCTGAGATGCTTAAGTATGGTGTTCAACCAAGTAGAATGCAAATATACAGGGCAAAAGTAAAGGCATTGGAAGAAATTGAAAGCACACATCTAGCATCTTACAACAAGCTACCAAAATATGCTGAGCTTCTCAGGCAATGCAATCCTGACAACATATGCAAAATACACTATGACAATCCCACTCTTTTGGTCCAGCCTAGATTTCTCAAACTTTTTATAAGTTTCAAAGCTCAAAAAGATGGATTCTTAGTTGGTTGCAGACCTTTTGTTGGCTTCAATGGTTGTCATCTGAAAGGACCTTTTGGTGGAGTACTTCTCACTGTTGTAGCTTTAGATGGCAATGATAGCATATTTCCACTTTCCTTTGCTGTTGCTAAATGCAAAAGCAAGGAGACATGGAGCTGGCTTTTTCATTTTTTTGTGGAGTACTTTGGACCACTTGATACCAATATACCCTTAACTTTCATGAGTGATAGGCAAAAGGTACTATACTACTATACTGTTAATTGTATGCTGCAATGTTTTGGCTGGACAATTTCTCTATATTGATTGTTTGTAACATGATACAGGGATTAAACCTTGCCTATGAAGAGCTGATTCCAAATACCAGTGGAAATTGCTGTAGACACATATGTAGCAACTTCAAGACTCAATTTCCTGGGCTACTACTGAACAATCTATTTTGGAAGGCAGCAAAGAGTTATGATGTCATAGGGTTCACTAAAGCTATGGAAAGCATTAAGGGGATCAATGCAGAGGCCTGGAGATACTTGTCAAAAATTCCAGTTTCAAGCTGGTGTAGACATGCATTCCCACTGATATGAAGTGTGACCAAGCCACAAATAACTTTACCGAGTCTTTCAATGCATGGATTGGAGATCTAAGGGGAAGACCAATACTCACTCTTGCAGCTGGATTGAGAAGTAAATTCATGAAAAAGCTGCATAAGAGGTTCGAGAAATGATGCACATGGACATCTACAGTCACACCTAAAATTGTTGAGCTATTAAAAAATATAGCTCAGAATTCCAAGAAATGTACACTTACAATGGCAAGTGCTGAAACATTTGAAGTTGTTGATATGGATAGAACGTATATAGTGCATTTGGCTGAGAAGTCATGTGAGTGTGGTTGTTTCCAGTTGACAGGAGTTCCATGCAAACATGCTGCACTAGGAATCATTTACAAGAGAGAACAACTTGAGAGTTTCTACAATCCATGTTACTTAAAAGAGCCATACCTCAAGACATACAGTCACATGATTCATCCAATTTCTCACGAGAAAAGATGGCCACCATTGCCTGATGTACTCCCTACCAGTGTCTTACCCCCACCATTGAGAACAGCTCCAGGCAGTCCAAGAGTTAATAGGAGAAGAGCACATGATGAGGCTAGTCCATCTCAAATAAAGAGGTCATCTACTCTGAAATGTGGAAACTGTCAAGGTTTTGGGCACAATAAGAGAACATGTCAAAAAGCACCTGTGCACGCAAATAAAGGGAATGCCTTTGCAAATCAGCAGGTAAAACACCGTATTTGCTGATACTAAATTAAATATTCATTGTCTTGGCATTACACTAATGTACTGCATATGACTAGGTAACTCAAAGAAGAGGAAGGGCAGGCAGGGGAATTGCAAGCACTAGATTGGCAGGATCTATTTTATGGGTACATTGCAAATTGCTTTCAATAAAGTACTCTTTATTTTGGCCAGTGATGAGAATTGATAACACAATTTCATTTCCCATTTGCAAGATCATACACAAGGTAATGTACTTGTTATTCTTTCCAGTCAAGGTAGCAATCCAAGTCCTCCAGGTCAAGCTGGTTCTGTGTTCAAGTTAATGTTACCAGAACTACAAACGCTAATAAAAGACAAGTAAGTCTTATTACTTTCACTGAATTTAATAGCCATATTTTAGACTATAGTGTCAAGGCAGTTTTCATGTTGAAATTAGTGCTGCTTGTTACTTTGATTCAGAGAGGCAAGCCTTCAAAAAAAAATGGTGCATCTACTGCTGCTAATGCAGCAGCAACTCCAGCAGCAAATCCTGTGCAAAGAACGTAGTCACCTCATCCTAGTGCTAGTCATCAAGCTGCAGGTTGTACTACAGCTACTCTTGAGTCAAACAACATGAGCAGCAGCATGAGCATGTGGTTCTGAGTAATCACTATCTAGTATTACTATTATCTACTACTGTCTAGTACTCCTTTTTGAATGTAAAAGCTGGTGTCAACTTTACACCTGAGTGGTGTGTTGCTCTTCACTTTTTGTTGCCACTCAGTGGTTTTGCATAGACTTTTGTTGCTGTTAATGTGAAATGGCTTTTGCAATCCTCACCATCTGCGGCCAATGTAGTTGCAGATGGTGTTTTGGATAGAAGGATTGCAGAATGTGTTATGAACTCTAATCTTATATTACTTATTATAAGCAGTCTTGCTACTTTGCTCCATTTACTTACATTAATGCTTGTCTTTTTGAAATTTGGTTTGTATATTTTGTGCTTAAAGATCAAGCAATTGCAAGTAATATTCATTGTTTGAGATCATATTTACCTTAGTCTTAGAAACCAACTAACAGATCCTTCTGGTTACATTATCTTTAATCACCAGATAGGACATACATGGTTTCTGAAATATTGCAGCACTCCGGATTCATTGAAAATGTCAGCCAATGGCCTTTACAATTTGAACAAAAGTATATATTGCTAGTAGAATTAGGTTGATGATGATGAGCAAGTTCCGTAGATCAAGTTTGGAAATCTGCACTTGCTCTTGTCTTCGATACACTGGTTGTTCTTCTGGTCGCTGACTATTCACCTCTTCTTCATCAGGACCTTCATACTATTCAAAGTATCTACACTTTGGACAACAGAAATACAACTTGTTTGGATTCCTTTCACTCTCGGAAATTTTGATTGTTGCCTTCCGTTGACAGCTGCAATATTTGTTTTTGATAGTAAATGATGTTGGTGAGTTCCATGAGCCACCTCTAAAGCTTGAAGAAGCCATGCTTTCACCCACAATTCCTAAACACCATAATTGTCCAATGCTGGAATCCAGAAAAATTTTCATTGCAAATTCTATGTGTTTGCTGCTACATATAAACACAGTAGAGAGTCGTTGCAGAAAAGAGCCGTTGCAAGACAGTCGTTCATATGCACTATTCATTCCCTTACTTTTCCTAAACACTTGAAATTCAATGACATTTTCACTTACACCCCCTAAAGTTTTATTTTGTTAACACATCTAATTACCTTTCATCCTCAATCAACAGCCTAATGTACTAACCAAGGGGTATTACTGAAATTGAGAAGTTTTCTCTCTCATTATATTGTTTTTTTATACCCAATTAGCCTGACATGTTACAAAGTCACTAATCTTAGGGGAGGTCAGTGATATTTTTGGAACCTCAAGAAAGGCCAGTGATATATTCAGAAACCTTAGGGGAGGTTTCTAAAATTATCCCTTCTAGTTATGTATAACATGATAAGTATCATAGTTATGTACTATTATATATTTTGTATTATTATAGTCAAATTACAATTACCAAGATAGTATACTGTAAATAATGATTAGTGATGTGTCATTTAATCACTTATAGTTTACAAATTATATAATGCATAATTCATGACACTTATATTTGGTCTTATTTCTTACATAATTTAAATACTTAATTTGCAAACAATTTGATTGCTTTCAATGGTGGAAGCTAATTTACTAATATGTTGGACTTATTATCTAATCTAGATATGTATAAAATGATAAGTATTATAGTTATATGTTATTACATATCTAAATAATTAGTCATATTACAAATATTAAGATAGTATATTGTAGATAATTATATACTATTACTACTACTACTACTACTACTATTATTATTATTATAGGTGCATGATATAATATAATACTATAAACTATTTATTATTAATAGCCATTATTTATACAATATATTAATAGCATATATTATCATTACATTTATATACCTATATAATATATAGTTTTGCATACTAATTTGGTAATTCGAAAATGGTAATTCGGTACCCTATTCCACTTCCGAATTTGAATTCAAAATCGATAATTCCCTAATTGAAAATCTTATTACCTATTTCATATCATATTTGAATTCGGTAAATACCGTTTTTCGGTAAATACCGTTTTCATGCCAATATCGAATATCCGTTTTCAATTTACTAAATTCAATTTAAATTCAACGGTGAATTCGGTTCGAACCGAATTTGCTCAGCCTTAAGAATAACCCAATTTGAAAATATTATCTTTCATATCTATATAACCTATGATTTTCTATTCATTCGGCAGCTTGTAGAAGTCGTGGATTTAGTTCAACGGCTAATGAGTAATTGTTTTAGATTCTATGCCTTGTTGTCGGAGTTGGAAGAAACAGCCAACTGATCGCACCACCAGAAGTCAAAATTAGTTTAAAGCAATATGTGTTAAAGGATTTTTTTTAACCAGTGTAAGTTTTTACATAATCACAATTACATTTATTATTTCTTTTGTATACAAATACTTTTCAGTTTTATTTAACCTTATTAACACATGGATACTACTTAATTAACAAGTGTCTAACAAACACATGGTAGGCAAATCCATGTCTAAATCATTGAACTTGTGATATGAACCAAAGTCAAAAAACTTGGTCAAATCTGTGATTTGTTTTGGTATTAATCAATTATTAAATGTACAGCTACTGCGCTTGAAAATGTTAGACTAAAATACTAAAGTATACACAAATTAGCATACGCATGCTTACATTCACATTTATTGTTGTTCTGCAATTAGACACTTTCAATCTCATTTCAATTTTCAAAATACAAATTCTTGGTGTCCTACTTAATTAGGCAAATTCATGTCTTAATTACTAAAATTTGAAGCCAAGTCAAATGATTGGTCAGATTCATGATTTTTGTGGTATAAATTTATTGTTACATGTACAGATAATAAGCTTGAAATGTTGGATCTAAATTTGAAAGTCACCCTTTAGACTTATTAACATTTTTAACATAGACAGTGGAGGTCATTATCTAGGGCAATAAATTAATGCATACAAGAATAGGTTACATTTGAAAGCCATCTGAATTCTACTGCAGTTTATATAATTCGGCCAACAAATGGTAATAATTGGTATGTTCCCATGGAAATTAATTTCTCAATTGTTCGTCCTCACATTCATTGCCCGTCTAATTGCGGCTCACATTTTTCAAAAGAAAGTTCTATAGCAAAACCTTGTTCTGAAGACCAAAATATAAAGATGGACTAACTGCTGCTAAGTTAAAGGTTTATCTTTTGATTAGGGTTCTCTGACTTTGAAGTTCATGTGTTTTGGAATTTCTAATTTGGTTTTAAGGATTTTAATATTGGAATTTCTATGACTTATGACTGGCGTCTTTGGGGATTACAACTTGGTTTCCAATTGTCAAATTTTCAAACTTTTACCAGGAAACTCTAGCTCTTCTTGCATTTAATTTAAGAACTAGTCACCCTGGACTTTCTGGATTTGTGCAATTATTAACAAGAAGAATCCAGAGATAAAATGAAGCTCATACCAGACAGACATTTGGAGAGGGTTTACATACAGATGAAAAGACAGGGGATTACATAGAACAGAGAAACAAAGAAACAAAAAGAGTAACAATTGCCATAACCAGATTAGGTGCCCTTCCAGACACTGGTAAAAGTGGAAACCACAAATTTAGAGATCAAGTGAAAAGCATATAATCAATAACATTATGCAGAAATGAAATTGTACTTTCCCCCATGTAATAATGATCCTGATAGGAAAAGTCATAATCTAGAACTTATTTGTATATTTTCTGAAATTCTTTCAGATAATTGGGAAGGCAAAAAACACTTTAATAGACACGATTTAAGAGTTCCAATCCCATGATTTGAGATTTCCTACTTTTTGCAGTATTACATTGCAAGTTATGTATAGAGATATTTACATGGATATAATGCTGTATAAGAAGAAATCCAAGAAGTGCAACGATGAACTCTTCAAAGAAACCTAAGAAGATGGTCCTGGCATCATTGGAGAACAAATATCAACTAGCACAAGTACAGGCTGGGTGGGGAATGAATGTTGTCAAGCCAAGAAACCAATTGCTGAGTAGAAGGCCTTGCTCTGGGGGAGTCACTCAAGCAAAGGCAAGCAATCTCAAGAACCCATAACAATTCTTCAGCATGTTCTTTTTCGTAAATAAACGGATCAAAAACTTCAGTTTCCCTTTTATCCTTCTTCATTTGAATAACCCAAGAAATCAAATCCCGATTTTCCTTTGGCTTGCACATATCCATCGGCCTCTTGCCTGTAAGCAGCTCTAACAGAACAACTCCGAAACTGTACACATCGCCCTTGTAGGTTGCAACTGAAGCTTGGCCATATTCAGGAGGGATGTAAC
Source organism: Gardenia jasminoides (assembly GCA_013103745.1). Lineage (NCBI taxonomy): Eukaryota > Viridiplantae > Streptophyta > Magnoliopsida > Gentianales > Rubiaceae > Gardenia > Gardenia jasminoides. The sequence goes on from CM023105.1 coordinate 21,777,177, forward strand.
CTAATGTCCCAACAAGATCAGTAGTTACATGTGTGTCATATGGAAGAATAAGCCTCGCTAGACCAAAATCAGCTAGGTGAGCTTCAAAGTTCTCATCCAACAGAATATTACTAGATTTAATATCTCTATGAAGGATATGAGGCTCACATGACTGATGCAAGTAAGCAAGCCCTCTCGCAGCCCCTTGAGATATCCGAAGTCTGCAATCCCAATCCAAGGAGGAAGGCCCATCGATTTTTTCATGAAGCCAATAATCCAAGCTCCCATTCTCCATATAAGAGTATATTAGGAGCCTATCATTCCTGTAAGTGCAATAACCCTGAAGAAGAACCAAATTTGGATGCTGTGCTCTTGAGAGTGTTTCAACTTCAGCTTGAAATTCTCTATCCATCTGTACACCATCTCCACAAAGCCGCTTGATCGCAACCTTCCTACCATCAGACAGAATGGCCTTGTACACCAAACCAAAGCCACCGCAACCAATAATATTTGACTGATCAAAACTGTTAGTGGATTTTACAAGGTCATCAAGTGAAATTGCTTTATTATTACCCTTGTTTTGGAAAAGAACCACAAGACTAGACCCAAGTTCTTCCAAATCCATCTCCGAGTCATCACCCTCCTTTTCTGGATCAATTGCTTTCCTCCTGATAGACCATAGAGCAATCAAGAGCAAGAATGCAATAAAAAATACAGTTCCAAAGCCAATCCCAACTGCCATTCCAATCATAGTGCTTCTGGGTGTCTTTGCTCTTCTAACTGATGCAGGGGGTACTTGGTTGCCATTAGGACAAGAAGAATTGTGTAAACCACCACAAAGACCTTGGTTCCCTTCAAAGCTTGAAGCTGGAAACAGTGAAAACTGGCCTCCATTGGGGATTTCCCCAGAGAGTTTGTTGTACGCAACGCTAAACTTTGACAGAAAGCTGAGTTTCACTAAAGAAGGGGGTATTGTTCCAGACAGATTGTTAAAAGACAAATCCAAAGTTTCAATGCTCGTCATACCTGACAAATTGCTTGGAATGATGCCTGATAAATTGTTGCATTTCAGGTCAAAAACGTGTAACCTTTTCAAATTTCCAAACTCTGGCCAAATTTGTCCAGTAAGGAAGTTATTTCCAAGCTCCAATGTTGGGGGAAGGCTCAAATATTGATTATACTGCAAACCTCCAGCACTTACATTTCTTTTGACAAACAATGGGAGATCAGAAGGCTCGTCAAGGGTTTTATTCTCAGAGATGAGACTCTCCAATTGAGTAAGTTCTTTAGGAATTTCCCCAATAAATGAGTTGTTGGACAAGTCCAAGTAAAATAGAAACTGAAAACTGCCAAACGAGGGTGGAATTGCTCCTTCAAGCCGATTCCATGATAAATCCAACACTTGCAGCTTCTCAGAATTACTCAACCACGAGGGAAAAGTACCTGTGAGTCTACAATTGGCAATGGCAAGAACTCTAAGCTCAGCAAACTGCAGAGCAGGATCAGATGGCAACTGCTCATCATAAAAATTTAGAGTAAGAACCAAAGTTGTCAGGTTCTTACAATGCTGCAAAGTTGCAAGAGCAGATGACAGGTTATCAATACTCGAGTTTGAAATGGAAAGGTAAGATAGTGTCTGAAAATTCTTGAAGCTTTCTGGAATTTGGCCAGTGAAGCCGTTTCTTGCTAGATTTATCGTTCTCAAATGTGGGCAGGCAGGAAGATTATCAGGGATTGGTCCACGAAACTGATTAGTACCCAAGTCAAGTGAAACCAGACTAGTCATTACATTACAATTAAGATCAACTGTATCACCTAAAGAATTATTTCTCAAACTAAGGGTAACAACAGTTGGGGAATTTGCCAATGACATAGGAATTTTACCAATGAATTTATTCGATTGAGCTGCGAAGTAATTTAACTTTCCCAAGCCATGAAAAACATCAGGTAAATTGCCTGAGAATTCGTTTAAGGAAACATCAAGGCAAACAAGACTAGAAAGGTTACCAATGTTGCCACTCAAGTTCCCTGAAAATCTGTTATCCTGAAGGGTCAATCTCTCCAGTTTTGACAGATGAAACAAATCTTCAGGCAAACCACCAGAAAGAAAATTTGATGCAAGACAAAGATCCTCCAAAGAAGTACAATTCCCTAGTCCTGGTGCAAGATCTCCGGAGAAATTATTACCTCCCATCTTTAAGGCCTGAAGTTTGGTTGAATTATTGCAAATCCCCACAGGAGCTGGACCATGAAATGAATTCTCTGAAATGTTGAAGACTTGAATTGAAGGCAGGCTTATACTCATTGGAAACGAGTCAGAAAATCCATTGCAGCTCAAGTCCAATACCTCTAAATTAAGCAACTGTAAGAGTGTCAGGGGTATTGGACCTTTGAGAAAATTTTTGGACAAATTGAGTGTTCTAAGCTCATTCAGATTGCCAAAAAACTCAGGCAACTTTCCCGATAGCCTTCTCTCAGGAACCTCCAACTTCACCACCCTGCCAGAGGAAGAATTGCATGTAACTCCAGCCCAATTGCAGCAATTGGGAGAGGATGAGTTTGCATCCCAACCCACAATTCTTGAGCTTGAATCCAATCCATCTAAGAAATCCACTAATGCCTTCATATCATTTTGGTCGCATGTAACATTCTGAGAATTCACATCCAAAGCATGCAATGAAAAGCCAACAAACACAAATATAATCCAGACCTCCCACATCTCTGAACACAGAAAAGAACAACCTTTTCCAATTTACACAAACCGCCTTCTATTCAGTCAAGCTTTTCTGCTAGTCATATCATGTTGCTTCTCTTAGCACTACCCAAAACCATGAAAAGGAACAAAATAAAAGGTGGGTTTTTCTCTCGTGGTCAAAATAATTGTAGGTTTTTCTTGAAATGGAAAATTAACAATAGATGGAACAGCAGAACAGAGACAGAGACACGTTAGGCAGGTTGAGTTGCACTATTGGAGGAAAAAGAAATGGGGGAAAGAAAATGGGATAAGAGGGCAAAGAGAGGCATAAAAAGAAAAAATGAAGAAGAACGCTAAAGATGATGGGGGGTGAAGGATGAAGCTTTTGACTTCAAAAACCTCTTTTTGGGTCCATTAAAGGCTGCTGCGACTTTGGCTATCAATTCCTCCTCTGCCAGTGGCACATAGGGAGAGACAGAGAGAGAGTGCAATAAAGGAGGAGGGGGGGTGGTGTGAGAGTTGGACCCACCTACACAGTACTTTTTCTTTTTTTTTTTTCGGTGGATGAAAAGGGGGATTAGAGACACTTTTTTTTTTTTGGCAGATGAAACTTTGGGTATGCTCAATTCGGTCACCACGATGTATTGGGCAATTGAAATATTTACAAATGACACACCAATGCAACGAAATTTAACTATACAATTTTTGTAAGCAAATGGCTCATCTGCCAACTCAACTAAGTTGTGTTGGCCTACTCTATACAACTTCTAGTGAGTTCTGTACTGTGACGGCTAATGACATTACTAGACTAGTCTGCTAGACTGCTACTACAACTATCACCTTCCTTCAGCCGGTCATAGTGGGAAACCCAATTCATTATATATATATATATATATATATATATAACATAGTATACTTCACTCTGGTTATTATAATTTTTATATTATTTGGTATATATTCAAATTACATTATTGTACGAAAAGTAAAAGCGATCTATATGAATAAGATATTTCACATATATATAGGATAACATTATGATGTATTTGTATACTAAAAATTTAAATATATATACAATCATTAGACGGAACCACAAAACATAACTGTACTTACATACATATATATATATATATGTATATATGTATGTATGTATGTATATGTATGTATAATAGAAAAAATTTGGATGAATTCAATTCCAATCATCATTCCGAATCAGAACATACCCTCTAGACCATAGGTTCCCTAAAAGAATTCTTACAAATTGTTCAATGATACAATCTTTACGTTGACAATGAAATTAGATGTTGAAGACTATTATAAGTCAAAATATGCTTCAAGATTATAAGTCACTTTTATAGACTACTTATCCACTAATATAGCACTCCAATTAATGAAATTGTAACACAACTTTTTATGAAAAAGTAATATCATTTTATAGTATCCCGACAAGGGATATCCATTTTTATAGTGTCACGTTTGTATACAACCACAAAGAAAACAGACCTCATATAGAAGAAGGGGTGGCATTTGCCAATGCGGTGGCTAATTTGGTAATTACGTGGCTATTCTGTTGAGAGCACTCTTATTTGTTTCCTGCCGCCAGCTATAAAGCATAATGGTAGATGATTGAGTTTTTTGCCACGTTACTAGTTTTTTGCCTATTTTACTACACGAACCTTAAAAAACATTCAAAATTTTAATGTAAATTTTTAGTAAATTTGTATAAAACTTGTTTGTTTCCGACATTATTTGCAAGAATTTTCAAAAAAACTCCCAAATTTTTTAATATAACACTCCCAAAACACATAAAAAACTTCACTTCGAAAAATTTTTTCTACAACTTCTACAGTAATTTACAGTAAAGTTTTATACAAACTCCCAAAAAACTTAGCTGCCAAACAATTCTATAAACTACTCTGAATAACAGTGGCACATCAAGACCTTTGAATAAAATGAATCTCTAGGGAATAAGGTTGAGCTTCAGAAATTAGAAATTTTGAGTTTAAATCCTTCCGTTTTCTCTTTGTTTCTCAAGTCCCATCCTCTTTTCTACTAGGAAAAAAATAGAAAATTTAAAGAGCCTGCTCTCCTTGTAAACATCCACACACAGACACACAGACAAAGAGGGGTGAAAGTTTGTAGCCTTAATTACACATGCCTCCTGTAATATGGGGTAGATAGCAATTGACTCTTATTCACAAAATCTCCAGTTTCCTTCAAATACTCTATCCCCAAAATTCTCTTTATCCCTGTATCCCATAATATGATTAACTGTCACATATTTACGACATTAATTAGTCATGTGAGATGACGTGGAGATGGAATACATGATAACTATTAATATTATGGGATACGTGACAGAAAGAATTTTGGGGATAGAGGATTTGGGCTCCCAATTTTCACCATCTCCAACATCTTCAGTCTTCACTCTGAAGTAGAATCGGGTTAAATGATAAAATGGGAGGAACTATAAATAAGAGGTCCTACAGTCAAAACCTCCCAGTTATAAAAAAAAAAATCTTTACTTTACTAGTGCATTGGACAACCATATGCACGTTATTATATCTTTTTTTTTTTTTTTTAGGTACCATTTTTTCTTTTTTCTTCTTTATTCTTTAATGCCACCAGTATCTCATGTTATTTTTTATTACTTGAATATGTGAAAACAACTTTTGAATTGCTTTAACTTATTCTCTCATATGTAGTGTAACTTATGTAATTCCATGCTCATCAACAATTAGTGAATTATAAGATTTTAAAATGTAATTACTACTTAATGACGTTTTAGATGCAAGATATATATTTCTATGTCCCTTTAGCTGATTGATAACAATTTTTTACTTGGAATGTGTTGTAGAATCTTTCCAATCAAAAACTAACCATAAACTTTTAAGCATAAAAAAAAATTGTTTAGCATATTTCTGTCAATTTGTATACCAAAATAGGATTAAAATAGGAGGAAATCTAACCCTTTTTTTTTCAAAGAAGAAGAAGAAGAAAAACACAACTTAGAAAGGAAAAATTAAAGGCCATATTACAAATTTTCCGAAAAATTAAAGGCCATATTACAGATTTTCTCCAATAAAAAAACATAATGATTATTTTTTTCCCTGCCAGATACGTCAAAAATAAACTAACTTGTTTGACTATTGAGCTTTGGCGTTAATTTCTTGATTTCATGAGCACACGGTAAAATTGTCAATGACCTATAATAGGGGGAAAATTCTAGTTAAACCTATTTTTTTATAGATTGATCTTTCCATAGGATATATACTAACAAATCTAAATACATACTAATTTGAATACTAAGCCTTGCAAATGCAGCATGCATTCAAACTCGTTAGTGTATACATTAACAGTGCAAAAAAGATTTATCCAATTTTTTTATTATCCTGCTTCACAAGAAAAATCAAGACAATGAGACTGAGATCTGGTATGGACGGGGACAATAGGGTAGGAAGGATAAAACTTAGGTCTTGTCTGGATTATCATTTTCTGAATTTTTTATGAAAAAATATACTATAAGGATGTGATGTATGTAAGATAAAAAAGTTTTAAAAAATATGATCATGAAAAATATAAAAATTTTTGAGTAAAACTCTAATCAAAACAAGGCCTTACATTTGAACGTTAAAAGTCAAAGGTTAGTTCGGCAACACGTGCACAGAGTCTCCAAACTCTACGCGGAGTTGCAACAAAAAGTCATCCATCACAAATCAAACTTGCGGTTCAATGACGTAGTTCTAAATTCGTCTCTATTCAAAAATTAGTCAAATTTTTTGTTAATTTTTTTTTTTTTCCCATTTGAGAAAGACTAAAGATGCTAGCAAGTATTAATTTTTGGTGTGTGAAATGTTCGAGTGGTTTCTCCTCCAATCACCCTTGCAGTCCTAAGAATCCTAAATTACTTACGTGTTATTTATATATTATTCATCAACTATATTTGTAGTAGGAATTAGATGCATGACTTTTGTAAATGAAGTGATCTATTTATATCAATTCATGTATTATTTATAAATTAGATACATGACTTACGTGTTATTTGTAGTATGCGCGTACAAGTCTTTGGAATTATGAATTACTTACGTGTTATTTATATATTATTTACCAACTATATTTGTAGAGCGAATTAGATACATGACTTTTGTAAAGAAAGTGATCTGTTTATAATAACTATTGGTAGGAAAAATCTGGCTCATCTTAACTGAAAGGAGTTCAAATTTGAATCTAGTTGTCACAAAAGTCCCGTTAGTCTTAAAAGAATTTTGTATTTTTTTCCATTTCATGAAGTTAGATAATTTTTGTATAGATACGTTTCTTGCCTTGTTGAAGCACCTTTCTGGATAAATCCTTATTAAAATTAACTAAAAATCTAATATTCTTCCACTTAGTAAAGGCATGTATTTAACTAAAATTAAATAAATTTAATATTCTGGATAAATCCTTTTTGGATAAAAATTGCTTTATATTTTCTCTTTTCTATTTAACTAAAATTTATATTGTATCAACAGGTGCATGTACAATTATTCTGGCTTTAAGTGGGTGGGAAATACAATTCTTCATAATTGAAGCGCAATAGTATATTTTCCATGATCAAATTTAATTCTGAAGGGCGGTTTTTTTGTTTTTAACTTTTTTGAAGGAAAGTATAGTAGTCCCTGGTCTTCTCTGTAGTTTGGTTAAAGCAAGAGACATTTTACTCTTATCCGCTATTTTTCTATAATTTTTTATCGGACTTTTCACCTATATTTGTAATTTTCACCTATACTTATATTCTCTTTGCCAAAGAAGACTTGTTGAGATGCGTGTGCGTTCACGCACACAGATATATACATATGCATATATGCATGTATATATACATATTATGTGCTGCACACACATATATATGTATATATGTATGTATATTTCATTCTTTACTTTTAATTGACGCTTCAAAATCAGAAGCTATCACATAATGCATGTATGTTTTGCTTACATTTGTGTTCTATCTCCTTCTCCTCCTCCTCGTCCTCCTTACCCACATTTGTATTCATATTCTTTATACTGATTATTCAAACCTTAATTGCATTTATTGTTTTCTTTTCAAATATGGATCACTTAATTCAGTCAAATCCATTGAAATATAAAATGGCTCAATTAATTGTCATCATCTCAAACAACCAATTTTGTAATTCATCGACACTTCAAATTTAGTTTACTCTCTGTGATGAGTCGGTTTTGTTTCTCAGGTATATTCAAGAACAATTATTTTAGGGAATAGGCTCCTCTGCATTTCATGGGGAGAATTTCTGTTAGTTCACTTTAATGAATATTTTCAAAATTATAAAAAATTAATGTCCTATATAAGACTTAACTTGCTTTTTGATTAATCATTCCACTGTTTTTCCCCGTAATTTTGAGCTATTTAGCACCGTTCAAGGTATTTGCAAATTGATGACAAAGCACTCATAGATGGCTTTGATTTTTAGGTATGTTGATCCACTCATAATCGAATAAATTTTAAAAATCTTAGTCATTTAAACACGAGTAAAATACATATGTAATTGAAGAGAAGATAATGGAGATGAGCCCAACTTTGATTTTAGAAATACAGATGCTACAATATGTCGGAATTAAAATTTTGGTGGTTGAATTGAGAGATACCTAAAACTCAAGAGACTAATATATAAAAAAGAAAAGTAAAACATTGAATGCTAAATTCAAAAACAGATCTTAGAATTAATGCAGTTGGCCCTATAAAAAGAAAACCCAAATTGCTTTCCACTTCATTCAGCATGGAAAAGGGACATCTTAATGGACTTGGTGAACTATTTGACCAGCTTGTGAATACTCTGAAATTAATAAAATTGACCAAGGTGATGGAAATTCAATTTCAACTATTTCTGCTAATAGTGGCTGGCCTGCGGCTGAAGCTAATGCAAATTGCAATGTTGCAAAATGTCAAACTTTCATTTTCAAATGCATGAACGTTGTTGAACAAGAAAAGTAGCAATTGTGCGTGAAACTACAAGTCACTATCAAAGCTTAGACATACATAGCCGAGGTTGATCATCAATTGGTGACAAATGACAACTACTTTAAAAGAGTCTTCAAGTTGGTTTTTTTAGGGATGTGTACGGTCAAGAATAAGCTGGAAATTTGAAACACGGTTATTCACTTTATGATACTTTAATCCATTTTGATGGAACCCGATTTTTGGAGTATTTTTAGAAAAAAGTTTTACTATCACTTATTAAAAAAATGCATTTGGCATAGGTTGGTCATTATGTTTAATAACGTCATTGCCAAACAAATCTTCATACTTAAGGTTGATCAAAGCAAGACCGTTAACAGCTAGTTTAAAAGTGTGCACAAGTTTTTTTTTTTAATTACTTTTTTATGCCTCCACATCTATGTACAGTCAAAGAATAAGGTGGAAGATTGAAACACGGATGCGCATTGTTTTAATTTTTTTTTTCAAACATGAGAAACGTAGGATTTAAGAAGTAAAGAGGGAGAAGGAGCAGTTGCATACTTTATCCTATTTTAAGGTTTTCTTTTTGTATTTAATTGTCATTCTTTGTTCAAAATAAATCAAGGATGCAACATACCAGCACTAATATACCAGATCTCACAAGAACTACAAAATTACACTTGTTTAGTTGGGAGTTCCTGCTAAACTGAACCTCCTTCCCAATGCAGGCTTTGCAGCCATATTTGTTCGCGACACGGATGGGAATGCATAAGTCCTCAGGTGTGTGGAAGGTTGAGAAGATAAATTAAAAAAAAGAAAAAGAATTTGAGGATTTTAATTTTTAAAATTTATCTTTAATTTCATAGTAATTTGCAATTGTTGTAGTTGTCCTCCGGAGAATTGCAACTAGGATTGTCAGTCGAGCTATCTAAGTCAGGTTTTAACAAACCTAAACTCGGCTCACTTAATTCTTAGGACTTTTGGGCATTGAGCCATGAGATTCGAGCTAATATATATGAAGTTCATACTTAACTCATAATACATTCAGATTTTGGACCTAATTCAGACCTAGCCCAACCTCATTTGTTACTCCTTAATTTCCTTAATATAATTATAGTAACATTAAGTAGTAAGGTTAATTTGCAATCCACAATATTAAACTACACATAAATCAGTAAAAAGTTCATTAAAAGTACATAAACAAAAATTTTTCCAACAAAAATTGTGCTTAATTATTTTAAGTACATGAAAAATAATAATAAAATATGATCAAGTCAAAATATAAATAATACACACACACATATCAAAATATAAATTATATAATGTGTCGGGTTTTAGCTGGGTTGAGCCACTAGAGATCCAAACTCAACTCAAATTTTAATCTAGTTTTATATCTAGGGCCAAACTCTTCTCGATTCAAAATGATTGTAGGCATAGTCCCTTTTTTTTCAAGCCAAATTCGAGTTGGCCCGACTCTATTGATAGCTCTAATTGTTGCTTGTTTCAATCAGAAAATCATTCAAGATCTTGGATTTTGACATGAAAAGTAGGTATACAAGTTTTCAACACAAGCAGTTGAAGCATATCATACTTTCTCGTATCTGTTGTTCTTTACTTTTTTGAAGAAAACCTATTATTAGGCTTCTATAGCTCCAATCCACTAAAATAAAGTATAAGTAAATTAAGCTAAATAATCTCTCTCTCTCTCCCTCCCCTTCGTGAAAATTGGCATGTGAGATTTCAAGAAGACTATAAGTAAATTAAAAAGGTTACCATGTACCCAGGAGAATTAGACTACGTGAGTTAGGATTTCCATTATCATGCCTTCAGTAAATTCTTGGTGAAAATGTATTTGGATTGGTCACTGATGTATTTGGCTGATATGGTTCTTGTACAAATTAACTGCTAATCAATAAAAGAAGACTGTTTGCTAAAAAAAGAAAGGTTAAAAATGTTACCTCTCGACTCTTTCTTCTTCTAAAATTCTCTTTTGCTGTTTATTATATAGCATTTCCTTAGGCTTATCGCTTTAAACAATTAATTCTAATTGCTTTTGTACTTATGCAGATAATCAATTAGTAAATCTTTTGCACTTCTGAATTTAGATTTTAGCAAAATAGTGAGAGAAGATACATCAATTTACTCAAACTAACAAATTATTCTTGGTTGAACAATTAAATCTAATTGCTTTGTACTTAAGCTGGCCATCGATTGATGACAAAATTTTGATGATCATTATTATGTGATATGTTGAAACCCCTTTTCTGTTCATAACTTAGCCATTAAGAATACCACAGGGAGAATGATGTGAAATTTTAATTAAATCATAAATATCACGCGCAAGGTCATGAATCATACCCTAGCTGGGTGAGTGGTTGGGAGTCAAATCCTACGGGAAGAATAACCAACTATGAAGGTTTATCAAACTCCTCTATTATTTAAACTACAAACTAATTCAAAAATATCAAATAATAAATAAAAATTAATTACAAATAAACTTAGCAAAGGTAAATAATTCTTAGGGTTTAGATTTCTTCAATTCTTCTAGCTTGATCAATTAATTAGATCTTGTAGAATAAGTTAACCATGGAAAATTCCTAATAATGTTCACCAGTGAATTAACAATATCAATAATTAAATATAGTATCTAAACCTAAATAAAGATTCACTATGATCAAGATGAAAAGATAGTACAATTACCCTCTGAGCACTTCCCTACTTTCATGAGTTGCTAGTTGAAGTTATGTTTTCTAATCTTGTATTAACTAATAAATTTCATCTATTAATTAACTTGATCCTTCACAATTGAGGACCTATTAATTGCAAGGATTAAAACAATAAACAAAAATAGCACATCACAAATTTCTCCAATTAACTTAAGATAGATATTGAACGAGAGACGAGTTAATTCTATCCAACACTAAGAAATAATTAACTAGACATAATTATGAAAAACAGTAAAGGTGATTAATAACAACGGATTCATAAAAGATTTAAGGAAAAAGAGTAGAAAATCTTGACTAAGACAAGCGAGATCTCCTTCTTCTTCCGTCGATCTTCAACAAAAATCCCAACTAGAATGAAAAGAAAAGAAAAGTACTTTAACCTAAACTACTTTTAAAAACTATCCTTCAAGATCTATCAACTAAGCTCCAAATTACCTTTCCTTCTCGCTTAGGTCATCTACCATGCCTTGTGTATAAACGCTCGAGTGTGTAATGGAAGCCCATAGCGAAAAAGCCTTAAGCAGCTACAACATGCCAGCCCAATCAGTCGAGCTCATTCGATGTCCAAAACCTTTTGGTTGAGCAGTTGGAGCCTTGTTATTCCGAATTTTTTTTTATCTTGGTTTTTTTGCACACAGTATTGTCTGATGCTTTTCCGACTTGATATCTCCGAATGCGTTTAAGAACCTTCAAAAAGCATGAGACAATGTAGGCCTACTGAATGGGTTTGGATCCAACTTTCTTTTGGGCTTGGGTAAGGTGTGCCAATCACAACCCATTTGCATTGGCTCACCCAAACTCAACCCATTAATAATTTACCCAAGTCAACCCATTAATTTTAAATGGGTATAAATGGTACCTATTTATACCTATTTAATTGATGGGTAATGGGTTGACTTGGCTCACCCATTTAACCCATTTAAAAATAAATATATATTTATTCAAAATTTTAGTGAGTGATAAGGAGATAAATTTGAATTTCTTACCAATGTAATAACAATAAAATACCATTATTTAGTGTCAAACACCATGCGAAAAATCTTTAAAAAAATACATAATATTTCAAACAAGTCATAAATGGGTAGTTGGGTATACCTATACCTATTTATTAAATGGGTATAAATGGTACCATTTTATACCCATTTATTTTAAATGGGTATAAATGGGTTGATTCAATTATACCCATTATCTAATTATGACTTACTCAAATATACCCAAATCACTCATTTTGGCACCTATAGGTGTACCTTACTGTGAATGGGTCGTTTATCCACTGCTAACGAAAATTTAGTCTTCACAAAATCCTAGAAGAAGTTTGGGCCTCAAAGGTATCTAGGTTGTCAATGACCTGGTATAGTAAACACGTTCAAGAAAGTTGATATCAACTGATGTGCCAACAAAATTCGTCCCATAAAAGCTTATTGGACCTTGCGATCAAAAGATTCGGATAATGGAAATGGGCTAAATAGAAACTTCATAAAAAATACGTATTTCAGCTTATCACAATTATTTCCCAATCAGGAGGCACAAACAATCGAAGACCCATCTTTTTTTTTTTGTCTAGAAATGTTGCTTTATATTAGATAAAATAGATCAAATTGTACAAATTATAGGGTAACTACCCTAATGGACTGCTGTGCCTTATCCGAAAGCCACAGGGGGAAAGACACTTCCCACTTTACACTTTTGATCAACTTTGTGGCAAATTTTGCCAGAGAATGACTAACAGAATTATCTAATCTACTAATATAAAGAAAGTGGCAGCTCCAAAAGGAATCTTTAAGCTTTCTAATATCACTAGTGATTATAGAAAGCCAAGATTCATCCGCTACCTCAGAATTGATAGCATCAACAACAACTTTACAATCAGACCAAATGTTAATAACAGCAATATTGAGCTCCAAGGCTAGAAGCAAAGCGGCACGAATAGCCAGAGCTTCAGCAAGACTAGCCTCAGAGTAGTGCTCCACAGGGATGGCCATGGTTGCTTTGAGCTTGCTCTCCTGAGTCCACACAACCACCCCAAGTCCAGCTCTATTAGACCTCTTGTCAGTGGCTGCATCTGTGAAGATGTTGGTCCTAGATGGGTCGAAGGAGGCATCTGGCGGTGGAGGATGCTGATGAAGATCAGCTGAAGTATCAGAAGAACAATAGATATCTTTGTTGACATTCTGGTATTCCCCCCATTCATTGATCGACTTGGTGGACACCCAGGCGATTTGTTGCGTTCTGGAATTGAAGACAGCCTCATTTCGATTCTTCCAGATGTTCCACAGGAGAGTTGCAGTGAGGGCAATGTGTTCCAATCCATCTGTTCTTGTTTCGGCTTCCTGTAACTTAGACCACCAGTCCCAAAAATTTCCTCTTTCGTCCTTGAGGCCCTCCCATTGAAGTGGGAATAGTTTCCAGATTTCCTGAACCTGTCTACAGTGAAAGAACATGTGCTCAATGGTTTCAGGTTCTTCTCCGCATCGTTTGCAGAAGGGACTCCCTTTGTTAGTTCGTCTGAACAGAGCTTCATTTGTAGGGATTATCTGGTTAAGACATTTCCACAAAAAGTACTTGATTTTAAACTTTGTGTTTAGGCCCCATAGTTTAGCCCAAACCTTGGACTGTGGTTCTCTTCTGCTGGAACTTCCCTCCTGCCTAGGTGCCTTTCTCAAAAAAACAGCATTAGATTTGAGAAAATCGTAACCAGTTTTAACAGAGTAGATACCACTCCTTGCATTGATCCACCTCAATTTGTCTCTGCTTCCAAACATACTCAAAGGAATGCTTAGAATGTGTTTGCAATCATAATCATTAAAGATACTGGTAATTAAGTCCTTATTCCACTGAGCATCTTTAATGAGCTGGTTTACCTTAGAGAGATTACCAGAGCCAGGACGAGGGGTAGAAATCTTTCCTGAGTTGTCATCCGGCAGCCACCTATCAGACCAAATGTTGATATTCTTACCATCTCCAACATTCCTTCGAGACCCCATATCAATAATAGGAATTGCTGAGAGCAGACTTTTCCAAAGCCAATAAGCGTTGGCCTTGTTTTGAGCTTTCAGAATGGAGCAGTTGGGAAAATACCTAGCCTTAAGAACTTGACACATGAGTAAATTGGGTTTAGTGAGAATTCTCCAAATCTGTTTACCAAGTAAGGCTAGGTTAAAACAGTGAATATCTCTAAATCCGATCCCGCCTTTTCCTTTGACCACCGAGAGTTTGTGCCAATTCAGCCAATGAAGCTTCTTTCCGTCTTTGTCACCACCCCACCAGAATTGAGCCATGGCAGCACTTATACTTTTGCAAATTCCCATAGGTAACTTGAACACGGACATAGCATAGGAGGGCAATGCCATGGCTACAGATTTGAGAAGAATTTCTTTGCCTCCTTGACTAAGCATTCTGCCTTTCCAGCCACTGATTTTGGATGTCACTCTCTCTTTGATGAAGCTCAAGATCTGACTTTTAGATCTTCCAATCACAAGTGGAAGTCCAAGATACTTGCCTTGTCGCACCACCTGAATCTCCTTTAGGCATGATTTGATTTCCTCAATCTCCGACTGCTGGATATTCTTACTGAAAAAAGCAGTGGATTTTTCCAGATTTATTTGCTGTCCCGAAGCTTTCTCGTATGTTTTCAATAAGTTCTGAATGATTGAGACCTCCTTTGTCTTTGCTTTACAAAAAACTAAGGAATCATCAGCAAACAACAAGTGGGTTAGAGGGGGGCTATTTCTGGAAATTTTCAAACCAGTGATTTCTTTTTTTTCCAGAGCTTGGTTAATGAGACTTGAGAGGCCTTCAGAGCAAATGAGGAAAAGATATGGCGAGAGAGGGTCTCCCTGCCGAATTCCTCGGGAAGGCAGCACATAGCCTTTTTTCTCACCATTTAAATTGAAAGAGTAGGAAACAGAGGAAATACAAGTCATAATCCATCGGATCCACAGAGGGCTGAACCCCATTTTGTTCATCATAACAGTTAAAAAATGCCATTCGACCCTATCAAAGGCTTTTGACATATCAAGTTTGAGGGCCAGAAAGCCAGTTTTTCCGTGTCTCTTGTTATGGAGAAAATGAATGCATTCATGGGCTATGATGATGTTGTCCAAGATTTGCCGCCCGGGGACAAAGGCAGATTGGGGAAGGCTTATGCAATGATGGAGGACTCCTTTTAGCCTATTAGCTAAGATCTTGGAAATGATTTTGTACAAAACATTGCACAAACTAATAGGCCTAAAGTGTTTAAGATCCGTGGGAGAGTCAATCTTGGGAATTAAAGTGACCAAAGTTTCATTAGTAGCTTTAGGCAAGAAGGAAGAATGGAAGAAATTTTTCACAAAATGAATAACATCATTCGAAACAATAGACCAGTATTTTTGGAAAAAGAGAGGAGACATACCATCTGGTCCGGGAGATTTGTTCGGGTGCATATCAAAGAGAGCTTTTTTGATTTCCGTTTCATTAACTGGTCTAGTTAAGGTTCTGTTCATTGCCTCGGTAATCGACTTCGGTACTCCATTTAGAATTTCTGCAAAGCCAGAAGGGACACTGGAGGTGAAAAGATCTGAGAAGTAATCTTCCACTGCCTTGCTGATTTGTTCATCCGAAGTACACCATTGTCCATGCTGGTTTTTGATTTTTGTCATTCTGTTCTTTCTCCTACGTATTGCCACACTAGCATGGAAGTAACTTGTATTTTTGTCACCTTCTTTTAGCCATTTGATCCTGGCCTTTTGACTCCAGAATTTTTCCTCCTTTGCATAAGCCTCCTGAAGCTTGAATTTCAGCTTTGAGATTTCTGGAAGTTTGTCTCTTTGGTCAGAGTTTTGCATCATCTGGATTTTTTCCTTTAGACTCTTTATCTCTATCTTTGCATTTCCAGAAATTTTTTTGCTCCAGCCTTTGAGAGCCAATCGGCATTCCTTAATTTTCTTTGACATTCCCAACATGCTAAATCTGCTTGACACTGAACTCCAGGCCTTCTTTATTACATTCTGGGTCTCAGGATTCTCGGTCCATCTTTGATCGAAGTGGAATCTCTTCTTGAAGAACTTGTTTCCGTTGTTGCATGTGTCTAAGAGCAGCATGCAGTGATCCGAGGCTTGGGTCTCTAGATGCTTGAGCTGTGCATCCTGGTAGATTTGTATCCATGAAGCTGAGCCTAAAGCACGGTCAAGTCTTTCTTTAATGTTCTGTCCCTTTTCAGTCAGCCGAGTCCAGGTCCACGGGGATCCAACAAAACCCAGGTCAATAAGGTCATTAGACTTTATAAACTCATTAAAAGCTCTATAGTTTCCTGGCCTGGTATTTCTTCCACCCCATTTTTCTTCTTTGGAAGTCAGATCATTAAAGTCACCTATACAAACAAAATTACTACCCCAAAGGTTTTTCCTACTTGAGAGCATTTTCCATTGTTCTTTCCTTTTTTTCTCATCAGCACTCCCGTACAAACAAATACACCACCATTTACAGCCTTTATTAGGATCCTCTAGCCTGATCTCAATGGAACACTCTGAGAATTGAATCTTGTCCGGGCTTAAAGAGTTTTTCCAAAACACAGCTAGGCCACCAGATTTTCCAGTAGGATCAATAGCAACAACATGATCATAGCCAATTTTTCTTTTTAACTTATCAATAACCGAAACGTTGTTCATAGTTTCACTCAAGAAAACTAATTCAGGAGAGTGGAGACGAATTGTCTCCTTAAGTTGGGAAACTGTCAAGGTGCTCCCCACACCTCGGCAGTTCCACGCCAATACTCTCATTGAGGGTTGGGGAACCAGTTAAGGCTGGTTCCCAAGGCCTTCATGTTACCTGTTGGGGCAGTGCTCACTTCGAGCTTTGGTCTCTTTCTTTCCTCTCGGTCAGTAATCTGATTTTCTGATAGCTCCATATCATCACACAGCTTCCTTTTTGTTTGGCCATTCAGGGATGTTCTTTAGAGGGAAAGCACCTCATTTGTTGAATCTCGTTGGTGTCCCTGGATATGCTCCTTGTTCCTTGTCTCTGTTTTGCCTGCTGCTGCGTATTTCCATCGCCCTCCCCCTTTAGTGCAAGAGCTTCATCACCCCGCATTGGCATGATTGATATCGCTGGTAGGGTAAGAATTTGGTCCGCCTCTTGTTGGGAAGCTTCAATTGTTTGCAGGCTGCTCTCTTCAGTTTGCATTATCCCTTTCAATTCTTTGCTTGTGTTGATTGGATCACGATTTTCCTTGTTCTCCAGGTTCGAGTGTTCTGTGTGCACCTCTGGTAGGTTAGCTTCCGTCTCAGTGTCTTCTTCCATATGGGAGGGGAAATCTGAGAAGTTCCTGTTCCTGAGTTTGAAGTCCACATTGATCACATCTGTGATCTGGATTTGTCACAATTTATCGATGTTTGCTTGTGAAGTTTCATCTTCCTGGGCCATTTTCTCCTTAGTTGAACTATCGGCCTTCCTACTGATGGTGATTCCTATCTTTGCTTTAGCAGATTTTCGTATGGCTACTGAGATCCTTGGCTCGCCATCCAGGAACCGTATTGCTTTCCCTTATAGACAGAATCCCCTTCAGGATTTATTTGGCATGTTTTTTCTCCATGTCCTATAATTCCACATTTGTAGCAGAAATCAGGAGATCTCTCATAGCGAAATTCTACCCATTGAAGCTCCCCTTCTAGTCCTGACAGTGCCTCTCTCGAGGTTGACTTGTGTTTATGTTGCAGCACCTGATGTGCTTACCTTCTTTGCTGCCACCTTGAGGTACTATCACATCCTTAACAGCACCGCAAACTGCTCCAATTTTGCTACCTAGTTCAAGAGTTATGCAGTGCACTGGGAGTCCCCACAACTGAATCCACATAGGAGCATGAATGAAAGCTGTCTGGCCCTTATCTATTCCAGCTTCCCAGGGCTTCAGGTTTAAGATCTGATTATCAATTAGGTAGGGTTTTCTTTTCAAGGCTTTCTGCATGGAATCCTCTTCTGAGAAGTTAAATTGAAAGAGATTTGTTCCAATTTCAACAGTCTCGAGCTTTTTAGTAAAGCCCCATAGTTGGTTTACAACGTTTCTGACCCCTACTATGTTCGCTCTTTTTTCTCCCAGAATTTTGCCAATAAGACTAATCGAAGACCCATCTACCACCACCCGTTCTCAGTTATCAATTTTCAATACCTGATCCACACTAATTATCAAAAAAGTACATTTAAAAAAGACGATTAAAAATCACGACTTCACATATATTAGTTGTTTTTAAAAGTATTTTTGAAATATTTCACTATAACATTATATATGAAAAACTTGTTATTGTAGATGCATTTTGAGGTGTTTTTAAAATTAAATATTTTATTATGCCATTTTAAAAATTTTAAAAATTTTCTCCCCTGACACACCACACATCATTATGTATACCCACACCAGCACTGAACCCCTATCCCTTCCCTCCTCTCTCTCCTTTCTCCCTCCTTTTCTCATTCTTCCTTCCTTTCCTTCTTTCTTCCTTTTCTTCCTCCTAGACCCTAACCACCCTCTAGTCACGATCTTTTTGATCCTTCCCTCCATCTCCTCAGACCCAACCACCCTCCGACCAGGACCTTCCTGCTCAAGGGAGTAGGGTGAGGTGGAGAGGAGAGGGAGAATGAAGGAGAATGGAGAGGAGAGAGGAGAGGAGAGGCAATAGCGGTGGTAGTGATGTTGGAGGAGGGAGAAGGTGGGTAGTAGTTGGTGGTAATGGCAGTGGGAGGAAGAAGTAAATGTTCTAGTATTTTTTTTAATGTTTTGTAAATTGGATTTGAAGTTGTAGATATTTTTGGTGGTATTTTTGGAGTGTATTACTATAGCATTATTTATGAAAGGATTTTACTATTCTATTATCTTAAGACACAAGATAAGCATAATTTTAAATATTATCATCTCTGCCCTGAATTCAGGAAACTTTAGTGAAGAAATTTTAAATTTTTCTGAACAACTAACACTTTGGTCTATCTCTTATCATGTGCTTTAAGGGCATAGAATAAAAAAACTTGTTTATGAAAAATGGCCAATCCATATAGAGTCAACGATATTTCTAAACAATAGATACAAAATATAGAATTTTTTAAAATTAAGAAGATGGGTCATCCTTTAATTTATTTGTATCACTTAAATCATATGTCGTTAGTATATAATTTTTCTTACAAAAAAATTACTTCTTTACACTACTCTTATTTGGATTGCAATTTTTTGAAATTTCTTCTTTATTAGAGTTTTTGAGAAATATTCTTGATGCGCTCGACGGTGGAGATCCTAATATCCCATTCCAGAATCGTAATAAAATGAATAGAACGTACGGGATGAAAATATATTGCAGAGAAAAAAGGTGATAAAGATAACAAAGATTATAAAGTAAGTCAAGATAGAATGAGGTCTTCTTCCCCATCTCCCCTTTTTGTAGCTGTGGTAACTAACAGCTATTATTCAATTAACTAATTACCAAATATCCTAAAAACTAAAGTAAACTATACAATCGTAACTACTGTACCGAGTCAGCAATGTTTACACTCAGTTCTTTTATTACATCATTATTGCACAAAATTAACAAAGAGCTATAATGTACAACAATTCTCTAAAAATATTTCCAAACTATCTTTTTTCCTTACATGCGTTAATTTCAAACAAGTGTTACAGTGTTATTTTTTTTTATAAAAACTTTAAAAAACTCCAGCGAAATAATCAAAAGGGGCAGTCGTTTTCATTGCTTTTCTACTAAAAGATATTGATAGTATTTTCAGAAATTGAGGTTAGGTAGAGTCGATTGGCTGGGTAAGGTGCAATTGGTATGGTCATTGTACCTTGTTCTGGTGTACGCTTATAGATGCAACTATATTTATAGATTGAGTTAGAGTACATAAAAAAATTTGAGTACAACAAAATTATATAAGAGTATGTCATATTATATAGAAAGTACAATAACAGGACAATTGCACCAAAATTCCTTCCGCACTTGGCTAGGTCCATATTTTCAATAGTAAGTAGCGCTACTAATCTACAAGTACAACATTATTCGGGTAAAGAAGGAAAGCAGTTTTAATTCAACTTGGATTGAATATAAACTGCATTGATTTCAGGTCTCGCCCTCCAAATGTGAAGAAATCAACAGTACTGCAGAATTAATCGGTTTCCTCGTCCCTGATGGGGTGATTTTCATCTTGCTTACCAACCCAGCCAAAATCCAAGATAACGTCCAGGAAATAGAGCAAGAAAACAAGGAGAATGCAGCACGAGAACATAGGAATCGGCCCAAAGATCCAGAAAAAAGGGGGAAAGAGAAGTAGAAGGCCCTCAAACCAAGCGGCCAAAAATAGCTTCCCCTATTCATAGTGGCGCCGACGTAGTCCGGATTGACGCAGTAATGCTTGTGGTGGTGTCGGTTGCGGCAGAGGAGGAGGGGACATTAATGAGAATGCTGGCGTGGCTGTAGTACCTTATGGACTGAACGTTCATCAAGAATGCAACCAAGAAGCACACCAGAATGCAGAAAAGCTTGACAGAGAATGCCCACTTGCTCTTGTCTCCAACCACAAACTCTATCGAAGAAGAACGCTTGTTTTCCCATTGGCTGCTAGTCATCAATACCGCAATCACAGAACTAAGCATGATGGCCGTCGATGCCAAAAGGGTTGATGCCATTATGTTGTTCCTCAATGTCTGCACTGCCAGAACCCCGTTTTTCTGTGCGTCCTGAAACGGAAATCAATGCCAAATTTGCCATTGTCATCCTCGTTCATTATTAGGAACAAACAAGTATTTGGCTAGTTAAGTGTTTGTTCAAATTGATCAGGGGTGTGCTAATTGAATTCATAAAAGATTAATGAATTACACGATTTAGAAAAGAAAAAATTCAGCAGGGCGGGATGAACCTTCATCATTGCCTGAACCCAGAAGCGGCGATTGATGGCATTGATGCCCGTGACGGTCACGGTGGGCGCTTCACAATTTGATGGAAAGCCAAATGTGATAAGCCACCATACCCGCAATCCCAACTGGCACCAACACGTAATCAAGAACTTTCTCCTCCATCTGATGATAAAATATAAATCATACTGATGAATGTACTTGCAGTTACTTGAAAGAAATATTTCAAATGAGTAAAGATCTCTTCTATGATATGGTTTTAGCTGAAATAGTCTCCTAAATCTGCATGATACTTTGTTTGTGTTGCTTTATAAAGTCTCCTAGTTGGGCTTAGTTGACTGGGGATTCATGCGTCACGTGAAGTTGTCCAGATTTTGAAGAATTTATTGTATACATAAAAGTTATTGATCCGCATAATTAGGAGCTAAGAGATCAAACATAAGTCAGATTTGTGAGTGACATGAGCATGTAAAGTTTATTATAGTAATCCACGAACTGTATAGTCAGATGTTGAGAGATCAAACATAGTTGAATTTGTAAATGACTTTGAGCATTTCAAAGGCTATTCCTTGGTGCTGGATCCTCTACTTTCCAGCAATCTAGAAATTGGAAAAGTTTGTACTCAGTAGACTAGTATACGACATGCTAATGAAAAGTATGTCCTTCGAATCCGTTTCATGAATGAAAATTCAATGAGTAATAAAGAATACAAATATCTCAACTTCAACGCTAGATCACTTATTAATAATTATATCATGTGCTCGTCCACAAGCAATTATATCTAAGTCTATTAGAATAGTTTATGCTTTTAGTTTTTAGGTTCTCTTTAGATAAAATGAATGGATTAATTCTACTTTACACCCTCCAGTTTATACGTAATTCTCATTTTGCATCCTAAAATTCAAAAAGACATTTTGCACCGTAATTTCTCATATTTGTCCCAGTTTGCTCCAACCGATAATAGTGTTCACAAAACTAACGGAATAGAGGATTGCACACAGGACACAAACCTCAGCCTCTCTATTAGGTGGTAATGTATTACAATCACCTCAAAATCGCTATTAATCAAACAAAACATGCGTTATATGCATAATCCTCTATTCTGTCAATTTTGCTAAAATTGTTATTTACTAAACTTAAATGGGACAACTAGAAATTACGGTGCACAGTTTCCAAACTAGAAATTTATGGAACAAAGTGAGAATTAAATACAGGTTTAAGGATGAACTCGTGCACAAGTTTCTTTGAGATTTGAGGGGGAAAAAACTATATATCTGTTGCACATGTTAAAATATTTTTATGGTATTAGTTTTTTTAGCTTTTAAATAATGTAAAATTCTAAAATCCAAATCCTTAAAGAATAAAAGAGAGAGTTCACATAGTTGCACCTTTTTGGTCCCTTTATTGTGTGGACAATTGTGTCTTTTGTAGTGTGACAGCCCCACTTCTCCCTAGGGCGTACCCTAAGGTGTTCGTGGACTGCCTGCCTAACTCTCGCCAGAACTCACTCACATAAATATCGCTAAAACATTAGGCCAACATTCAAATCTCAAATCTAAACTCAACAATAACTTACAATCACATTACACCATCCTTACAATCTCCAAATTACATAAAATACTTATCAAACGTTCAAATTGTCATAATACAAAAGCTCAAATCACAATCCACGCTTGTCACATCAATACAAAGCAAACCCTAACTCTAAGGGTTGGCTCCTTCACTTGGGTTCTCGGTCCCCACAGTTAAAGAAAACAATTTGGAAAGAGTGAGCTAAAAAAAAGCCCGAGTTCCAAAAGGCTTACACCAATGTGAAAATGTTCAAATCATACCCCAAGTATACAATTCAAATCAAGTAGATAGACACTTAAATGGATATTGCTCGTATGAACTACTCGAGGGACATTGCCCAATGAAGTAGACTAGTCGAGGGATTTCGCCCGAGACATCACAAACTAGTCGAGGGTACTTAAAATTTTCCGCCCACGCCACGCCACTTTATTTCATTGAAACTAGTCGAGGGACTTCGCCCAACGACGTCACTTTATTTCATTGAAACTAGTCGAGGGTATTCACCCTACAACGTCACATACTAGTCGAGGGATTTCGCCCAACGACGTCACAATAATTCACTGAAACTAGTCGAGGGAATTCACCCTACGACGTCACATCATTTCATTGAAACTAGTTGAGGGAATTCGCCCATCGACGTCACATTAGTTCATTGAAACTAGTCGAGGGACTTCGCCCAACGACGTCACAAACTCTTCATTCACTATTTCACTTATAGAGCATTTCACTCGGAAATAATAGTCAATCACTTCAATAAATCATTCCTTTAAAAGGGAGTGAAACACTCCATTGCATCCTTCATAAGTTATTTCACTGGTAAAAGTATTTTACTTGGAAATAGTGGTAAATCATTTCTTTGTAAACACTAGCAAATTATTTCAACAAATCATTCATTTACAAACCATGGCAAGATTTTCATTTAAAAGAGAGTTAGAACTCTCACACATATAGGACATTGCCAAACACTTTCACAATGCTTTTATTTCAAATAAAGGTAAGTGCATGGAAGTACACACTACCCCACTTAACAATTTGAAAATCCAAATTCCGCCAAATCACTTGACCAACATTCGAATCATTTTCACATAAACACTTTACATACACCGAAACTCACTACCCCATCCGACGGGTTTGAAAACTATGCTTCACTTCAAAATCACTTCACTAAACACGCTTGCAATCATTTCTACATAATCACATAACAAGTATGGAAACTCACCAAATAGTAGGGTTCGCCTTCCACGTAGGGATCGGTTCAGCCTCAGACACCGCTTCTAAAACAATTTAAAAAACAGTAGTTGAGATTCACTCCTTCACTTATTAACTAAAACATTTCACTTCATAGTTTCCAATCAATATTTTCCCCAAAATCCCTCCAGGAAAAACATTCATTTTACATGATACACGTTTCAATAAATCTTTTGAAGACCTTTATATCATTTCAAATATGACATGTCACCGATGTACTCACCAAACACTATTTTCACAATTTTTTTTAATAAAACATTTAGGTGAGGTTTATCACCTCAAAATCACTTTTTCATCTTTTAAAACTCATACACTCATAAATGAACATAACATATATTTTCTTAATCAGAAATTCATCACAGATAACCACAAAGTCTCGAAGTCAAACATAAAAGTTATCAAGCATGAGTTTGGCCATCTCATACATTTTTCTAACACCATTTCCAACAACAAAGCCCTACTTTCTAACCATATCATGATAAATTTCACAAATATCATACAAATCCCAATCAGGTCCTCAAGTCCGCTACCTAGAGGCCACCTCAAGACCGCTACCTAGGTTGGGATTTCAAGAGCCCAACTCCATCATTTCAGATATAAACATTTCTAACAAAATAAGCCATGGATCTACCTTATTTAGCACTAATAAAGTTAGATTCACAAGATTGAACTTATACCTTCAGATCCGATTAGATCTCGACAAGATCAACCAAGACCTTAGGAGATCTTCTCAAGGATGGTGCTCCCAAGCTTAGCAACTCCTCAAAAGCCAACCTTAGCTCGAGATTCTCTTGCTTTTGACGATGATTCTCCTACAAACTAGCTTAAAACAAGAACAAGACAACTCACCCCAAGCTTCCTCACTTTCTTCTCTCTTCTCTCACTTCTGTCCAGCCCTCTCTCTCAATTCCTCACCCACCAGCAGCCAAGGTGTGGAAGAAGAACAAGTGCCCAACCTTCGATGGGTCTTCAAGGCTTCAAGAAATTAAAGATGAAGAAGAAATCTCCCAAACTTTTCTCCCTTTTCTCTCTATGTCTCGCCCCTCCTCTCTCTTTCACCTCACATAGCAGCCAAGGTGGAAAGGACACAAGGAAAAATGGCTTTCAATGGAACCTTCAAGCTCTAGGAAATGGTGGATAAAGAAGAAATTCTCTCTTTCTCTCTCTCAAGCTCACGGTTTTCTCCCTCTTTTTGGCTTGAAGAGTGGCTGAAAATGAAGCTTATATTGGTTGCAAGAAGTCAAAGCTTAAAGGGGTTAAAAGTGCACATCTTTCCATGTTTTAAGGAAAAAATATTTTTAAGACTTCATGTCGTCAAGCGTCTTGGCAGTCCTAACTTACACCTGCTTCTACTCCATTCCAACACCGTCAAACTTATTAATATTTCCAAAATATCACTACTTATGCTTAATTTCCAACTTAAAGTCACTAATCAGCTCCTAGAAAATTCAAGCACTTAATTAAAGGCGCCACAAACCACACAAAGCAAATAATTCGTTTAAAATTCTCTAAATTAGAAAATATTCTCTTTAAACACATATTCACTCATTTTTCAATAAATAAACACAACATAAATAATATTATATATTTTTAAAATAATACTGAATTTTGAGGCCCTCACATGTAGTGTTAAACAAAGGCCAAATTTGGAATGACGAAAGAAAAGGCCTTGCTTGTTTGCATTATCAAAAACACCGTTTGTTATTGGTTAATCGGAGTGTTTTTTGAGAAATTTGGAGCTTAGCAGCTGATTTTTAGTCGATTTAGTGTTTTCCACTTTGAATGCTTCTTTTAGGTGTATTAAAGCTGCGTGTATGCCTTCTCAATAGTAATGATCCTTAGTAGTTAATCAGAGTCTTTTCTGCAAATTTAAGGGGCTACTGAGTGTTTTTTCCCCCCTTTTCTGGGATGATGCTGATTTGGTGTTTTCCATAGAGATTAGCTGTTTTTTAAGTGTATGCTGATTTGGTGCCTTTTTACTTATGGACAAAACTTTATTTCTGCCAAATTGAAGATCTAAGTCATTTTTATGTGTCTTGTTACTACTTGTTTATTTGCTACCTAATTTGGCTTTCACTTCCATTAATATATCTATAACTAGGAGGAGAACACCACGCATCGTGCGGTGTAATTTTCAGAATTGCCCAGAAATGCTCGATTGTTTAAATTCAGATCAAGTATAAAAATTACATGAAGGTGCAGGAAAATCTTTAAAGTTATATTTTTTATAAGTTTTTAAAACCATATATGGATAAAAACGTGCATAAAATCCCCCAAATAGTCATCTTGTCACAATTTAAAAATGTTGTGGCATGACATCATAATAATAAACATAGCATCCTATACATCGGCTAGACGTTTTACTATTTAGTTCACGAGATGCATGCTTTGATTGAGACTTGCCGCAACAATATGAGGAGGTACCTGCAATTAGATTTAACCATAGCATATTGTAAATAGTAATATCAACTAAGTTTAAAAGATTTAAAAACATCAATAGCATCAACTTCCATTTCCAATTTGGAACAGTTAAGCTCTATAGCTATCCTTAATCCTCTCAAACCCAAAAGTTCAGCTAGAAGATTGGACCAGCTATTAATGTCTTCATGCGCCTGGCAAATCACCAGCGCCAGTGTCAAAATTCTAATGGAAAAAGTGGACCAAAAAAAATGTTCAAAACATAAACAGTAACAACACCTATAACAATACAGAAAACTTAAACACTACCCAGGGAGAAAATATAAAAGCAAGCATGGATACAAAAATGAGCAAAAACTCACTTTCACTAAATGGAAAGTGATTATTTATTGCTGAGAACAAGGTGCAGATTCTCTTATGAAGTTTCCAACTAAAGAGTTTCTTGGTAATTTTGTGGGTAATGAGTTGCATCCAGTCTCAGATGTTTAAAACTTAACCAGCTCATCCTTTCCAAATCCTCATTTCCTAATTTCTAAACCATCAACCAAGTGTTCTAGAATAATAATGGCACACTACTAATGTGTTTAAATTACTTGCACTTACACAATTAACCATATCTACGATATAAGGGTAGTGGTATCAAATATACAAAAGAAAAGCAACATCTCAATGTAATTGCTATGAAATTTTCTGATTCACTTGCATGTCAAATACTCCAACAACACTTTGATCCACTAAAAATTTCCTCAGGTGCATTGCATTTAGTTTAGCCACAAAGTGCAACCCCCATAGGTTCCCATTGTATCTCAACAACACTATTGCTAGGCAGAGCAAAAACTGGCAGATGCCTTGCAGGAATCCATTTCCGGAGAGTAATAACAGCAGGAAACTATTATAACAAAAAAGAACCAAATGCTCAAGGAGAAATTAAGTGAAAATCTCATAGAAACATCCAACCTTTTGCCGTTGTTCTGACAAAGAACTAAAAAAAAAGGGAAAAAAAAAAGAAAATTGAGGCTATTCAAGACAATAGCAAATCTGCCAACTCTACTGGAGACATCCCCAACATAAAGAAGCAGCAAGTAAATTGACATGGAGAGAACACTTACGCAAAAACGGTGAAAATAGTACTGAAACCGAAATGAAACTATAAAAAAACTTCCAAATCCAAGTCAATGTAAGCATTGAAATGACATGTTATCCGATGACACAATTACAACAAACTAAGGCATTTCAAAATTTGAAAGGATCGACTCCTGACAAAGAGAAAAGATAGACAACAAAAGTAGTACACGTGAACAAATTTGCTCCAACTTCTCCCAATTTTTTCACATGACCTTGATTAGGAAATTTGTAGAAATATAGATTATACCTATAGAGATCCAAAACAAGGGAAAAGTGTTCATCAACACACCAGATCCACAAAGATGCAGGAAATAAATAAGGAAAACAGTTGGATGTTTAAAAAATTCACCTCCACCAAGGACACAAATGGCACAATAAGAAGCATCTTGAATAGATTTTATCGTGGCACCCTACTTTCCAATCAAGCTCCCCGCCTATTTCGCTGTTACAAGTAACCTTGTGCTACAAGAAATCGGTTAAGGAAATGCAAGACAATGCAATGAATAAATTCCTGAGAACATTAAGATGTTCCTTTTTTGTCATCAAATGAAAATAGAATAAATAAAAAAGATAAATGTAATCAAGGTGCGGCTCAACTATGCAAGATTTTAACTGTAAGTGTATGTAAAATGTCCTAGGAGATGTAAAATCAAGTACAAAAAGCCACAATCAGTCTGGAAGATATAAGTTGCTTCTTTTCACAGCAGAAGAATTGAATAATGAAATGCACAACAAACATATCAACAATTTTTAGAAGAGAAGCATCTATTTCTTCACATGCATATTGCTTTTGGCGGTAAGGATAGCAAGTAAAGAAGCTTTGAATAGCATAGAGTGCAAAAATATTACATAAAATTAAATCAAAATTTGATTTCACTTTAAGGATTTGTATTCAATATCTGGTTGAGCAGTTTAGGACCTGTTTCCCCCTCTAATAATACTTTTAGATATTTATAAATTTCATATGTGAAGGGGGAAAATTCAACAATGCCACACTATGGCAAACCATATTGTAAAAATAAGTGTGTGTTTTAAAAAAAGAAAAAAGAAAAAATCATGAAATACTACAGATGTGGTGTACCGCATAGTAGATAATCCATATGAAGGATAGCAAATGAAGGTGGTTTGAAAAGAACGGAAATGAACAACTACTGTATTGTATGCTTTTAAATATCTTAATTATTTTCACCACTAAGAGTTTGTGTTATTTAACAGAAATTTGTTATGGCTGTAATCACAAATTTGTTTATGAAGACACTAATGTAATCCTTTGATTATTCTACCTCAGTTGACACATTGATATTTGAACATTGAAGATATTTTTAATAACATTTAAGTTCGTTTCTTCTTCTAAATTCTCTCACTGCAATTTCATTCATTTATTGCATCTTAAGTTAGTAGACAGATCCCAAAATGATTTGTACATGGCACTTCTCGAAAAGTATTAATGGTATTGGTATATCAATTTGAGAATACAGTTGTATATACTCTGGTTAGACAATTTTATAAAACTAATTTTCTAAGGAATGTAATCATTAATTTATTAAGATCATATTAGAAATCTAAAAATGATGAAAGTTGTCCAAGAAAAATACCTCTACATCTCTGAACTGAAAAACTAAAATCTTTAAAAAGACAGCAACTCGAAGCAAACTTACAAACATACTCCAAATGGTAGACAAACAAAGATTGCAATTTTTTTTTTAAATCATTCTTCCCATATCTTAAAAAAGATTTAACAAATGTCTTTTTTTTAAATCATTCTTCCCATATCTTAAAAAAGATTTAACAAATGTCTATCAAACAAGATTAGAATAGAACAAAAATCTTAAAACTTCATATATAAATAGCAAAAGAACAGACTTTAATTGAAAAAAAAAAGACGTAACAAAGAGAGAGTCTAGAATATGTTTACCTTGGAAAGAAGAATGTCAACAATTCTTGGCACTTGTTGATAGGTTCTAGATTGTAGATGTGAGGGCTTCAAAATTCAGATTTTATTTTAAATGCCTAATATTATTTATATTATGTTTATTTATTGAAATATGAGTAAATATATGTTTAAAGTGATTATTTTCCAATTTAGAGAATTTTATACCTAATTTATTGCGCTGTGGGTGGTTTGGCCATTTTAGCGTTAAAAATTGTTTCACACGTGAATAGTGACTTGGACTTGAAATCGAGCATATGTAGTGATATTATGAAAATATTAGAAAGGTTAGACAGTGTTGGAATGGATTAAAACAGTGTAAGTTAGACTGTCACGCAGATGTACAAAAAAGTGGCTTTTGACCACTTTTCCACCTAATTAAGGTGAGCCAAGGCTTTTGTCTACAAAAAGCCACCTTTTAAGCCTTCTTGTTCCCTTGTTATCTTCAGCCATTCTTTGGGCTTAGAGAGAGAGAGAGGCAGCATTGAGAGAGAGAGAGGGAGGAAATTCCAAGCTTTCTTCTTCTTCTTCTTCCTCCATTTTCCTTGCACCTTGAACATCATTTGAAGGCCTCATCTTACTCCTTGTTGCTGCTAATTCCAGCCGTGTGAGAGAGAGAGAGCTGGAAAAACTTCATCTTGTCCATCGTCTTGTTTCTTGAAGAACTTGAGAGATCAAGACATCACCTCTTCATCTCTTCTTCATCTTCCATTTCTTCTTCCTTGTTTGACTCTTCAAGACACCATTGAAGCCATCATCCTCAACCCTTATTGCAGCCGAAGGAGAGAGAAGGAAGTGAGGGCTGGTCCGATTTCTTGGAGGAGAAAAGAGGTGAGTTTGAAGCTTGATTTTCCATTTTCTATCTTCTTCAAACAACTTGAATCTATGAAACTTGATTGATGAGTTGTGGGTTTCTTTCTTTCCTTCCAAGGTAGCCAACGAGAGAGAGGAGAGAGTGTGATCCAAAAATCTTGAAGGAAAAGAAAGAGAAAAGTGAAGAAACAAAGCTTGAGTTACTAGATCGTGAACTTGGAGTTGAAAATCATCGTCAAAGCTCAAAGATCTTGGGTAAAGATCGAAGCTTGAGGAGTTGCTAGGCTTGGGAGCACTCTTGGAAAGAGGAACCCACGAGATCATCTTGGATCTTGTCAGATCTAGTCAGATCTGAAGGTATAAAGCTTGAATCTTGTAGATATAGCTTTATTAGTGTTAAATAGTTCAGATCCATGGTTGATATTGATAAAATGATCTCATCTCAAAAAGATGAAGTTAGGCTCTTGAAATCCCAACCTAGGTAATGCGACTTGAGGTGACCTTTAGGTAGCGGACTTGAGGACTGATGTGGATTTGACCGTATTTGTGAAATAGATGATGATATGGTTAGAAAAGTAGGGTTTTGTTGTTGAGAATTTTTGAAGGAAAATTTATGTAATGGCCGAACCCATGCTTGGTAAATTTTATACTTGATCTCGAAATTTATGTTTGTTCTTGAAGAATTTTCTTTTGAGAAAATATGGGTTTTGTTCATTTGTGAGTGTATGTTTGAGTGGAGGGGATGTTTGAATTTTAAAAGATGAAAAGTGAAGTTTTTCATGAATTTCGAATGAAAAGCGTCATTTGAATGAATTTGAGGGTTTTACTATATTTTGGTCAAATTCTATGGGTTTCAAATATAAGAGCTTGGTTTGAAGTATTTTAAATTAATGTATAGTTTTGACTAAGAGTAAGTGTCAAGATATTTTGAAAATAATGATTTTTGACGTTTGAAACCTTACTATTTTAACGAGTGTAATTTTAGATATGGCCCGAACCAGACTTCGTAGTAGTGAGGGTTTGGTGCTTCTGTGGAGTTGAGTTAAGACTTGGAATATGAGATTTTGGCAAGTATCTGATAGTTGAACTTTGGCTCAGGTGGCCAAGATTTTGTCGAGGGTGAACCAACTAACGAAGTTTAGCGTTCTTCTTTACTCACTAGTTTGAGTGGTTCGAGGTGAGTGTTCAAACTCCTTTTTTAAATAGAAATCTTGCCATGGTTTGTAAATGAATGATTTGTAAAATGATTTGCTAGTATTTACCAAGAAATGATTTGTCACTATTTCTAAGTAAAATGCTTTTACCCGTGAAATAGCTTATAAAGGATTTGAGAGTGATTCAACTCCCCCTCAAATGAAATTTGGCAATAGTTTCCAAATGAATGATTTATTGAAAAGATTTACTATCGCTTTCAAATGAAATGCCTTACAAGTGAAACCATTTATGAAGAGTTTATAGATGTTCAAATCCATTTTAAATCAAATGTTTCGCTACTACGGGAAAATGACTTATGATACGATATATTCAACTTATACTTGCAAAGAAATGAGTTCAGCGAATATCTCCAGGTATGTTACGTGAATTACATACTTGTTTCTAGGCAGTGTGTACTACCACACCTCGACCCTAACTGTTAATATACTTGTTCAACCGTCTACACTTCCATTGTTTGTATATTGCTTGTTTCTGGATTGTTTTGTTGATAACCGATTGTTTGATAATGGTGTACCAAGGAGCATTTTACCCCAGAGTCCGATGTGTACCTTATCGCATCGTTCACTACTTGTAGGTCGATGTGTACTTTATCGTATCGGTAACTGGTCTCAAGATCCTTTTGCTAGAAAGCTATCTAAGAACCCTTCTTGAAGCGTCGGTGGGTCAAAAGCCTACTTGAGCATTAGTGTGGCCGGATAGGTTGGAAAGCTTTATCTTAAAACAAAACTCCTTGGTCTTGACTGATCATTACTTGTGCATGACTGTAGGCCATGTGTACTTTTACCACATTGTGAACAAGGCCTTTTCCCTCGTTATCGCCCATTCGTTGACCCGGTCGGGTAGGTTGGTATTTAGGACCTTTACGGTATACCCAGGTATTACCACTGGAGGGATAAGGTGATGGCCAGTTGTACTGAGGGGATTGATCAGGAGTTATAAGGTGAAGTGGACTCAAGAAATAGCTCCAAGTGAGCAATCGTATCCTTCCAATAATGGATTTGATTGTGTAATCGATGCACTTGTATGTTGTTATTAAAGTGGGTATTGATGAAATGATTGCTTGAAAACTCAATTGTTTTACAAAGTGATTGTTAACTCAAAAGTTCATGAATTTCTTGCTTTTACCGGACATTCATCGAAATTCCTAGCTCACCCCAAAAAATGTTTTTATTTTCCCCACTGGTCTCGAGACGTTGGATAGCGTGCATTGTGATCCTTCTTAGTGTATGTGACTGGGTTAATTCTTGTACCTTTTGTAACCATGGATGGATGAACTTTTATTATACTTGGGCCTGTGAGATGGTAATGTGGTTGTACTCTAAGTACATTGAACTGTAATTTGGGAATGAGTGTTGTAAGTTGAATTTCATTGTGTAATATTTGTGATTTGGATTGGAACGGTTGTTTACATTCACTTTTGAAGTATTATTGGTTATTCTAGTGAGTGAGTCATGTGCACTCCACTGGATACCTGGCACAGGGAGAAGTGGGGTTGTCACAGTAGAGCACCCTACAGTTTGAATGCAAAATTTAGTTTTTCATCCCGCTACAAAAAAAGAAATTAATTTGAGAATAAAGAAAATCAGGCCAAAAAAAATAGAAGAAAATCTACGATTAAAAGGGTGAGATAATGATAAAAAATAAAAGATCAAATAAAGAATCCTAAAGGTAATTGTGTCACCAAAGAAAAACAAAGAAGAGAAACGAAAGAGGGAAAAACACAGTAGTATGGGTGATTCTTGACTCTTGAGATTGGAGAAAATCAAAGGGATCCAGGAGAGGGATGCAGATTGGAGCAGGAGAAAGCGAAAACCAAAAAAAAAAAAAAAAGAAACCTTTCAGCATTGGAACACAAAACCTCAAGCAAATTTTGAGAAAGAGAGAGAGAGCGAATACATGCTGGATATCAACTTATCAAGTGCATTCAGTTTGGGTAATTTTTTAGATAGGAAAATGGACATTCAATGAAAAGTATGGTGGAGTTTGATATTTTCTATGAGAGAAAATTTCTCATGGGAAAGGAATGAGGGAGGAGGTGAATAGTAGAATATTCGAGCTTAGGGCTTCCCTACCCATTAGTAAATAGAGTAAAATAGATTTATTAAAAAAAATAAACCTGAGTCTTTCACATGATTACCAAGTGTTAGGATGAGCACATTTGAGCCAATTGTAGAGTGATATATCACATAAGATAAAACATTTTCATAAATCCTTAACCATATAGAGGGATTCATCCCAATGGGCATACTGAGATGAAAATAATTAGTCTAGAAAAATTTATATTGAATTAAACATGTTTTACGTGTTGAAAGGAGAAAGGAAATCTTACATAATTTAATCAGTGGACACCAAGAGCTAGAGATACGAGCTGGCGAAACAAAATGAACCAAGTGGAAGTTTCAAAATTTTTCTTAGAAAAGGAAAAATCTCACTTCTTCCTCAAAAGAACGAACTAAAGATGAAAAGGCAAAGGAATATATAGATAATAGGAAGATGAATGTTGCTGAAGCTAATATGCACATCAAAGCAACAAACAAGAACCTTCATCAGTAACCAATTCCTGTTAAAGATATCTTTGAAGGTATTGCAGCAAATAGATCATAAAAGTACCATTACAAGTTAGGACCACCTAATTTCCAGAGTGAGTTACCGCTATCAAAGTAGTCCACAAGAATGTCCAATTTCTGGAACAAATTGCTATCACTAAAATGGTCCGCAAGAGAGTTTTTAAACAATGTTAGTAAAGATATCAAATACTAAATGATCATAACTGCCATAACTTAAGGGAAAAACAGATGTGAGCATTTAGACATAACAGATTCAACTTAATAGTCAGTGTTGTGTAGACAGAAAACTATAACCAGTCTAATAAATTATTTCACAAGAGCCGTATAAGAAAAGCTATACCTCATAAGAAACAACACCACCAGTTAATTTGAACCTTCTGCAAAACAAGCTCGCACATCTATAGGACAACTATTTAAAGTTGCCACGAAACGAAAGAAGAATCCCAATAAGGGGAATGCAATAAGTGATTTGGAAAAGTTAAGAATTCTAGAGCAAGTATAAAGATAAACATGCAAGGGGGAAAAAATCCATACGTCTCATGTTTCATTGTAAATCTCTAGTCTTGAACCTAAAGTAAAATAAGCAGAATGTAAGTTTCTAAAAAATAAAATTCAACAGCAGGATAAATTAAATCAAACATATAAAAATATGGAAAATATGAAATCTAACCCACGACAGTATTAAGAAAATTCTTCATAGTATTCTATAAGCACAAAGTTCTGTTGAGCTATAAACCTTAACATGAAGTAATATTTCTGAAGCTATAAACACATTTCCAAAAGCCGTGACTATAATCAGATTGAAATGATCAAATGAAACTATTGAAAATCAAGACAACATGAACGACAGGAAGATGGCGAGTCACAAAAACATAAACAATTAAACTATACACAGTTTTTTGTTTTATAGATGTTATGTTATAGTAAGCATAAAAGAGTTGCCTACACATCAACACTTGAAATACACGGCATCACATATAAACCAGTTTTTTCGCAAACATTTTGAGCATTTTCTTTCCACTTAGTAGTGGAACAAGGAACCTAAAAATACAAAATATTGTACAAAAACATCTATGAACGAGACAGTCTTCCAAAAGAAAATCGAGATTCAGCAAACAAAAATCTAGGCTGCTGAAATATAGGTTTCCATGCAAAGATCAACAATAGGATGAATAAAAATAAGAAAAAAATGAAGAAAATAATTCAACGTACCGTCAAGAATCAATGAAGAAATTAAGAAAGGGGGGCTCATTTCCTTTCTCAGCCTGACTAACAAAAAAAAAGTAAACAAAATCAGATTCATGCAAAAGATATAGATTATTTTTTGTCCAAAATAATCAGAAAAAACATAAATATATTCACCTTAGTAGAAGAATGTAACAAATGCTTCAGACTTCACACATATCTGCAAATCTAATCCGTCATCTCAGACAGGAAAAATATGGAAAAGAGGGAAAAAAAAGAAAAATCAGAAACTCATGGAAGATAAACGGAGAAAACACAGACATTTTCCAATGACAAGAAGATGCAAGAGACGGCCGTGTTTGGAGATGGTTTGATCGGAGTTCCCAACCTTTCCTCCACTGGAAAAGGAAGGGGAAAGGGAAAAAGGGAAGATGAGGAGAAACATGAAAAAGGGCGGCTAATTGGAAGAGAGACTTGATCCAATTGTGAAGAAGAAGATGAAGAAGAGGAGAAAACCAAGAAAGAATTTTAGGGTTTGGAGGAGGCCTAGTTACTAGCCCTTTTCTGCCTTGTCAAGAGGGAGAAATGGGAGAAAAGGAAAAGAGGTGAAAATGAGAAACGAAGAAAGAAGGAGAGAGGCGCAGAACAGAATTCTCGGGTAGTTTCAGAAGCCTGTCCATTCAATGACTGGTTAATTTGGTAATTTCAGTGAAATTGAGTGGCAGAAGTATATTGGAGGACTACTGTGACGCCCCACCTCTCCCTAGGGCGAACCCAAGGGTATCGGCGGAACGCCTGCCCAACTCTCGCCAGGACTCACTACGAAATCCAAACATCAATCCAAACATTCATCTGTAAAATCATCATTAAAAGTTATTAAAATTACTAATAAACTCTCATAAAATACAAACCCCAAAATTACATGGATAACAACTCCAAAATACCATAAACCATCAAATTCATCCATTAATTTCAATCTTATATAAAATGAGGAAATCCTACAAAAGTACTAAGTTCCTCAATTCTCATGCTCAACTTTCAGACCTGTTAGGGAAAACAAAGCTTGTGGGGTGAGCAAAGCTCAGTGAGGTCAAGAATTCATGCACATGCGGGTTAAAGCGGTAACCAAATCTTAACAAAGCAATAACAGTAGAAAACCTGGAATTCACACAAAACAATATAAAAGAATCACTATAAAAGCATACAATTTGCCGTTCCACCTTTTTGAAATTTCCACAACCATCTTCGCTCCGCTCTCAAGCCGTAGTTTCAATTGGAATGTTGACACTCCGTCAACCACTATCTCACTAACCATAGACACCACTTTACTCTCACCCGTCTACTTACACCCCCTGTACCGGACCCGCTCATCAAGATAAAATTTATCATTAAACCAAGTCGGGATGAGTGGCACCTCCCACTCAGTAGAGCGTGGTACATACTACCTGTTGGCAAATGAGTCGACGAGACTACGCTCCAATCGACTTAACCAGAATCTAACCAGAACGGGAGGAGAGGTACCTCCCACTCACTTGAGTATGGTACATACAACCGT
The DNA here is from genome assembly GCA_013103745.1 of Gardenia jasminoides. Classification (NCBI taxonomy): domain Eukaryota; kingdom Viridiplantae; phylum Streptophyta; class Magnoliopsida; order Gentianales; family Rubiaceae; genus Gardenia; species Gardenia jasminoides. Next base: position 21,814,017 of record CM023105.1, read on the forward strand.
TTGGTCTTAACAAATCAAGAACAAGCACAAGTACAAGCATTTAACGATTTCAATTCAAGCAAGGGTGAGGGCGATAAAGTACACGCTCACCAAGTCAAACAAGCTTGCTTTTCAAATGAATTTCATTAAACCAAGTATTAAATAACAGGCACTTGAACACTCACCAGAATTCAGATAGATAAGAGAATGCACAAGAAGGTCAAACTTCAGTAGTCGGGTCGCCCACGTCAAAAATTGGATCACCTGGCCAAAAATGAACTATCAAAGACTCGCCAAAATAGCTAAAGTTCGAAATCTCAACTGAACTATTAAATTCACCAAAGTCAAGCTGCCACAATTTCTTGTCCGAGCCATATCCCAAGCTACACTCATCGGAATTGGGCAAAGCTTATGGCTGCGGAACTAGACTCGGAGTACTATAATTTACTAGAAGGGCTCATTTTGAGATTCAAGATGTAAATTAGGCTAAAGTGCACAACAAGACAACACGAAGGTATAAAAACAGCAAATCAGATTTTGAAAACATCCTTTTTCTCAGATTTTCTGCGGATGATAGAAAGTGAGTTAATACGCAAGCCACATACTGTTGGAAAGCCCTTGAAGTCTAGTTTCTAACGCCACCAACGACGCTAGATTTCGATCCCCAAGCAAGAAATTATAGCCACTTAAAGTTGGGTCAGTAAGCTGCCTGACAGCTTGGTTTTCCAGGTTTGAAGTGTCAGTTTTGGAACACCATTTGGGCAACAAAATGCTACCAGAAAAACACCAAATTTTTCAGAAATAAACCTCAGTATGTGACTATATTTGTACCAAAATTTATCCAAAAACTCAGATGGGAAGGCAGTGATCGATGTGTCCAAAGTTGACTGAAAATCATGAGTTCAATCCTGCCATACGAAAATCATTTCTTATTTCAACCTTTGGTTCATCCAAAACATCCCTCATTCCATTCCATATTCAAAAAAAAGAATCTAAAAACATTTCTTGATCAAATGAGAGTTAATTGATAGCAAAATTTTGGACCAAAACCACCCCCAAAATAGGACGGTCAAGTTGGACAGGAATGAAAGCAGATTTCCAGGTTTTTGAACCTCATTCCATGCACATTCTAACACACCAATTGAGGGAGTTTCTTGGCTAGGAAAATGCCAACTTAAAGTCTAACATTCCAGCTCCCAAAACCACCAAAACCTCATGAAAAATCGCTGCCAAAACTGGGGAAGAATTCGTTGAATTCAACCCGGCAGCGTTTCCCCTCTTTTCTCTCAATTCACCTCATTCAAAGCCTCCTAATCCTCAAGCCTCAACATTTCATCAACATTTCATCCAACACACACTCCATTACACATGTATATTACACAAGCCAATCATTAAGAGGGGTGGGAATTCATAGAGCCCACCATAACATCTCAAACCAACAAAACTAACATCAAGAACCACAAGTTTCAAAACTAAACATTGAAAGCTAAGGAAAGCTAAGGAATTAGGGTTTTGAGAAGCCATTACCTCAAGAGTTCAAGGGTTGTTCAAGCTTTGGTCTCTCTTCCTTGATGAGTCTTGAAGCTTCAAGTGAGAAGAGGAGAATACTACACTAGCTACCTTGGTGATTGGATGAAGCTTGGTGGTGATTGTTTTAGTGGAACTTGGTGATGATTTTGGTTGATGAAGATGAAGGAAAAATGGAAAGGAAGGGCCGGCCAACAAGAAGGAAAAAGGAGAGGATTTAATGGCTTTGTTGACTTTTGGTACTTGGTGAAAAGGAAGGAAAATTGAGTTTATCCATTAATGCCCATTAATGACCTAAAGCTTATTTGTCATGTTGAGGTTAATTCGCGCAACGTGTCAGTACTGTCCCAATTTCTCTCACTTATATACTTCAATTGCATATCCAAACTTTCAAAACTTACGTCTAACAGACAACTCTAACTTCGGAAGCGAAAATACACAGTCAAATATTGAAATTATCGGCGGAGTTTAAACGTGCAAAATGAAACTTTAACAATTTTATGCTGATGCAATGTACGTAATAAAGTTAAATCATTTCAATAAAATTGATGTGAAATATATATATTATTATTATTTATTTTTTTATTATTTTTTAAAAATATTTTATTTTATTGTATATATATTTTTTGAAATTAAAATGGTGATATGGGTCCTCACAACCTTCCCTCCTTAAAAGAATTTCATTCTCGAAATTCATGCCTGAATTAGAGAACAGTATACCTCCTCCTCATATCCTCTTCAACTTCCCACGTTGCTTCCTCTACATCATGGTTCTTCCACAAGATCTTCACTAAAGGAATTTGCTTGTTCCTCAACTCCTTGATTTTTCGGTCTAGAAGCTTCACAGGTTTCTCTTCACAAGTTAAAGCTTCATCAAGTTCTATATCCTCTGGTTGGAGTATGTGAGATGGGTCTGGGTGGTACTTCTTAAGAAATGACACGTGGAACACGTTATAAATATGGGATAAGCTGGCTGGTAAATCCAACTTATAAGTTACATTTCCGACCCGTTCAAGAATGGTGTACGGTCCTACAAATCTTGGTTGTAATTTCTTTCCTTTTCCTGCCATCAAACTTGCCTTTAAAGGGGTAATTCTAAGAAATACTTGATCTCCTACCTCGAACTCCAAATCTTTTCTCCTATTGTCCACATAACTCTTTTGATGGCTTTGGGTAGTTAAGATTCTGCCGAATTAACTTGACCTTTTCTCGAACTTCTTCCATCCAAGGGATCACAGTCGGATCTAAGGCTTTCTTCTCCCCTACTTCATCCCAATAAATCGATGATCGACATTTACTATCATAAAGAGCTTCATATGGAGCCATTTGTATGGATGAATGAAAACTATTATTATAAGCAAATTCTACCAAGGTCAACTATTGGCTCCAACTAACCCCAAAGTCTAGAACACAAGTCCTTAACATGTCCTCAAGAGCTTGAATCGTCTTTTCTGATTGACCGTCAGTTTGAGGATGGTAAGTGGTACTGAGATTTAGCTTAGTTCCTAACGTCTCTTGCATCTTTTGCCAAAATTTCGACACAAACCGCAGATCTCGATCCGACACTATGTTCACAGGGATACCATGCAACCTTATGACCTCATCCATATACAATTTGGCCAATTTCTCCATCGAGTACTTCATACTTATGGGCAGGAAATGCACAGACTTAGTCAGACAGTCTACAATAACCTAAATTGCATCATGACCTCTTTGTATCCTTGGCAATCCCGATACAAAATCCAAGGTAATGTTTTTCCATTTCCACACAGGTACTTCCAACGGTTGCAATAACCCAGAGGGCTTTTGATGTTCTGCCTTAACTCTCTGGCATACCAGGCATGTCTGAACAAACTGGGCTATTTCCTTCTTCATGCCTTCCCACCAGTAAAGACTTTTCAAATCTTGGTACATCTTATTTCCTCCAGGGTGTACCATATACTTAGAACGATGGGCTTCCTCCAATATTTCTCTTTTGAGTTCCTCATCCTTCGGTACCATTAATCGATTTCGATACCTAAGAACTCCTTCCGCTCCAATATTAAAATCCGAAGTCTCCTTTTTCTGGACCTTCTCCAACCATTTTTATACTTCTGAATCCTTCTTTTGCACTTCTTTAATCTTATCCAATAGTGTAGATCTTAGTATAATGTTTCCCAGCACAACCTTTTTGGATTATAGACGAGAATTCCAAATACTAATTTCCTCTAACATGTGCCATTCCTTCACCATCAAGCCAGCTACTTGTACCTTTCGGCTCAAAGCATTTGCTACTACATTAGCTTTCCTAGGGTGGTAATTAATTGTACAATCGTAATCTTCCAAAAACTCCACCCATCTGTGCTGTCTCAAATTCAATTCTTTCTGGGAAAATAGATACTTAAGGCTCTTATGGTCAGTGAAAACCTCAAATGTCACCCCATACAAGTAATGTCTCCACTTACATAATGCAAACACTACGGCAGCTAATTCCATATCATGGGTTGGATAATTTTACTCGTGAGGTTTCAACTTCCGTGAAGTATCGGCTATAACCCGTTCATTTTGCATTAACACACAACCTAACCCTTCCTTTGATGCATCCGTGAACACCACATACCCATCTTTTCCGTTGGGTAGAGCCAACACTGGTGCCTCAGTCAACCGTCTCTTTAACTCCTGAAAACTCCTTTCACACTTGGCGTCCCATATAAACTTGTTATGCTTCTTGGTCAACTCAGTCATGGGTCCTGCTATTTTGGAGAAATCCTTAATGAACCGACGGTAATAACCAACTAAACCTAAGAAACTTTGAACCTCCGTTGGATTCTTAGGTTGTTTCTATTTTGACACCGCTTCCACCTTAGTTGGGTTTACAGTGATTCCATCCTTAGAAATAATATGACCTAGAAATGTCACTTCCTCCAACCAAAATTCACACTTACTGAATTTCGCCTACAGCTGATGTTCTCGCAGGGTTTGCAGCACTACCCTCAAATGTCGCTCATGATTCTCTCGAGTTTTAGAAAATACTAGAATGTCATCGATAAACACCACTACGAACTGATCCAGGTAAGGTTTAAAGACTCGATGCATTAAATCCATAAATGCGGTTGGTGCGTTAGTCAATCCAAAAGGCATCACCGCAAACTCAAAATGCCCGTATCTCAAGTTAAAAGCTGTCTTAGGTATGTCCTCCTCCCGGATCCTCAATTGATAGTAACCCTGTCTGAGATCCAACTTAGAGTACACCTCTGCTCCTTGTAACTGATCGAAAAGCTCATCAATGTGTGGTAGGGGGTATTTATTCTTAATAGTAATGTCGTTCAAGCCTCGATAGTCTATACACAACCTTAGGCTTCCGTCCTTCTTTTTAACAAACAATACCGGTGCACCCTAAGGTGAATTGCTCTCTTTGATAAAACCCCGTTCCAGCAAATCCTGTAACTGAAGTTTCAATTCTTTCAATTCAGCTGGAGTCATCCTATAAGGTGACCTAGAAATAGGCGTTGTCTCCGGAATCACCTCAATCTTAAAGGCTATTTCCCTCTCAGGTGGTAGAGATTTTAGTTCTTCCGAAAATACATCAGGAAATTCTCTCACCACTGGTACGTCTTCCAACTTTACTTTATCCCCAGGACTATTTATCAGAAAAGCTAAGAACCCTTTTGCCCCCTACTCAACAATTCCTAACTCGGATTCAGGAAATAAGAGTTGAAGATGCTAATCTACCCCTTACATCTAGTTTTAAAGTTGGCTCTCCCGGCATATGCAATTCTACTACATTTGTCTTACAATCAAGTTGGGCATAATGATGGGCTAACCAATCCATCCCTAAAATAACGTCATAACCCTTGATCACCAGACTCATCAGATCCACTAGTAATTTTCGTTCACCAACCCAAATGTCACAATTTCTATAGATCGAGCTAGATAACAGTCTCTGATTTCCAGTAGACGTACTGACCTCTAGATCATATAGGAGTCTCTCAGATTTAACATCTATACCCTTCATGAAGGTAGGGTTTACAAAGGAATGGGTTGCCCCGAAATCAATTAAAACTTTTGCTAAACGGTGAAATATGAGAATCGTACATTTAATAACCTCTGTAGGATCAGGGACCTGGTGCTGGTCCATAGCATACACCCTAGCGGGTACTCTCGGGCGATTGTCTCCCATACTTGACTGTTTGGAGGTCGACCTAGTAGATGATTGTGAACTACCTCCTGCACGACGAGCTGTCGGACAGTTGGCAATCTGATACTCGGTACTCCCACAGTTTAAAGATTTTCCCGTTTTCCTCCAACAATCATCTATCGTATGGTTTGGTTTTCCACAATATCCACACCCTACCTGAGGAGTCGACACGGAACCTCCTTGTGATGTATTTCTAGCCTGGCCACGCCCCCCAGTGGCTCCTCTAGCCATAGACCCTCTAAATGCTCCAGCTAACCGTACTCCTCCCAAACCTCTTCCAGCTTTAGGGGCCGACACATTTCTATCCACCGGCCCTACACCGTTACCACTCGGGGTATTTCTTTTCTTCGCATGAAAAGCCCTTACTTGAAATCTAGCACTTTTCACCCTTTGGGTTTTTTCCAAAACCTCGATAAAAGTATTAATTTGGGCCACGGCTAGAGCCTCTTGAATTTCAACATTAAGCCCCTGTACGAATCGTCTAATCCTTCTTCGATCCGTGGCCACGAACTCTGGTGCAAACTTGGAGAGTTTCATGAACTGGGTCTCGTAATCAGCTACACTCATTGTTCCCTACCTCAGTCTAATGAAATCGTCTTCTCTTTTCTCTTGGATCATAGGAGGCAGAAACTTCTCATCAAATTCCCTTTTGAAATTTGCCCAAATCCATGGGGTCTGCCTCTCTCTCCCAGTTAGTCCTAATTACGTTCCACCACGATCTAGTTGGGCCCTCAAATTGAAAGGTGGCAAACACCACTCGCCTCTCCTCAGTGTAATTCAGGATGGCAAAAATATCAGCCATTCTCTCAAACCAACTCTCCGCTACATCAGAATCTGCCCCTCCTAGAAACTTAGGCAGCGTGAACTTAAGGAAACGCAGCTCGAGCTCTATCTTCTCCATGCTCAGGGCCTATAGGTTGGTTTTGCTGACCAGGACCTTGATTATCGGCCAGACACTCCAAGATATCAGTCATTTTATTGATAGCCGTAGCCATCTGGTCTACATCTCCACCACTCGGTCCCCTTTCCGGTCCCGCCTCCAGACCGAGAGCACTCGAGGGTTGAGGCTCACTTGAGGCGTCATACCCCATCCTCGATCCTCGACCTCAACCTTGGGCTTCCATAGTCTTAACTATGTCTAAATGCAACATGAAAATAATTACACGAGAGAAAATTTTAAAAAACAACATTCAACATTATGAACATTTGAAATAATGATAATTAACATATATTAACATATTCAAAATTCATAGGTAGTTAACAAGTCATGGGGCATATTCAAAAGACAGCACATATGTGCCAACAAAATGCAATTAATCATGCAATGAAAGTCATAGGCTTCACAAGCCTCACCCCAGCTAATCCCTATACAAAAACGAAAGTCAAAAGGTTGCACTCCTAATCTAGTTCGTGGCAGAGCCGCTAGTCTGGGCCTCCTCAACCGGCTCCTCTTCAGAGGGGTTCTCATGAGCCGAACCCTCTTTCCCATTTGCCATTTTCTCCACATCGGCCACCTCCTCCATTAGCACGGTGGCATCATCTAATATCCTAACAGTTCACTCCCGGACCTCGTTGATAACCCTAGTCAACCGAGCTCTAAGCCTCTGGACCTCGTCACGAGCGGCCTCAGCCCTGGCCCACTCCACTACCACTTTATCCTCAAGCTCCATAATCCTGAGACTTTGGGCATCTTCTAAGACCCTCAAACCCTTATTCTCATCAGATAGCGCTCTATTACCATTCAACAGCTGCCGACGCTCATCATCTATGGACAACACTAACTCAGTGGGATAAGAGAACGTTTCCCTACAGGCACAGCAGGGAAACCTACTCGGGGAGTATTGAATGTGAGACCCTCCACCAAGCACTCGGTAGCGAATAGCTCCAAGAGGTCCTACGTGACCATTGGCCTCGCCGTTACCATTAGCCACATTAGTTTCAGGTCCACCATTTCCGCCCTTCATGCTTAAAAAACAACCATAAACCACTGTTAGAATCTTAGAGTCACAATTACTCAAAGCATTAACTTAAGGCCTAACAAAGTTATTTCTATTCTCAAAAGTAAAGTTCCTAAAATTTTCCAAAAAGGTCTCTAACCTAGGCTCTGATACCAACTGTGACGCCCCACCTCTCCCTAGGGCGAACCCAAGGGTATCAGCGGAACGCCTGCTCAACTCTCACCAGGACTCACTACGAAATCCAAACATCAATCCAAACATTCATCCGTAAAATCATCATTAAAAGTTATTAAAATTACTAATAAACTCTCATAAAATACAAACCCCAAAATTACATCAAAATTACATGGACAACAACTCCAAAATACCATAAACCATCAAATTCATCCATTAATTTCAATCTTATATAAAATGAGGAAATCCTACAAAAGTACTAAGTTCCTCAATTCTCATGCTCTACTTTCAGACCTGTTAGGGAAAACAAAGCTTGTGGGGTGAGCAAAGCTCAGTGAGGTCAAGAATTCATGCACAGGCGGGTTAAAGCGGTAACCAAATCTTAATAAAGCAATAACAGTAGAAAACTTAGAATTCACACAAAACAATATAAAAGAATCAGTATAAAAGGATACAATTTGCTGTTCCACCTTTTTGAAATTTCCACAACCATCTTCGCTCCGCTCCCAAGCCGTAGTTTCAATTGGAATGTTGACACTCCGTCAACCACTATCTCACTGACCACAGACACCACTTTACTCTCACCCGTCTACTTACACCCCTTGTACCGGGCCCGCTAGTCAAAATAAAATTTATCATTAAACCAAGTCGGGATGAGCGACACCTCCCACTCAGTAGAGTGTGCTACATACTACCGCTTGGTAAATGAGTCGACGAGACTACGCTCCAATCGACTTAACCAGAATTTAACCAGAACGGGAGGAAGGTACCTCCCACTCACTTGAATGTGGTACAAACAACCGTTTGGTCTTAACAAGTCAAGAACAAGCACAAGTACAAGCATTTAATGATTTCAATTCAAGCAAGGGTGAGCGCGATAAAGTACACGCTCACCAAGTCAAACAAGCATGCTTTTCAAATGAATTTCATTAAACCAAACATTAAATAACAGGCACTTGAACACTCACCAGAATTTAGATAGATAAGAGAATGCACAAGAAGGTCAAACTTCAGTAGTCAGGTCGCCCTCGTCAAAAATTGGATCACCTGGCCAAAAACGAACTATCAAAGACTCGCCAAAATAACTAAAGTTCAAAATCTCAACTTAACTACCAAATTCACCAAAGTCAAGCTGCCACAATTTCTTGTCCGAGCCATATCACAAGCTACACTCATCGGAATTGGGCAAAGCTTATGGCTGCAGAAACTAGACTCGGAGTACTATAATTTACTAGAAGGGCTCATTTTGAGATTCAAGATGTAAATTAGGCTAAAGTGCACAACAAGATAACACGAAGGTATAAAAACAGCAAATCAGATTTTGAAAACATCCTTTTTCTCAGATTTTCTGCGAATGATAGAAAATGAGTTAATACGCAAGCCACATACTGTTGGAAAGCCCTTGAAGTCTAGTTTCTAACGCCACCAACGACGCTAGATTTGGATCCCCAAGCAAGAAATTATAGCCACTTAAAGTTGGGTCAATAAGCTGCCTGACAGCTTGGTTTTCCAGGTTTGAAGTAATAGTTTTGGAACACCATTTGGGCAACGAAATGCTACCAGAAAAACACCAAATTTTGCAGGAATAAACCTCAGTATGTGAACTATTTGTACCAAAATTTATCCAAAAACTCAGACGGGAAGGCAGTGATCGATGTGTCCAAAGTTGACTGAAAATCATGAGTTCAATCCTGCCATACGAAAATCATTTCTTATTTCAACCTTTGGTTCATCCAAAACATCCCTCATTCCATTCCATCTTCAAAAAACAGAATCTAAAAACATTTCTTGATCAAATGAGGGTTAATTGATAGCAAAATTTTGGACCAAAACCACCCCCAAAATAGGACGGTCAAGTTGGACAGGAATGAAAGCAGATTTCCAGGTTTTTGAACCTCATTCCATGCACATTCTAACACACCAATTGAGGGAGTTTCTTGGATAGGAAAATGCCAACTTAAAGTCTAACATTCCAGCTCCCAAAACCACCAAAACCTTATGAAAAATTGCTGCCAAAACAGGGGAAGAATTTGTTGAATTCAATCTGGCAGCGTTTCCCCTCTTTTCTCTCAATTCACCTCATTCAAAGCCTCCTAATCCTCAAGCCTCAACATTTCATCAACATTTCATCCAACACACACTCCATTACACATGTATATTACACAAGCCAATCATTAAGAGGGGTGGGAATTCATAGAGCCCACCATAACATCTCAAACCAACAAAACTAACATCAAGAACCACAAGTTTCAAAACTAAACATTGAAAGCTAAGGAAAGCTAAGGAATTAGGGTTTTGAGAAGCCATTACCTCAAGAGTTCAAGGGTTGTTCAATCTTTGGTCTCTCTTCCTTGATGAGTCTTGAAGCTTCAAGTGAGAAGAGGAGAATACTACACTAGCTACCTTGGTGATTGGATGAAGCTTGGTGGTGATTGTTTTGGTGGAACTTGGTGATGATTTTGGTTGATGAAGATGAATGAAAAATGGAAAGGAAGGGCCGCCCAACAAGAAGGAAAAAGGAGAGGATTTAATGGCTTTGTTGACTTTTGGTACTTGGTTGGTGAAAAGGAAGGAAAATTGAGTTTATCCATTAATGCCCATTAATGACCTAAAGCTTATTTGTCACGTTGAGGTTAATTCGCACAACGTGTCACTACTATTCCAATTTCTCTCACTTATACACTTCAATTGCATACCCAAACTTTCAAAACTTACGTCTAACAGACAACTCTAGTTTCGGAAGCAAAAATACACAGTCAAATATTGAAATTATCGGCGGAGTTTAAACGTGCAAAATAAAACTTTGACAATTTTATACTGATGCAATGTACGTAATAAAGTTAAATCATTCCAATAAAATTGATATGAAATATATATATTATTATTATTTATTTTATTATTATTATTGTTTTTTAAAATATTTTATTTTATTATATATATATTTTGAAATTAAAATGGTAATATGGGTGCTCACAACTACCACCAATCCTCCAATTAGGAGCCGACACATCAGCAATTGAATTTTTTGTCAAAAGTCAGAAGTTAGAAAGCAGTTAGAACACTCAAGACACACCAAAGGGTAGTTTCACTCAGTCTAAGGGGGACCCACAGAACTTTACCATCCAGGCAATTGCTGACTGGAGGGAAGGTCTGAGGACCTTAAGTCTAGCTACATACTCACACTAATCTTCGATGTGGGACAAACTCTCAAGGGAGTCACTCGTCAGCAATTGAATTCAATTGGGAAGTTTGGCATTCACAAAGAGACTATATATGTTAAAAAAGGTAAACAAGAAAGTACTTTATTTCTTAGTCTTGCTGGTTACTTGACTGCTTTAAAGATATCCACCTACGTGTGAATAATGCCTCGGCCGAAATTACCTAAAAGCACTCTACCAAAAAACTTATAACTGCCAAAGCTTGACAACTTCTAAGCTTCATCGCACACCCCAAAACTAGTAACCATCAAAGGCATCTACTAATGTGTTCTGAGTTCTCTCTAATTCCAAACTTTCTACTAACTCTCCAATTCTAGAAATTGGTGAAAAAGCATTTAACCGGACAATATATGTGCAATGACACATAAACTCATATGTCAACAGCTAAACAGACACTACTAGTATCAGCTTCATACACTTAATAACACACAATAGAAATCAAGCAAGATTTGTCATCCATAATGATCAGTCAAACATGTATTTCCAAAGCTTTATGCGTATATCCATGCAGCCTAAAAACGTCATTCTATTGTTAGATAACGATTGATAACCATGAGAAGCATGAATGATAGCACTAACCACATATATGTGTGCGTGTGTATGTGTGTGTGTGTTAAACTGAATACTACACCATAAGCAAAACAAGAAAAGCTATAAAATTAACACAAACTCACCAATAAGGCTAAAAGATTCTAACTGCAGAAGGAACAAAGTGATTTGAGATTTCGAACTCCTGTAGAACAGATACAGAGAAAGGATGAAACGATGGAGAGGAGCAAAATAATTTTCAATGAGTGAATTTTGTCTCATATGCATATATAAAATGATTCCAGTTTAAATCAGTAAGAGGATAAGACAAAAAATTAATTCCCCATTTAATGAATGGTAAGAAAAATTAATCCTATATGTAATGAATTATTATATTGGGTAGGAGGTGGCAGAATACAAGTGTTACAGGGGTCACCACCACAACCTCTGGCAATCCTACAACTTGTTATACTTTAGCAGTGAATCATGGGATTGAAGATGTGAAAGATTTGTTACGCAAGAAAGTCCTTTGTATAACTTGCATCAAATGGCACCTTATTGCCACCAATGATGTCTTGAATCTTGAACTTGTGGTGAATTAATTGAAATTTGAGTGTTTAAAGTTAGATAAAATATAAAACAAAATAAAAAGGCAGCAACGTACCGAAGCAGGAGAGGTGGAAAATGAAGCACAACTTGCTTGGTTAGAAAAGGGGAAAAAAAAACTTGATTTTTTTTTATAATTAGAGATGCATAAAATTAAAAGGCAGGAAAACAGCATACAAAAAAAAACTTGATTGTTTAGTGTGCAAGCTGAGACTCATTGTGCTATCCAATCCGTTCACCTATAAATAGGAAACGGAGAGAGTCCAGGCTAGGTTGTGGTTTACCTCGAGGGATCAAGTTAGTTGGGTATAGCGGATCGGAATGTTTAAAGATTGAGCGAGATGTTAAACTATATATGTACATTTAACATGTACTACGCAGCGGAAAACTAAATGACTTACTTCTAACCATTGTTATCAAGCACCACATGCATCCTGTGTGCCTTGTTTTCATCATCCATTGTTGTCAAGTAGAGATTAATACTTATCTAAAGCGTCAAAATATATTAAAAGGGAGCTTCTAACCTAAACCAAAGGCCATAGTTTGATGGAATTAATAGGCTAGGTTAGGGACCCTAAGGAAATCATACCATAATTCATAAAATAATATCTCTACCCCAATCAACCCAATCAATGATTGACAGATATTGTGGGTCATAATTAAAGAGGCTAGATACTTTAAATTTTAGGGAATTTATCCCCAAACTGAGAAGTGAATTGGAAGAACTTTTGGTTAGACCAGTTTAACCCAGTTCAAAGGTTTAAATTATTTTTTTATTTATTTTAGTATTAAAATTTGAATACAATTGAAATATTTTTTTAGAAAATAAAAATACCTAATGGAGGAACGAACACAAGGACTGGGTTATTGGGATGGGCAATCTATTCACTTTTTGTTCGCTCAATCTTTTCTTGACTGAGTTTGACTTGTTTAATTAAATTTCCAAGTTAACCATTGAATCGAATCGAAGGCATGACAAGTTCTGGACCAGTTCTCAAAACATAGGTATTTATAGGGAGAAGACGACGAACAGTGATTGACGGGCTACTTTGTACTGAGATTCCTAATAGAGCACTTGGCCTTAGTCACATCCAAATCAAACTTATCCCATCCGAGGCTTTTGAATAGGAAGATGACGAAGAGCTAGGGAAAGAACCGAGATTCACCTCATTCACGTCAGCTCGCGTGTTCCGGAGCTGTCATACTTAGCACTTGGTTAACAAGATGTTTGACTTGGAAGTGATGAGTTTTAATCATCAAGAAATAAATAGGAAACAACTATTAATCTTCTTTTCAAGAGAAGGAAAAAAAATGGGAAGAGATAGAAATATTAGAAGAGATAAAAAATACAAGATGTTGAATCATCAAACAAGTTTGTAGAGAACCACTATTGATCCTTTTTTCAAGAGTGGGCAAGTTAAAAAGCAGGAAGAGATAGAAATATTGGAAAAAAAAAAAAAACAAGACTAGCATTCTTACAGAATAATCTATACACTGTATAAAGTGAAACCACCACTATTGATGTTAAATTTTTTTTTTAATTTGTGAACTTCTTTTATAACCCCACTCTTTTGAGTATTAACTTTTCTATCAAATTGGCACATTAGACCAAAGTACAGGGTTTTGATACCGTTTTTGAAATCATTATAAAGAAAAGAAAAAAAAAGAAAAGAAAATGAAACACTAAATCACTTATGGCAATGGATTGAAATATCACTATACGCAATAAAATTTCAAATCTACAAAAAGACAAGAAAAATATACGATAAATATGAAATATAAATTTAAAAGAGAGGCGAGTACAATCTCCGAGATTTTCTCAAATTTGTAGAGAGACTCATTCGATTCTTCTCTTCGAACGCTAATCCAAGGGTTTTGTAGCTTGATCTTGGATCAACTGTTGATTTCTTCAAATCTTGATATGGAAGATTTGAAGAACTTGACAAACACGAAGAACACTTCAAATCTTGATATGATGAAGATTTGAAAACTCTTGAAAACTCAAGTCTCGATATGAAGAAGACGAGTGTCTCGGCCATTCAAATGGCTCCATGTCACATGTTTCATGACTAAGCAAAGTTGGATAAATATCTAAATATTTATTTCTTATTAAAGAGATAATATTTAGAGTTATTTAGTCCCTATAGATGTCTTATATACTGCAAGGGTTTGGCCAATCAAATCTCGCCATGTCATATGTCTTTACGAATTGGCTAATCAAGAAAATACATGTGAGCATTATCTCTTTATAAAACAAAGTGATAATATCCAAGATGAGACAGTTCTTATATGACTGCATGTCTTGCAAGACAAGTAAAGTGATGCATGAGTCTTCAAATTCTACCATATCCTACAAATATAAATAGGGGATCTCTCCACCAAAGTTGATATCACATCACGTATCAGAGAGATCAAGCGTCAAGTATCGCACGTCTCAAGTCTTCTTGAAGTTTCAAAACCACGAAAGCTCTGCAACTTCAAGTTCTTCAAGTCTTCGATATGATGAGGAAAGTCCGATTCTAAAAGAAAACTGGATTTCTCCCTAGATGCTTGGAAATTGGAATTACTCCACCTTGCCCGGTGAAATTCTAACCATCCTTTTCTAGAGAAGAATAGCTATCTTTCATCAAAATTGATTTCTTTTATACCCGCGTGAATTGAAGCATTCCTTTATGTAGGAACGTCCATCTCTAAATCTATCTTCATCATATCGAAGACTTGAAGAACTTGAAGTTGCAGAGCTTTCGTGGCTTTGAAGTTTCAAGAAGACTTGAGACGTGTAATACTTGACGCTTGATCTCTCTGATACGTGATGTGATGTCAACTTTGGTGGAGAGATCCCCTATTTATACTTGTAGGATATGGTAGAGTTTGAAAACTCATGCATCACTTTACTTGTCTTGCAAGACATGCAGTCATATAAGAACTGTATCACCTTGGATATTGTCCCTTTGTTTTATAAAGAGATAACGCTCACATGTATTTTCTTAATTGGCCAATTTGTAAAGACATATGACATGGCAAGATTTGATTGGCCAAGTCCTTGCAGTATATAAGACATCTATAGGGACTAAATAACTCTAAATATTATCTCTTTAATAAGAAATAAATATTTAGATATTTATCCAACTTTGCTTAGTCATGAAGCATGTGACATGGCGCCATTTGATTGGCTAAGACACTCCAATATTTTCATTGGCCAGAGCACCTCAACTTGACACTTGGAGAGATATAATTGGCCATCAAATAACCAAATTTCCATGTGTGCATAACATATGGCAATATTTGATTGGATAGAAATATGCCATAAAAATAATTTATAAACGAATGAAAATTTTAGAAAAATAATTAAAATTCCATTGTCTACAATCACTTCCTGGTAAGCTTAGTAGATCTTATATTTATTTAAGGGATACTTTCAGACACCTCAATCTACCTTGAGGTTTCTAACAATTTTACTTAACTTTTCTAAAATTCCAAATATTAAGCTTTGCTACTCCTACATTTTTAGTTTCACTCTCTGTGTCACCCAGTATTTTTGAATTTATATTTTATGTAAATTAGCATGAGATTGCCATGTTTGAGAAATAATTAAGTGCAAGTGATCAACATTTTGAGTTCAATACAAATAAATGATTACTAGTATGAACGTGAGAAATTGAGAAGACTTGGTTGCTTTGTAGTAAGTTAGACCATTGATAACCTTTTTATGATAACTTAGCATAACTATGATTAAATGGTTAGACATGATGGAAATGAATACAAGTTCACAAGAAAGAATTATCTTCTACAACAATTATTGGGAGTAATTAAGTGTAATTTAATCAACATTCTGCAATTGAAATGAATTAAAAGAGGAGAGATGAAGAGACTTGAAGGGACTTAAATACTATTAGGAGATCTTCTGTAATTTAAATGAATTAAAAGATGAGAGAGATAAAGAGACTTGAAGGGACTTAAATACTATCCGGAGGAAATGACAACAACTACTCATGATCTGATGGAATTGCCGTGGAGATTGTTTTTGTAAGGCACTAAAGTGCATTTATAACAGGTATAGTAATTATTAATGATTAAGTAAGTTTGGGAAGATAATAAAAGAAGAGTTACAAAGGCTTTTCAATGGTCCAATTAATGATGGAGAAGGTTGAGACTACTATAAAAGAGACAAGAACTAGAGGAGAATTGAAGAGTGTGAGAGTTTAGCAAAGAGGAAAAAAAATAGTGAATGCTCAAGCAGTTCTATGGGATAATAAAGTCTGAAATTTGAATGTAAATACTCCTTTTAAAAAATTTATTTGAAATTCCTGTATTTCTCAAATAAGTTTTGCTACCGTTTTTACCAAATTATGTTTAAAAACTAGAAACACATATTCCGTGAAATTTTGTATCTTGCAATATGTGATGGAGATTTTACAAATTTGAATTATTAACTTTACATAGTTCAAGGACTATCGTTTATTATTTATTTTCTAAATTTGAGTGTGATCAGATTTAGTTTGATTTTTTGAAATTTTAATATAAATATGTAATTTCATGAAATTTAATTTCATGGTTGCATTAGTGTACTTGACATTTGAAGTCATAAATTAATCATGTAATTTGTATGCTGTTTGTTTTGTGTATGTTTTTGTGAATCCAAAAATAAACTTTTCAGGATGTGTGAACCTGGTTATGTCGGGGAGTTTTGGACCCTTCATGTGTTGACTTATAAATATTAGGAAAGTATCAGGTTGACCATAAGTAATAAGTGGTTGTGACCTTCATTCGGCAAGATCAAGAGGTTTGATCTTATGTGGTACGTTGAATCTTTTGCAGATATTTTGGGTATCCCATTTTATTGTCAGCTACCATGTAGACAAAATTTGATGTATTATGGAAGTATCAAGTCGTGCGTTCAATCTGTGAAGTTGCAAGGATTTTGGTTTGAATCGACTAGACTGATCAAGTTTTTGTAAAATCCATTCGGTTGATAATTGTGTGCAATTTGTATATGTGCTATTACTTGGTCTTTTCTTTTGTCAACGATGTTTGAAAAATCTAATAATTATTGAAAAATATTCGATAGACAAATTTTGAATTTTTGTCATAGTTTTGTAGATTGATTTGTTAATATTTTTATTAAATATCATTTGGACATACAAAGAGTTTCATTGATCATTAACTCATCAAGTTTTGTTAAAAGAAAAAATATTTCCAGAAGAGGAGACTAAGCCAGAAGTATCATCAAGAAATTTTTTGTGTGAAAGATTGTTTCGGCACATCAAGAGCTTGGGATTTCATAGATATAAACTTGATCAAAAATTTAATTTTAGGCCATGGTTAAGCTTATATTAATCTCCGAAAAATTTTCATAAGTTCTATTGTATTATTGAAAATTTTGATTTCAACGAGGATTTTATGATCTTCAAATTTGTAAATTTTATGGTTTCAATTTTTTGAGCCTCGATGAGAACCAAACAAGTGGCCAAACCACTTATTTTTAATAAGGTTAGGTTGGGTCATTACACTCTAACAATGTCAATCATGTCCATAGAAAGGTCATGGGAATTGCCAAAAAGTATTTCACTTCCAAATTACCCTTCCATGGCTTACAAAGAATGATATTATAAATTTAACTTAGAAATCCTTAAAATCCGTTAAAATGATGAAACAAATTTATTTTAAAAATTTAATTATAGCGGGTTACAAAGATTCGAATAGGTTTTAGTGTAACCACTGAGAGAATTGATATTTAGATGTTGATGCTTAAAATACTTAGGACCACAAGAATTTGACATAACAAATTCAAAAATTTTGAAAAAGGGATTGAAATTGCAAAAGAAATAAGGCAAAGAAATATCCTTCATGAGGAATAATGAAGTGGGCCATATTATTGCATTTAATAGCATCTAAATATAAATGTCTTCATTTGATGAGAATTTGGCATTCTTAAGTATTTTTAAGCATGAAACTATGTATATGATTTAGCTCATTTGTTTACCATAATCATTTTTCAAGATTAGCACATCTACTTTTTATTTCATATTTCTAGTCCTTTCCTGAGTTTATTATATATATGAGTGTGCAAGGGTAAGTTGTGAAAGTAAATCCTTTTTAGCATTCCATATCTTTTTTTTGGATATATGAACTAATTTTGTTACATTAAAATTCAAAATAGGAGAGCTAGTTGTTTTATTGAAAACCTTACAAGAGGCAAGTGAATTAGCACAAGCCTCAAGGGAGGTTTCCAAAATTATACTTTGGGTTAATTACAATTTATCCTCTTAAAGTATACATTGATTCTCACTTTATCTCCTAATATTTATTTTGTGTCACTTAACCTCATTTGGGACAAAAATACCCCACTACTATGTAATTTTTTTCTTTTTTTCCTCTCTTCTCTTTTTTTACTATTCCAAATTAGTTTTCTTTTTCCAAATTTTTATTTCTAAGAAAAATAATAAATTTCTTTAATAAAAAATTTAGAATATCCATTCTTTAATTTACAAAAAACTAGATACAAACACACACACACACACACAAAATTTCATCCATTTTCTAATTTTAGAAATAAAAAAAAAGAAATTTTATTCTACTTCCTTATAATTACACTAGTCATAATCAATTATCCATTTTTACAATCACACATTCACATGTCAGAATTGGATTTTTTTAATTGTTTTTCTACAATGGGTTTTTGCTTATTATGATCTTTTTTTAACCAATTCTTAAAAATAATCAATTTAGTATATTCCTTGATGTATATACTTATCTCATATAAAACTTGACCACCATCAATTAGAATGACAAAATCAAATTGCAAATTAAAGTTCAATGGTTAAAGGAAGAAAGAGAGTTTAAAAATAAAATATTAGCATAATAGAGGGGTATCTTTATCTCTTAGGGGGTTAAATGACAAAACATAAAGGTTAGGGAAGTAAAATATGAACCAGGGTATACTTTAAGGGGATAAATTATTATTAACCCTTATTCTTTTACTACATATTGTCCAATAAAAACTAGGGTTAATTGCAATTTATCCCCTTAAGGTATACCCCCATATTCACTTTATCCTCTAACCTTTATTTTCTGTCACTTAGCCCACTGAGAGACAAAAATGCCCCTCTTTTTTTTTTCTTTTTTTGTCTCTCTTCTCTTTTTTTATTTCAAATTAGATTTCTTTGATTAAATTTTTTATTTCTAAGAAAGAAATAAATTTCTCTAACAAAAAATTTAGAACGTCCATGATCTAATTTCCAAAATTGAATATATATATATATATATAATTTTTACAAATCAATATCATCTGTCTCTAATTTAAGAAATCAAGAAAAATTTTATTTTATTTCCATATAATTATACCATCATAGTCAACTACCCATTTGTACAAATCACACATTCACATGTTAATACTAGATTTTTTTTTGTTATTTTTCCTATAATGAGGTTTTACTTATTAGGATCTTTTTTTTTTTGCGTGCCATTTTCTTAAAAAATAATAAATTATTAGTGTATTCCTTAACACATATACTCATCTTCTGTGAAATTTTAAGAGCATTAATTAGAGTGGTTAAAATCAAATTGCAAATAAAAATTGAATGATTTAAGTAGAAAATCTGAAAATAAGAACTTAGCAAATAAAGGGCTATTTTTGTCTCTTAGAGGATTAAGTAACAAAAAATAAAGGTTAGGGGGTAGAGTGAGAATAGGGTATACCTTAAGGGATAAATTGTCATTAACCCTAAAAATTATTTGTTTTTCTATGTTAGATCCAGGAGTCCAATTCTGATGCATTTCATTCCTTTTTGTCCTCCACCAAAGGTATTTCCTCATCACCTGATTTATTGTTTGTTTCATTGATCCTTCATTTTGTTTTTCATTTCCTTCTGTATTTGTTTTTTTGTTTGCTTTATTGATAGAGTTAAAAAAATAATAAAAAGCTTGCTATATAAAATGAAAAACAAAAGGAAAACCGAGGCTCTATGTAATTGGTCTGGGATTAATAAAATTCAAAATTTTCTCTTTAAACCTTTTTTCTTGGAAACTCACTTTCACTATTTATTCTTCCATTTCCTTCTGACTTATCACTTTGAAGTTTGAACTACTAAATCTAATCGCAATTGTACTTATGCTAGTTGTCGATTGATGCTTCTTTTGTATTTCTCTATTTACTTTATAGCAAAAGATGGTAAAAAGGATTAAATCAAACTGAGAAAACCATGCATTGTTGTTAATTTGAACAATTAAATCTAATGACTTTTGTACTTAAGCTAATCATTGGTCGTTTAATACATCATTTATACTTGAAAGTTTAGGCTTTAGAAAATGATGGATAGCAAGACCAGCAAGTAAATCACATTAACAATTTTTTCACAGTCATTTTATTGTGATATATAAGTTGAAACCCTTTAGCTATTCATTAATATAGTAATTTCAATAGTTTACCCATCAAGAAAACCGCAAGCAGAGACTTTATCAATAAGCATCATGGAGATTATACAAACTACCCTTGGTCCAAGTAATGTTGTTGAACTTAGAGGGTGTTTGGTAAATAGGTTTCAACCCCTATTATGGGTTTCAAATTCAATTATACCCATATAAAATGTTTGGTTGGGGTTAATGGGAATAAATTAATGGGAATGATAAGCCTATTCTATGGGTTTTTTGATTAACCACTTTTTATCAGAGAATCATCTTAGTTGTCCATCGTATTCTTCTTAAATCATCTTAATTACCCTTTTATTCTCGTTAAATGCAAAAATAAGAAAATAAAATGCTACTGTTTCAACAAATGGAAAGAAAAAGAAAAGAAAAAAAAAGAAACAATGAAAAAGAAAAATAATAAATTATAAAATCCATTCCACATTAACAAACACACTATGGGTTTTTATCAAAACTCATTATCATTGATCACTCTATAAAACTAATAGTGATAGTGACAGTGGAATTCGTACCAAACAGCTCCTTAGGACATATTCTAGACCACGCAAAGTCTGATGTTGCTTGTCAAGTTTACTGTTTACACATCCTATTCCTTGGCATCCTTAGCATAAATAAACTTGTACTCATTGTCCGCATGAAAAACATAAACACGTTGATGGCTGGTGCACTTGACAATGCATATGTTGAAATTAAAGGTGGACGTCATCATACCAAAATCATGAGTACACGCAGGAAAACTTGTAGCGTCTTAACAGTGCATCAATTGCCATATATATGCTCCCATTGCTTATGAGTATTTAGTCAAGCACAGAACCCAACCTGGGAGAGCAAGTCAATTTGTTGACATGACCTTCACTTAACCAACCTACATGATCATGGAAGTGAAGATTCTTATCAATAGCTGCTGCCACAGTTACAAAACCCGGGTAGGACCTCAATTCGAAGACGTGACGAGTTCAACAAGTTTCTGGTTCAACCGTGAGTTTGGTCGTAGTTATATTATATAATTTAATTAGATTTCTGACATGTGCTATACATGGGTTGTCATTTCAAATCAAAATAATAAAAATTATTTTTAAAAAAATATTTGGAATGGAAAATTTGAAAATTTAAGTGTCAATTTCTATTAAAGGATGTCATTTTGAGTAAAAGCAAAGGAAAAAAAAAATCCCCACTCATGAATAAAAAAAAGACTATGAAATTGTCTAAAAATTATGTTTATTTTTCATATATTCTTACAATTGCAT
Organism: Gardenia jasminoides; assembly: GCA_013103745.1. Lineage (NCBI taxonomy): Eukaryota > Viridiplantae > Streptophyta > Magnoliopsida > Gentianales > Rubiaceae > Gardenia > Gardenia jasminoides. The sequence continues at coordinate 21,835,855 of CM023105.1, forward strand.
ATAAAATTTTGTCCAATTTTAGAAAAATTTCTTTCGTTCATTATATCATACTCTAAGAATTTTGTATATTTTTAAACCACCTATTATTCCATAAATAATAAAAAAAATCTAAATCCAATTTCGTTATTAGATAACATTTGTTTTCAAATTTCTACATCTTCAATTAAAAGCTCAAAAATTATCAAAATTAAATAGAAAACATGTGACAGCCCCACTTCCCCCTAAGGCTAACTAAAGGGTTGGCAGGCTGCCTGCCTAACTCTTGTCAAGACTTAAGCCTTCGAATATACTAACACTAAATGATAAATCTAAAATCCACATTAGAAGAGAAAATGAAAACAGTAAAGTGACATTTAAACTTAGAATACAATCGATAACTCAAAAGCACCTAAAGTTTCAAACCATAGCCTATTACACTCTCACGAGTCGAAATATACAAAACCAAAAGAATATACAATTCATTCTTCCAAACTCGGGACAAAAGCCAAAAACAGATACTAGACCTATCTAGGTCTCTGGATTCTCGTCACTTGTTAAGGAAAAAACAAAATGGGAACGGGGGTGAGTTAGAAGCTCGTGAATTTCCAAAAGAACATGCACAGGCATAAAGTAGGATAAATAACATTTTAAATCAAGTAAAGAAAACACATAACACACAAGTAGGATACAGGAGCTCTCAGAAGCTTAGGTCCACAATGCACGATCAATTCAAGTAGTCGACACTCCGTCGACTTTCCAATCCAAGTAGACGACTCTTTACAACCATTTCTTTCCACCAAACTTCCCCCTTTACCGGTCCGCAATCCAAACACTTAACACTTAACTACCCAAGGGACACATCAAGAGTAGTTTTATAAACACTTTCTCCACAAGTATAAACTGATGCAAAAACAACTTATGTCACCAACTCTACTTAAAAGAGAGCAATAAAGTATATCCTCCCTAAGTGAGTGGTTCAACAATCTCATTTTCAAGTAAACAAGTACATAACACGTTCACACAAAGAATTTAACTAAAGCAAATAACATGCATTGGAAACTCACCGACAAAGTAGGGTTCGGAGACCAAGTTTTGCTCAAATTGCAAATCAGCACCACTCCCTAAAATGATTAAAAGAACAACGGAAATAAATTTTCTAACTCATTTGCCAAATCTGGATCAAGAAAGAAATTATTCAAAAAAACTTTACTTTTTCCCAAAATATTCTCAAAACTATCCTGGAGTCAAAAGTAGTCAACTCAAGTGCAAAACAACCTAAACGCATAGTATAACATCTAGGTATATCATTTGGACCAAAATTAAACCAAGAAAGAAAGTGTTCAAGAAACTTTAAGTTTTCGCCGAATTCTTTGAAAAATCATAACTTGAGTTGTATAAGTCCAAATTTTCCAAGGTTGGTACCATTGGAAACTTCATTTAAAGTTCTAAAACTTTGTAGAAGACACCTTGATGAAATTCCAGACAAAAACTGCCCAGATTTTCATTTAAAATTCTGCTACAGTGAAAACAGGACAGCACAGGCTGGTTTTCCAGCAAACTTTGAAAATTCACCAAAAATTGTAGGAAATGAATTAACCCCTAAAATTTACATAGCTCAAAACCCTATGAATTTAGTTTCAAATGCCACTAACGGCACTCAATTCTGACTATTGAATAAGAAAATACAGTTATCCAAACAGGGCAGGTTCACACTCCTGATTTTTCCGAAATTCCAGTTTTGCAGGGCAAGTTTTAATGCATCATTTGGATGACGAATTCTAACTCAAAAATCACCAAATTTTGTACACTCAATCCTAACTAGGTGGAATATGTGTGTACCAAATTTTAGCCAAAAATTCACACGAGAAGACAACTTTCTAGATGGCCAAAGTTGCAAAAAATCTAAACTCTAAATTGCCAGATTTTACCTTCTTTCATTTGCAAACCTTTTGTTCAACTAAAGCAGCTCCAAGTTACTCAAACATTGACACAAAAGCTCTAGCAGCATTCCTTTATCAAATGGAAGCAAAATTTTGAATCAAAATGTTTCAATAATAGGGCAATAGTTCAGCAAAGTACAAAAGGGATAAAATTCCAGATTTTTAACTCAACATTCAAGGGCCTTTGTTACACCAAATGAACTCACATTTGCAAAACATTTTACCGACACATGTTGTAACATTTAAGCTTTCAAAACAACGAAGAAATCCACAAAAAGAGGTCCAAAACAAGGCTTGAAAAATAGCAAGGTAAACGGGCAGCAATCAAAGCAAAATTCCAGCTTTGGTTCATCAATTTTCACATGCTTTTGTTAAACATTTTTATGCACCAAAAATGCTCATTTTTGAAAAGAGTCTAGCCCTCATCTAGACCATCATCTTAGCAGTGAATAACCTCAACATAATGTGTTAAAACAGGGCAAAATAACCCCAAAAGACAAGTGGCAGTTTTGAACACTCAAATTCCAGATTTTAAGCTTTCATGGAAGAATTTTCAGTTTTGAGCAGTGTTCTTTGGAAAATCATAACTTGAGTTCTATAAGTCCAAAAATTATAAATCTTATACCATTGAAAAATAGACTCGATGAACTAAGACTCTTGAGAAGATACTTGTACAAGATTCAAATCGAAAACCAATCAAATTTCAGTTTAAAGTTGCTGTCATAGTGAAAACAAAGCATATCAGTCTTGATTTTCAGTCAGATTTGAAAATTCGTCAAAATTTACAGAAATTGAACTAGCCCTTGAAATTTATACTGATAAAATAAATCAGATTTTAGTTTCAAACACAACAAACGGAACTCAATTCAGACCTTCCTGTGCCAAGTTACAACAGTTGGAAGCAGGCTACATGACCAACCCTGATTTCCGAAAATTTCAGATTTGAAGAACAACTTTGAGACACTATTTGAGCAACGAAATGGTACTAGAAAAACACCAAATTTTTCAGGCAACAACCTCAGTATGTAAGCTACGTTTTCACCAAATTTCAGCTAAAAACTCACATAGAAAGGCTATGATCAAAGCAACCAAATACAGGGCAGCATGCATTTCCTTCCTCTCGGTTTCCTCCTCTTCTTTCCTCTTTCATTTTTGACAACAACTCACCATATAAACACCTCACACACACACAAAACATCATCAACAGCCCCAAATTCACATGTGGTAGGATTTCATGGAGCCCACATGAAACCAAATTCAACAATATTACACTTATCATAGTTCAAAACTACATAAATGGAGTCAAATGAACAAGATTATGAAAAAATGCACTACCTCTTCCTCCTCAAGAAGCTTGGCTTATGGTGGGTGATCTAGCTCACAAAACCCCTCAACTTCCAAGCTCAAACAACCGGTTATCCTCTCCTCCTAGTTGGACCAAGGTTCCTCCAAGATTTCTAACAAAGTCCCCAAGCTTTTGATGGCTTCAATGGTGGCTTTGTGTGGGTGGTTTTGATGAAACAAGAAGAGGAAGAAGATGAAGAGAGGGGCGGCTGTTTTGGAGTGAAATTGGGGAAGAAAAGGAAGAGGAAGAAGATGAAGAGAGAAAGAAAAGGAAGAGGAAGAAGATGAAGAGAGCTGCTATTTTGTGAAGAGAGAGGCGGCTGTTTTGGAGTGAAATTGGGGAAGAAAAGGAAAAGGGAAGAACCGGCCAAGAGGAAAGAAAGAACCAGCCAAGAGGAAAGAAAGAAAGAAAATGAGTGGTGGTGGTTGTTTGTTGACTTTTGAGACTTTTGTGGGGAAAAATGGAAGAATTAAAAGAAAGTGTATCGATAAATTTACGTAATGCGATATTATGATCCCGTTTTCTCTCGTTTATATATTCCAAATATATATTCTAACATTCGAAACTTATATCTAGTAATCGATCCTAGACCCGAGTACGAAATTTAAACATTCAAACAGTTTAAATCGAGAACGTCATTTGAACGTGCAAAAATGCATTTTAAATCTTTTCGTGTCGTTACAATTGATAAACGACATTCAAATAATTCAAAGGAATTTAATAAAGTAATTTTATGAAAATATGGAATTTTGCAATTTATAAATTAAATTGATGGTTAAACAAGATTTTAAAATAAAAGGGAGTATCGTATGGCGTATTTGTAATTAAATGATCTAAATTAATTATTCAGAGAAAATAAATAGTTAATTAATTAAATAAGTCGAATAAAATAAATTTTCGGGTCCTCACAAAACACCCAAATAAGGTTCAAAAGACATTACCAGACACATACACACATCACTACTATTTTCCTCATTTCCCTTTCAATTATGTATCCTACCCTGTAACTGCATCCTTACTGTTACGGTTCCCCTTCTTTTTGCCACATTTCCTTTATCTTATAGTCTGTAGGTCCTAAAATGCAACCTAAGGGGAGTGAATTAGATTGTTTAACAAAACAAGTGAATATTGCAAGAATTCACCCAATAAAACAAGCACAAATAACTTCTCAAGTATGCATAAAGATATATCAAATTAAGCACAATAAAAATGTCACAATTGAGCAATAAAGAAAAGAGATAGAAAAAGAATTGCAAACCAAATTTCCAAGTTGCACCGAACTTGGATATACTCCACTAGTAGCTTCTTCAATTGAAGGTGAAGCTAACCAACTTGTACAAGTGAAGGTTCACTCTTTCCTTACCCTAAAAGTCTTTAGTTGAGCCAAGGAATTTTACAACTATCCTAGTTAACCCTCAACAAGTTACAATTGAAAGCTTACTCAACCAATTAAGAACTACTATTGCAAGTGAGGCAACCTTCACTAAGGTTTTACTCCAATTGAATAACCTCACAATCCCCACTTTTCCACACCTATCAACAAACAAAGAAGATTTCTACCAAAATATGCGACAGCCCCACCTCTCCCTAGGGCAAACCCTAAGGTATCAGCGGGCCGCCTGCCCAGCTCTCGCCGGGACTCACTACAGATCCTTAGTTCAAATGCAAATGACAAAATACATCGATATCCTCAAATCAACTGTAACATTTAAACCCCAAAGTTTCCTTAACGAACCACAAACGTCCCGAACTATAATTACAGATACAAAAGTTTATCCATCCATCCAACATTCCATTAGTGCAATTCAAAATACAAGGGCTACATCAAAATACAAGATTAGGTCTCCAAACCAATCGACCTAGTGTAACCCCTGGAAGCTCTCGGTCTCAAATCCTGCTAAGGAAAACAAAGTTGAAAGGGATGAGCTAAAAGCCCAGTGAGCGGTCCTAATATCATACAAATCACACAGTAATAGTGGAGCAAAAATATATCAGTTAAGCACTCGGTAGGTTAATATAATTCAGTTTAGAAGCATAAAATGTACAAACACATAAAGCTGGAAATACCCAGGTGAAAGGATACTGAGTTCCACTGAAGTTGCAGTCCGTGCTTGTTCAATACTCAACCTCCTACCCTCCTTATAACTCCTTGTGGTAATACTCGGTATACCATACCGCGTTCTGTACCAACCTACGACCGAGTCCGGCTCGAATAGGCCGATAACGAAGGGGGAAAGGCCTTATTCAGCCCATGTGGTAAAGTACACATGGCCTACATCATGCGCACGTAATATACAAACAATGGAAAAGCACACGGTTGAATAGTAGAATACAAAGTAGGCGAAAAGTCGCGATAAAGTACACACTCGCCTTCACATAATTATTAAAAGCATTTAAACACGTCCATGAGCAATTTATTCACAAACATGCAAGGAACACTCACCAACAGGTTGAGCGTAAGCAAGATAATGTAGAAGTCAAACCGCTCGTCAACGCCCAGGACTCACTGGAACATGCAAATCAAACCATCAACCCTTTTGGTTTCTATTTAAAGCAATCTTGTCGTAAGATTGGAAGAAAACCAATTCAAAGGTGAACCGACGCGACATGCATATGCCCTATGAACTGAGCTCTCATAAATGCTTATAAACACTTAAAATAGCAAAAGAAGCACATACGTGGGCGTTGGGCGGAAAACGAGCGATGACAACTCAAAACGCGGAAAACACACATTGGAAGGTGGAAAACAGTTTGACATCTTATGTACGCCATTGCCCATATCTCAGGTTACAAGTGTCGGTTTTGAGCGTACAAGGTTCCGTTTCGAAGCTAAGAGAACAACCTACAACTTTCGTGAAGACAACTTCAACCCATATTTACTCCATCTAGGTCAAAACGCAGAAACAGTTTCAGAAATTTTGTCGAGAATGTCCGACAGGCCAACTTCAAACGGACATAACTCAGCGCTCACAAATCGGAATCAAGAAATTCCAGATGCGTTGGAAAGCTAGAACAAAGGGCTATAACTTTCATGTTTTGGCCAAAAGCTAAATCACAAAGGAACAACACCAAAAACGACACCAAAGTCGCTGCCGACAAAATCCTGTTTTCCCGTTCAGCACCTCAAACGAACTTCAAGCAACCGAAACGCATTCATGCAAATTCCATCGACAAATTCCATCGACTCACCTGCGATTACAAACATGCAAAACAGCCCCTCACACGCCTCACACCACTCCAAACCCGCACGGACATACACACACTACACACACAACACACCAAGTGGAATTCAAGAGCCCACACAACCGTTCAAATTTACTGCAGTGGGAATTCAAGAGCCCACCAAACAACTAAGCATAATCAACCTTGATTTCTACCATTAGCATTAAAGCAAAACCCTAACCCTAACTCATAATCATGGCAAAGCATACATACATCAAATTCAACCATTCCAATCCATAACATCATTCCATAAGCTAAAAATAGACATGATTCAAGCCATGAAAACCACAAAATCCTACAATTTATAATCTCCAACCAAATTCAAGCTTGTAGGAAACTAGGAGAAACCTTTCTTGATGTTGTTCTTGGTGAAACTTCAAGTGTTCAAGTCCAAGCTTCTCCTCCCAACTCCGAACCAAAATCGTACGGTTGAAAGTTGCAAGAATCTCCAAGTTTTCTTCCTTTTTTCCTCTCTTTTTTTTTCTCTTCTTTTCTTCCCTTTTTCTCACGGTTTTCCTTCTTTTTTTTTTCCTTTCTTTGGCCGGCTCTTTCATGCTATCAATTGGCTAAAAGATAACTTCATTTAGATATTTTTGCCTAGTCAACAATTGGTCAACATTATCATGCCAAATTAACCTACCAACTTAGCTTATTTCCACTCTTACCCACATAATTTCTTTTCCTATCAAATTAGTCCATAAGTACTTAATTTAACCTAGCCCATCAAAGCTTAATTACCCCTACTTAGGCTACTAATCACCTAGGAATCGTAATCCCTCTTCTTAATCATGCATTAACACACGTAAAATCAAGAAATAACAAACTTGCCATTAAACGTAAAACTTAAATGTATTTTCAAAATTAGGGTTTTACAAATCCAAACTAGGGTTTTGCATATACATATTAGGGTTTTCTCCCAATTTAGGGTTTTAATCAAATTAGGGTTTTCAAACTTTGTAACACAAGCAAGTCAAAACCAAACACTTTTAAAAGCAAAACAAACCATATAAACACCTTGGCAACCCAAAATAACTATATTTAACATTATTTAATATTTTCCATAAATTGGAAAAAAAAATCGGGGCCTCACAATCTCCCCTCCTTAAAAGAATTTCGTCCTCGAAATTCATACCTTCAACCACCTCAGTTGATCTTGAAATCTGTTGGCCAAGAAGGTTATAGGTTCTCGCCGGTGCTCGTGATCGGTTTCCTCCTTCAGTAACTTGTTGAGAAGTAGTTACATTTCCTTGATGAGGATTACCCTCTCTCAATTGCTTCCTTGGGCAGTGACTAACTTGATGGTCGGCACTCCCACAACGCAAACATTTCCGTCCCTTCACCCAACAGTTGTCCTCAGTGTGATTGCTTTTCCCACAGTATTCACAAGTTGGTTGGACAACCATGGCTTGACTTCCCAACGGTGTTTCCTTTGATTGAACCCTTCTTGTTTGAGTTCTCTGTGATGTAGTCCCTTCTAGTTGCTCCATCTTATGAGAAGAATAGGGAGGTAGTTTTATTCCACCAGTTCCTTTTCCGACTTTTGGGGGCGGTACGGTCTCTCTAGGAACCTCAAGGGAACTACTACTAGGTGCATCTCTTTTTCGGGCTTGAAAGGTTTTCAGTTGAGAGTTTGTTATCTCGACTCTTTGGGCTTTCTCAAGGGCATCGGTAAATGTCTCAATTTGAGCTGCTGCGAGAGCATCTTGAATTTCTAAGTTAAGTCCCTGAATAAACCGTCTTATTCTCTTTCGCTCTGTAAGTACCAGTTCTGGGGCAAATTTAGACAATTTCGTGAATTGGGTTTCATATTCAGCCACACTTAGGGTTCCTTGGCGAAGTTTTATAAAATCATCTTCTCTCTTTTCTTGGACCGGTGGTGGAAGGAACTTTTCATTAAATTCTTGTACAAAATTCATCCAAGTTCTCTGAGGTTTGTTCCCTTTCCCACTTATTTCGATAACATTCCACCATGCTCTAGCAGCTCCTTCAAATTGGAACACTTAAAGTTACTTGTCTTTCTTGAATAATTCAAAGCATCAAATATGTTCCTTATATTTTCCAACCAATTCTGACTATATCGGTCGGGACCTCCAAAGAAACTTAGGGGAGAAAATTTTTGAAATCTCTCTAGTGCCTTGTCTTCTCCTTCTACTTGATTCACAGGGTTTCCTTGTTGATTTCCAAGGTTTTGACCAGCCATTTGTGCTAACAAATCAGTCATACGTTGGATGGGCGTAGCTGATCATTAGCATCGGCTCTTGCTTCCGATTATTTCCTGCGATTCGGTGATCATCCCCTAGATCCTCGGGTTGTCTAAGGCCACGTCCGTCCGCGCCCACGCCTGCGTCGTTGCCTCTCGTTTCCATGTTCATAGCTAATCTATATGCATATGTATATCAACCATACTAAACCATATTTAACTTCACACACATGCAAGTAACAATTCTTAAGGCAAGTGAAACAAACACATTTTCACATAGCACATTTCACAATACAGTTCACACTCAGTCATGTCTCACGTTAGCACAAACTAGAACTCGTTAAACTAAAACACAAGTCACAGTCAAGTTGAGTACATACCAAGTCAAAAGTAATAGACAAAAGTAAACAAGTCATCAACAAAATACACTGGCCTCCAAAGTAGAACATTCTGCATCCCCATCCTATCATTCTCTTATAAAAGGTCAAAACCAATACGGCACTGGATTAATTAGACCCAAGAGATTCTCGTTCTCTAACACGTTCGACTTCATTTCCTACGCTAGGATCCTCAAGGCCACGATCTTCTTCACCTCTCTCCCTTAGTTGTTGTGCCATCTGAGCCAAACGATCATTGGCCTCTTGTAGTTGTTCACGTAAGGTTTCGATTCGTTGTTGCTCCTCGAGCACCCTAGTCTCTAACTCTTGAATTGACTATTTGCTCGGCATGCATTGACTAACCTCTCTCTCATCTACTATAGCTAGCACCACTTGATTGGGATATGAATATGTCGCCAACAATCACACGCCTATCCACCCTACGTCCGGAACAAAGCTGTTGCAATGGCTCGCCAGTCCTATCGAAACATAACAGATCGCCTCCAGGCGTCCTCGTGCTCCATTTCCTTCCATTCCTAAAATCACGACTAGAATTAGTGTTCTAGGTAAACTATTACCGTAAATCATATCATTTAACAGTTAACCTAATCCCACAGTCCGGCACCCTAAACGTTAAACCTAGGGTACACTACTGAGATCTGAAACCTAAAGCTCGATACCAACTGTGACAGCCCACCTCTCCCTAGGGAACCCTAAGGTATCGGCGCAGCCCAACTCTCAGGGACTCACTGCATCCTTAGTTCAAATGCAAATGACAAAATACATCGATATCCTCAAATCAACTGTAACATTTAAACCCCAAAGTTTCCTTAACGAACCACAAACGTCCCGAACTATAATTACAGATACAAAAGTTTATCCATCCATCCAACATTCCATTAGTGCAATTCAAAATACAAGGGCTACATCAAAATACAACATTAGGTCTCCAAACCAATCGACCTAGTGTAACCCCTGGAAGCTCTCGGTCTCAAATCCTGCTAAGGAAAACAAAGTTGAAAGGGATGAGCTAAAAGCCCAGTGAGCGGTCCTAATATCATACAAATCACACAGTAATAGTGGAGCAAAAATATATCAGTTAAGCACTCAGTAGGTTAATATAATTCAGTTTAGAAGCATAAAATGTACAAACACATAAGCGGGAAATACCCATTGAAAGGATCGGGTTCCAGGAAGCCGTTGCAGTCCGTCTTGTTCAATACTCAACCTCCTACTCCTCCTTATAACTCCTTGTGGTAATACCGGTATACCATACCGTGCCTAAGTACCAACCTACCCGACCGAGTCCGCTCGCTCGAATGGGCGATAACGAAGGGAAAGGCCTTATTCAGCCCATGTGGTAAAGTACACATGGCCTACATCATGCGCCGTAATATACAAACAATGGAAAAGCACACACGGTTGAACAATAGAATACAAAGTAGCCGAGTCGATAAAGTACACACTCGCCTTCACATAATTATTAAAAGCATTTAAACCGCCAGCGAGCAATTTATTCACAAACATGCAAGGAACACTCACCAACAGGTTGAGCGTAAGCAAGATAATGTAGAAGTCAAACACGCTCGTCCAACGCCCAGGACTCACACGGAACATGCAAATCAAACCATCAACCCTTTTGGTTTCTATTTAAAACAATCTTGTCGTAAGATTGGAAGAAAACCAATTCAAAGGTGAACCGGCAGCGACATGCATATGCCACCATGAACTGAAGCTCATAAATGCTTATAAACACTTAAAATAGCAAAGAAGCACATCGTGGAAGTTGGAAAACGAACGATGACAACTCGAAAACGGAAAACACACATTGGAAGGTAGAAAAACAGTTTTGACACCTTGTACGCCATTGCCCATATCTCAGGTTACAAGTGTCAGTTTTGAGCGTACAAGGTGCCGTTTCGAAGCTAAGAGAACAACCTACAACTTTCGTGAAGACAACTTCAACCCAGATTTACTCCATCTAGGTCAAAAACGCAGAAACAGTTTCAGAAATTTTGCCGTCAGAATGTCTGACAGGCCAACTTCAAACGGACATAACTCAGCGCTCACAAATCGGAATCAAGAAATTCCAGATGCGTTGGAAAGCTAGAACAAAGGGCTATAACTTTCATGTTTTGGCCAAAAGCTAAATCACAAAGGAACAACACCAAAAACGACACCAAAGTCGCTGCCGACAAATTCCTGTTTTCCCGTTCAGCACCTCAAACGAACTTCAAGCAACCGAAGCGCATTCATGCAAATTCCATCGACTCACCCATTACAAACATGCAAAACAGCCCCTCACCGCCTCACACCACTCCAAACCCGCACGGACATACACACACTACACACACAACACACCAAGTGGGAATTCAAGAGCCCACACAACCGTTCAAATTTACGCTACAAGTGGTTGAATTCAAGAGCCCACCAAACAACTAAGCGCATTACAATCAACCTTGATTTCTACCATTAGCATTAAAGCAAAACCCTAACCCTAACTCATAATCATGGCAAAGCATACATACATCAAATTCAACCATTCCAATCCATAACATCATTCCATAAGCTAAAAATAGACATGATTCAAGCCATGAAAACCACAAAATCCTACAATTTATAATCTCCAACCAAATTCAAGCTTGTAGGAAACTAGGAGAAACCTTTCTTGATGTTGTTCTTGGTGAAACTTCAAGTGTTCAAGTCCAAGCTTCTCCTCCCAACTCCGAACCAAAATCGTACGGTTGAAAGTTGCAAGAATCTCCAAGTTTTCTTTCCTTTTTTCCTCTCTTTTTTTTTCTCTTCTTTTCTTCCCTTTTTCTCACGGTTTTCCTTCTTTTTTTTTTCCTTTCTTTGGCCGGCTCTTTCATGCTATCAATTGGCTAAAGATAACTTCATTTAGATATTTTGCCTAGTCAACAATTGGTCAACATTATCATGCCAAATTAACCTACCAACTTAGCTTATTTCCACTCTTACCCACATAATTTCTTTTCCTATCAAATTAGTCCATAAGTACTTAATTTAACCTAGCCCATCAAAGCTTAATTACCCCTACTTAGGCTACTAATCACCTAGGAATCGTAATCCCTCTTCTTAATCATGCATTAACACACGTAAAATCAAGAAATAACAAACTTGCCATTAAACGTAAAACTTAAATGTATTTTCAAAATTAGGGTTTTACAAATCCAAACTAGGGTTTTGCATATACATATTAGGGTTTTCTCCTAATTTAGGGTTTTCGAAAAAAACTAGGGTTTTAATCAAATTAGGGTTTTCAAACTTTGTAACACAAGCAAGTCAAAACCAAACACTTTTAAAAGCAAAACAAACCATATAAACACCTTGGCAACCCAAAATAACTATATTTAACATTATTTAATATTTTCCAGAAATTGGAAAAAAAAATCGGGGCCTCACAAAATATTTCACTTGTAAGCTTGTATTTCATGTAGGCAAAAGCCCCTTCTTTTCTTGAACTTGTGGGTATTTATAGAGTGTGAGAAATGGCATCAAGAAACTCTTCAACGATCAAAAAAATGGCTGTTAGAAAAATAGCCGTTGGAGTTTCGAACGTCATACGTCCGAACTCTTGCCTATCAGACGTGCGAATCCACCTTCCGACAGAAGCAGTAGCTATTTCAATTTCATTCTCAATCTGTTCGACGTCCGAACCCCTGTCCTGCGTCCGAAAGCATCGTCCGAAGTGTTGTCGTAAACTATCGGACGTCCAAAGCGATCGTCTGACAGAACCAGAGCCACCTCAATTTCCTTCTCAATCTATCGGACGTCTGAACCTCTGTTCATCGTCCAATCCTTGCGTCCAAAAAGTTAAAACCTTCTCAATTCTTCTTGAATTGATTTCTTTTCTTTTCCAATGAATCAAGGACCTGTTCTAATATAATTCTCACATAAAAATATTAGTCCAAATCATCATTTTGTTTTGTTATCATCAAAATCTAGAATCAATTCTAACAATCTCCCTCTTTTTGATGATAACAAACCAAATGATGATTTTGCAAGGGAAAGAAGAGAAACTCCCCCTCAATAAGAGCTAAAATAATTTAGAAAATCATCTAACATTTTTCCCCCTTTTGTCATCAATTAAAAAATGTATTAACTCCCCCTCATTAGTCCCAAATTTTGACAAAGCCAATAACAAAGCACTAGAACGCAAAAATTAAAGCAAGTAGATACAAAGTATAGAAGAGCAATAAACAAAGCCAATAAACACAAAATAGGTCCATTAAGGTCTAATCAATAAGGTCAACAAGTTTAGAGACCTATTTTTGGCTAACAAAATAACCAAGCCAATACACATAAATATTTAGAAAAATACTGTCGGATGTCCGAAAACCTGTAGGACGTCTGATCCTCTGTTTTTCTCAAAAGCATTTTCCTTTGAAAACAATGTTAAAACTAATATCAAGAACCAAACACTCATGCTTTTTAAAAAACACATAAAGATTTTTATCACATAATTGACTAACACTTAATAAATTATACCCCAAGTTTTCTTCAAGCAAATCTTCATATGAGAACAAGAAATATCATTTGGTGCCCTTTTGTTTTTGGGTCCATGAGAGTTAGTACAACATGATCTAACAATCCACATGGATTTCATGCATTTTCTTATATTTTTCTTCACATAGCAATCATTTTGCATATGTCCAAATTGGCAACAAAAATGACACATAATACTAGGATCATTCACAAAAGTAGGTTTAAAAAATCTAATTCCTTTTTTTCTAGAAATAATAAAAATCATTTTTGCCATGTAAAACATGTTTTTCTTTTCTTTGTAAAACATTTTGTTTCTCCTTTTGGAGAGAAGCATTGAAATCATTAATTCTTTTCTTTAAAAGATTTTGTTCCTCCAACATTTTTTCATAAAACTTTATTTTATTTTCCAACTTCTTTTTCAAATCATTTTTGCAATCAAAATCAATTTTGTACTTTTTCAAATCATCATTGTCTTTTCTCAAACTCTTATTTTCTTGAAGAAGTCTAGAATTTTCTTTCAATAAAGCATTTATTTTTACTTTCAAATTCTTATTTTTGGTATAAGATTCTTTCAAACTTTTATGCATTTTGATCATAAGAACTTGTATTTCATCATCATCATTTTCTTCATCACTTAGAGAGTGATTAGAATTCACCTCATCATCTCCAAAGGCCATAAGTGCCATTTGAGTCGATTCTTCTTCTTCTTCCATTTCTTCATCTAAATTGCATTCATTCTAAGTAATTTTGAAATTGTTGAATTTTTGTGTTCTATCATTATTTGCTATTCCTCCTCTAGAACTCCTTTTATCTAGAATCTTCTTCAATGTCCTTGCCATGTTATTTAACCCCACATCTTCATCATCTTCTTGTGAGGCCTTGAATGCTATCCTCCTCTAGAACTCCTTTTATTTAGAATTTTCTTCAATATCCTTGCCATGTTATTTAGCCCCACATCTTCATCATCTTCTTGTGAGACCTTGAATGCTATGCCTTTCTTGATCATTGCTTCCTCATCATCTTGTGTTTTTGATTTGAACTTCAACTCATAAGAGGTTAGCGAATTCACAAGAGATTCAATAGACATAGAATTTAAATCTTTTGCCTCTTCTATAGCGGTAACTTTATTTTCCCATTCTTTTGGCAAGGCATTCAAAAATTTTCTATTTTTCTCACTCAAAGTGTATGTCTTGTCAAGCAATTCAAGATCTTTAAGAATATCATTGAATCTACAAAACATTTTGTCAACATTCTCATGATGATGCATTTTAAAGGATTCATATTGGGCAATCAGTATAGATTTTCTTTACTCTCTAACATTGTCATTCCCTTTATAAATCTCTCTCAACTTGTCCCATATTTCCTTGGCTGATTTGCATCCTTTTACTTCAGTAGATTCATTTACATCTAGGGCATTGTACAATACATTCATGGCCTTAGCATTCAAAGAGAGATTGATTCTATCTTGAGCACTCAATTCATTTCTAGTTTTAATTCTATTTCTATCGATTGTTTCATCCATAATGGTAGTCTCATAAGGTCCTTCACTAACAATAAACCCCAACTCTATATCTATAGATTGCAAAAATATTTCCATTCTATTCCTCCAACTAACATAATTTATACCATTGAACACGGGAGGTCTAATGATGGATTGCCCCTCTAAAAACAATGCATTATTGGTTGCCATATTTACTCCTAAGCCGATTGAGTTTAATCTCAAGGAGACCAAACTCTGATACCAATTGTAGGTCCTGAAATGCAACCTAAGGGGGGTGAATTAGATTGTTTAACAAAACAAGTAAATATTGCAAGAATTCACCCAATAAACAAGCACAAATAACTTCTCAAGTATGCACAAAGATATATCAAATGAAGCACAATAAAGATGTCACAATTGAGCAATAAAAAAAAGAGATAGAAAAAGAATTGTAGACCAAATTTTCAAGTTGCACCGAATTTGGATATACTCCACTAGTAGCTTCTTCAATTGAAGGTGAAACTAACCAACTTGTACAAGTGAAGGTTTACTCCTTCCTCACCCTAAAAGTCTTTAGTTGAGCCAAGAAATTTTACAACTATCCTAGTTAACTCTCAACAAGTTACAATTGAAAGCTCACTCAACCAATTAAGAACTACTATTACAACTGAGGCAACCTTCACCAAGGTTTTACTCTTCCAATTGAGTAACCTCGTAATCCCTACTTTTCCCACACCTATACAACAAACAAAGAAGATTTCTATCCAAATATTTCACTTGTAAACTTGTATTCAATGTAGGCAAAAGTCCCTTATCTTCTTGAACTTGTGGGTATTTATAGAGTGTGAGAAATGGCCTCAAGAAACTCTTCAACGGTCAAAAAATGGCTGTTAGAAAAATAACCATTGGAGTTTTGAACATCCAAACCTTTGTCGGACGTCCGAAGCCACCATCCAACAGAATCAGTAGCTATTTAAATTTCATTCTCAATTTGTCGGACGT
The DNA here is from genome assembly GCA_013103745.1 of Gardenia jasminoides. Taxonomy (NCBI): domain Eukaryota; kingdom Viridiplantae; phylum Streptophyta; class Magnoliopsida; order Gentianales; family Rubiaceae; genus Gardenia; species Gardenia jasminoides. Next base: position 21,851,906 of record CM023105.1, read on the forward strand.
CCGAACCCCTGTCCTGCGTCCGAAAGTATAACCCGAATGTGTTGTCGTAAACTATCGGATGTCCGAAGCGATCGTTCGATAGAACCAGTAGCCATCTCAATTTCCTTCTCAATCCGTGGACGTCACGAACCTTCGTTTCATCGTCCGATCTTCAGTCCGTAAGTTAAAACCTTCTCAAATCTTCTTGAATTGATTTCTTTGAGTCTCCAATAAATCAAGGACCTGTTCTAACATAATTCTCACATAAAAATATTAGTCCAAATCATCATTTTGTTTTGTTATCATCAAAATCTAGGATCAATTCCAACACTTTGTCTCACCTCCTTCATTCTTCCTCCGATTTTATCCCTTTTAATTTGCTACCTCTTCTTATCTAATATATTTACCTTTTCTATCTTCGTATATTTTCCTTCCCTTACCACATAGTCACACATTCTTCCTCTCTCAATAGTCTTATCTTGTAAGTCGCTTTCTCTCACTTACTCAACAATATTATCTCTTATCTACCCTTGTAGCGTTATTTATCATTCTCTCTAAAGCCTTTCTCCCACATTTATAACTTGCCCCTTCTCCAGAACCCCATTTTCTTGTTCACTACCCATTTAAATCACCTTTCAAACGGTTTCGGTTAAATTCAAAGTAAAAATTATGGTCTATGGGAAAGACCAAAATTCGGGTGTAAACTACATAAATTTTGCCATTTTGAGGGTTTTTAATAGATGGCCTTTTTTATCTTTTATTTTTTTAGAATTCCTACAACTTTCAAAGCGACCATCAAATGCATCATTGTTTATTTAAGAAATAAATTCATGTCATTAAAATTTATTCACCTTAAAATTTCATTATAAGAGTATTATATTGAAATTATTCAAAAAAAGTATTATTGTGAGCATCTAATATAATTATAATAATGTCAAATATAAAGTGAAAGAAAAGAAAAAATACCAAAAGATATATTTATGAGCAGCGGATACTAACTTCTCTATTTCAACCAAGGATAGTACAACAAAAAGAAAACTAATTGACTAACATGAGTGTAAAAAATAAAGTAAAGGTCATCATATGTAAAATCATAATAATGAGACCATATTTTTAGGGTATTGATAAATTGATATTTTGAATGATAACATATTAAATCTAAATTTTGTGATTGGTTTATGATTATTAGCACTTGAGCTTTACAACAAATTATTTAACTTAGAGTTTAAAATATAATTGATAAAATGTTTCCCTATGAATAGCCTTAAAATTCAAAGATTAAAAGATTAAATGTTATAATAAAAAAAATGAAAAGAAATACATGGCTTACTATATACGATAAGCAACATATAAAATGCTAAGTTTGTATTGTGTAAGTTAAAAGATATCAACATACATATAGTTGTATAGATGTTTATGGTTGATTTTTAGAAATTACTAATAGATTTTGAAATTAGTATAGTAAATAACTCATCCATAGAGGTGAGCCATTTAATTTTTAAAGAATTCTACAAAAATTTACTATAAATCTAAAGAAAAGATTAATGTGATAACATGTTAAATCTAAATTTTGTGATTGCATTATGGTTATTAGCCCTTGATTTTTTTAAGGCAAAATTATTTCATTTAAGAGTTTAAAATATAATTGATAAAAATATTTTCCTATGCGTAGCCTTAAAAATTCAAAAATTAAATGTTATAATAAAATAAAAATAAAAAGAAATAATGGCTTTTTATATAGGATAAGAAACATAATCAAATGCTTAATTTGACTATGTAATTAAAAGATACCAACTCGTATAGGATGTGTACAGTTGTTTGTGGTCAATTTTTAAGAAATTATTAATAGATTTTAAAATTAGTATAGTAAATATCTTATTTATAGAGAAAAATTAGAAAAACGCACATTGCATTACAATAGAGCTAGTTTCTTACTAAAATAATAGATTTTGCTAGAAATAGCAAAGAAATAAAAATATTTAGATTTGTTGTGATTTCTTTTTTCCTGCTAAAATCGTATATGATATTCGTATCATGAGTAGTGAAAAATTTGTACAATTTTGTTTCAAATCATTAGTGAATTATAGTTTCCTTAATTTGATATTCAAACCATTAGTATGTTCATGTTATTTTTTGAAGCACAATTAACCAATTGCAAAGATGTTTCCTTAATTTATTTTATAGGTATTAAATGGCTTAGAATTATTTTTTGTTAAAGTTAATACAAGACTAAGGAAATTGAGAAAGGTTTTATTATTAGGTTCAAACATTTAATTGTTCATTCTAATTTTGGTAAAACTAACCAAACTCAAATATCATTATATTTTATTTTGATAAAGTTAATAAAAATTTAAATTAGATTGCAAAACCATAGGCATTTTTTAATTTTTTTGGTATGCTTCGTTTGAAAGAATCTAATTTTAGGGATTAAACTTGACTAATAAAAACATATTTTTGGTTCAATTTAAATAAAAAATACTAATGATATTTTCAACAATTAAAATAAATGAAAAAATGAAAAAAAAAAATATTGGAGACTTGGAAGTTCAATGAGATTTAGAATGAAAAGTTGTCTTCAGATATATAACATATAGATAATATATTTTAAATGAGAAAAATAATATAATTTTTAAGTTAACAATTCAATTGGTAGTCTTTTCTAGTTCGAATGGTTGAATCGCAGGATTGTTAATTGGTCATTAGGTTTGTATTTATCAGATCTAACTTAAAAACTGGCATTGCTAAGACTGGTTCACCAGATGCACAGTTGAACCGACAAACCGGGCCGAGTTTTATAACTATCCCCGTTAGGACAGGACCTATTGATATTATCAGTGTCCACCCATACATAGAAGGCATGAACATCATAAAAACTGGTACTTAGCATTGTCATGACCTATCAACCATTAACATTCTCGTACATCGTTCTATATATTAAGCATGAGGAGGGGTTTTGGAGTTAAAATTTTGTGTGTTTTTTTTAATTTTTCAATTTTTTGGTCCAAGAAAAGTTTGAGGGATTTCTCATCCAATAAGCTGTAGGGTGTAACAAGTCTTTGGAATCGTAAATTACTTACGTGTTATTTATATATTATCCATCAACTGTATTTGTAGTGGGAATTAGATACGTGACTTTCATAAAGGAAGTAATTTGTTTGTATCAACTTATGTGTTATTTATAGATTAGATACATAACCTCCGTGTTATTTGCAGCAGGCAAGTGCAAGTCTTTGGAATAATAAATTATTTACGTGTTATTTATATGTTATCCAACAACTATAATTGTAACGAGAATTAGATGCTTGAGTTTTGTAAAGGAAGTGATCTATTTATATCAACTTTAACAGAAAGACTATGGTTCATCTTAGTTTAAAGGAGTTCAAATTTGAATCCAGTTGTCACAAAAATCCATTAGTCCTAAAAAAAAAAATTTATTGGTTGTGTACCTTTGACTTTTGAATGGAGTAACATTCCTCTACCCCATAAATTTTCTGAAATCATAAAAGGATTAAGATCCAATATTTGTGAATGAGTGAGGGTTGATTGTTCTTGAAGTATTTCTTAAATGAATTTTGTATTTTCTTCCATTTCACAAAGCCAAATACTTTTTGTATAGATTTTTTGTCTTGTCTTGTTGAAGTGCCTTTCTAGATAAATCCTTATGAAGATTAACTAAAATTTAATATTCTACCACTTAGTAAAGGCATGTATTTAACTAAAATTAACTAAAATTTAATATTCTAGATAAATCCTTTCTGGATAAAATCGCTTTATATTTTCTCTTTTCTATGTCACTAAATTTTAAACAGGTGGATGTACAATTATTCTAGCTTTAAGCGGCTGGGACATACAATTCTTCATAATTGAAGTGCAATAATATATTTTCCACGATCAAAACTGAAGGGCTATTTTTTTTTTAATTTATAACTTTTGTGAAGGAAAGTATAATAATCTCTGGTCTTCTCTGTAGTTTGGTTAAAATAAGATTTCGGACATTTTAATCTTATCTGCTATTTTTCTATTAATTTTTATTGGACTTTTCACCTATATGTGCACTTTCTTTGTCAAAAGACTTTGGAGCCAACACACAACACGTGTACGATGCACACTTACCTTCTGACCATACATTACATATATAAATATATATATATATATATATATATATATATATATATATACATACATATATTTACACATATATAATACATACATCATGCATATATATATATATATATATATTATTGTTGCTGTTATTGTTGTTATTATTCGAACCTTAACTATATTTATCCTTTTCTTTTCAAATATGGACCAGATAATTCAATCAAATCCATTGAAATTTAAAATGGCATGATTGTCGTTGTTTTCAACAACAATCCAGTAATTTATGACACTTCAAATTCAATTTATTCTGTGATTAGTCTATTTTTCATGAAATTCATACTTCACATATGCTCTAATATATTCAAAGAACAATTATTTTAGGGAATAGGCTTTCTACATTTCATGGGGGGAATTTCTGTTATGACACTTTAATTAATATCTTCAAAATTATAAAAAAATTAACATAAGACTTAACTTGCTGTTTGATTAATCATTCCACTGTTTTTTCGTAATTTTGAGCTATTTAGCACCGTCCAAGGTGTGTGCAAATCGATGACAAAGAACTCATGGATGGCTTTGATTTTCACGTCTGTTGATCCACTCATAATCGAATAGATTTTAAAAATCTTAGTTATTTAAATACAAGTAAAATGCATATGTAATTGAAGAGAAGATAATGGAGATGTGTCCAACTTTGATTTTAGAAACACAGATGCTACAATGTGTCAGAATTAAAATTTTGGTGCTTGAGACATATATACATACATATACACATATAGTCCTGTCCCCACACACACACACATATATACGTATATATATGTATGTACACACACACGAATATATATATATATATATATATATATTTATATCTACATATATGTATGTATGTATATATATGTATGTATGTGTGTATGTATGTATGCATGTATTTATTATTGAAGACTAAATTCAAAACGAAAATCCTAGAAGTAATACAGCTGTGGCCTAAAAGAAAAGCCAAATTGCTCTCCACTTGATTCAACGTGCAAAAGGGACGTAGACTTGGTGAGCTATTCGACCAGCTTGTGAATAGTTTCAAAATAATGTGAAGAAAATTCAATTTCAACTATTTCTGCTAATGCCTAATAGTAGCTGGCCTGCGGCTGAAGCTAGTGCAAATTGCACTGTTGCAAAATGTCAAACTTTCATTTTCAAATGCATGAACGTTGTTGAGCAAGAAAAGTAGCAATTGTGCATGAAACTATAAGTCCACTATCAAAGCTTCATACGTACATGGCCAAGGTTGATCAATTGGTGACAAATGACATCTAGTCTAAGAGAATCTTCAGATTGGTTTTTTAGGGATGTGTACAGTCACGTAAGAACTGGAAATTTGAAACACGGTTATTCACTTTATGACACTTTAATCCATTTTGATGTTGCCTAATTTTGGTTTTTCTAGAGAAAGCTTTACTATATCACTTATTAAAAGAATACATGTAACATAGGTTAATCATCATGCTTAATAATTGTAAAGTCATTGTCAAAGCTTCAAACAAAAAGTTGATCAAAGCAAGATCGTTAACCACTAGTTAAAAATTGTGTAAATTTTTTTTTTTATATTTATGCCTCCACCTCTATATATAGTCAAAGAATAAGTTGGAAGTTTGAAATACGGATCTGCATTTTTTTTTTATTTTTTCCTAATAGGAGAAAGATAGATTTAAGAAATAAAGAGGGAGAAGGGGCAGCTGCGCACTTTATACTATTTTAAAGTTTTATTTCGTATTTAATTTTCATTTTTTGTTTAAAATGAATTGAGAGTGCAACATATATTACATTAATGCATCAGATCCCCAAGAACTACAAAATTAAGTGTTTAAGTGGGAATAATACTAAAATGGGTGATTCTCTAAGAAGTCTTCCTGTGTGTGGAAGGGGTGAGAGAGAGAGAGAGAGAAAGAATTGAGGATTTTAATTTTTAAGATTTTTCTTTAATTTCATACTAATTTGTAATCATTGTAGTTGTCCTCCAGAGAATTGTAGTTAGGGTTGCCAATTGGGCCATCTAAGTCCAGCTTTAATAAACTCAAACTCAGCTCACCTAATTATTAAGGCTTTTGGGCTTTGGGCCATGAGATTTGAGCTAATATATGTGAAACTCAATACTCAACTCAAAATACATTTGGGTTTTGCAACTAATTTGCGTCTAACTCAAGCTCACTTATTACTTCTTAATTTCCTTAATATAATTTTTTTAACCACTAAATAGTAAAATTAACTTGTAATCTACAATATTAAACTGAACACAAATTAGTAAAAAAGTTCATTAAAGTAGATAAACCAAAAGATTTTCTACAATAATTGTGTCTAATTCTTTTAAAATACATGAAAAATAATAATAAAACATGATCAAATCAAAATATACATACGCGTACACACACATATGAAAATACAAATTATATAATATGCTAGGCTTTAATCGGGCGGAGCCTATGGAGGCCCACACTTGGCCCAAATTTTAATTGGGTCTTAAATCTAGACCCAAACTCTACTTTGTTTAGAATTATAGTAAGATCCATCTTTTTTCTTTCAAAGCAAACTCAGGTTGGCCTGACCCTAGTGACAGCCCTAATTGCAGCTTGTTTCGATAAAAAAACCATTCAAGAGCAAGGATTTTGATATTATAAGTGGGTATATTCAACCCAAGTAGTTGAAGCATATGAGACTTTCTCCTTCTACTTCTTGTTTTTTTACTTTTTTTTGAATTATTATTACGCTTTTATCCTCTAATCTATTAAAATAAAGTATAAGTAAATTAAATTAATAATCTCTCTCTCTCTCTGACTCTGTGTGTGTGTGTGTGTGTTTTTTTTTCCCCTTTTACTTCTTCTTTTTCTTTCCTTTCCTTTCCTTTTTGGATTTTGTTATTTGCTTCAGGGCTAGAGTTGACATTAAAAAAAAATAAGAACAATAAACTTGTTTTATCAACTTAAAGCGAAAGGGAAAATTTGTGACGATTGGCATGTAAGATTTTAGGAAGATTATAAGTAAATTAAACAGGTTAGGACTTCCATTGTCATGCTTTCAATAATTTCTTAGTGAAAACGTATATGGATTGGTTGCCGATGTATTTGGCTAATATGGTCCTTGTACACATTAACTGCTGATCAATAAAAGAAGACTATTTGTTGAAAAAAAGAAAAAAAAGTTAAAAAGGTTACTTCTTTAACCCTTTCTTCATTTAAAATTTTCTATTGCAATTTATTATATAGCATTTTTGTAATATCCCTGACCAATATTGTCCCACAGTTAACTACCCTAAAGGTCATGGGTTTTGTTCCTGGAGGTGGGATTATACCACAGTCAAAACCCAAGACCTCCTCCAAAAGGTCCTCGGGTGGGGTCCTCACTGCACACCGAGTGGAGTCGGCCTCGATACCACCAACCGAACACCTCTCGACCAATATTGTCCTGACGGTTAGCCACCACGGTCGCGTGGTTTTGTTCTGGAGGTGGGGTTATAACCCACAAGTCAGAGCCAAACCAGAGATCAAGAACCTAACACCCTCTAAAGGTCTCCGACGGATGGGGACATACCTACAATTTGGTGATATGAGTGGTGGGATCCTCCTCCCAACCGATATGGGATCGTTACAATTTTCTTAGGCTTATCACTTTAAACAATTAATTCTAATTGCTTTTATACTTATGCGAAAATCAATTAGTAAATCTTTTGCATTAAATTATATTTTAGCAAAATATTGAGACAAGAAACATCTAGTTACTTAAACTGACAAATTATTTTTGATTGAACAATTAAATCTAATTGCTTTTGTACTTAAGCTGACTATCGATTGATGACAAAATTTTGATAGTCATTATTATGTGATATGTTGAAACCCCTTTAGCTGTTCATAATTTAGCCATTAAGAATACCAAAGGGAGAATGATGTGAAATTTTTGACTAAATCCTAAATATAGCTTGCAAATACACGAATTGTACCCCAGCAAGGCGAGTGGTTGATTGTCGAATCCTACGGGGAAGAATAACCAACTATGATCATTCATCAAACTCCTCTATTATTTAAGTTACAAACTAATTCAAAGAAATCAAATGATGAATAAAAATTAATTAAAACTAAATATAATAAAGGTAAATAATTCTTAGGGTTTATTATCCAGTGTTTGGTTTGTTTTTTGTTGGATGGGATATTTAAAAAAATAACTTTCTCTTGTATTTGGTTGGAAATATGATGAGGTGGGATTATCTATTTATAAACCAAAATACCCCTTTTAGTAGACCTACAACTAGGGGTGCTCAAATTTTGATAAATTTAAACTCAACTTGTAAAAAGATGTGTGTGTGTGTGCGCGCGTGCTTGTGTAAGAGAGAATTTTGTGTGGCTCGAAACAAAATCAATACATAAGTTTTTTGCTATGGGCGGAATTCAACCTTATTAAATGGTTCACAAGTCTCAATTTATATGTTTAATCTTTTATGAATTAAAATTGACCAAGAAAATGTGATTACATAATTAATTAATAGGGCCAAAATAATGTAAAATTTATTCTCATTTTTAGTAGGGGTAAATCGGTTTAGAATTTTAATAGGGCCAAATTAGCCAAAAATTTAATTTATTAATAATAAGGATAAATTAGTCCAAAATTATTTATTTCAATAAAATAGGTAAACTAGTTCAAAACATAATTTTTTTATTAGTAGGGGCAAATTTGTCTAAAATTTTTTAGTTATTTCATTAATATGAACAAATGAATAAAAAGCAAGCATAGGTAAATTAGTCCAAAATTATGGTATATCATTAATATGGGCAAATTAATCCAAAATTTAGTTTTTTTTATTAGGAAGTGCAGATTTGTCTAAAATTTTATTATATGATTAATAGGGGCAAATTAGTCCAAAACTTAGATAATCTCATAAAGAATAATAGATTTATATAGTTGTTTGAATAAAGCATTATTCTATTAATAGGGGTAAATAAGTTACCCTTTACCTCATTTCAGGATAATTCATACCACTTTCTCATGGGATTATTTTATCCCCATATGAGGGATTAATTCGATTAGGGAGAATGTATCATCCCATACATAGAACGCAATCTAATATTGTGCCATCTTGTGAACCAAACGGGCCCTTAGGTCACCTACAATGACTTGTGCGTAGACATTCTAGTGCGTCGAAATCGGAATTAGAAATGGAAGCCCATAGCTAAAAAGCCTCAAGCTGCTACAACCTTCCAGCCCAAGTCGTTCGAGCTTATTTGAGGTCCAAACGCCATTGGTTGAGCCAGTCGGGAGCTTGTTGCCCAGATCCGAGTTTTTTTGTCTTGTATTTTGCACACGGCATTGTTTGGTGCCTTTCGGACTTGATGTCATCTTCAAATATGTTTAAAGACCTACAAAATTCATGCCATAATAGAGGCCTACTTAATGGGTTTTTGTCCAACTTGCTTTTGGGCTTACGGAGAGTGTCCCTTATTTTGAATGGGTCTTTTATTAAAACGGCTTTTCATAGAGATGGTCCACGACAAACGAATTCCTCAAAGAAGTTTGGGCCTGGAACATAAAATAACTAGGTATAGTCAAGAGAGTCAAGAAAGTTGATCCTAACTGAATCAAAGGGGTTCTTGCCAATAAAATCCGTCCAATGAAAGCTTATTTGGCCCTTTCTATCTCAAGATTCGGCGGGTACAAATGGGCCAAATTGAAACCTCATGAAAATAACTATTTTAACTTGATCATAATTATTTCTAAATTAAGTGGCTAAAACATAAATTTGACAAAAACAATTGTAGACCCGTCTACTAGTAATTACAAAAAATGACTTTTGTACATTATTCTTATTTGGATTACAATCTTTAGAAATTTCTTCTTTATTAGAGTTTTCAAGAAATATTTTTTATGCACTAGACAATGGAGATCCTAATATCCACTCCTAGAATTGTAATAAAATGAAGAATATAAACCCAAGGTAAGAGGTGACAATATATTGCAGGGAATCAATGTTGATAAAGATGATAAAGATTACGAAGTGACTCGAGACAGATTGAATCCTTCTTCCCCCATCTCCCCCTTTTGTAGCTATAGTAACCACCTGACTATTATTCTTCCCCCATCAAGTGCGTGGAGGTAGGACAACATAAGGAAGGGGTGAATATGGGAATTGGAGTAACAACCATCGACTCAACTAACAAGATCAAAGCTGTATGGTTAATGTGCGAAATCAGCACAGGCTTACAAGTCCTTGACTATGCTATAGCTTTGAGACTGGCCCTGTGTAAAGCAAAAGGAGTTGGATGGGAAGAGCTGAAAGTTGTGACTTCTTGCAACTTGATAAACAAGCAAATGAAGACACAATGCTCAAAAGATATCCGGGTGGCTGCATTGATGGATGATATAAAAGAGCTAAACTCGATGTTTCAGAAAGTCTCATTTGGTGCTACTTCAATGGAATTAGGAGATCTTAGTAAATCTTTTTGTAATCATGCTTTAAGCATAACTCTTGACGAGGAATTAGCAATCCTCGGTGCTTAGATTACACTTTTATATAGCTCATTTGAGTCTTTGCTCACATAGTGTATATTCCTTTTATAGAAATAAAAGTTTTATCGTTTCCGGAAAAAAAAAAGAGGCTATTATTCAGTAACTAATTACCGAATATCCTAAAAACTAAGTCAGCAATACAATCGGAACTGCTAAACTGAGTTAGCAACGTTTACATCATTGCTATACCCAATTCCTTTATTTCATCGTTATTGCACAAAATTAACAAAAAAGAACTATAATACACATCAATTCTAAAAACTCCAACGAAATACAATCAAAAGACGCCATGGTTTTCATTGCTTTTCTATTAAAAGATATTGATAGCATTTTCAAGAATTGAGATTGGTATGCTTGAGTAAAGTGCGGTTGGATACGATTACTGTACTTTGTCCATAATTTGGTGTATGCTTACACATGAGATTGCATTTATGGATTGAGTTGGACGTACATGAATAAATTTTGTGAATAAAGTGCATCATATTATATAGAAAGTATTACAACTGGACAATTGCACCAAAATACTTAACGCACTTGGCTAGGTCCGTATTTTCAATAATAAGTAGCGCTACTAATCTACAAGCGCAACATTATTAAGAAGGAAAGCAGTTTTAATTCAACTTAGATTGAATAGAAACTGCATTGATTTCAAGTCTCGCCCGCCAAGTGTGAAGGAATCAACAGCACTGCAGAATTAATTGGTTTCCCCATCCCCGATGAGGTGATTTTCATCTTGCTTACTAACCCAGCCAAAATCCATGATAACGTCCAGGAAATAGAGCAAGAAAACGAGGAGAATGCAGCACAAGAACATAGGAATCGGCCCAAAGATCCAGAAGAAAAGGGGGAAAGAGAAGTAGAATGCCCTCAAACCAAGCGACCAAAAATAGCCTCCCCTATTCATGGCGGCGCCAACGTAGTCGGGAGTGACGCAATGATGCATGTGGAGGTGGTCAGTGGCGGCGGAGGAGGAGGGGACATTGATGAGAATGCTGGCATGGCTGTAGTACCTTATGGACTGAACGTTCATCAAGAATGCAACCAAGAAGCACACCAGTATGCAGAAAAACTTGACTGAGAACGTCAGCTTGCTCTTGTCTCCAACCACTAACCCTATCGAAGAAGAACGCTCATTTCCCCATTGGCTGCTAGTCATCAATACTGCAATCACAGAACTAAGCATGATGGCCGTCGATGCCAAAAGGGTTGATGCCATTATGTTGTTCCTCAATGTCTGCACTGCCAGAACCCCGTTTTTTGGCGCGTCCTGAAACGGAAATCAATGCCAAATTGTCATTGCTGTCCTCGTTCATTATTAGAAACAAACAAGTATTTAGCTAGCTAAGTATGTGTTCAAGTTTGATTGGGGATGCGGTTATTGAATTCGCAGAAGATTAATGAATTAAACAATTAAGAAAAGACAAGATTCAGCAGGGCGCGGGATGAACCTTCATCATTGCCTGAACCCAGAAGCGGCGATTGATGGCGTTGATGCCGACGACGGTCACGGTGGGGCGCTTCACAATCTGATGGAAAAGCCAAATGTGATAAGCCAGCATCCCACAATCCCAACCGGCACCAACACGTAATCAAGAACTCTCTCCTCCATCTGATGATAAAGTACAAATAGTACTGATGAATATAGATCGATTATTTGCAGTTCCTTGAAAGAAAATATTTCAAATGAGTAAAGATCTCTTCTATGATATGGTTTCAGCTAAAATAGTCACCTAAAACTCTGTGATGCTTTGTGTTGCTGTATGAAGTCTCCTAATTGGGCTGCTAGTTGGTAGATGTATAACTAGTTGACTGGGAATCCATGCATTGCCTGAGGTTGTCCAAATTTTGATGAATTTATCGTATATTAATTCGGATAGTAAGTTTGAGTTAAGGGATCAAACATAAGTTGGATTTGTGAGTGATATTGAGCATTTAAAGGCTATCTCTTGATGCATTAGCTATGATGAAAACATGTGCTGATGTGGCTGCTGGATCCTCTAGCTTTCTGCAATATAGAACTTGGAAAAAGTTTTTATTTCGGTAAGATTCGTATGCTACATGCTAATGAAAGAATAAAATTCATGTCCGTACTGGACGATACAGTGTATGTTGAAATTGGAAAATTACGTCCTTTCCAACCAATGAAATTCACGAATGGAGAGTCATTGACAAGTAAAGAAGTGAAATATCTCAACTTCAACGTACAGGATCGCTTATTATATTATATATTCATATATAACTAAGTTATTATATCATGCCGCAATCAAATAGAATCCAACTAGCACCTAAGTGCATTGGAATTGTTTATACTAATGTGTTCTTTAACCACCTGTTTGATAGGCACTAAGGAATGGTAATGGTAATGACCCCTATGACAATGGGTTTTGATCAAGAACTCCTCAATGATAGTTGCTGATTTGGTAAAGATATCAATAGGAATGGATTTCTAAATTAACTTTTCTTCCTGTAATTTATTTTTCTCCCTCACCTTCTTCCCTGTAAAGCCAAACCGTCAGTGAATCCTGATCATCTCAACAATAGTACACAAAACCGCCATCAAACTGGGTGGCTCCACCACTCCCTCAGCAAAACCAAGACCAAACTCCCAAACAATTTACCATCCATATTTCACCCACAACAAATTCGGCCCACAGGGGCAAAATTCGAGTTTAGAAATGAAGCCCGAATCCAAAACTTACTCCACCAGTTCTCAAATCAAACTTGCTGGATCTACATATCAAAAACTCCTTTTATTCTGTAGCTTCCAAGCAGCCCCAATCACAAACAACCAGAAAAAAAAAAAATTGATTAACCTTTTTACGTTGCCAAGCTTGCACTAACCAATATGAGAAGATGCTCTATAAAGGCAGGAAAAAGTGAGAGCAAAGGAAAAAGAAAGAGCCTGAAAGGCAGTGGAGAGAAAGGAGGGGAAGGAAATCGAGCAAAGCTAGAGAGAGAGGAGGAAGGTTTTCTAGAAAGATGGCTGAGCGATTTTTTTCCTTCCATTTGTTTCTCTCTCTCTCTCTCTCTCTCTTTTCTTTATTTTTTTTTAATTATTGTTTCAAATTTTTCAATGGGTTTGATTGCACCCATTTTAGTCGGTTATGAGGATTGCAGACTTTTGGATCTTCCATAACTACGGATTCATTGCCATAGTGCTGAACCAAATGTCATGTAAGGGAATCAACCCTTTCCAAGCCCATAGTGGACCTTGAATCCACCGAACCAAACGGCTGGTTAATCTCTCTACTTCCAATATATCAACTAACTCTTCAATTCTAGAAATTCAGGAACAAGGCATTCAACCAAACACTGCTTGTGCAATAACACATAAAGTCAAATGTCATCAGCTTAATGGACACTACTAATATCAGTCAACTTGTATTTTCAAAGCTCTATGCATAAAATTACATGCAACTTCAGACAAAAAACTGAAATCTTAACTTAGTATCCCAAATACCAAATGCAAACTGCGTAAGCTAATATTTTAACACAATGCAGAAAAAATGTAATTTTCACCACCTAAAGGTAAATATTTTGGCAAACATAAATCCATAAAGCCAAAGAACGTCGTTCAATTTGTTAGATAATTAACTATTGACAACCATTAGAAGCATGAATAATAGCATTAACCACATATGTTAAAACTTAAAACAGAAAACAAATGATAAGCAAAAGAAAAGAAGATATAAAATTAACACAAACTCACCGTTAATAACGCTAAAAGATTTTAACCTCAGAAGGAACAAAGTGGTTTGAGAATTCGAACTCCTGTAAAACAGAGACAGAGAAACGATGATGGGATGAAGAGGTGCAGAATGATTCCAATGGATGAATTTTGTCTCATAGTAAGTATATAAAATTATTCCAATTTAAACCGGCATATATCCACGTAAGACAAAAAGCCAAAAAGACGGGTGCTAAAGCCAGCGAAAAGAGTTCAGTTAATACCTGCTAAGCCACCGATTGAAGTTCACTTCTTGGGACCAGCACACCTTAAAACGACAAGAAACCTATCCCCACACCTTAAAACAATATATGCCGGTTAATCTTTCCTGCACCAGTAGCACTATCTTAATGAAGATTAATCATGTGTGGGTGTGTGTGTGTGTGCTGTTCCAAGTTTTGAACCTTGGATTTGATAGCACGAATAATTCTAAGAGTCACTGGTCTAAGTGAATGGTTATATATGTATACATATACATACACACAGGTTATATATGTGTGTGTGTGTGTGTGAGAGAGAGAGAGTATTAAGTCTTTCATACGCCAACAAGACATAGCAAGAGGAATTCTAAGAATCAGTGGACTAACTGAGTGATTATATATATATATATATATGTGTGCGCGCGCGCGTGAAAATTAATCTTTCCTACACCAATACCAGTGCATAAACTATTCACAAGAAAAATAAAATCTATACATGATCAATTATATACATACACATATATACACATGTGAAAATTAATCTTTTCTTCACCAATAGGACATAATTGAAATTATTTATCATGTTACTGTATATATTGTATGCGAAAAAAATTAAACCTGATCAATTATAGTATTAATTATACTGGGAGAGGAGGTGGAAGAATACAAGTGCCACACGGGTGTCCACAGCCGTTGGTGAAAAAGTAAAAGCTTCATTTTCCGACTCACATAATTAAATTCGATTTGCCCTCCAATCCTACTAAGGCAGACTAATCGAAATTTGTTACGGACTGAAGATGTGAAACTTTAGCAATAGTAACAGGTTTCGTGGGACTGAAGATGTGAAAGCTGTTAGGGAAGAATATTCTTTCTACAACTTTGCATCAAATGACACCTTTGCCGGCATCAATGGTGTCTTGGCTCTTGACTTGTGGTGAATTGAATGAAAATTTGAGTGTTTAATGTCAAATAAAATTAAGGGTAAATTACTGATGACCCCCTTGTGATTTTACGTAATGTCGTATGATCCTTCTAATATTTCAAAATAGTCACCTAACTCTTTTATAATGTTATGTAAAGTGAAAAATGGACCTAATGTAAAATCAATTACAATGTTTATATCAAATGTGCTCTAAAAGCATGTGTGATAAAATTTTAATATCCATACAACCCCTTATGGTTCGTATAAATATCTATTTTATCCCCTGTGATTTTTGTAATTGTCCACATAATTCCCCTATATTTTTATATAAGTGGTTAAACCATTGATTGATTTAACATTTAGGCAAGGGCACTATTATTATTTCAATTAATGATGTCACATAGGTTATTTTTTTTTTATTATAAATTTTCACTTTACATAAAATCATAGGAGGATGACGTGGATATTTTAAAATGTTAGGAAGGTCATGTGGTAACAGACGAAACCACAACAGGATTATATGTAATTTATTCTAAAATTAAAAGGATAAAAAAAAGTAGATTTGCACCAAAGCAGGAGAGGTGGAAGTACTGGAAAATATTGAAAATACCAGAGCACCGTTCTTACAAAACAATCTGCAGTATATCCATACAATGTATAAGGTATTAAGGTGGCACTACCGCTTTGTGGTGTCAACATATATGGGTTATATTTTGAAAAAATATATATGTCTGTGTGTGTGTGTAACTGCATCATAAGCAAAAACAGAAAAGCTATAGAATTAAAACAAACTCATCAATACCGCTGAAAAATTCTGGAAGGAACAAAGTGATTTGAGAACAGAGACAGAGAAACGATGAAACGATGGAGAGACGCAAAATAATTTTCAATGAGTGAATTTTGTCTCATATGCAAATATAAAATGATTCCAGTTTAAATCGGCATGTTCCCACCTAAGAGGGTAAGACAAAAAATTAATTCTATATATAATGAATGGTAAGAAAAATTACTCCTATACATAATGAATTATTATATTGGGGAGGAGGTGGAAGAATACAAGTGCTACACGAAGTCACCACCACAGCCGTTGGCAATCCCACAACTTGTAATACTTTAGCAGCAGTAACGGGTATCATGGGGCTGAAGATGTGAAAGATTTGTTACGCAAGAAAGTCCTTTGTACAAATTGCATCAAATGGCACCTTGTCGCCATCAATGATGTCTTGAATCTTGAACTTTGGTGAATTAATCAAAATTTGAGTGTTAAACTTTAAAGTTAGATAAAATTTAAAACAAAATAAAAAGGCATCTAAGTACTGAAGTAAGAGAGGTGGAAAATGAATAGAACTACAAAAGAGTCGAGTCTAGTCGAGTTTTAGTCTAATCTAACCGAGATTCGATTTATTTTCACCGAGTTTGAATTCGAATTCGAGCTCGACAAGTTCTGAGTTTAAATTCTAGCTCAAGTTCGAGTTTAAATTCTAACCTAGTCGAGTTCAAACTTAAGCCTACTTGAACTCAAAAAAATAAAAAATAATTTTTTTAAAAATAAAAAATAATTTTTTAAAATAAATAATAAAGAAAATAGGGATATATATATAATTTTACTATTAAAATAAAAAATAATATATATATTAGAGTCTATTCGAGATGGCTCACGAATTATCGAGTTTAAGAGAAGGTTGCTTGAACTTGATTCATGTATGTAAATAAATTGTCCCACAGTTAGCCACCCTGAAGGTCGTGGATTTTGTTCCCCTGAAGGTCGTGGATTTTGTTCCTGGAGTTGGGGTTATAACCCACAACAAGTGTAGAGTCCAAACCCGCAGGTCAAGAATCCCAGCACCCCTCCAAAAGGTCTCGGTCAAGTAGGGACATACCCACGACTGGTGATATAGTGGTCAGGATCCCTCCTCCCAATCGATGTGAGATCATTACAATGTCTCGAGCCATTCGATTCATTTACGACCCTAAAAATGAAGCACAACTTGCTCGGTAAGTGGGCGAACTGAGACTTGTTGTGCAATCCGATCTGTTCACCTTAGACAGGAAAACAAGAGAGTCCAGGCTAGGTCCCTGGTTTGCCTCTGGCGATCAAGTTGGGTATAACAGATCGGGAAGTTTAAAATCTTGAGTGAGATACCTTCTAAATGAAGGTGGATTGATCAATGAATAACATGCAAGTGCGTAGGATCAATTATACTAATAAATTATCTGGATTATTCCAGCATCAAACCTATAAGGAAAAGCAAATTTTCTACTTTAATTACTATGAAAAATAATAAAATGCAAACTAAAAAGAATTAATATTTAAATAAGGAATAAGATAAACAGTCAAATCAAATTCTCCAATCATTTTCTTGACAAGCTATTAACGCATTGCACAATTTTATTATAGATCATCTTTCGATACATTTAAAGTGTGTCTAATCAAATGTTGTGTCTAATCAAATCTTATGTCTCTCTCAAAATCATAAGTGTTTAATTAAACCCTTTAATATACTAAGTTATATAAGTGCATTATATAAATTCTAACTTACTCTTGTAATTAGGTTAAGTATGTTTATTTATCTACATAGTTGTATCTGTAACGGCCCCGAAAAAAAAAAAATTTAATTTTAATTTCAAAAAAAAAAATTGAAAATTTATTTATTCATATAATTAAATCTTTAATTATCTTGTGATATTTGATTTTATCCTCGTTTATAATGCCTCATTTGATTTTAACTCTATTTACCTGTAAATTACGTCCCGAAGCATTTATTAGTGGAAAAATGTCAATGGCATGTTTTTCGAGGTAAATTCGGACTGTGAGCAAATTAGTGGAGATAAGTAGGGATGGTCGCGGATAAGTTGGAAGTGTGATTAAATGACTGGATTTGGGTCTTTAAAGATGATTAAGTAGGGTTTTGAAATTTTTGTTAAGATTTGGATTAACCACTTTAAGTTTAGAATTTTATCTAACCGTTAATTCTTTCAACTAAATTCCTACCAATCACTTAAAAATCACTTATCCATCCCCTCTCCTAATCGAGATTTGTCCCTTAATCTCAAGCCAAATGAAGTGATTAATTTTCCCTCCAAATGGCTAATTAAGATCACTATGCCAACTTTGACTTTTGGGGTAAGACAAGACTCATGTCTTGTCTTCCCTTTTTCCCATTAATTCCTCAAGAAAAAAATTGCACAAAATTGCTCCATTTCTCCTCTCTTCTCACCCGAACTCATTCTTCCTTCTTCCTCTTGGTTTCATCAAAAAAAAATTCCTTCCATTTCATCCTTAAAACTCAATCAAATTCGCACCAAGAAAAGCTTAGCTAAGGAAGAGGATATTGTGGGCTTTATCTTGCCTTTCTTTCCTTGAAGTCTTGCTAACCTAAGAAAGGTATCATTCTCTTAATTTCCTTCTTGTCCAAGTTCTTTAAATTCCAAGCATGATAACTAGGAATTGGGTTATTGAGATGTTCATAGAACTTTAAAATGAGTGATGATCATGTGGTGTGGAGTGTTAAGCTTCATTTTTGAGTATTTTGATGATTATGGAAATTTTTGTGGGCTCTTGAAATCCCACTGAATATGTGTAAATGCTTGCTAGATGGTTAAATGGTGCTATATATATGCTTAATGTTTGAGTTGATGTTGAAAAATTTGAAGAAATAATCCCAAGGAAATTCGGCCAAGAGAGTGAGAGATTAGGGCTTGAATTTTCTGATTTTTCCTCGATTTTAGTGGCTGCATTTTTTGGCTAGTTAAGAGGCTGAATTTGATGTTTAAGTGATGAATGTTAAGCTGCTATTTTGTTCCACAAAAAGCCCTTCAAGAGTTGATGTTATGTGGTTGAATAAGTTGCAAAGTGAAAGCTGGAAATTTGGGGAAAATGCTGTCCGAATTTTGAGGCTTTATTTTGTGATATTCTTGCCAAAAGATGTGACCATTTTTGATCATCAATAGGCTTAGGAAGTTCAATGCTAGCTTGGTTTCGAAAATTAGGCAAATTGGTAGTGATTTGAGGCATGAACTAGGTGATACAAGTGAGGGAGCAAATTTTCCAGTTTTGAATGCATGAGTTGGACGAAATTGAGGCGCATAGAAAACTGTCTTCCAGGTGGTATTTTAAGTTGAAATATGGTGTGAATATAGTTGGTATATGGAAGTGTTAGTGTGCCAAATTTGACAATTTTTGGACTTGAATTCATCACTCAAATAACAACTTGAATGATGCCCTGTATTTTCGAAATCCCAGAACTGCAGAATTTTGAGTGGCCTCTGTTTACACTGTTGTCATTTCATGCTCGGATGTCGGAATTGAGTTCCATCAGTGGCTGTTGAAACTTAATATGTAGGACTATATTGTGTATAAATTTCAGAGGTTAATTAATTTTCTGTAATTTTTGGCGAATTTTCAAAATGTGCTGGATAACCAGCCTGACGGACACTGTCGTCTTACTGTAGCTGAATGTTCAACGGAAATCTGGGTTAATTTCGTCCATAATTTTAATTTGATGTCTTCTGAAAAGTTTTAGAGATTTTAAAGAGGTCTCCAACGGTACCAAATGAGAAGAATTCCGACTTGTAAAACTTGAGTTATGATTTTTCAAAGTTTTCAGCTCAACTAGGAAAATTGTCGAACTTTCGACTTTTTGCTTTAAACTTCACCATCGATTAGGAAAACTCATTTTTGTTCTCTTTTAATCATTTTTAGGTCAAAGTGCTGATTTTGCGACTGATCAAAACTTGAACTCCGAGACCTACTTTGTCGGTGAGTTTTCAATGCATGTTAAACGCTTTCATTGAACTGCTTGATGTATACACGTGCTTCTTGACTTGTTAATTGCTTGGAATGTAGAACGAGAATTTAATGGACCGCTCACTCAAAGCGAGTATACTTTATTGCTCCCTTTTGTAGAGTCGGAAACTTGATTTTGCATGTATTGAACTTCGGGAAATGAAAACATGAAATGTACTTACTCTTGGCAGTGCCTTGAGTAATTCTTGATTGATATTATTGAGTTTTGTGGCGTCCGGTAGGGGAGTAAGGTGGTTGGAGTTAGGAAGAGTCGTCTACTTGGTTTGAAAGTCGACGAGTGTCGACTCGATAATTGCTTGTGAAAAAATGGGAATTGGCTCCCGAGAGCCCCCAGATCCTTGTGTTATTTGTATTTATTCGTACGCTTTTAATTATTTACTTGCAATTTTACCGCTTTAATTGCTTGTGCATGAATTTTGAAAACTCACGAGCTTTTTAGCTCACCCCCGTTCCCTTTTACTTTTCCTTAACAGGTGACGAGAATCCCGAGGCGTAGATAGGGCTAGTTCTTGTCCTTTTGACTTTTGTCTCGAATTTGGAGAAATGTTTTGTATATTTTTTTGGTGATGTATATTTTAGAATTATGGAAATGTACTAAAATTTGGCTCGAGGATTTTAAATATTTTGAGTGGGAAACTGTAATTCTAAGATTTGACTGTATTGTACAATTTTAATATTTAATGTTGCTATGATTGGAGGTTTTACTGTTTAAGTTAGTATCTTTTCATGCGTGAGTCCGAGAGATGGCTGACCCTCCTCAAGTTAGCCTTAGGGGGAGGTGGGGCTGTTACAGTATCACCTTTCTCAATTCAATACAAATCCAAAAATTTTGTTCACTTTAATCAAACATTAACATGTAATTAAAATCAAGATAGATAAATCTTAGCAAAAGAAAAGAATTTAATTGAAAAAATTAATCAAAATTCCTTTATAGAAACCTAACCCTAGAATAAATTTAGTTCAATATATTAGAAAATGAAAATAACAAATTCAAAGATTTTACAAAGATAAGGAAAATAGTAAGAAAACTTCTCAGTCGCTTCTCGAAATTCATTCTTTGATTGCTCCTTGAATTGCTTGCGTAGATCCTGATTTTTAAAGAAATAGCTCCTAAAAGATATTAAATTAAGATACACTATTATTTTCTAACTCTTAAAAATGTTCTAAATATTTCTATTTATAGTTTTTCAAAGTTACAATTGAATTCTAAGAGAAATATGCTTTCAAAAACTGACAAAAATGTTCCTCACAAAGATCAAAGCCAACACCGGCGCCGTACTTGCCTTGACAATTGATTATTCAATTCGAGCTTTCATTTCCTGTGCAATTCCGATCTCTTTTCTCCAAGTTTGAGCTTGAAATTTGGCTTGCACTCTTTAGTCAACTTCCACGTGCTATTCCAAATCCACTTTGCGGCAAATTGACACTCTTCTTCTACCTATATAGTAAAAGCGGGAATGAACTTGGCCAAAACGCATGGTTGTTTGCTGATGTGGCAGCTTGCAATTGGATGGATGGTGGTCGTCACTCACGAGCCATTCACGTGCTGAACTTCAAGACAATTGGCCTAAATATCTCCTCCAAAGTCCAAACCCTAAAGTTCTAGCCGCTGCTCTTCATCATCACCGCTTCTCTACTCGCCATCTCCCATCATCCCTCCTCAAGAATTACCCCCAACTACTACCTCCTCCATGTCTCTTCAATAAACGTGCTATTAATCTGTCCTCTCTGTCTGAAAGATATTTTTGGGACAACTCAATAATAAAATGCCCATGGAATGTAGATCTGTTTGATTTATTACTGCAAGAAATGAGGCAAAAAATGAGAAAGCCCATGGAAACAAGAAGCGGACAAGGAAAAATAGATCTTCAGTGTATCTTCTTCATCAAAACATGTGATTTTGTTTGGCTCAGTAAGTATTTTTACCTTTTATATGAAATTTAAGCTGGTCATGTGACTTTTTTAATCTTCTTTTTCCGGATTAGAAGTAAAAGATGAGAATGAAAATAGGCAAATTATTTTCACTATTATTTTTAACTTTTGCACTCTTTTCTTTTGCCTTCTGCAGCACCTATGCAAACTTGTGTGATTTTTTATTATGCATGTGAAAACTACTTGGTGTATTTTCTGGGTGTTTTGGATTCATAGGCTGTTCAAACTTTAGTGCAATATCTTTGGCTAAAAACTTGGTGATTCATTTTTTGTAATATTTTATAACCTTTTTTCTCATTTGTTTCTTTTTCCTTGTTACGGACAACTTCTTAGTGATATATTTCTTCCTCATGAGTCTTTTTTTCCCTTTTTCAATCTATTTACTTGGGTGGGGCGCAGATGTGGCCTGATTTTATACAGAAGGCTAAAGATGCAGGCTTGGATGTGATACAAACTCATGAACAAATTATTGCCATCAAATATGCAGACAAATCTATTAATCTGAAAATGAAATTTGTATTCAGCTGCTGAATTCAATGTCGTTTTGTTCTAACTCTTCTCTTGAAGTTGGATCTGTGGAAGTGTCCCATTTTCTGTTCTCAAGTTTAACATTTTATTTGTTTATTATATTGCAGAGAGATGCTTGTAGTGGTTTCTACTGTGAAGGTTTTGTTCCAAATATGCCTTACAAAACAAAAATGTTTACTGAAATCTGGACTGGCTGGTGAGTCACTTGAATTTTTTTGCCCTTTCTATCCGTTGCTGCTGTTCTATGTTTTTCATTCTAATAGATATTATGATATACTATCTTGGTGTCACCTAAACATTTTCAGATAGAAGAACTAAAATTGGTATGTAGAAACATTAAAAAAAAAAAGTAAAATTGTAAGCTACATATCATATGGAAGGAATATTGGAATGAATGGTTTTTCTAGATAACCTTACCTGTCTTTCTTGTCATTGCTAGATTGAATTCATAGTATAATTGATTTTAGATTGATTAGGCCAATTTGAAACCCCATTATCACCATCCTTAAAAGGTATCTGAACAAGTTTGTTCCACCTAAATTAAGAGTCCATTTATGAATTAAGCGCAATTTACTTTAAATGTTACAAAAAAAATCATGTCATTAATAACACTTTCCATTGGCAAGCAGTGTGCAACTTATGAAGAAGCAAGAAAAAAGGATTTTAAATGACCATAAATTTCACAAAGTTAAAAAATGAAAATGAGACCTATTGTAAGCTCTGTTTCTACCATGACTAGATTAAAACAAAAAAATATGGTGGTAAGCAGAATTTTGAAGATGGAATGTGATCTTTGAATCAGGAATGAGAACTAAAAGTTAAGCACACAGCTTTATCATAGTTCCACCCTAAAAAGCTAAAGAGAAGACTATAGCCATCTTCGAGGTTGGTCTATTGGAAAAAAAATGAAAGCATTCAGGAAAGCAAGCTACACTAGAAAGTAGAAAAGATTGTTATAGGATAGATAAACTTATCTACCATCATTACAAGTTCCATGTAGCAAAATTAGTATTTAGAAAAAGAACTCTACAGCTCACTAGCTTAAGGTGCAAAAAAGTTGTAATTAATTTTAATTTTCTAATCTTTTATCTGGTTGGTTTTTTGTTTTTCCTTTTTTAATCTTAATGTGATTGGAAGTTAAATTTGAATTTTCTCTATGGGTGGTTGGAACTCTCAGATTTAAGAATTATTACAGGAGCTCAGTATTAAAAAACAACATCTTGGGAAAAAATGCTCAATTTTTGATTTGATTTTAATTTTATTTTATTTATAATTAATTTTTTTCATTTTTGACTCTTAAAAGCTGGTCTCTATTTTTTTTATGCCTTTTCTGAAGGGTATATTCGATGCAGGTGTGCGTTCAACAATTGACCCACAAAAAGCAATACATATGGTTAAAAAGACTCAATTGTCCATATTTTGAGGTTAGTTCCATAATCTACATAATATCTTTTCATCTTGCTTTAATTCTTCCTTCTTTTTTTTATTTCCCACGATTTCAAATAGGCCAGCTTGATTTATTTTAGGTTATGCAGCAGCAACACTTAAATAAGTTTCTCTGTTAAAATAGGAATTTAAAGAAGAAAAGTGAGATGCACCTTTCCATCTTTTGGAATGTTTAGAAAAGAAAATATGGGCATTACTGAGATTACTTTGTCAGGATATAAAAATGGTATGCACCATAAGAGCTATGCAAACCATGTAAATGATTCTGCTCTCTCCATCCATCTTCCATGACTTCTTTTTGTTTTCCAAAGTCACCAAGAGATCATTCCCCAAAGTCGGTGGTTTCTTACCACTATTTCGTTATTTTTTTAACAAAACTTTCTTGTAAAATACATTTTTTTTTGCAGGACGAGTGATTAAGATCTATAAAGATATGTAGAATATGAAGGATTTGTTTCATTCTCTTCTCAAGGTGAATGTTTTTGCACTATTTTTAATTATTCTGGAAGTTGATCTGTTTATTCTTTTATATGTTACTTTGTATATGTATATATAGATCTGATATGGGTAACTCTTTTTTATTTTGTTGTTCTGGGAGAGTGAGCAAAGAAATTGAGGCACTTTTCTTCACTAAGCTTTAATGGTATATTCCTTTATTTTTTTCCTTTTGTTTTGTGTTGTTCACAGACATGTTTTTCCCAGCACCCTATATTTTATGCTGAAACATTTTTGTCAATAGCCTAAATTTTTATTTTTTCTTTTTTTTTTGTCTAGATTTAGTTGTCTAATTGTATTTTTTTTCTGATGTTTCAGGTGCAAAAAATTAGAGATTATCTTTGGTCATTCTCAAAAACTGCTCCAGATTATGACAATATGGTTCGAAGAAAGGTAGCCTTTTTCTAGGATTGGTGACAAGCAGAAAAAATGGTTGACATTGTTTTATTAAGGTAAACGTACTCATGCTCTCTCTCTCTCCCTCCCTCCCTCCCTCTCTCCCTCCCTCCCTAATTTTTCCCCCCTTTTGTCTGCTTTATGTGACTATGGGATGCTTCAATATGCTTTGGGTTTGTTGATATTGGTGAAACATTTAGTCATTGTTGTTTTTTGTTATCATTTACTCTATCTCAGAGTTAACTCTATGTTTTACATGTTTGGAAATGATATGAAAAAGAAAATAAATGGAGGCTCTGATATGATACATGTGCTATTTCCCAAGGCTTCAAATGGTGGGGTATTACTAAGAAAAAAATTGCTCTTATATAGCAACATAATATGAAATATTTATTGTCAACTCTTCCATGTCTCAACCACATTGTTATGCTACAATGAATACTGAGATGATAGATATATCTGCTGAAACATATGTTTCACACAATCAAATTTGAAGGAAACAGGTTGTTAGTAGTCATGGGAGAGGGAAAAATAATGGCCTTGGTCTGCAGGATATAGCACTTAATCATTACCTTTGTTTTTCCTCAGAAGCATGGTTCTTCTACACTTAATTCTTCTTTAATCAAGTCCTCTATCCAACATTTCGCTGCTTTTGAGAATTGAATTATGATGATTTAGTGCATTTCTTGAGACTCGATAGCAATCAAAATATTAGTAACAAAGGGGAATATGGTTATTCTAAATTTGAGAATATGGGAACTCGTCAACCTCTGACCAACTGGATCAATTCTCAATTCTATAGCCTACAAGATGTCCCTATGCATTGATTCATATGTATTAGAGTATAAAAATGATCTCATCCAAGTTCATGCTTTCATTGTCCATATTGATTCTCAATTCTGCCTTTCTGGGTGGGTAATAACACTTCCATTTTCTACTTCCTCTCACCCCTTTCCCTTAATATTTCTTTTCCTTTTGATCTACTTCTCTTCTTTGTTTTGCTAGATTTCATCTAAGAAATGCATGTTGTAATGAATCTTTTCAACTTCTAATTCCCTAGTGAGTCGTAGTTGATCGTAGTATGTGATAAGTTTTTGCGCACTTATGATTGACTGTATTTCAGTTGTTCTGCATGTGCAAGTTGATCAGCCTCTTGTATACTCTCTGTTATTGTGTTATTAATTTTACCTCTTTCCTTTTCATTTTCTTTCAATTTTTTCCTCTCTAAAGAATCATTTTAGAATAGATAAACAACACTTGAACAGCCAGCTTTTGCTCCTTTTTTTGTGTTTTTCTCAAGCACCTACAAATCTATTTTTTTTTTCTGAATTTTTTCCTTTTGTTTTCTGAATGCCCTCTCTATGGATTGAAGTTATCAAGAGAATATCAGCAAAACTTATTGGTTGATTTTGCTCTATCTAAAATTTTTTGTTTTTCTTTTGCAATGGAGCTTCTACCTACACACTTGCTTGGTGTTTTGTCTTGGATCAGGTAAACAGAATATCAATTGAATGTACTGTAAATAGATCTGGATTTGTTGCTTGTGCATATCGTTAAAGTTAGTTTGAATGATATTCTAAATTTAACATGGGCAGATCTTAATAACTGGATCCCCTCAATATCTTTAGGATATGGTATTTGGCTTGTATGGAATTGGATTCTTTTTCTTGTTTGTTCTACTTTTCAGTTCTTTTCTGACCGTCAGAAAAATCAACAAACAAGCTACACTTTATTGGGGATCTTGTGCCTGGTTACTTTAGTGCCATGCATTATTCTTGTTCACTTATATAAGATGTTGAATGATTTTGGTTGTAATTTTGCCTCTGATAACTCATACTAAAGAGAAGTTCAATAACTAATTTGGTAACACATAACACTGATACTCAGCTATAGCATGTCCTCCTATGAAATTTCTATTGGTTATTATTGTTGATAGTATGAAAGACTTTCTGGTTGGTTGTTTCTTAAGAAATAACAGATTGATACTCGGTTTTCTTTTAGTCCTGGTTCTACAAATGCTTATCTTTGTTTCATTTCCTTTTCTGAGCCTAGAAACTCCTTTTATGTTCAAGTTTGGATACCCTTTGGTGACACTTCTTCTTTGTCTTGGTGGCCCTAATCTTTTCCTCAACAACCTTGGTACCTACATTAAACAACTATATAAACATTTTAAGGTAACGTATGGTTCATTTAAACTTGTCCAAGCTTGTTTTTCCCTTGCTTTTCTTCCATCAGTTGACCATTGCCCTATCACAGCTTGAAGATGTAGTTTATGTAGAATTCTTGGGATAAATGTGTATTTCGGTCTCATTGACATAAATGTGTGTTTCACTCCCCTTTGTGGTACATTGCAATTTTCAAATAATTTTGAATCTTTTACATGCCCCTTTTAAGTTTCATGTCTTACGGGCTGAAATGAAAATTTAGTGGTTCCTCGTTAAATCCTGATGTTTAAGTTATTTCAGATGATTTCCTTGTGGCTTCTCTCTCTTCTTTCAGTTTGACAACTAAAATCTACCAATATCTCTAAGGAACAATGAAAATCTAAATTTTT
Organism: Gardenia jasminoides; assembly: GCA_013103745.1. NCBI lineage: Eukaryota > Viridiplantae > Streptophyta > Magnoliopsida > Gentianales > Rubiaceae > Gardenia > Gardenia jasminoides. Next base: position 21,879,536 of record CM023105.1, read on the forward strand.
AAAATCAGAAAAGAAAGAGCTTTTCAAGATCCAGTAAAACATACTCTAAAGAATACCAGACTAATTTCTGTAGATTTATTACAATCTGTAGGAGTTTTTTGTACCTAGAAGACAGCAAATGTGTTACTCAAAAGGTCTGGTGGTCTCTTTGACTTGTCAAATCATTTTATACATTTTTTTTATCAAGCAATAATATCAAATGTTTAAAAAATTGCTATAATTGATTTTGCTTTTATGCATTTCTTTTCTTTTGGATTTAATTCTGTTTTAGATTGTTTTAGCATTTATGGTCTTCTCTCCTCGGCCTAACTATAGTTGTTACATTGTCTACATATGGATACGTGTTGTAATTGTGTATATTATGCAGTCAGCTGTTTTGTTATCATCTAACATCTAGGAAGCTAAGAAAGGATGACTAATGAAAGCTTAAAACTGTTACTTCTCCTCTATATGCCATATTATATTTGCATGTTAGCAGAATATGACCTTTTTTGTTGTTTAATCTTTGCTATTAATTTCTCTACTTTTTGATTGAGAAGATAAATTAACTTTTTTAATCTTGCAAAATTTCAGGTTGGGCATATAATCTTGGAAATGAAGGTGATAGCAGCATATGATCTCATTGACATATTTTAGAACTTATTGTCTCACGCATGTCAATCATTTCTTGATATTCATGGTATATAAAGATGCAGTCCACCATGTAGGGGGACAATCAGAAGTATCTTTACAAGTTTTTAAGGGCTCAGTTGTTTGATATTTTGAGTTTTAGGTCCTTTGTATCTGATGATGTTACAAATTAATCTATTTTGCTTGAAGAAGTATTGCATTAGTATGAACTGGATGTGAAATTTTGGAAATGCATTAAGATGTTTTATACTTAATGCCTGGTTATTTTTTTGGAAATAAATTTCTTCACTTCCTTCTAATTCTCACGCTTTTTTGTTGTTGTTTTGTTTCTTATTGCTCTCTCACATCTCCTATTCTTAGATTTGATGGCCTAATATATTAATTTTCTATGCTTTAATAAGATTCAAATATTTGTTTCATTTATCTTCTTTTGATAAACAAGGCACATCTTAATCACCTTCATTATCTATTCGCCTCTACTGTTTCTCATTCATTTCTTTTCCTCATTGTGTTAAACAGAAAATTTTAGTCTGTTCATATTTCCTTGCTGCATTACTTATTTCAGTTGCTCAATCAAATTATAAATAGATAACCATGGACATATTATTATGGTTAACTGCAGTGCATACTATCCCAACTTAAATGTCTGGGCATTTTCTGGGCAAGTTTGAAAGTCACACCGCGCATCGCGCGGTGTTCACCTCCTAGTTCCTCCTAAAACGCCAACACAACCAAGTTCGGTAAGTTAGGCAAATTCCGATCCAATTAAAGCGCAAGAAGGCAAAATTAGTTAACAATTTACATATTTAATATTGCTAAAATCCACACCCTATCATGAATGAAGGTATTTATCATTTTTAAACCTGACTAAGATGAATTGGAAGAACCTTTGTTGACGGTTTAACTCCAATTCAAATATTTAAATCATCTTTTATTTATTTTAGTATCAAAATTTAAATACAATTGAAATATTTTTTTAGAAAATAAAAATGTAGCAATTCGATTGCCTCATGTTTTTTTCGATTCAACGCTTTTCGACCGAGTTTGATCAATTTAATTGAATTACTAATTTAACTATTGAATCAATTAGAGTAGTTCATGGTTTCACCACAAATCAGCCAATTTAATCCAGTTCTCAAAGCATAGGAAGAAGACAATAAACAGTAATTGATGGGCCATTTGTGCTAAGATTCCTGACACACCACTTGGCCTTAGTCACACATCCAAATTAGACTTATCGCATCCGAGGCTTTAGGTAGGACGATGATGAAAAGCTCAGGAAAAAACCGAGATTCACCTTGGCTTGGGCGATCCCGACTTCACTTTTCATCTTTTAAAATTCAAACATTCCCTCCACTCAAACATACACTCACAATTGAACAAAACACATATTTTCTCAGAAGAAAATTCTTCAAGAACAAACACAAATTTCGAAATCAAGTATTAAATTTACCGAGCATGGGTTTGGCCATCACATCTATTTTCCTTCAAAATTCTCAACAACAAAACCCTACTTTTCTAACCATATTATCATATATTTCACAAATATCATTCAGATCCCAAGCAGTCCTCAAGTCGCCTACCTAAAATCCACCTCAAGTCCGCTACCTAGGTTGGGAATCCAAGAGCCCAACTCAAATGCTTCATACATAAGCATTCCTATCAAAATAAACCATAGATCTAACAAATCTATCGCTAATAAAGTTAAAGCTAAGAACTTTAAAGATTATACCTCAAGATCTTTTCAGATCCAAGAAGATCAAGGTAGATCGGTGAAGTTCCACCCAGTGATGTCCTAAGCTCCAAAACCTCGAGACCCTCCAGGTTTTCCCGTAGATCTACTTGCTTGAAGTTGATTTCTTCCTCCAAACTCAAGATTAAGCTCAAGACAAACCACCCAAGCTTTCCTTCTCTTTCTTTTCTCTCTCTCTCACTCACTCTCTCTCTTTCTCCTCTAAAACCGGACCAGCTCTCTCTCTTACCTCTTTCTCTGCAAGAAGTGGAGAGGATGATGGTGTTTGATGGGTTTGAACTTCAAGAAGAGTTGATGGAAGAAAATCGAAGAAATTGGCAAAATCTCTCCCTTCTCTCCTCTAAGCTCTCGTACCAGCTCTCCTCTCTCTCCTCTCTCCCACGGCTGCAAATCTTGAGAAGATGATGGCCTCCAATGGTGCTTGAAGCTTGATGGAAGAAAGGAAAGAAAATGAAGAAGATGAAGTTGGCAACTTTCTCTCTCTCTCCCTTGTTTCTCTCGGCTGCTCCCTCTCTCTCTACTCCCAAATTGCAGCTGAAAAGTGAGCTCCAAGGTTGCAAGAAGTCAAGGTTAAAAGGTGACAAAAAGTGCATTTTTCCTTATTTTGGGGAAAAGTACTTTTTGGGCACTTTATGTCGCGTCACACGTGACAGTCTAACTTACACTATTTTAATCCATTCCAACACTGTCTAACCTTTCTAATATTTCCATAATATCACTACATATGCTCGATTTCAAGTCAAGTCACTATTCCGTGAACAATTTTTTAACGCTAAAATAGCCAAACCACCCACACCGGCAATAAATTGGTATAAAATTCTCTAAATTAGAAAATAATCACTTTAAACATATATTTACTCATATTTCAATAAATAAACATAATATAAATAATATTATGCATTTTTAAAAAATAAAATCTGAATTTTGGGGCCCTCACACCAACTACTGAAATGATTTTTTCTTGTGATGATAAAGCATCCATTGACATTTATCCGAATCCAATTAAGCATGACCAAACTAGACATATAGAGTTTAATCGGCACTCAATAAATAAAATATTGAAATTAAGGTGACAGTTTTCATTTGTAAAATTTAAGGATCAGCTGACTGATACACTCACCAAAGCTGTGCCAATTAAAAACATTTATAACTCACTTGGCAAGCTAGGCAAGCCTAATATCTATGCACCAATTTGAGGGGAAGTGTTGGAGTGAGTTATTAATTTCTTTTTGTTTTGTTGATGTGTATCAATTTGAGACTTAATAATAATAGATTAGGATAGTTACCATTTAAAAGTTGAGTAAATCTTATATACGTTGACAATGTATACACTATCATGGTTAGATGCATGACATATGAGCAAAATTTGGATTTTAAATTTAAATTTAGATGCGTTGTCATGCATCCAATGGTGATGTCCTCTATGCTATCAGTATATAAAAGATTAATTCTTAAAAATTTATCTAGAATCAATGTATCTTACCCTGTTGTAAGTCTATATATAGGTCTTATAATATTGTAACTATTATGGTGAAATTTACATAAATATTTCTCCAAATTTCTTTCTTTTCTTTTCATACTAGAATATGCAAAGTCTAGTCATACTCTTCAAGTTTACCAATCCCAACTCTTGGTATACTTAATATAAAGAAGCTTATACTTACTGTTTACAAGAAAAATATAAATACCCTGAAAAAATAACATGCACTCATTAGATAGCGTTCACCTCTTTCGTTAAATCATATAGATACTACATAAATGATACCATTTTTAGATACATTTTACGCATTGTTTACATGCAATTTCTCTAAATTAAGAGAAAAAGGCCTTTTTAATACACACACACACATGCACGTCAATGGTGGAGTGTCAACAAACTTGCATATATTATATGCATGAACATGTTGATGGCTAGTGCATTTTTTTCCCCAAAACAATAATTGATTTATATTACTACCAAAACTATAGAGTGTGGGAGAAAGGGCTCCTAATCTTTACACCTGTGCATTTAGCAAAATGGAACAGTATATGACCATTCCATATCACAAAATTTATCTAATGCTATCATGCCAAGACTCTTGCATAAGTCATCACTAGTTATACTAACACAATCAAAAAAGCACATGTGAAACAAGTGGCTTAACATTTTTACATATTCAATGATTGTAATAGCTTCCATTCCTATTGGCTTATCTACTTTCATCAGTTTTAGTAGCTTTGAGAAAGGGCATCCAACCTGTATTTTCCTCCAACCTTTTTCCATTGCATTCATGATGCATAGTCTAATAGCTTCTGCCTCATCTTGTAATTGACATTCTGATCCTCTTTCTCTGAGTAACTATGCCTTTACTCTTTGATTCAGCCATTAGTTGCTATAATTCTAATGCCAAAGGTTCTATCCCCTCTTGTTTTTGCACTGCCACCTTATAATGATCAAACTTGGGTCTTGTTGAACAATAGTTGAATCTTCCTGAGCCATACTTGTTTTTGCTGTGCTATTTCATCTTTGTTCATTTCTCCTTTGCATATTTTCTAGCCATTCTTTATTGGCTTTCTATATGACTCTTATTAGAGGCTTCTCCTTCATTCTAAGTTTTCTTTCATTTTAAGCCTTCCAGATTTGCCACAAATGCTAATAGTCAATGCTATGTGTTCGGCTCCTTCAATTCTATGCCAGCTTCCATCATGGTATTCCACTACTATCTAAAATAGCCTATTTGAACTTCAAACCTGTCCTATTGAAGGAGTTAGCTTCCAGATTTCCTTTGCTTTGCTGCATTGAAGTAGAGCGTGCTCAATGTTCTCTACTTGCTCACCACAACCATTGCATATGAGATCGCCTTGTTGTGTCCTTCTACAAATTTGTTTTTCGACAGACAAGCCTTGATTTGAACATTTCCAAATGAAGATCTTGAGCTTGTGCTTGACAATCAGATTCCAAAGTGTCTTCCATGTCAGTTTATCTGACTGATAGTGACTACATCCTTTATCCTTCTGTCGAAGATTTGATGGGTTGTCTCTTTGGGATTGGATGACCCTATATCTTGATTGCACCGTATAAATCCCATTGTGACTGTGCTTCCAAATCATACAATTTTCTCTCTCTATCACACTAATAGGAGTTCTAAGAATGTTCTCTATATCTAGAAGTGACCACAGTTTAGGTTTGAATCAGAATTGGATCGGAATCAGACTAGTGGTTTATTGAACCCAAACTAGAATCAGATTTGAGAAATCAGAATCAAAACCATAACCGTGACTAAAGGTTAAGATTTATGTTAAAAAAACTTGAACTGAAACTGGAACCGACGGTTCAAGACCTGTTCAAACTGTCTAAGAATACATTTAGATCCTAAGTAGTTGGATCTCTTTGACTCAATTTAAAGTTAAAATTTAATAGTTTGCAATTAGCACCGATAGCATCTATTTTAATCTACCAACTTATTATCCCAATTCATTGGTAAATATAGCATAATTGATTTAGGTTCAAGTCCAACCTAGAGAAAGTATTAAAGTTAACTTAATCAAATTATTAAGCTTGTATTTGACAATACGTTGAGTTTGACTAACCATTTTACAAGTTCACAAAGGTTATTCTTTCTAAAGGATCAAGAAAATAGCTATTGCTAAATCAAAAAATAGCAATTTGCTAAATCAAGAATATATGTACTTTTTTATTTTTTCTTGCTAAATGATAATATAAAAAATTCATATTTTACTTCTACATTCATTGTCATATCTACTTAAAATCAATTTTGTAATAACAAGTATATTAACATAACTAAAAGAACTGGAACCGAAAGAAATTGAAACTGTAACTGAATTGGACCGGAAGTTCAGGAACCATAACCATAACCATCCTTATAAGGGTCGGTTTAGATTTCACCTTTCAAAAGAATCGGAATCAGCGATTCTGGAACCATGGTCATGTCTATCTATATCTTCCCTGTTGAACCATTTAAAGATGAGCACCCCATTCCATCTATGATTAGTGATCAAATTTGAAACTTTCTATAGTCCACACTCTTTAGGTTTCGTGATGTTAACTTTCCCTGTGTTGGTGCTGAGAATCCACATGTCTTCCCATATATTCGTGTTGTTGCCATTTCCTTTCTTCATCTATTTTCTTGCTCATTGATATCTGTAACTACCATAAGACTTTGCCATATTCATGAGGCCTTTTTTGGGCAATTTGCATTTGAATAGAGACTCTTTGGGAAAATATTTGCCTTTCAGAACCTTACTAACAAGAAGATTATGATTCGTTAGAATTCGTCAAATCTGCTTTGCTAATAAGGCCTTGTTAAAACTTTTAATTCTTTGAAACCCAATCCACCTTCTTTTTTGCTTTTGGTAACTTTATCCCAAGCTATCTAGTGTATTTTGTTTTTGCCTTCCTGTTGTCCCTACCAGAAGTTTGCCATCCTTCCAATGATATCCTTGCAGAGTTTTTGAGGTAATTTGAAACTGGACATTGTATACATTAGCATAACCATCGTTATTGCCTTGATTAGAACCTCTTTTCAAGCTTGACTGAGCAGCTTATTCTTCGAATCCTATAGCTTTTTGTCAATTCTATCCCTTATAAATTTGAATATTTGATCTTTACTTCTTCTGATGATTATGGGGAGCCACAAATATTTCCTTTGATTGACTAGCTTGACTCTTCCAAGTGCTAGGCATATCTCATCTTTCCTTCTTTGATTGATATTTTTGCTGAAAAACACTGAAGACTTTTCAAAGTTGATGAGTTGTCCTGAAGCATCTTCATACTTCTGCAAGATGGCTTTCAACTCGGTTGCATCATTCTGGTCAGATTTACATAAGATTAATGAATCATCAGCAAAGTACAAGTGGGTTAAAGTAGATCTGTCTTTGGCAATCTTCATTCTACAAATTTTCTTGTTATTAGCAGCTATCTTTAAAAAGCTTGAGAAATCTTCTTAACAGATAAGGAATAAATAGGGTGATAAAGGTTCACCTTGTCTTATTTCTCTATCTAGTTTGATGTATTCTTTTGGCACACCATTAATGCTAAAAGAATAAGAAATAGAGGCAACACAGATCATAATTCAATTAATCCAAATTTCACATAATCCCATTTTGTTCATCATGGCTCTCAGGAATCCCAATTCCATCCTATTATACGTCATGGACATGTCAAGTTTCATAGTCATAAATCCCATTTAAAACAAAGTTTTATGAAAAAATATTAGAGCAACAAAATCTTTTAAAGAAACGAACTGATGATTTGAATGCTTCTCTCCAAAAAAAGAAACAAAATGTTTTACAAAGAAAAGAAAATCATATTTTATATGGCCAAAATGATTTTATTATTTATAGAAAAAATGGAATTAGATTTATTAAACCTAATTTTGTGAATGATCCGAATTAGATTTATTAAACCTACTTTTGTGAATGATCCTAGTATTATGTGTCATTTTTGTTGCCAATTTGGACATATGCAAAATGATTGCTATTTGAAGAAAAATATAAGAAAAGACATGAAATCCATATGGATTGTTAGATCATGTTGTACTAACCCCACCCTATAACGAAAGGTTACTAAATGGAATTTCTTATTCTTAGGTACCTTTTGAAGAGTTAATCCAAGAAGTGCTCAATGGATGATCCAAATAATTCTTGGAATTGATAGCATAAGAAGCATGATAAAGAAAGGTGCAAGTTTATGTATATTAGAAAGTTTAGACAACCAATGAGGGGGAGAAATTTTTTCGTCAAGGGGGAGTTAATGTACTTTTTGATTGATAATAAAAGGGGAGAAATGTTAGATGATTTTCTAAATTATTTTAGCTTTTATTGAGGGGGAGTTTCTCTCCTTCCCCTTACAAAATCATCATTTGGTTTGTCATCATCAAAAAGGGGAGATTGTTGGGATTGATTATAGGTTTTGATGATAACAAAACAAAATGATGATCTGAACTAATGTTTTTATGTGAGAATTATGTTAGAACAGGTCTTCGATTCATTGGAGAAGAAAAGAAATTAATTCAAAAAGAATTGAGAAGTTCTGCCTACTATTGGACACAAAAGAATAGAGTATCGGATGTTCGATAGTTAACGAGCACTTATCGGACGCAAGGATTAGACACAGAGTATGAGTATCGGCCATCCGATAAATTATAAGCGAAAAACTAGTGGCTACTGTTTCTGTCGGACGATTGGTTTGGACGTTCGACAATAGACGAAACAAATCCTACCAAGTTCGGATGATTGGCTCGGACATTCAACAATAGACGAAACAAATCCCACCAATGTTCGGACGATTGGTTTGGACGCAGAGCAAAGGTTCGGAAGTCCGAATCTCCAATGGCTATTTTTCTACCAGCCATATTTTTAACTGTTCATAAAATTATTTTATTAATTTAGTTTGAATTATTTGATTTTCATATATCAATTGTATCGGCACGAAAAGTTTCAAAATGCATTGTACACGTTTAAATTATGTCCTTGATTAAATTATTTGAATGTTTAAATTTCGCACTCGAGTCTAATGTCAACCACTAGACATAAGTTTCGAATGTTAGAATATGTATTTGAGATATATAAATGAGAGAAATCGGGATCGTAGTGTCACGTCGAATGAATCGACCCCGATGCGACAAAAAAGTGACTTTATGTTAAATCAAGCAACTTTCTCTCATTTCTTTCACTTTCCCAATAAATCCTCAAAAGTCAAACAACTATTCATTCTCTTCCTCTCCTTCTTGGCCGCACCTCTCTTCCTCTTTTTCCTCTCCATTTCATCTTCAAAAATCAACCACAAAACCACCATTGAAGCCACCAAAAACACTTGAAGATCTTGCTAGTTTTCTTGGAGATTTTGGACCAGCTTGGAGGAGAGGAGAAACCGGTTGTTGAGCTTGAATATTGAGGGTTGTTGTGAACTATTTCTTCATCCATTCACCAAGCTTCTTGTTTGAGTTGAGGTAAACTTACTAGAGACCGAAAACCTTGCTCCTTAGTTTCATTTTCTTGATTAAGAGAGCTTGTAGCTCTTTGAGTTGGATTTTGTTGTTGTTTGATGAAAGTGGGCTCTATGAAATCCCACCATATATGAACTTGGGGCTGTTGATGATCTAATGTGTGTGTGTGAGGCGTTTCATGTGGAGTTTTGTTGCTGAAAATGAAAGAGGGAAGAGAAAGAGGAGAGCCGAGAGAGGGTTGTGTGTGCCGGTTTCTTGCAGCTTTCATTTACCTCAATGATTCCATGTCTCTCTTCTTGATTCTCGATGCTTATATGATGGTCTAAGGTTGGGAGAAATTTCATGTAAAAAGAGCTTTGTTTAATGTTGCAAAATGGATGAGAAAGAAAGCTTAAAAATCTGGAATTTTCGTGTAGCAGGGTTGATGAAACAGCCTTCTTAAAACTGTCGTAACTTGGTGTAGGAAGATCCAAATTGAGTTTCATTTGTTGCGTTTGAAACTAGAATCCAATTTATTTCAGCAGTATAATTTTCAAGGGTTAGTTCAATTTTTGTGAATTTTAGTCAATTTTCAAATTTGATTGAAAATCAAGACTGTTATGTCCTGTTTTTACTGTAGCAGCGGCTTTAAACTGAAATTTGATGGGTTTTCGATTTGAATCTTGTATAAGTGTTTTCTTGAGAATTTTGGTTCACTGAGTTTATTTCCCAAAGGTATAAGATTTGAAATTTTTGGGCTTATATTACTCAAGTTATGATTTTTCAAAAAATACTGTGCAAAACTGAAACTTCTTCTAAGGAAGCTTAACAATCTAGAATTTGAATGCGCAAAACTGCCGGTTGTTTTTGGGGGTCATTTTGCCCTATTTTAACCTCATCATTTCTTGGTTTTCTTGTGGTTATTCCCTGCTAAGATGATTGCCTAGATGAGGGCTAGACCCCTTGCAAAAATAAGCAATTTTGGTGCATCAAGAGTTTGGCAAAAGCTTGTGAAAAGTGAAGAATCAAACCTGGAAATTTTTGTTGAGAACCTGCCAGTTCACTTTGCCATTTTTCAAGCTTAGTTTTGAACTTCTATTTTCATGGATTCCTTGGTTGTTTTGAAAGCTTAAATGTTACACTATGTTTCGGTAAAATGTTTTGCAAATGTGAGTTCAATTGGTGTGTTGAAAACTCTTGAAGGTTTAGGTTAAAAATCTGAAAATTTTACCTCTTCGCACTTTGTCGAGCTACTGCCCTGTTTTTGGAGCATTTTGATTCATAGTCTTGCAACTATTTTGCCCCATTTGTTAAAGGAATGATGCTAGGGTTTTTGTATCAAAATTTGAGTGATTTGGGGCTGATTTAGTTGAACAAAATATTTGCAAATCAAAGAAGGAAAATCTGGTAGTTTAGTTTTAAGATTTTTCAAAAATTTTGGCAATCTAAAAAGTTACCTTCTCGTGCGAGTTTTTGGCTCAAATTTGGTACAAACGTAGTTCACCTAGTGAGGTTTGAGTGTGCAAAATTTGGTAATTTTTCAGTGGTATATCGATGCCCAAATGCTGTTCCAGAAATAGCTTTTCAAATCTGGAAATCTGGCCGTCAGTCATGGTGACCCCCTGTACTTCTGTTGGCTGTAATTCCTTGCTCGAGAGTCAAAATCGAGCGCTGTTAGTGGCGTTTGAAACTATACTTCACAAGCTTTCTAATGGTATAAGACTTGCATGTTAGTTTCTTTCCTATCAATACCAGCGAAGTCATAAATATGGCTCATTTCATAGTCTGATTTTCCTGTTTTTGTCTCTCCTGGATCTTCCGGCTTATTTTAGCTCATCTTGCTCAATGAATTTTCAAGCGAAGTCTACTCATGATTTTTAGTGCATTGAATCTAGTTTCCGTAGCTTTAAGCCTTGTCCAATTCTAACGTATATTGAGTGAGTTATGGTCTGAGAAAAAAGTAGTAGTTGAACGACTTTGGTGATCTTGGATAATTAGGTTAAATTTTGAGTTTAGTCACTTGGATTGAGTGTGATAGTGTCGTTTTGGCTCAGGTGACCAAGAGATTGCTGAAGTTGACCCGACTGCCAAAGCTCAATCATCTTGCTTATGTGCTTGACTGATTGCATAGGTGAGTGTTCAAGTGTATGTTATTTAGTATTAATGAATTGAAAAGCATGCTAGTGTGTCTCAGTGAGCGTGTACTTTACCGCACTCACCTTATTTGATTTGCCTCTAATTGAGTTCAACTGCCTAAATTGTTAATTGTTTAACTGCTTGAATTGCATGTTATTGCTATTGAAATTGTGAGGGCGACCAAACCCCATTGGGGAACTTTCCACTTCAACCGGCAATAGGGGCTTGGTCGCGAGGTCAGTGAACCATGGGTCTTAATAGTGTTTATGTCAGTTGGAGTGCACTTGTCGACCAAGGTATACTCAAGTATTATCAACTATTGATTATTTGACGAGCGGTCCCGGTACAGAGGGTGTGAGTAGACGGGTGAGGGTTTCGAATGGTGTCTACAGGTTGTGAGAGTGTGGTTGACGGAGTGTCAACATTTTTAATTGGAGGTCAGAGTTCGTGAAGCGGACCAGACATGACTATGGCAAATACAGAAATTTGGATCGGGGGTACGTGCTACGTCCCTTAGGATGGTAGTCACCTCTACCTCCCGTGTCCACCTGTATCCTTTTATATGATGTTGTCTACTTGCTGTACGTGAAATATTGTTGGTTTTAGTTTCTTAATTGTTTTAATTGTTAAAATATCGCTTTAACTTGCTTGCGTGCATGCTTTCTTGGCCTCACTGAGCCTTAGCTCACCCCAATATATTTGTTTTCCTTAACAGGTCTTGAAGTGGAGTTCGAGAATTGAGGACATTAGTTTCTTTTGTATTTTCACACTTTTGTATAGGATTGATATTAATTTGTAAAGCTGATGATTTATTGTACTTGAAGTTAATATAATTGTAATTTTGATATAATTATTGAGGTTGTACTCTTGTAAGTTAGCTTGTAATTTTATTGGACCTCAATTAGGGTTTTAGGAATGAATGCTTGTATTATTATTTGGATTTTGTAGTGAGTCTTGGTGAGAATTGGGTAGGCGGCCCGCCGATATCTTAGGGTTCACCCTAAAGAGAAGTGGGGCCATCACAGTTTGTATCAGAGTCTAAGTTAGAGATCTATTTGGAAAATATTAGGAACTTTACTTTTGAGAGTAGAAATAACTTTGTTATGACTTAAGTTAATGTTTTGTGCAAATTAGTGACTCTAAGTTTCTAACCTTGAGTTTTGTGGTTATTTTGTCGGATGGAGAGTGGAAATGATGCTAATGGCGCTAATGGGGCTAATGCCGAGGGGGCTAATGGTGACGCGGCTAATAGACATGTGGAGCCCCCCAGGTCTATCCGATACCGAGTGACGGGTGGTGGACCTCGTGTACGATACTCTCTTGTGAGTTGTTTTACGAGATGTGAGTGTAGGGAGACCTACACCTATCCCAACGATTTGGTTTGGTCTGTTGATGACGAGCGATGAGAATTGTTGCACGCCAATAGGGCTCTCCGTAGGGAGATTAAGGATCTGAGGGCCAAAGTGGAGGCTCGTGATTCGAGGATCCAGACACTTGAGGTAGTCTCAACGATTTCGCTGGATCGGGCTAGAGCCTCTCGAGACTATGTTTGGAGGTCTAGGGCTCGACTAACTACGATGGTCGATGAGGTCCAGGATCGAGTTTCTGGCATTCTGGAGGACTTTACCAGGTTGGTTGAGGAGATAGGGGAGAGAGCTGAGAGCATGGCTCGTGAGGAGCCCTTGGAGGAGGATCCGGGAGAGGAGGAGCCGTCCGAGGAGGAGCCCTCGGAGGAGGAGCCATTAGAGGACCCATCTAGGGAGGCCACGACTAGCGGTTCGGCTGTGAACTAGGTTAGGGTTTCTGATATTTGAACGTTTTGTAAATGGATTAGTTGGGGTGAGGCTTGTGAGGCCTATGATTGTGACTGCATGACTGTTTGTATTTTATGGCACCTGTATGTGCTATATTTTGTAACACCCCATGACTTGCTAATTATGTGTGAACTTGCAAATGTAAATGTATGCCGGTTATTTCTATTTTAAATGTTTTCACTATCAACTCTTGTACTTAAATTGTTCTTGCATAATTGTTTTACTTCTGCATTTAGACATAATTAAAACTTTGGACGGTGGGAGACGGATAGGGGTCGAGGACGTGGGTTTAAGTAGCCCCAAACCTCCAAAAGTGATCCGGTGTTCAAGATTGGATAGGGATGAAGATAGATTGGCGAAGAAGGGATAAAGTTTTGTTAGGAGGAGAATTAGCATGGTCTCTTATTAAACATACCTTTTCAGGATAAACTAAGAAATGGGGATCTAGATAAGGTGTAAAACTTTTGAATCAAGGAATAGGAGGGACTCCTTGGGTGAATAGTTCAGTGATTTGAGAGAAATACAAGAGAGAATAATTATCGCTTGTTTATATGTAAAGGGTAGAAGGAAGTGTTATAGAATCTTTAGTTGTTGCCTTACTTGAGATTTGATCTCTTGTTTAGAGATTTTGATTTATCCAGTAGGTCGACATTAGAAATTGAGCAAATTAGGGAAACGAACCAATTGGAGAATATACGAGAGGAATTAGAAATTCTTCAAAAAGATGTAGAATTTTAAACGAGATTGGCTGTATACTAGGAAGGACGATGGAAACAAGAATATGCAAAGAAAACTGAGATAGTGAGCAAGTACATCGAAATGAAAAAGAAATATGAAGGGGTATATGAGGAGTTATAAAATAAGTCTGAACTAATGTGTTCAACTATTCCAACTACATCTCAAGGTACTCCTACTAATCAAGTTAGGAATGATGAAAGATGGTACCAAAGGGAAATACAAAGAGATTAGCAGAGATAAATTTACAGTTCTGAATAGAGGAAAGAAGAAAATAATAATGGGTGCTCTCCGAAAAAAGATATAGATGCTAAGCATGAATTTGGTGGCAAACTTCATAGTGGAATATGTCATCAGAAGATTGGCGCATGTCTCAAGAGTGGCGAATTGGACATCAAGTGGGAAGTTACCCAAAATAATGGATTAAAATATAGCAAATCTAATGTAATTGCTGTGAGGGCCTCAAAATTTGAATTTTATTTTAAAATGCATAATAATGTTTATACTGTGTTTATTCATTAAAATATGAGTGAATTTATGTTTTGAGTGATTATTTTCCAATTTAGAGAAAATTTTGAGAATTATTTACCGGTGTGTGGTTTTGGCCAGTGTAAGCGTCTGATTTCTGTTTCGAAGTGTGAATAGTGACTTTAAGTTGAAACCGGGCATATGTAGAGATATTACAAAGATATATTTAAGGTTGGACAGTGTCGAAATGAAATAAACCAGTAAAAGTTAGAGTGTCGCGCGTTGATGCGACAAAAAGTGGTCATTTGACCACTTTTTCCATGAATCAAGGAAAGCCACATATTTTGTCCCTTAAAGTCTTATCCCTTGCTTCTTGTGGTTTCAATTTTCAGCCAAATTGAGAGCTTAGAGAGAGGGAGTGAGGCCGAGAGAGTAGAGGGAGAAAAGAGAGAGAAAGCTTGAGAGTTTCTTCATTTTCTTCATCTTCTTCTTCTTCCTCAACTTTGTGAAGCTTGAAGACTCCATTGAAGGCTTAGCTCTTGATTCTTCCTCTTCTTGGAGTTGCCGAATGAGTGAGAGAGAGAGAGAGAGAGGTACGGATGTGAGAGAAAGAAAGGAAGAGGGAAAAGAGGTTTTTTTCAACTTCATCTCCTTCTTTGATTTCACGGAGCTTGAAACCATTGGAAAGCTGCCATCCCGTTCCTTCTCCTTCTTGTGCAGCCTGGTGTGAGAGAGAGAAAGAGCAAGGAATCCGAGAGTGAGAAGGAGAGAGAAAGTGAGGAAGAAAGTTTTTCCTTGCTTGGCATCTTCTTGTTCTTGAGTTTTGAGGAGAAAACACGCAGATCTGTGGAAAAACTTGAAGGATCTCGAGGTGTCAAAACTTAGAATGTCATCCATGGGTGGAACCACGTTAGATCTTCCTTGATCTTGCTAGATCTGAAAAGATCTTGAAGTATAACTCTTAAAACTCTTAGATTTAGCCCTTCTAGTGTTAGATCTGTAGATTCTACGGTTAATTTTGATAAAAATGGTTATGATTGGAATTATGAGTTGGGCTCTTGAATTCCTAACTTAGGTAGCGGACTTGAGGTGACTTTTAGGTAGCGGACTTGAGGACCTGATTGTGGTTGTGTTTGATATATGTGAAATGAGTTCATTCTATGGTTAGAAAGTAGATTTCGCAGTTGAAAATATTGAAGGAAAGTGATAAGTGATGGTCGAACCATGCTTGGTAATTTTAAAATGTGATTTCAAAATTTTATGATATTTCTTGATGAAATTTTGCTTAAGTAAATATGTATTATATTCGATTATGAGTATATGCTTTAATAGAGTGAAAATCCTGAACATTAATGGTGAAAATTGAGTTTCACTAAACTTTGAGGGAAAAGCACCATTTTGGACAAATTTGTGGGTTTGAAAGACTTTAGCTAATTTTCATGAATTTTGTGCATTGAGGCCTAGTGAAAATTGTTTGAAAACTGTGTTAGAAACTTGGTTAAAAGTGTAGTGTTGAGTTTGAACTTAAATGAGTGATTTTGAGGTGAAATACCTCACTTTATTTTAGTATGCTAAAAGATTAGAAGTCGCTTGGATGGAGTATATCAATAGAGTTGTTTGGTTATTTGACGTTTCGATTTGAAAATGGAATCTTTTAAGATGAGTTTTGGCTCGAATGACTACTTTTCATTTGAGCAAAGTTAGAGGGATTGTGTGAAGAATTTTGATAAAATAAATGAATAAGTTATTTGGGTTGGTTTGCTAATTGTGTGGCAAAACTTATTTCTTCATTTTACTTGATTATAGGAAGTAGGGAAGGATTTGCACCGGATCCCAATTTGGAAATCGAACCTTGCCACTTTGGTGAGTTTCCATGCATGTTACTTGGTTATGTGGATTTGATTTGGAATATGATTGAATATATGATTTGATGTGAAAATTTGATTTTGATCCATCAAATGGAGTAGTGTGTACTTTATCGCACTTACTCCTATTTGAATGGTAAATTTTGTAAAAAGTGCTATTGTGACATTTCAAGTAAGTTTTGAACCTTTTGACTTGAGATATGACATGAATTCTGTTTTGGGTATATGATGTGATGTGATGTGTTCTGTAATTATTATTCTTGAGAATACTTAATCCCCTTGGTAAGTTATCGACTCGAACCGTTGGGAAGTCCTAGGTCGAGGAGATTTAACAACCTTGGGTTACGTGATGTGTTGTGTGCTCTGGACTTGGCAAATGGCCTTGTCCTTGTTGGAGAGCAATACACACATATATAAATTATGTGAGGTGGGCGGGCCCGTGCGGGGGTTTTGGTGGAGAAAGGAGTAAGTGGTTGTCTACTTGGTTGTATGTGAAAGTTGACGGAGTGTCAACTAGGTGATTTGTGCACTAGACTGTGAACGTGCTCCAACTTCGAGGACTTTAGCCCTTGAGGGCTACCCGTATCCTACTTATGTGTTATTAATTGCTTTCTTTATTTGTTTATTTATAAATTTGAATTTTGAGATGAAATATCATATGTGTTATGTGCTTTGCATGTTTTTGGAACTCACTGGACTTTTAGCTCATCCTTTCAAATTTATTTTCCTTAGCAGGATTGAGAACGCAAGTGAAGGCGCCAACCGTTAGACTTAGGGTTCACTTTTGTACTTGGTATGATAAACTTGAGTTATGAATATGTGGGTTTTGTATTATGAGGATTTGGATGTATGACTAAGTATTTTATGTAATTTGGGATTGTAAGTTTATTTCAATGTATCTGTGAGACATCATTTGGTTTGATTCGAGATTGGTATTTTAGTTTGATATATTAGTGGTCGTATGTGAGTTAATCCTGGCGAGAACTAGGCTGGCGGACCACGGATACCCTAGGGTACGCCCTAGGGAGAAGTGGCGCTGTCAAAATTGCGTAGGCTAGTAATTGTTGATGTGTGGACTAAAGTAATCCCATCTTTTAGGAATTGCATTATGAATGCTTTATATGGTAAGTTGTGGTTATTTTGAGGATGTTGAACTTGATGATTGACATTTTGATTGATGATATTTAATGTTGATGTTTGCCTGGAATCAAGTTTTATTAAGTCTATGATTGAGTTTATTGCAAATGTATGGATGATTTAATCTATGCTAACTATTCTTGGGTTTAAGTGAGGATTCTCAAATTGCGGTTAGTCATTAAGGAATTTTGGTAGGAGAGGTATTGGGCATCTTATGAAGCAACTGTGGAAAGATGGGGGATATTGATATTCAAGCCTATTTGCCAAAGTATTGTAAGGCCCAAAGACAACCTAAGAGGGGGGTGAATTAGGTTGATTAAAAATTAATCAAGTGATGCCCCTTTTTCACAATAAAAGATGTAACCTCTTACACGATCAAATTGTCAATCAAAATGAGCAATAGATATCAAGAGAGATAGAATATATAGCAGTAGATGAATCGTAAAGAAAGCTATAAATAATGATGATAGTAATCAAATCGATTTTCTTCTAAACTCCTTTTGAGCTTGAAGAATAAATCTCAAATCAGGCAACTTCAATTTGATGAATTATAACCAATCTTGTGTACAATGGGGGATATTGATATTCAAGCCTATTTGCCAAAGTATTGTAAGGCCCAAAGACAACCTAAGAGGGGGGGTGAATTAGGTTGATTAAAAATTAATCAAGTGATGCCCCTTTTTCACAATAAAAGATGTAACCTCTTACACGATCAAATTGTCAATCAAAATGAGCAATAGATATCAAGAGAGATAGAATATATAGCAGTAGATGAATCGTAAAGAAAGCTATAAATAACGATGATAGTAATCAAATCGATTTTCTTCTAAACTCCTTTTGAGCTTGAAGAATAAATCTCAAATCAGGCAACTTCAATTTGATGAATTATAACCAATCTTGTGTACAATGGAAGGTTCAGTTCCTCCTTGCCCCAAGCAGCACTTAGTCAAGTTAGGAAGTTTTACAATCATTTGGATAGCACTCACAAATCTACACTATTGAAGAATTCACTCACAATTGAAAAGCTTGCAAATCAATTAACACTTCAAGACCTACAATTCTTACACAAAGAGTATTTTCTTGCTAAAATCACTCTTAAGAACTTGTATTCTAAGTGTGCAAAAGTTACTATGAAGTTTAGACAAGACTATTTATAAGAGACCAAAAAGTGCCTTGATAATAGATGACAACGGATAGAAGGCAGCTGAAGAGTTAATTAGCTGTTGGAGCTGTCGAACGTCCGATGCAATGTTGTGCGTCCAATGGGATCGTCCGAAAGATTGTTTTGATCTTTATCGGACAGTTGATGCATATTTCTGCGTCCGTTGAGCCTGCGTTTGACAGTGACCAGAGAGTTCAGAAATTTTCTTGGATACGATCGGCCGTCCAGTAATGCTGATATGTGTCCGATGTGAGTGTCCGATACTCCCCCTGTCTATCAGACGTCCAGCTGATATGAACGTCGCCAACCTGTGACGAAACCCGTATAGACTACCACGAATCTAGAAGGGTAAATCTGCGTTTAGACTCGACGACAAAACGGAAGAATCAAGAACCCGTTGATCACACGGTCAACGATCTCTTGATATGGTAGAGACGTCACAGCCTAGTGCGTTCCTAGATTGATAAGTCTATCGAATACCCTAGGATGATCTAAGATATTCAATGGCTGCTTCAAGAAGCAAGAGAGAGAAACTCTCAAAAGGGTTTTCTTATTTCTGAATAATCTAAAATCCCATGAAAAGTACAAAAAAATGCTTAAATACCCCTTACAAAATAATCTAAACAACTCACTAAGAGGCCTAGGTTCGACCACAGACCCTCTGGGGGTGAACCATGGGTTTATCTCGATATAACTCAAAATATAAAATTAACTAAAATTAAAAAATTTAACGTCTGGATCCGATGCGTGGATTGGTCCGGATCAAGAACTTTGGCTTCTGATCAAGAAATACGAGGCATGGATTCGCTGATGTGATGTCTCGCTGGTCGCACTGCCGCGCTTTCTTTTGGCTGGCCCACTTGTTGCACCTTTTCACAGGCCGCAGGACTCAGAGGTTTGGACCCCTGTCTAGGACCTGAAGTAATGTGACTTGCCTCGACTCATTGATCCCTTCAATGGTCCTAAGTTCCCCAATCGATGCTTGAACCGCACGTACAAGGGTTTGTAACGCCTCCCGCATGTGCTTGGCTCGAGCACGTGTCAGTGGCCCCAAAGGCACCTTTACTTGCTCTACGTGCATCACCGGCTCACATTCGTCATCATTCCCCTCCTCTTGGAAAAGATTTGTCCTCAAATCACCTTCGTCATCTGCAAGGAAGGGACTCAAATCAGCAACATTGAAGGTAGCGGAGACATTGTACTCACCAGGTAGGTCGAGCTTGTAGGCGTTGTCATTAACCCACTCCACAATTTGGAAAGGGACGTCTCCATGGGGAAGCAGCTTATTGCGGCGTTGCACGGGAAAGCGTTCCTTACGCAAGTGTAGCCAGACCCAGTCTCCTGGTTCAAAAACCATCTTATGTCGTCCCTTATTTGCATGTCGAAGGTACGGTGCAGTTCTGGCCTCAATGTTGGCACGTACCTGCTGATGAAGGGACTTCACGAACTCTGCCTTTTTTCTACCATCTAGGTTAATATGCTCCGACATAGGCAAATGCATGAGATCAAGAGGAGTGAGTAGAGTAAAACCGTAGACAACCTCAAAAGGGGAAAAATGTGTAGCACTATGCACGGTACGGTTATATGCAAATTCGACATGCGGTAAACACTCCTCCCAAGTTTTTAAATTCTTTTTAATGATGGCTCTAAGTAACGTGGATAGTGTGCGGTTAACAACCTCAGTTTGGCCATCAGTTTGTGAGTGGCTGGACGTAGAAAAGAGCAACTTAGTTCCAA
This sequence comes from Gardenia jasminoides, assembly GCA_013103745.1. Taxonomy (NCBI): domain Eukaryota; kingdom Viridiplantae; phylum Streptophyta; class Magnoliopsida; order Gentianales; family Rubiaceae; genus Gardenia; species Gardenia jasminoides. The sequence goes on from CM023105.1 coordinate 21,899,899, forward strand.
GCTTCCCCCACAATGTCTTCCAAAAATAAGACAGAAATTTTACATCTCTATCGGACACTATCGTCCTAGGAATGCCATGCAAACGGATAATCTCCCTAAAGAAAAGGTCAGCTACATGCACAGCGTCATCCGTCTTATGACAGGGAATAAAATGGGCCATTTTGGAAAAACGATCAACCACAACATAAATGCTATCATGACCTTTTTTACTCCTAGGCAAACCAAGAACAAAATCCATGGAAAGATCAACCCACGGTGCAGAAGGGATAGGTAAAGGGGTATACAAACCGAAGGGTTGAAGTCTCGACTTGGCGCTGGCGTGTAGCACCGAAGCAACCACTCGTTCCACGTCTCGACGCATTCGTGGCCAATAGAAATGTTCCTGTAATGAGCTCAATGTCTTGGTGACACCGAAGTGTCCCATTAAACCTCCTCCGTGAGCCTCACGGGTTAGTAACTCACGAATAGAACATGACGGAATGCATAATTTGTTGTTACAATAAAGAAAACCGTCATGGATAAAGAACTTACCTTGACCCGACCGAGAGCACTGTTTGTAAATTTCTGAAAAGTCATGGTCGGTATCGTATAGTGCTTTGATCATGTGGAACCCTAGTAGCTTAGCATCAAGTATGGCAACTAAAGCATAGCGTCTAGAGAGCTGCCAAGAACGACGCTGGTCTTGCTGCCTTATACTTGATGACGATGGAAAGGTCTCCACAAATGTGACCCACCTGACGTGTCGCTTGCTCAACTTTTGTTGAGACTTGAGATGCTTTAATGCCTCATGGTCAGTGTGGATGACGAACTCCTTAGGCCGTAAGTAGTGCTGCCATGTCTCCAAAGCACGGATGAGGGCGTAGAGCTCTTTATCATAGGTGGAGTAGTTGAGGGCAGCACCGTTCAGCTTCTCGCTGAAGTAAGCTATTGGCCTTCCTTCCTGGATCAAAACCGCTCCAATTCCTACACCAGACGCATCACACTCAACCTCAAAAGTTTTATCAAATCTGGGTAAAGCCAATATAGGTGCGTGTGTGAGTTTGTATTTAAGGAGTTGGAACGCCTTATCCTGGGCATCGCACCACTCAAATTTGACATCCTTTTTGATAATGGCAGTCAAAGGGGCGGCAATTGAGCTGAAGTCTTTCACAAAGCAACGATAAAACTCGCCACCCATGGAAGCTTCGACTTCACTCATATTTCGGGCACCGCCACTCATTGATGGCTTTTACCTTGCTTTTATCCACCTGTATGCCCTGGGCACTAACTTTATAACCAAGAAAGATTAACTCGTTAGTACAAAAAGTGCATTTCTTGAAGTTGGCAAATAACCTTTCCTTACGTAGCACTTCAAGGACAGCTCGCACATGGTGCACGTGCTCCTCAGGGCTGCGACTGTAGATCAGGATGTCATCAAAGTAAACAACCACAAACTTACCTAAGAATGACCTAAGCACGTGGTTCATCAACTGCATGAATGTGCTGGGAGCGTTAGTGAGTCCAAAAGGCATGACTAACCACTCGTATAGGCCATACTTGGTCTTAAATGCCGTCTTCCACTCGTCACCTTCCTTCATTCGGATCTGGTGGTATCCACTCTTAAGATCGATCTTGGTGAAGATGACTGCACCATACAGCTCGTCAAGCATATCATCTAAACGGGGAATAGGGTGACGATACTTAACTGTGATGGTGTTCACGGCACGACAGTCCACGCACATCCTCCATGTGCCCTCTTTCTTTGGTACGAGGATGACGGGAACAGCACACGGGCTCATGCTCTCTCGAGCCCATCCCTTAGCAAGCAACTCCTCTACTTGACGTTGAATTTCTTTGGTCTCTTCGGGTCCTATCTTGTAAGCTGCTTTGTTGGGTAAAGACGCTCCTGGTACAAAATCTATTTGATGCTCGATCCCTCGAATTGGTGGAAGTCCATCGGGAATCTCATCAGGAAAAATGTCCTCAAATTCCTGCAATAAAGAAGTAATATCAGGAGGTAAGTGACTCAAAGACTCAGTGGATAACAAAATTACTTCTTTAGGGTACAAGATGTAAACAACTTGCTTAGCAAGTAGAGTTTTTCGAACTTCCCTGTTCCGTGCTAGCAAGGTTGTTTTCTTCTCCACTTTGGCCAATTCTTTGATGGCCGCTGGTCTTTCGGTTGGTGCGTTGGGCTGAGCTTTGGACTTTTTCTTGGCCATCTCTTATTCATGCTCCTGTTGCAAACGCACTTGATCTTCATGCACTTGTTGAGGGGTAAGAGGGACGAGAGTCACCTTTTTGTTGTTGTGCATGAAGGAGTACTTGTTGGTGAAGCCGTCATGTGTGGTTCTCTTGTCATACTGCCACGGTCTCCCCAACAAGACATGAGATGCCTGCATAGGGACGACATCACAAAGCACCTCGTCCTCATACTTCCCTATACGGAAAGGGATTACTACCTGATGGTTGACTTTAATGTCTCCTGTTTCATTCAACCACTGCAGGCGGTAGGGATTAGGATGTCGCATCACGGGCAATGATAAGTGTTCTACCATCACTGTGCTAGCCACGTTGGTGCAACTCCCGGGATCTATAATGAGGCTGCATACTTTGTTCTTGATGTGACACCTTGTGTAGAAGATGTTCTCACGTTGAGCCTCGTCATTCCTTTTGATGTGCGTCGCTAGGGCTCGACGCGCCACTAGTGCCACTCCCACTTGCTCATCAGGGGCGGACACTTCTTCCTCTGATTTACCACCTTCTTCTGTCAACGGTGGCATGTCTGCAAACTCGTTCTCGTCCTCAAATACAACATTTCCATCAGGAAGGACGATCATAGTTCGCTTGGTAGGACATTGAGATGCAATATGGCCAAAACCTTGGCATTTGAAGCACTTGTCCTTACTTCGAGGCTTGGTTGGATCAAATTGTGGCCTTGGAGTAGTCTTTGGAGCTTGTTTGGGCGACTGGACTTAGGGTAAATTTGGAAATTTTCCCACATAGTCGCTCCCGCTCAAAAAATGGGTTACTCCTCCACCTAAGTCTGATGTCGAGACACTAGTGGTGTAGTACCCTCCTCTTAAGCCTTCGCTCAATCTTGGAAGCTTTGTCCACTAGCTCGGGCATATCCACGTACGTCTGTAATTCCACTAGCTCAGCGATTTCAGGTCTCAAGCCATTGAGGAATCGGCCATTGTAGCCTCACCATCCTCCCACATCCGCCAAGCATTGTGATCTCCATCTCCTTAAAGTAGTCCTCCACGCTGGTTTCCTTGACTAGGGTCTGAGCCTCGATGTAGCTCTCGGTAGTGGTTGGGCACGAACCGCTTTCCTCATCAAGGTTCAGAATCGCCCAAGTACCCACCGGACATTCCATGTTGCGTTCCTCACCGATGCTCCCGCCCCCACCGATGACGGCATAGTCCGTGGAATTCGAGCCAATTTGACTTTCTCGGTCCTCAGATAATCCGGCACTCAACACTAACTCCATGCTGTTCCCATTCCATAGGCTTCTGATTTGACTTACCCGGAAGGTTGGAATCTTAATCTTGACTCCTCGTAGATTATCTACTTGACGTTCATAATCCTGCCTCGGTCGGTGGATGAAATCCTCCTCATCACTCTGAAGGGTAAAGTTGTTATTTTGGGGAGTTCTATTTTTGCCCGAGGAAGAGGTGACATGGGCTGATTCAAGACGTTCTAGTCTTCCATTAACGCACTGAGAATTCCTAACATCTGTTGCATTTGCCCAATCAATGCCTCGCTTGAACAATTTTGATCGATGGAGTTTTATTACCTTCACCTGCCATGAATGACTTGTACCTGCAAAGAGAGTTAGCAAAAGAGAGATACAAGTTGATGTTATATAGACCTCACACACCCTCAAGTGTTTACTCTCAACACTGTATCACACAAGATATCTCGATGATGTGCTCACCTTACTCTCTCAAGTACTTGAAGGCTTACCTTGAAGAAATTAGATTTCCTTAGGTAAACGATCAACTTAATCAATGTAGTACACACGAGTTGATAACACTCTACTATACCAAAAGACAATTAACTTAAATGGGGAAAGAAAAGAAGAACGAAAAAGGATGAGAGAGAGAGAGACAAGGTCGGCTAGGGTTTTGGGTTTGGTTGCATAAGTGGCGGCTAGGGTTCTTGAGAGGTAAATAGCTGAATTGGGTAAGATTTTGGAAGTTGTTGTCGGATGGGGTCTTTGGGTTGAGGGTTGGCCGGATTGAGCTTAGGTCTAGTGGATTAGGATTAGTAGTGTTTGGGTGAAGGTAGGCGATGGTTTAAGGGATAATATAGAAGATAAGGAAAAGGCTAAAATGTAGGAGAAGATATAGGAGGAAAACTAAAAGTTAGAAGATAATGTTAGGATAATTTTCGGATTCCCTTCTACCCAAGGAAAATGGCGGCTGACTCAATACCAACAAGACTAGTAGGAGACTTCGGATGACAAGGACAAAAGACACACGACACTAGGACTCTTGTAATGACCAAAAACTGAGTTGAACTTGGACTTGGGATTGTTGTCTTATCAATTCGGTTGGTGCTTGGAATGGGTCTGATTTTGGCCTTTATTTAAAGCCAATAACTGAACACAAGTCACCAAAGAAGGGACGGACAGCAACCAATCAAGACGAGACAAAACGCTACAAACCTAGACCAACAAATAACGACTATGGACGAAACGAACAAGACTAATGGTGCAGTTGTGAACCCAACTCAGGCTCCCCCCAACGGGTTACCCAAGATGTTCCAAAGAACGACACCAAACCAAGGATGACTGCTCGAGAATACAAGAAATTTTTCACACGACGTCGAAAGCAAATTCCCCAATACCCAAAGATTGAAGATGAAGTTGGTGAAGTTGTAGACCAGAATTTTTAGGCCACCAACTAGTGTAGGCTTTTCTTGTTTTCAATAAAGAAGACCCTTGTGATTCTTGTTGTTTTGGATTTTTCAGAATTTTCAATAAAAAGACTCGATCTTGTTGTTGTTTTTTTTTTTTTTTAATGCTCGAATCACGACTTGCACAAGAATCAATCAACAAGAGACGACTCAAACAACAATAGGAAGAACCCTAGATGGCTAGAACAACACGAAATTTTCAATGAACGAAAACAAAAGGAAACGATATAACGCAAACCTTCAACTAGCTATGATACCAGCTGATACGAACGTCGCCAATCTGTGACGAAACCCGTATAGACTACCACGGATCTAGAAGGGTAAATCTGCGTTTAGACTCGACGACAAAGCGGAAGAATGAAGAACCCGTTGATCACACGGTCAACGATCTCTTGATATGGTAGAGACGCCACAACCTAGCGCGTTCCTAGATTGATAAGTCTATCGAATACCCTAGGATGATCTAAGATATTCAATGGCTGCTTCAAGAAGTAAGAGAGAGAAACTCTCAAAAGGGTTTTCTTATTTCTGAATAATCTGAAGTCCCATGAAAAGTACAAAGAAATGCTTAAATACCCCTTACAAAATAATCTAAACAACTCACTAAGAGGCCTAGGTTCGACCACAGACCCTCTGGGGGTGAACCATGGGTTTATCTGATATAACTCTGAAAATATAAAAATTAACTAAAATTACAAAATTTAACGACTGGGATCCGCGATCTTGATCCGCGATGCGTGCCTCGCGGATTGGTCCGCAGATCGAAGAACTTTGGCTTCTGATCAAGAAACGCGAGGCATGGATTCGCAATGTGATGTCTCGCGGCTCGGGTCACGACTCGCGTTTTCTGCACGTTTTTTTTGGCTGGCCCACTTGTTGTACCTCTTCACGGGCCGCAGGACTCAGAGGCTTGGACCCCTGTCTAGGACCTGAAGTAATGTGACTTGCCTCGACTCATTGAGCCCTTCAATGGTCCTAGGTTCCCCAACCGATGCTTGAACAGCACGTACAAGGGTTTGTAACGCCTCCCGCATGTGCTTGGCTCGAGCACGTGTCTGTGGCCCCAAAGGCACCTTTACTTACTCTACGTGCATCACCGGCTCATCTTCGTCATCACCAGTACTTCAAGTTGAGTGTCCAATAGAGTATTCTCGACTTTTATCGGACGTCCGATACAAGCTATCGAGCGTCCAATAGAGTTTAATGTCCTTTGCTCCTTTTGATTGAGTTCTTCAATTGCACCATTTGCATTGATAATCTGAGCTGCCAATATTTTCAATGGAAAACATTAAATTGATTTTTTCAATTGTTTTGTAATTGTCAAAATTTGGTATCACGATTTGCAAGTATGGAATATGATTTCAAGACCTTACGAGAGTTAATGAATAAGTTTTATAATAAGGATTCTCCTTTCATAGAAATCCAAGCTAATACCCCCTGAATGTTCTAGACTTTATTAAGCTTCCTTAACACGTCAACTTAGCCCTTAAGCTAACAATGCCTTCTCTGGCTGCTTAGCATTGAATGTAATACCTCTTGTTGATTAGTATTCGTACAACAATCTCTTGAATGAGATCCTTAAGGCACGACACTCTTGTTAGAAACATGACCTAAGTTTTAATTCTTCTATATTCAATTATTGGTTCATAGTTATGACTTCTTGTATATATGTGATTAAGTTTGGTGGTTACTCATAAGATGGAATTATTACTAAGTACAACCTTGATATAGTAGTAGTCAAATTAATGTGAGTTGTCCCATAGAAATTGTAAGAAAAGAAATCCAATAATTTTATAGTTGGAAGAATTGTGTTTGTTACTCAAGGGATAGAATTAATTGGCCTTCAGAATGATAAGTTGGAAATTACAATTATGATTCATAGAAAATCACAATTTTGGATGCTACTAGAAAAGCTTAGGTGGTATATGCTTTAATGTGGCTAGTATAGGTATCATAAGAAGGACTGTTTCAAATAACTAGACTAGGTTATGATAAAATTTATTATTTCAATTAAGGTGACATTGTCGTTGACATAATGGGTTCTCTTGAAGTATGTGTGGTACAATGAAAGAATGGAATATATATACTTGGAGTGATTAAGTTTAATGTGGCTCTTATAATTGATTTAATCCTTGTAAATGGCTTTCAGGTGTGAGTGAAGAAATTGAGAAACAAGCAAATCCTTTTAGTGAAGATCTTGTGGATAAACCATGGTGTCGAGAAAGCAACTTGGGAGTTTGAAGATGAAATCCGGAGGAAATACCCAGAATTATCCCTTAGCTCAGGTATGAATTTCGTGGACGAAATTCTTTTAATGAGGGGAGCTTGTGAGGCCCCGTACCACCAATTTAAATTATAAATTGTAAAAATATCATATTTTCATAAAATTATTTTAATAATTTAGTTTGAATTATTTGATTTTCGTATATCAATTGTATCAGCACGAAAAGTTTCAAAATGCATTGTACACGTTTAAATTATGTCCTTGATTAAATTATTTGAATGTTTAAATTTCACACTCGGGTCTAGAGTCAACCACTAGACATAAGTTTTGAATGTTAGAATATGTATTTGAGATATATAAATGAGAGAAACCGGGATCGTAGTGTCGCATCGAGTTAATCGACCCCGACACGATAGAAAAGTGACTTTATGTTAAATCAAGCAACTTTCTCTCATTTCTTTCACTTTCCCAATAAATCCTCAAAGTGAAACAACAATTCATTCTCTTCTTCCTCTCCTTCTTGGCCGCACCTCTCTTCCTCTTTTTCCTCTCCATTTCATCTTCAAAAATCAACCATAAAACCACCATTGAAGCCACCAAAAACACTTGAAAATTTTGCTGGTTTTCTTGGAGATTTCGGACCAGCTTGGAGGAGAGGAGAAACTGGTTGTTGAGCTTGAAGATTGAGGGTTGTTGTGAGCTATTTCTTCCTCCATTCTCCAAGCTTCTTGTTTGAGTTGGGGTAAACTTACTAGAGGCCAAAAACCTTGTTCTTTAGTTTCATTTTCTTGGTTAAGAGAGCATGTACGGTTGTACCTCTTTGAGTTGGATTTTGTTGTTGTTTGATGAAAGTGGGTTCTGTGAAATCCCACCATATATGAACTTGGGGCTGTTGATGATCTAATGTGTGTGTGTGAGGCGTTTTATGTGGAGTTTTGTTGCTAAAAATGAAAAAGGGAAGAGAAAGAGGAGATTCAAGAGAGGGTTGTGTGTGCCGGTTTCTTGCAGATTTCATTTCTCAATTTTTACCTCAATGATTCCATGTCTCTCTTCTTGATTCTCGATGCTTATATGATGGTCTAAGGTTAGGAGAAATTTCATGTAAAAATAGCTTTGTTTAATGTTGCAAAATGGATGAGAAAGAAAGCTTAAAAATCTGGAATTTTCGTGTAGCAGGGTTGATGAAACAGCCTTCTTAAAACTGTCGTAACTTGGTGTAGGAAGATCCAAATTGAGTTTCATTTGTTGCGTTTGAAACTAGAATCCAAGTTATTTCAGCAGTATAAATTTCAAGGGTTAGTTCAATTTTTGTGAATTTTAGTCAATTTTTAAATTTGATTGAAAATCAAGACTGTTATGTCCTGTTTTTACAGTAGCAGCGGCTTTAAATTGAAATTTGACGGGTTTTTGATTTGAATCTTGTATAAGTGTCTTCTTGAGAATTTTGGTTCACTGAGTCTATTTTCCAAAGTTATAAGATTTGAAATTTTTGGGCTTACAGAACTCAAGTTATGATTTTTCAAAAATACTGTACAAAACTGAAACTTCTTCTAAGGAAGCTTAAAAATCTAGAATTTGAATGCGCAAAATTGCCGGTTGTTTTTGGGGTCATTTTGCCCTATTTTAACCTCATAATTTCTTGGTTTTCTTGTGGTTATTCCCTGCTAAGATGATTGCCTAGATGAGGGCTAGACCCCTTTCAAAAATAAGCAATTTTGGTGAATCAAAAGTTTGGCAAAAGCTTGTGAAAAGTGAAGAATCAAACTTGGAAATTTTTGTTGAGAACCTGCTGGTCCACTTTGCCATATTTCAAGCTTAGTTTTAACTTCTATTTTCATGGATTCCTTGGTTGTTTTGAAAGTTTAAATGTTGCACTATGTGTCGGAAAAATGTTTTGCAAATGTGAGTTCAATTGGTGTGTTAAAAACTCTTGAAGGTTTAGGTTAAAAATCTGAAAATTTTACCTCTTCGCACTTTGCCGAACTACTGCCCTGTTTTTGGAGCATTTGATTCAAAGTCTTGCAACTATTTTGCCCCCATTTGTTAAAGGAATGATGCTAGGATTTTTGTATCAAAATTTGAGTGATTTGGGGCTGATTTAGTTGAACAAAATATTTGCAAATCAAAGAAGGAAAATCTAGCAGCTTAGTTTCAAGATTTTTTACAAATTTTGGCAATCTAAAAAGTTACCTTCTCGTGTGAATTTTTGGCTCAAATTTGGTACACACGTAGTTCACCTAGTGAGGTTTGAGTGTGCAAAAATTTGGTAATTTTTTAGTGGCATATCAATGCCCAAATGCTGTTCCAAAATAGCTTTTCAAATTTGGAAATCTGGCCGTCAGTCATGGTGACCCCCTATACTTCTGTTGGCTGTAATTCCTTGTTCGGAAGTCAAAATCGAGCGCTGTTAGTGGCGTTTGAAACTAGACTTCACAAGCTTTCTAATGGTATAAGACTTGCATGTTAGTTTCTTTCCTATCAATACCAGCGAAGTCATAAATATGGCTCATTTCACAGCCTGATTTTCCTGTTTTTGTCTCTCCTGGATCTTCTGGCTTATTTTAGTTCATCTTGCTCAATGAATTTTCGAGCGAAGTCTTCTCATGATTTTTAGTGCATTGAAACTAGTTTCCGTAGCTTTAAGCCTTGTCCAATTCTAACATATATTGAGTGAGTTATGGTCTGAGAAAAAAGTAGTAGTTGAACGACTTTGGTGATCTTGGATAATTAGGTTAAATTTTGAGTTTAGTCACTTGGATTGAGTGTGATAGTGTCGTTTTGGCTCAGGTGACCAAGAGATTGCTGAAGTTGATCCGACTGCCAAAGCTCAATCATCTTGCTTATGTGCTTGACTGATTGCATAGGTGAGTGTTCAAGTGTATGTTATTTAGTATTAATGAATTGAAAAGCATGCTAGTGTGTCTCAGTGAGCGTGTACTTTACCGCACTCACCTTATTTGATTTGCCTCTAATTGAGTTCAACTGCCTGAATTGTTAATTGTTTAACTGCTTGAATTGCTTGTTATTGCTATTGAAATTGTGAGGAAGACCAAACCCCATCGGGGAACTTTCCATTTCGACCGGCAATAGGGGCTTGGTTGCGAGGTCGGTGAACCATGGGTTTTAATATTGTTTATGTCAGTTGGAGTGCACTTGCCGACCAAAGTATACTCAAGTATTACCAACTATTGATTATTTGACGAGCGGGCCCGGTACAGAAGGTGTGAGTAGACGGGTGAGGGTTTCGAGTGGTGTCTACAGGTTGTGAGAGTGTGGTTGACGGAGTGTCAACATTTTTAATTGGAGGTCGGAGTTCGTGAAGCGGACCAGACATGACTGTGGCAAATACAAAAATTTGGATTGGGGGTGCGTTCTACGTCTCTGAGGACGGTAGTCATCTCTACCTCCCGTGTCCACCTGTATCCTTTTATATATGATGTTGTCTACTTGGTCTACTTTAAATATTGTTGGTTTTACTTTCTTAATTGTTTTAATTGTTAAAGTATCATTTTAACTTACTTGTGTGCATATTTTCTTGGCCTCACTGTGTGTTAGTTCACCCAATTAAGCTTGTTTTCCTTAACAGGTCCTGAAGTGGAGTTCGAGAATTGAGGAAATTAGTTTCTTTTGTGTGAGTTTAACATCAATCCTATACAAAAGTGTGGAAATCATACAAAAGAAACTAATTTCCTCAATTCTCGAACTCCACTTCAAGACCTATTAAGGAAAACAAGTTTAATGGGGTAAGCAAAGCTGAGTGAGGTCAAAAAAGTATGCACGAAAGCACGTCAAAACGATATTTTAACAAATAAACAATCAAGAAAGTAAAACCAACAATGTTCCATGTAGAGTAAGTAGACTACACAACATAAAAGGATACAGGTGGACATGGGAGGTAGAGGTGACTACCGTACTCAGGAACATAGCACGTACCCCCACTCCAAATTTCTACCTTTGCCACAGTTATAACTAGTCCGATTCACAAACTCCAACCTCCAATCAAAAATGTTGACACTCTGTCAACCACGCTCTCACAACCTGTAGACTTCACTTGAACCTTCGCCCATCTACTTACACCCCCTATACCAGACTCGCTCATCAAAATTGATAGTCGGTAGTACTCGAGTGTATATTGGTCGGCGAGCACAATCCAACCGACATAAACATTATTAAGACCCATGATTCACCAATTCCTCGATCGAGCCTCTATTGTCGGGTCGAAGTGAAAAGTTCCCCGATGGGGTTTGGGCGTCCCCTCAATTTCAATAGCAATAACAATTATTCAAGTAACTATAATTCAAGTAACAATCGTTCAAGAGTATTAGAGCAAAAATTCCAAACTAAATGAGGCCGAGTGCGATAAAGCACATGCTTGCCAAATCAATTCATATTCACATATCATTTGCATCAAGTTAGTCATACTAACAGGCACTTGAACACTCACCTATGAAATTAATCAAGCACGTAAGCAAGATGGTTAGGCTTCGGCAATCGGGTCAAATTCAGCAACCTCTTGGTCACCTGAGTCAAAACGGAATTATCACTTTCAATCCAAGCGACTAAAACTCTAAACTTAACCTAATTATCCAAATTTACCAAAGTTGCTCAACTACTACTTCTTTCTCAGGCCATAACTCACTCAATATATGTCGGAATTGGACAAGGCTTAAAGCTACGGAAACTAGATTCAACATACTAAAAATCACTAGAAGACTTCACTCGAAGATTCATTGAGCAAGATGGGCTAAAGTAAGCTGGAAAATCTAGTAGAGGATAGAACAGGAAATCAGGCTGTGAAATTAGCCATCTTTGTGACATTTTTGGTGTTGATAGGAAAGAACTAGTACACGATTCTTAAACCGTCAGAAAGCTGGTGAAGTCTAGTTTCAAACACCACTAACGGTGCTCGATTTCGACTCCTGAGCAAAGAATTACAGCCAATAGAAGTTCAGGGGTCACAAAGACTGACGGCCAGATTTCTAGATTTGAAAAGCTATTTTTGGAACAATATTTGGGCATCGAAATGCCACTAAAAAATTATCAAATTTTGTAAACTCAAACCTCACCATGTGAACTAAGTGTGTACCAAAATTGGGCCAAAAATTCGTATGGGAAAGTAACTTTTTAGATGGCCAAAATTAGTGAAAAAATTCGAAACTAAGCTGCCTGATTTTCTTTCTTTGATTTGCAAGCATTTTGTTCAACCAAATTAGCCTCAAATTACTCAAATTTTGATACAAAAACTCTAGCAACATTCTTTTATCAAATGGGAGCAAAACTTTGAATCAAAATGTTTCAAAAATAGGGCAATAGTTCGGCAGTTGCACAGAGGTTGAATTTCCAGATTTTAACCTAAACCTTCAAAGGCTTTTGACACACCAAATGAACTCACATTTGCAAAACATTTTACCAATACATAGTGTAACATTTAAGCTTTCAAAACAACCAAGGAATCTACGTGATCACCTGAAAACTAGGAAATGTTTCCAATGCATTTCTAAGCTTTCGTGGCTTCCTTAGAAGAAGTTTTAGCTTTGCACAGTATTCTTTGAAAAATCATGACTTAAGTTCTATAAGTCCAAAAATTAGAATCTTATACCGTTGAAAAATAGACTCAATGAACTAAAACTCTCGAGAAACTTATACAAGATTTAAATCAAAAACCAGTCAAATTTCAGTTTAAAGCCGCTGCTATAGTAAAAACAGGACATTACAGTCTTGATTTTCAATCAACTTTGAAAATTCACCAAAATTCACAAAAATTGAACTAGCCCTTGAAATTTATACACTGAAAGAACTTGGATTCTAGTTTCAAATACAAAAAACGGAACTCAATTCGGATCTTCCTACACCAAGTTACAACAGTTTTAAGAAGGCTGTTTCATCAATCTTGCTACACGAAATTCCAGATTTTGAAACCCTCTTTTCTTTCTCATTTTGCTACCACAAACAAAGCTAGGTTTACATGAAATTTCTCCCAACTTTAGGCCATCAAGTGAACATCAAAATCAACAAGTGAGACATGGAATCATTGAGCTAAAATTGAGGAAATAAAGTTGCAAGAAAACCGGCCCTAAGCTCTCTCTCTCTCGGCTCCTCTCTTTCCTTTCCCTCTTCCATTTTTAGCATTGAATTTCCACATAAATCCCTCACACACACACATTAAGATCATAAACAACCCCAAGTTCATACATGATGGGATTTCATAGAGCCCACTTTCATCCAACAACAACAAATTCCATCACAAAGAGCTACAAGCTCTCTTAGCCAAGAAAATGAAACAATTGAACAAAGTCTTTGGTGTTTAGCAAACTTACCTCAAATTCAATCAAGAAGCTTAGTTAATGGAGGAAGAAATAGCTCACAAAATCCTTAATACTCAAGCTCCTCAACCAGTTGCTTCTCTCTCCAAGTTGGGCCGAAATCACCAAGAAAACTAGGAAGATCCTCAAGCTTTCTTTGGTTGCAACAATGGAGGTTTTGGTTGGTGTTTCTTGAAGATGGAATGAAGGGAAGAGAGGGGTGAGAGAGTCGGCCAAGAGGGAGAGGAAGAAGAAAGGAAAAGATTGAGTAGTTTGTTTGACTTTTTAGGGCTTTATTGGAAATTGGAAGAAAGGAAAGAAAGTTGCTTGATTTGACGTAAAGCCACTTTTTGTCGGGTCGATTCAATCTACGCGACACGACACTCATTTATATATCCCAAATACATATTCTAACATTCGAAACTTATGTCTAGTAGTCAAATCTAGGCCCGAGTGTGAAATTTAAACATTCAAATAAATTAATCAAGGACATAATTTAAATGTGCTCAATGCATTTTGAAACTTTTCGTACTGTTACAATTGATATACGAAAGTCAAATAATTCAAACTAAAATAATAAAATAATTTTATGAAAATATGGAATTTTTGCAATTTATAATTTAAATTGATGGTACAGGGCCTCACACAAATAGCCCGCTCCACATTCTCGTAACTTCCCCAATCACCTTTGGTCCGCTCCCAAGCCACGATTTTCGATTGGAATGTTGACACTCCATCAACCACTATCTCACTGTCCGTAGATATCACTTTACACTCACTCGTCTACTTACATCTCCTGTGCCCGGCCCGCTTGTCAAAATAGAATTTATCAATAAAACAAGATGGGATGAGAGGCACCTCCCACTCACTAGAGTGTAGTATATACTACCGCTTGGCAAAAATGGGTTGATGAGACAACACTCCAATCGACTTGGCCAAAATTAACCAAAACGGGAGAAGAGGTACCTCCTACTCGCTTGATTGTGGTACATTCAACCGCTTGGCATTTACCGTTTAAGAACAAGTGCAAGTACAAGCATTTAATAAATTCAATTCACATAAGGGTGAGCGCGATAAAGTACACGCTCACCAAGTCAACTCAACATGCTTCTCAAATCATTGACATTAAATAAAACATTATGTAACAAGCACTTGAACACTCACCGTGAATCACTTAAATGAGCAAGCAAGCAAGAAGGCTAAACTTCGGTAGTCGGTTCTTCCTCGGCCAACTCTTGGTCACCTGAGCCAAAGTTCAATTATCAAACACTAGCCAAACAACTAAAACTCAAACTTAACTCAAACTACTTAAAATTACCAAAGGTCACACTGCCACAGTTTCTTATTTAGACTATATCTAAGGCTAAACTCATTGAAATTGGGCAAGGCCTATAGCTATGGAAACTAGACTTGGAGTACTACAATTGATTAGAAGGGCTCGCTCTGAGATTCATTTTGTAAGGTAGGCTAAATTGAGCTACAAAATGCCACAAGGAACAAAACAGGAAAAAACAGTTTCGAAAAACAGCCATCTTTCTTGATTTTCTGGGATTGATAAAAAATGAGCTAGCATGCAAGCCATATACCATTGGAAAGCCCTTGAATTCTAGTTTCAAAGCCACAAACGGTGCTCGATTTCGACTCCCGAGCAAGAAAATATAGCCATTTGAACAAGAGGTATAAAGCTATCCTATCACCAAAATTTCCAGGTTTGGAATAGCAACTTTGGGACATCATTTGAGCAACAAAATGGTACTGGAAAAACACCAATTTTTGCACACATAAATCTCAATATGTGAGCTATGTTTTTACCAAAATTTACCTAAAAAATCATACGGGAAGGCAATGATCAAAATGACCAAAATTGACTGAAATTTTTGAACTCAATTATGCCTATCAGCAATCCTTTTTCTTTTGCAACATTTAGATCATCCAAAACAGCCCCCAATCTATTCCACTTTCGAAACCAAGTCTCTAGCAACATTTCTTGAGTAAATGGTGATAAAATGGTAGTAAAAATTCGGACCAACAATACCCAAAACAGGTTAGAAAATTTCGGGCAGATGAGAGGCAGAATTTTTCAGATTTTTGGCCATCTTTTCATGAACTTTTGAAGCACCAAATGAGTGGGTTTCTTTGCTAGGAAGATGTCCACTTAAAACTCAACATTTCAGCTTTCAAAACAGCCAAGAAACTCATGAAAAATTGCAGCTAAAATAGGGCATAAAAATTAGAAAAGAAACTGGCAGCATAGCTCTACTCTCCTCTCGGTTTTGCCTCTTTCTTTTCTTCCTAGTTTTCTAACTCCAAAAACTCATCACAAACTCACTCCATTACATGTATTTGCATCACAACAGCCCAACATCAAGCAATGTGGGAGTTCATAGAGCCCACAACCATCCAAAATCAACAAAATAACAATAATGAACTATCAAAACTTAAACCTACTTAAATGGAATCAAAAGAGCAAGGTTGAGATGGAGCAAAATACCTCTTCCTTCTCAAATGTAAACCCTAGGTTGAATGTGATCTAAAAATGCACCAAGACCCTTCTTTTCTCCTCCCAAACTCGGCTCTCACACAAGACAAGATGGTCTTCAAGCTCCAAGTGAAACGGTGGAAGATTTCTCAAGCTTTCTTGGTGGATTTGATGAAGCTTTGAAGTAGTTTTTGAAGATGAAATGAAGGGGAAGAGGGGGAAGGGATTTCAGCCAAGGAGAAGAAGAAGAAGAGTGAGTGGTTGTGTTGACTTTTGGGGTTTTGTTGGAAAAAGGCAAGAAATGAAATATGTCAATCAATTTGACATAAAGTTACCTTTTTGTCACGTTCGGGTCGATTCGCGTGACGCGACACTACGACCCCGGTTTCTCTCACTTATATATCTCAAATGCATATCCTAACACTCAAAACTTACGTCTAATAGTCGACTCTAAACTCGTATGTGAAATTTAAACATCCAAATAATGCAATTAATGACATAATTTAAACGTACACAATGCATTTTGAAAATTTTCGTGCTGATACATTTGACTTAATAAAATTGAATAATTCTAATTAAAATAAATAAAAATTGATATGAAAATTTGAAATATATAAATTAAAATGATGATATGGGTCCTCACATGAAATATGGTTTAAACTATACTCAATGGAAATAAAGTAACCATTTATCAAGTTGAATCAACTACTTACTTAAACCAATATTGTCCTACATCTTTTATTTTAACCAATTTAGTCATTTAATTAGAAATTTGTTACCAGTTTTACCCATTTAGGATGGTACCACCAAGTAAAACTCATTATGTAGAAAGATCACTGACTCTGATTTAGAAAATTTTAAGAACAACAAGATTGTCGAGTATTAAAATTTTTTAATCTAAATAAAATGGAAACAAGACTTGTGATGTTTTTCTTTTGTGGTGTGATCCACTTGTATCTAAAAACATTAATGTTACATTGTCAAGATATTTGAGGAGGATTAAAGATGAAATAAAATGATTGATGTTAAACTTTGAAACATAAAGTAAGAGGATGGATATTAACACCGCACTTATATCAAATTGTGTTTTCTTATTTAAAATATTGGTAGGTTATGTAACAAAAAGAATCTGTGAAACTGAAAATGCTGCAATAAAGCTATTACTTTTACGTGTTGTAGCCATTATTATGATGTTTTCTTTTCCGCCATTAAAATGAATTTCAAGAAACTATATACAAGTTTCAAGCCTTCTTCCAAGCATTGATGTCAAAAAAATGACATCAAATCCCATTATATGCCATTTCGTTCCCACACTCTATGACAACTCAACCAGTAGCGGATTCCTGCTTGATAATAAATATCAATTTTTATTACCATAATTGATACAAAATTTTTAGTTTTTCTAAATTTTATTCCTCAAATCGATGGAAGCCATAAAACTCCGTTCAAAACCTCCGTAAAACTCCAATGCTATTTACAATTTTATATTAACTAATTTCTACTTTGATTTTATACGTAAAAGCTACTGAGGAATCCAATAAGTTTTGTTGTAATTATATGAAAGCTAACAAATTGTAGTCAATTTTTTTATGCTAACCTTTCCTATATCCTTTTTTTTTTAATTTTTTGCAAGTGAAATTTTTTTCTTTCCCAATGGCCTGACGATAATAAATGTGTGTCTGCACACTCGTGTATGTGTATATACTCACACATGCATATGATATTGCAATTTTAATTTCAACTATGATGATTATTAATTTATTATTGACCATATACATGCGCATACATGGCAAATATCTTGCTTTGTCCATGCAAATGAATTTATGAGTAATTTTATAGGACTAATAGATAGTATAAAAAGAAAAAAAATATCTAAATAATCATCTCAAATTTACTTTAAGTTAGGGTGGATTTAGGTAACAAGATGAAAAAGCTGACTATCAGGTATATCTACAATTTGATAATTGTCACCAAAATATGACATGTAAATATTAGCATCCACTACATGGGCTATAAATGTGTGACGACCCCACCTCTCCCTAGGGCGTACCCTAGGGTATCAGCGGACCCCCTGCCTAACTCTCGTTGGGACTCAGTACAATTCTCAATTCAATAGCGAGCAAATACATCAAATAACAAGATAGCTTTAATATCCATCAATTCAACAAAACGTTTAAACCTTAAACTTCATTAGATACTCATAACCGTCCAAACTAAAGTTACAAATACAAAAGATTATTCCTTCAGAATCTCATAAGTACAATCCAAAATACAGTGATTACATCAAAATACAGCTTAAAGTCTCCAAACCAAATATCCTAGAGCAAACCTTGGAGGCTTTCGTTCTCAAACCCTGCTAAGAAAAACAAAGTTGTAAGGAATGTGCTAAAAGTCCAGTGAGCGATCCTAATAACATGCAACTTCATGATAATAGTGGAGCAATATATATCAGTTAAGCACTCAATAGATCAATATAATTTAGTTTGGAAGTATAAAATTTATAAAACACATAAACTGAGAAAACACTCAGTGAAAGGATACAAGGTCCACTGGAAGCAGTTGCAGTCCGTCTTGTCCATCACTCGACCCCCTACTCCTCTTTATAACTCCCAGTGGTAATACTCGAGTATACCGTATAGTCCCCTAAGTTATTAACCTACCCAACCGAGTCCGCTTCTGGCTCGAATAGGCCGATAACGAAGGGGGAAAGGCCTTGTTCAACCAATGTGTTAAAGTACACATGGCCTACAGTCATGCACAAATAATATAAAACAGTGGAATAATAAACAGTTGAGCAGTATAATGAGAGTTAGGCCGAGTGCAATAAAGTACACACTCGCCTTTAACATAATCATTGAAAAGCACTGAAAGGCATCTAATATGTCAAATGAGCAATTCATCATAAAATATTTCACAATTAAGCAATTTATTCACAAACATGCAAGGAACACTCACCGGTGATTCAATTAAACAAGCGAGCAAGCAATAAGGTTAAACTTCGGTAGTCGGATCAACTCCCGCAACCTCTTGGTCACTTGAGCCAAAATTCATCTATCAAACACTAGCCAAAATAACTAAAACTCAAAACCTTAACTCAACTACTTAGAATCACTAAACCCTCACTACCACAGTTTCTTGTTTGGACCATATCTAAAGCTACACTCATCGAAATTAGGCATGGCCTATGACTATGGAACTAGACTCGGAGTACTACAAATCATTAGAAAGACTTCGCTTTCAAATTCATTTTGCAAGATAAGTCAAATCAAGCCGCAAGATTCAGCAGTGGTCAAAGTATAGTGTTATCAGTTTGAAAAATCAGTCAATTTCCTGGAATTTCTGCGACTTGTAGAAAATGAACTAGTACACAAATTTTATACTGTTGGAAAGCCCTTGAAGTCTAGTTTCAAACACCACTGATGGCGCTCAATTTTGACTCTCGAGCAAGAAAATATAGCTATTTGATCAGAGGGCAACAAGCTGTCCTAACAGAAGAATTTTCCAGGTTTGAAGAGTAACTTTGGAGTATCATTTGAGCAATGAAATGGTACTGGAAAAATACCAAATTTTGCACACATAAACCTCAGTATGTTAACTACGTTTGTACCAAAATTTAGCCAAAAAATCATACGGAAAGGCAGTGATCAAAGTGACCGAATTTAACAGAAAATTTTGTGATCATTTCTGCCAAACAAAAATTCTTTTCTTTTACAACCTTTGGTTCATCTAAAACAGCCCTCATTCCTTTTTGTGAGGACCCATACCATTTTTCATATTTTTGTTTAAATTATAAATTTAACATTGCCAAAGTGTTTATATGGTTGTTTACTTCTCAAAGTGCTTTGTTTTACCTATGTTGTTTTACAAGTCTAAAAAAAAACCCTAATTTGAAATTTAAACCCTAGTTTGCTACGACAACCCTAAATTTCGATAAAACCCTCATTTGGATGTGAAAAACCCTAGTTTGGTGTCGTTAAACCCTAGTTTTGAAAATGAATTTAAATTTTATGTTCAACTACGAGTTTGTCACCTCTTTGATTTTATGTGTGTAAACGCATGATTAAGCATGATTAAGAAGAGTGATTAAGATTCCTAAGTGATTAGTAGCCTAAGTAAGTGTAATTAAGCTTTGATAGACTAAGTTGAATTGAGCACCTATGGACTAATTTGATAGGAAAGAAAATTACTTGGGCAAGGGTGGAAGTTACCTTAAGTTGGTAGGTTAATTAGCATGCTAATTTTGACCACAACTTTGACCAACCTAAGTCTAAACCATAAATATCTAAGTAGTCTTATCCCTTAGCCATTTCAACATAAGGGAGCCGGCCAAGCAAGGGAAAAAGAAGAGGGGAAAGACCGTGGGAAAAGAAGGAAAAGAAGAGAGAAAAAAGAGAGGAAAAAAGAAAGAAAACTAGAGGAAAGCTTGGGATTTTGTCAATTTCAACCATCAAACCTTCATTTGGGAGTTGGAAGCACTTGATTGTGAAGTTTAATCTTGGATTCAAGAGGTGATTTACACTTTGCAAGTTGAACTTTTATTGAGATTGCTGAAATTTATCTAAGATGATAAAGATGGTGGATTTTAATTCATGTTCTAGCTTATCGATGATCAAAGTTAGTTGGGAAGATGATTCCATGGTTTGGTTTTCTTGTTTTGTTTGTCTTGAATCTTGGCCAAGAGCTAGGATTAGGGTTTCTTTGGTTTTAAGATTTCATGATGAAATTGATGTTTGTGGTTGTGGTTATGAATCCCTTGGTACTTGTTGTTACCTTAGATAATGAATTCATGGTGTGAATGGGTTGTTTCATGTCCAAAGAAAATCCGGCCAGCTTAGGGTTTATTAGGCTTTAAGAGTTTATGTGTATTTGAGTTGTTTCCCTTGCATGTTTGGGTGTGTATGGAATGCTTGCATGAAGAGTTGGTGTTTTGGTTACTAACTTGTGGATGAATTGGTTGAAACCCTAATAAGGAGGAGATGATCTTAGACTTAAATGTGTGTGTATGTCGAGGGTAATGTGGGACGTGCAGGCTGCATTTGCGTGGTTGTTATTGCATTCGAGTCATTGGATTTGCATGCGTGCGTTTTGGGTTGGATGCAATGCATTTGGGCGAAAACAGAAAAAAACAGGGTTGACTAAGCAGTGACTTTGGCTTCATTTTTCTTGTCGATCCTTTGTGATTTGGCTTTTGGCCAAAACGTGAAAGTTATAGCCCTTCGTTCTAGCTTTCCAACGCATTCAGAATTTCTCGATTTGGATTTGTGACCGGTGAGTTATGATCGTTTGAATCAAGCCCGTCAGCAATTCTGACACGAAAATTTCTGGAACTGTTTCCGCACTTTTGACCTAGAAAGAGAGAATCTGGGCAGAAGTTGTCTTCATGAAAGTTGTATCTTGTTCTCTCAGCTTCGAAACGGCACCTCGTGCGCTCTAATCCGATACTTGTAGCTTGAGTTATGGGCAACGGCGTGCAAGGTGTCAAAACTGTCTTTTCCACCTTTTAGTATGTGTTTTCCGTTTTCGTTCCGTTCTCGTCCGGTTTTGGCCTAACGCCCGTGCATGTGCTCCTTTTCCTATTTTAAGTGTTTATAATCATTTCCCGAGAGTTTAGTTCATTGAGTATACGCACGTCACATCAGTTCACATTTTAAAATAGATTTTTCCAAATCTTTTAATTTGGAATCGAAAAGTTAATTGCTTGCATTTTCATATCTCAGGTGATTCCGTGGACCTTGAAGAGCGTGTTTAATCACTTACATTCTCTTGCTTGCTCTCAACTGTTGGTGAGTGTTCAAGTGCCTGTTACTGAATACTTGGTTTGGTGAACTTCGTTTGAAAAGCATGCTTGTTTGACTTGGTGAGCGTGTACTTTATCGCGCTCACCCTTGCTTGAATTCGCTTGATTTGAAGTCGTTAAGTGCTTGTACTTGTGCTTGTTCTTGACTTGATAAGACCAAACGGTTGCATGTACCATACTCGAGTGAGTGGGAGGTGCCTCTCCTCCCGTTTTGGTCGGGTTCTAGTTAAGTCGATTGGAGCGTAGTCTCGTCCACTCATTTACCAAGAGGTAGTATGTACCACGCTCTATGGAGCGGGAGGTACCGCTCATTCCGACTTGGTTTGATGTTAATTACCAAGCGGTAGTATGTACCCCGCTCTATGGAGCGGGAGGTACCGCTCATCCCGACTTGGTTTGATGTTAATACTATTTTGACGAGCGGGCCCGGTACAGGGGGTGTAAGTAGACGGGTGAGAGTAAAATAATTTCTACGGTCGGTGAGATAGTGGTTGACGGAGTGTCAACATTCCTGCTAAAACTACGGCTTGGGACCGGACCGAAGTTGGATATGGAAAATGGCAGAAAGATGGAACGGCACTTGTATCCTTTTATCGTGATTACTTTATATTGTCTTGTATGATTTCCAAGTTTTCTACTGTTATTAGTTGTCAAGAATTGTTATCGCTTTCACCTGCTTGTGCATGCATTCTTGACCTCACTGGGCCTTGCTCACCCCATAAGTTTTGTTTTCCTTAACAGGTCTGGAAGTGGGGCATGAGAATCGAGGAACCTAGTACCCTTGCTGGATTTCCTCTTAGTACTTTTGTAGGATTTTCTCTTTTATATAAGATTGAAGTTAATGAATGATTTTGACGGTTTATAGTATTTCGGAGTTGTTATCAAGGTTTCCTAGATGGAATGTTGGGGCTTGTATTTTGTGTGAATTTGTCGGCGTTTTAAATACTTTTAACGATGGTTCCATAAATGAATGTTTGAGTCTTGGCGAGAGTTGGGCAGGCGGTCCGCTTACCCCTCTGGTTCGCCTTAGGGGAGGTGGGGCTGTCATAGTTGGTATCAGAGTCTAGGTTAAAGATCTATTTAGGGATATTTTAAGGACATTGTTCTTGAATGTGGAGTTGGGATAGCTTTCCTATATTTTAGGTGTGTTATTTAAAGTGAAATAGTGGACTCTAAGTTCTAAGGTGATATCAAGTGTTTTAGCACCACTACCTATTGCTATACTAGTGTGTAGGGTTTTGAATTTCTTCAAATAAACGAGTTGTGTTGAGATCTCTTGGATAGGTAGTTAAGTAAACGACACGATTCGTATTCACAAGTCAATAAGAGCCCTTATGTTGGATTTCAAAGAGTTGAATTTTAAATGGTTAGAGTTTCATAATATTAATCTGGTGATTTTGATTTCCTTGGCAGGTCAATTTCGGGCGTTAAAGGAATTAGTGACATGGCAAACTTGGAAGATTCATATGATGCCATAGAAGCTCTCCGAAAGGAGTTAGAGTTTCAGATGGTGCTTGCTAAATATTGGGAAGGACGCTGGGAACAAGAATATAAGGAAAAGACTGAGTTAAGACGCAAGTACATGGAAATGAAGAAGAAATATGAAGCCATTCTAAAGGAGATGCAGCATAAGTTTGAACTAGTGCGTTCGACTACGCAAATTGAATTTCGAGATACCCCTAGCACTCAAGTTAGAAAACAGGAAGGAAGCTCCTCCAATGTTAAAGGAAAGCGTAAAGAGATTACCAAAGATGAACATGCTACTGAAAATAAGGGAAAGAAACTAAAAGTTGGTGGACTCATGGCACGGCAACTTAGGGTTGCTAAGTGTGATTTTTGTAACAAATCTCATCCGACAAAAGGGTGTTGGTTGAAGATGGGTGCATGTTTAAGGTGTGGGAACCTTGAACACCGAATAAGGAACTGCCCTAAAATCTAGAATAGACTATGGAGGTCTTCGTCTTTTGAATGTTTTGTAAATGGGTTAGTTGGGGTAAAGCTTGTAGGGTCCATGACTGTAACTGCATGATCGTTTGTATTTTGTGGTATGTGTATGTATATGTATTGCGTTTTCTAACACCCCATGATTTTCTAATTATGTGTGAACTTGTTAATGTGAATGTATGCCAGTATTTCCTATTTCAAATATTTTCACTAGCGACTCTTGTACTTTTCAATAGTCATTTTATTTCTGCAGTTAGATGTAATTGAGATTATAGATGGTTGGAGATGTAATTGAGTAACGGCCGTCACTAATCAAAGGATTGACATTTTAGAATATTTGATAAATTGTCGAATTCTTACACTAGTGAACTGGATAAGAGAAAAGAAGGATGGAAGTCTAAGATTGTGTATAGACTATCGAGGCTTGAACGACATTACCATCAAGAACAAATACCCCCTACCACATATAGATGAGCTTTTCGATCAGTTACAGGGAGCCGAGGTGTACTCTAAGTTGGATCTCAGACAGGGTTACTATCAATTGAGGATTCGAGAAGAGGACATACCCAAGACAACTTTTAATTCGAGGTACGGACATTTTGAGTTCGCGGTAATGCCATTTGGGTTGACAAACGCACCGGCCGCGTTTATGGATTTGATGCATCGAGTCTTCAAGTCTTACCTGGATCAATTCGTAGTGGTGTTTATCGATGACATTCTAGTATTTTCTAAGACTCGAGAGGATCATGAACGACATTTGAGGATAGTGCTGCAAATCCTAAGAGAACATCAATTGTACGCGAAATTCAGTAAGTGTGAATTTTGGCTGGAGGAAGTGGCATTTCTGGGTCATATAATTTCTAAAGATGGAATCAAAGTAGACCCAACTAAGGTGGAAGCGGTGTCAAAATGGAAACAACCTAAGAATCCAACGGAGGTTCGGAGTTTCTTGGGTTTAGCTGGTTATTACCGTCGGTTCATTCAAGATTTCTCCAAGATAGCGGGACCCATGACTGAGTTGACCAAGAAGCATAGTAAGTTTATATGGGACGCTAAGTGTGAAAGGAGTTTTCAGGAGTTGAAGAAACGATTGACTGAGGCACCAGTGTTAGCTCTACCCAATGGAAGAGATGGGTATGTGGTGTTCATAGATGCGTCAAAAGAAGGGTTAGGTTGTGTGCTAATGCAAAATGAATGGGTTATAGCCTACGCTTTGCGGAAATTGAAACCTCACGAGCAAAATTATCCAACCCATGATATGGAATTAGCTGCCATAGTGTTTGCACTACGTAAGTGGAGACATTACTTATATGGGGTAACGTTTGAGGTTTTCACCGACCATAAGAGCCTTAAATATCTATTTTCCCAGAAAGAATTGAATTTGAGACAGCGTAGATGGGTAGAGTTTTTGGAGGATTATG
Source organism: Gardenia jasminoides (assembly GCA_013103745.1). NCBI lineage: Eukaryota > Viridiplantae > Streptophyta > Magnoliopsida > Gentianales > Rubiaceae > Gardenia > Gardenia jasminoides. The sequence goes on from CM023105.1 coordinate 21,924,968, forward strand.
ATTGCACAATTAAGTACCACCCTGGGAAAGCTAATATAGTAGCAGATGCTTTGAGCCGAAAGGTACAAGTAGCTGGCTTGATGGTGAAGGAATGGCACATGTTAGAAGAGATTAGTGTTTGGAATCCCCATCTACAATCTAACAAGGTTGTGCTGGGAAACATTGTACTGAGATCTACACTACATGATAAGATTAAAGAGGTGCAAAAGACGGCTCCTGAAATACAAAGGTGGTTGGAGAAGGTCCAGAAAAAGAAGATTCCAGATTTGAATATCGGAGCGGAAGGAGTTCTTAGGTATCGAAATCGAATAGTGGTACCGAAAGATGAGGAACTCAAAAGGGAAATATTAGAGGAAGCCCATCGATCTAAGTATACGGTACACCCTAAAGGAAATAAGATGTACCAAGATTTGAAAAGTCTTTACTGGTGGGAAGACATGAAGAAGGAAATAGCCCAGTTTGTTCAGACATGCCTGGTATGCCAGAGAGTTAAGGCAGAACATCAGAAACCTTCTGGATTATTGCAACCGTTGGAGGTACCTGTATGGAAGTGGGAGGATATCACCATGGATTTTGTAGCGGGACTGCCAAAGATGCAAAGAGGTCATGATGCGATATGGGTTATTGTAGATTATCTGACTAAGTCTGCGCATTTCTTACCCATAAGTAAGAAGTACTCGATGGAGAAATTGGCCAAATTGTATATGGATGAGGTCATAAGGTTGCATGGTATCCCTGTGAGCATAGTGTCGGATCGAGATCCACGGTTTGTGTCGAGATTCTGGCAAAAGATGCAAGAAACATTAGGGACTAAGATAAATCTCAGTACTACTTACCATCCTCAAACTGACGGTCAATTAGAAAGGACGATTCAAACTCTTGAGGACATGTTGAGGACTTGTGTTCTGGATTTTGGGGTTAGTTGGAGCCAATATTTAACATTGGTAGAATTTGCTTATAATAATAGTTTTCATTCATCCATACAAATGGCTCCATATGAAGCTCTTTATGGACATAAATGTCGGTCACCGATTTACTGGGATGAAATAGGGGAGAAGAAAGCCTTAGATCCAACCGCGATCCCTTGGATGGAAGAAACTCGAGAAAAGGTCAAGCTAATTCGGCAGAGAATTTTAACTACCCAAAGCCAAAAAAGTTCACAATAGAGTTAAAAGATTTGGAGTTGAGGTAGATCAAGTATTCCTTAGAATTACCCCTTTAAAGGCAAGCATGATGGCAGGAAAAGGAAAGAAATTACAGCCAAGATATGTAGGACCATACACCATTCTTGAGCGGGTCGGAAAGATAGCTTATAAGTTGGATTACCAACCAGCCTATCCCGTATTCATAACGTGTTCCATGTGTCATTTCTTAAGAAATATCACCCGGATCCATCTCACATACTCCAACCAGAGGAGATAGAACTTGATGAAGCTTTAACCTATGAAGAGAAACCAGTGAAGCTTTTAGACCGAAAGACCAAAGAGTTGAGGAATAAGCAAATCCCTTTAGTGAAGATCTTGTGGAAGAACTATGATGTCGAGGAAGCTACGTGGGAAGTTGAAGAGGATATAAGGAGAAGGTATCTTTTGTTATTCATGAATTTGAGGACTAAATTCTTTTAAGGGGGGAAGGTTGTGAGGACCCATACCATTTTTCATATTTTTGTTTAAATTATAAATTTAACATCGCCAAAGTGTTTATATGGTTGTTTACTTCTCAAAGTGTTTTGTTTTACCTATGTTGTTTTACAAGTCTAAAAAAAACCCTAATTTGAAATTTAAACCCTAGTTTGTTACGACAACCCTAAATTTCGAAAAAACCCTCATTTGGATGTGAAAAACCCTAGTTTGGTGTCGTTAAACCCTAGTTTTGAAAATGAATTTAAATTTTATGTTCAACTACGAGTTTGTCACCTCTTTGATTTTATGTGTGTAAACGCATGATTAAGCATGATTAGGAAGAGTGATTAAGATTCCTAAGTGATTAGTAGCCTAAGTAAGTGTAATTAAGCTTTGATAGACTAAGTTGAATTGAGCACCTATGGACTAATTTGATAGGAAAGAAAATTACTTGGGCAAGGGTGGAAGTTACCTTAAGTTGGTAGGTTAATTAGCATGCTAATTTTGACCACAACTTTGACCAACCTAAGTCTAAACCATAAATATCTAAGTAGTCTTATCCCTTAGCCATTTCAACATAAGGGAGCCGGCCAAGCAAGGGAAAAAGAAGAGGGGAAAAACCGTGGGAAAAGAAGGAAAAGAAGAGAGAAAAAAGAGAGGAAAAAAGAAAGAAAACTAGAGGAAAGCTTGGGATTTTGTCAATTTCAACCATCAAACCTTCATTTGGGAGTTGGAAGCACTTGATTGTGAAGTTCAATCTTGGATTCAAGAGGTGATTTACACTTTGCAAGTTGAACTTTTATTGAGGTTGCTGAAATTTATCTAAGATGATAAAGATGGTGGATTTTAATTCATGTTCTAGCTTATCAATGATCAAAGTTAGTTGGGAAGATGATTCCATGGTTTGGTTTTCTTGTTTTGTTTGTCTTGAATCTTGGCCAAGAGCTAGGATTAGGGTTTCTTTGGTTTTAAGATTTCATGATGAAATTGATGTTTGTGGTTGTGGTTATGAATCCCTTGGTACTTGTTGTTACCTTAGATAATGAATTCATGGTGTGAATGGGTAGTTTCACGTCCCAAGAAAATCCGGCCAGCTTAGGCTTTATTAGGCTTTAAGAGTTTATGTGTATTTGAGTTGTTTCCCTTGCATGTTTGGGTGTGTATGGAATGCTTGCATGAAGGGTTGGTGTTTTGGTTACTAACTTGTGGATGAATTGGTTGAAACCCTAATAAGGAGGAGATGATCTTAGACTTAAATGTGTGTGTATGTCGTGGGTAATGTGGGACGTGCAGGCTGCATTTGCGTGGTTGTTATTGCATTCGAGTCATTGGATTTGCATGCGTGCGTTTTGGGTTGAATGCAATGCATTTGGGCGAAAACAGAAAAAAATAGGGTTGACTAAGCAGTGACTTTGGCTTCATTTTTCGTGTCGATCCTTTGTGATTTGGCTTTTGGCCAAAACTCGAAAGTTATAGCCCTTCATTCTAGCTTTCCAACGCATCCAGAATTTCTCGATTTGGATTTGTGAGCACTGAGTTATGATCGTTTGAAACAAGCCCGTCAGCAATTCTGACACGAAAATTTCTGGAACTGTTTCCGCACTTTTGACCTAGAAAGAGAGAATCTGGGCAAAAGTTGTCTTCATGAAAGTTGTATCTTGTTCTCTCAGCTTCTAAACGGCACCTCGTGCGCTCTAATCTGATACTTGTAGCTTGAGTTATGGGTAACGGCGTGCAAGGTGTCAAAACTATCTTTTCCACCTTTTAGTATGTGTTTTCCGTTTTTGTTCCGTTCTCGTCCGGTTTTGGCCTAACGCCCGTGCATGTGCTCCTTTTCCTATTTTAAGTGCTTATAATCATTTCCCGAGAGTTTAGTTCATTGAGTATACGCACGTCACGTCAGTTCACATTTTAAAATAGATTTTCCCAAATCTTTTAATTTGGAATCGAAAAGTTAATTGCTTGCATTTTCATATCTCAGGTGATTCCGTGGACCTTGAAGAGCGTGTTTAATCCCTTACATTCTCTTGCTTGCTCTCAACTGTTGGTGAGTGTTCAAGTGCCTGTTACTGAACACTTGGTTTGGTGAACTTCGTTTGAAAAGCATGCTTGTTTGACTTGGTGAGCGTGTACTTTATCGCGCTCACCCTTGCTTGAATTCGCTTGATTTGAAGTCGTTAAGTGCTTGTACTTGTGCTTGTTCTTGACTTGATAAGACCAAACGGTTGCATGTACCATACTCGAGTGAGTGGGAGGTGCCTCTCCTCCCGTTTTGGTCGGGTTCTAGTTAAGTCGATTGGAGCGTAGTCTCGTCGACTCATTTACCAAGGGGTAGTATGTACCACGCTCTATGGAGTGGGAGGTGCTGCTCATTCCGACTTGGTTTGATGTTAATTACCAAGCGGTAGTATGTACCCCGCTCTATGGAGCGGGAGGTACCGCTCATCCCGACTTGGTTTGATGTTAATACTATTTTGACGAGCGGGCCCGGTACAGGGGGTATAAGTAGACGGGTGAGAGTAAAGTGATTTCTACGGTCGGTGAGATAGTGGTTGACGGAGTGTCAACATTCCTGCTAAAACTACGGCTTGGGACCGGACCGAAGCTGGATGTGGAAAATGGCAGAAAGATGGAACGGCACTGTATCCTTTTATCGTGATTACTTTATATTGTCTTGTATGATTTCCAAGTTTTCTACTGTTATTAGTTGTCAAGAATTGTTATCGCTTTCACCTGCTTGTGCATGCATTCTTGACCTCACTGGGGTTTGCTCACCCCATAAACTTTGTTTTCCTTAACAGGTCTGGAAGTGGGGCATGAGAATCGAGGAACCTAGTACCCTTGCTGGATTTCCTCTTAGTACTTTTGTAGGATTTCCTCTTTTATATAAGATTGAAGTTAATGAATGATTTTGACGGTTTATAGTATTTTAGAGTTGTTATCAAGGTTTCCTGGATGGAATGTTGGGGCTTGTATTTTGTGCGAATTTGTCGGCGTTTTAAATACTTTTAACGATGGTTCCATAAATGAATGTTTGAGTCCTGGCGAGAGTTGGGCAGGCGGTTCGCTTACCCCTCTAGTTCGCCTTGGGGGAAGTGGGGCTGTCACACTTTTCATTTTTAAAACCAAGACTCTAACAACATTTATTGATCAAATGGTGATAAAATGATAGCATAAATTCGGACCAAAGCATCCCAAAACAGGGCAGCAAATTTGGACAGAAATGAAGACAGTTTTCCAGGTTTTTCTGACCCTCGTTTCATGAACGTTTAAAAGCACCAAAAATGCTTATTTTTGCAAGTGGTCTAGCCCTCATCTATGCAACCAACTTCGCAGGGAAAACCACAAGAAAACCGAGAAATGATGGGGTTAAAACAGGGCAAAATGACCCCAACAACAACCGGCAGTTTTGGGCATTCAAATTTCCAGATTTTCAAGCTTTCCTAGAAGAAATTTCAGTTTTGTGCAGTATTTTTTGAAAAATCATAACTTGAGTTCTATAAGTCCATAAATTACGAATCTTATACCATTGGAAAATAGACTCAATGAACTAAAACTCTTGAAAAGACACTGTACAAGATTCAAATCAAAAACCAGTCAAATTTCAGTTTAAAATGGCTGCTACAGTAAAAACAGGACATAACAGTCTTGATTTTTAGTCAACTTTGAAAATTCACCAAAATTCACAGAAATTGAACTAACCCATGAAATTTATACTGTTGAAAGAACTTGGATTCTAGTTTCAAACGCAATAAACGGAACTCAATTTGGACCTTCCTACAACAAGTTACAATAGATTTAAGAAGGCTCTTTCACCAACCCTGTTATACGAAAAATTCCAGATTTTAAGCTTTCTTTCTCAACCATTTGCAACATTAAACAAAGCTATTTTTACATGAAATTTCTCCCATACTTAGGCCATCATATAGGCATCAAAAATCAACAATATAACCATGAAATCATTGAGCTAAGAATTGAGAAAAGAAAGCTGCAAAGCAAACTGGTTCTCAACTCTCTCTCTCAGTTCCTCTCTTCTCTTCCCTCTTTCATTTTTAGCAACTAATCTCCACTTAAAACACCTCACACACACATTAAATCAGCAACAACCCATACATGGTGGGATTTCATAGAGCCCACTTTTCCATCCAAATTCAACACAATGACAATAAGGAACTTATCAAAGTTTAAAGCTACATAAATGAAGTCAAATGAACAAGATTGTGAAGAAGTAACTACCTCTTCCTTTTCAAGTGAAAACCCTAAGTGGAATGGAACCTAAAATGCTCCAAGAATCCTCCTTTCTCCCCTCCTAAGCTCGGCTCTCCCTCAAGGCAAGATGGCCTTCAAGCTCCAAGTGGAATGGTGAAGTTTTCTCAAGCTTCCTTGGTTGATTTAATAGAGTTGGAAGATGGAATTTTGAAAACAAAATGAAAGGAAAAGAAGAGGAAGTGGTCGGCCAAGCTTGGAGGAAAAAGGAAAAAAATGAATAGTATTTTTGACTTTTGGGGCTTTTATGGAAAATGGAAGAAATAAATGAAAACTACTGAATTGGATATAAAGTCTCTTTTTGTCGTGTCGGGTTGATTCACACGACACGACACTAAGATCCCGATTTCTCTCATTTATATATCCTAAATACATATTCTGACATTCAAGACTTATGTCTAGTGGTCGATCCTAAACCTGAGTACGAAATTTAAACATTCAAGTGATGCAATTAACAACATAGTTTAAATGTGTGAAATGCATTTTAAAACTTTTCGTGCCGATGTAACTATCATAAGAAAATCAAATAATTCAAACTAAAATAATTTTATGAAAATATGGAATTTTTTGCAATTTATAATTTAAATTGATGGTACAGGGTCTCACAAAATGTATCTTTTCAAATAGGTTGACTCTATCTTTACACCTGATATGAAAGATTATTATCAATGTCTATGAGATAGATGTTCATATGGGACTTTATACAAGTACAACCATCTGAAACCTTTGGAACCTCCTCTCTTATCACGCATGTAGCCTATTGAGTCTGCCTCTTTGCCTACTAAAAGGCGTATGTATTTTCCGACATGATCTATATATCCTCTGTTGCCTCCTATGCCATCTTGTGTACTATCCATGTATTATCTCGTGCCTACTATGCCATCTTCTATGGATTTTGAATATCATTTCTTATATATTATGTCACCTCCTATAACTAATCTCTTACTTCCTACTCGACCTCTTAGGGTTAGAAATATTTATAGAGCAGATTGTGTTTTCTTTTTGTACACAGAGATGTTCCACTACCATAGTCTAGGAGTTGGATATCATACATGGAGAGCTGGAATTATTCTAGAGATGAAAAGGCACATTCTTAATATATGCTATTTAAACTCTACATCCATTAACCTATAATTTAACTGTAAACCACCATTTTTCTCTTGTTTAGGTTAATTGGAATGCTTTTTATAACTACTGACTCTAAAGAATGGAGTCAATTAGAGAGTAAATTAGAAATAAAGTGAGTCTATATTGCTATATTTTGTTTATTTATCATTTGTAAGCTAACTATTGGTAGAACAATTATTGTTCTTTTTAGTAAGATAGATATAATTAATTTATCTATCGGATATTTGTATGATAGTGTCATAAATTTATTTAAAAACTGGTATTTCCTCTAAAGTGATATGATAGCTGTATTTATATGGCAATCTTGATACGTGAATTCAATCTGACTGAAATGTCAAGGTTAAATTGTCTTTAGTTGAAATTGGCAGTCATGTTGCATGATATCAATTGCGTTAGAACTCGTGCAGAAAAGTTTTGTAATGGAAAAAAAATTCAATAGTTTCCTCTAAATAATTTTACTTTTATTATGGTGTGAAATTTATTTTATATTCAAATTTCTCCTTCTACACGTGCATAAGTCGTACACAAGTAAAGAGAGAATTCAAATGCGGATCTTATAAAAAAGTTTAATCTACTACCTTTGATAAGTAATTATTTTACTATTTTTAGTGTGTTTATTTGAGTAATTTTTTAGTGTGTTTTTTAGATAAAAATGATGAAATTAAGTTCTTTTAATTAAAAGTTTGTTCAATGTGAGAATTTTGAGTGGAAATGGGTTTTGAACAAATTAATGCACTTTTGAATGGCTTGTGGGAAATTGATTTTGGAAGATTATTTTGCAAACTGAATGCACTTGGAATTGAAGATCGATCAAATTGAAATGATTACAATGAAATCAAATATGGAGGAATTAAGGCATTAAAAGTTGGGTGGATTAAAGCTTCAAGAGATGAAAAAAATGTAAAATTAAAAATTTTGGAGCTGAACCGTGATGCTAATACGTGAGGTAGTAGAAGAAAAATAACCAGCTCGTGTTTCTGTCACAGTGGAGACAGAGGAAGGTGATCCACAAGGCGATCCATGACCCATGCCTCACGGATCCCTGATAGTGACATGCAACTTGCAAATTCAATTTCCAGTTCTTATACAATTCTTTTCAACTCATTTCCGACTCAATTTATTAGAGAATCTTAGCTATAGCTACTTAAGAAAAACTTGAAAAATTAAGAAACAACTTTAACTCTTGTCATTGGTTACTTTTTCTCCATCAAATTCTCTATAGATATCCCTTGTATTGCAACAATTAAAAAGAGAGGAGGAAGAGAATAGCATTTACTTCTTAGTAGAAGCAGTGAGATTTCCTTGGTTAAGAAATTACTTGTGAGCTTGAGAGTGTAAAACAAAGTTGTAGATTGAAGATTGAAGAACCTATTTCATCATTTTGAATATGCTTTCTTCAACTATCTCTTTACTTCTTTGAGATGAATTTTGTGACGGCCCCACCTCCCCCTAAGGCGAACCAAAGAGTTTAGCGGACCGTCTGCCCAACTCTCGCCAGGACTCACTACAAATCCTCAATCAAAACACAGACCTCAAATAATTACAATTTAAGATCTCTAAAATAATAATACAAGCATTCATTCTTAAAACCTTATTTGAGGTCCAACAATAAATAATAATTAACTTACAAGAGTAAATCCTCAATAATTTCTATTAAAAACTCCGATAATATCAATTTCAGGTACAATAAACAATTAACTACATAAATTAATATTAAACCTATACAAAAGTATAAAAATCCTACCAAAGTAACTAAAATCTCGATCTACGATCCCCACTTCAAGACCTGTTAAGGAAAACAAACTGGGGTGAGCTAACGCTCAATGAGGCCAAGGAAAAGAAACATGCAAGCACACGAGCAAAGACACGGAATGAAGCAAGAAACTTGAATAAAAAGTAATTTCGAAACATTTAGCAAATAGGGAATTTAAACACAATAAAAGGATACTGGAGCTCTCAAGAGCTAATCCACGTCTTGGCCGCTCGATCCACTTTTGGTTGACTCTCCGTCAACCCAAGTAACCATGTCCGTAGTACTCCACTTACTTCCTCCAACCACCATGACACCCTCTCGGATCCGTAACCAAACACGCATTTAAATGGTAATACTTAACAAGTATACCTAACAAGACCCCAATTCTGGATCAAGTTATAACACTTCCCATGGTTTATCAAGCTTCTCGACCAAACCCTTGCCGGCTCGAGTTACAAGACTAGCCAATGGGTTGGGGGCGTCCCCCCCACTATGGTCGATGAGACAAAGCTCCAATCGACATATTCGGTCATAGCATTGAGACGGTATGAGTGGTACCCCCCACCCCAAAAAGGGCGTGATACATTATGCCGCTCAATGCTCACGAGAAACACTTTCATTTGCATTCACATGTAACACTTATCACTTAACAAGCAAGCAATCACATGAGAGAGAGGACAAGGGCGATAAAGTACACCCTAACCTCATTAACTAGCAAATACAAGAAACATTTCATTTAAACACTTAACATGCACTTGACACTCACCAATGGTCGAGTGTGAGAGAGAAAGTCAAGAAGTTAAACGAGCTCCTCAGAGTCCTTGTAACTACCTGAGACATGTATGATCATGATCATTTAAGTGAACAATCAAGGCCAAGCAAAATTTTCAAGTCACTTTCAAGTTTATTGCAATATGAAGAAACTTTTGGGGTTTATGGGCAGAATTCTTTGAAAAATTGTAACTTGAGTTATATAAGTCCAAAATTTACATGGTTGGCACCGTTGGAAACCTTATTAAAAGTTCTAAAACTTTGTAGAAGGCACCAAGATAAAATTCTGGACGAAAACTGCCCAGAATTTCGATTAAGAAACTGCTACAGTACAAGAGAGAACATAACAGGTTGGTTTTTCAGCCAACTTTGAAAATTCACCAAAAATTGTAGAAAATAAATTGGCCTTTAAAATTTATACAGTTTAAAGTCCTCTGTATGAAGTTTTAAACACCACTGACAGAACTCAAATTCAACTCTCGAACAAGAAAATATAGCTGCCCAAACAGAGCAGGTCGGAATTTCTGATATTTCTGGAATTCCAGATTTGTAGGGCCATTTTTAGAACACCATATGAATGACGAATTCTTACTCAAAAATCACCAAATTTGGTACAATAACTCAAATATATATAGGTTATGTTCACACCAAAATTCAACCAAAAAATCTCACGGGAAGATAGTTTTATTAATGCCCAAAGTGCACTCAGCAAACTTGATCCAAACCTGTGAAGTTTTGTCCCCTTCATTTATGAGCTTCTAAGTTATCCAAATCACCACCAATTACCCTAATTTATCAAACCAAGCTACTATTAATCTTCCTAGGCCTAATGAAGGTCAAGAGTGATGCAAGGTTAGATTAAAACATAGTACTAATTCATCCCAAAAATTCGGACAGCCTACCCCTTCCAAATTCCAGATTTTTGCCCCTACTAAGCCACCAATTCTGCATCAACTCTTGAAGGGATTTGTGTGGAACAAATTAACATCTTAAACTTCAACATTTAAGCCTCACATTTAGTCTTCAAGCTTGCAAAAACTCAGCCACAAAACAGAAATAAGACAGCAAGATTTTCGGCCATCACTAAAGCTTCCAAAACAGAATTTTCTCCTACCACCCTTGCTATAACTTTTGTAGGGCTTTTTGTGGGGAAAATTAACAACTTAACACTCAACATTTAAGCATTACAATCAGCCCTTAAGCCTGCAAAATGCAGCTATGAATTTAAAAGAAAAACAGCAAAGTTTCAACTTTAGTTCATCAATCTTCGCATGCTTTTGTTAAACGTTTTCATGCACCAAAATGCTCATTTTTGCAAAGAGTCCAGCCCTCATCTAGACCATCATCTTAACAGTGAATAATCACAAAATAATAGTGTTAAAACAGGGCAAAATAACCCCAAAAGACAAGTAGTAATTTTGAACATTCAAATTCCAGATTTTTAAACTTTCTTGGAAGAAATTTCAGTTTTGAGTAGTGTTCTTTGAAAAATCATAACTTGAGTTCTATACGTCAAAAAATTACGAATATTATACTGTTGGAAAACATATTCGATGAACTAAAACTCTCAAGAAGGCACTTATACCATATTTAAATTGAAAACCAATCAAATTCTAGCATAAAACTGCTGTCACAGAGAAACCGAAACCTATCAGTCTTGATTTTCAGTTCATTTTGAAAATTTGCCAAAATTCACAGAAATTGAACTAGCCCTTGAAATTTATACTTCTAAAAGAAATCAGATTCTAGTTTCAAATTCAACAAACAGAACTCGATTCGGACCTTCCTACACCAAGTTAGAACAGTTGGAAGTGGGCTGCAAGACCAACCCTGTTTTTCCGAAATTCCAGTTTTGAAGAACAACTTTGAGACATTATTTGAGCAACGAAATTGTACTATAAAAACACCAAATTTTGCAGGCAACAACCTCAATATGTAAGCTACTTTTACACCAAATTTCAGCTAAAAAAACGCATGGAAAGGCTGCGATCAAAGCAACCAAAAAAAACAGGGCAGCGAGCCTTTCCTTCCTCTTGGTTTTCCTCTTCTTTTCCCTCTTCCATTTCTAGCAATTAAACACCTCACACACACACAATAGATCATCAACAGCCCCAAGTTCATACATAATGGGATTTCATAGAGCCCATTTTCAACAATCATCAACAAAATCTAACACAAGGAGCTTCAAGCTCTCTTAACCAAATAAATGAAAGAAATGAGCAAGGGTTTTGGGGTTTTGCCAACTTACCTCTACTCAACAATCAGCTTAGTTTTTGGTGGATGGATTAGCTCACACAACCCTCAATCTTCAAGCTCACAACCGGCTTCTCCCCTTCCTAGTTGGACCAAAGCTTGCCCCAAGAAACTAGCACCAACCTCAAGCTATTGATGGTTTCAATGGTGGCTGGTTTTGTGTTGATTATTGGAGAGGGAATGGAGGGGAAAATGAAGAGAGAGGGGCGGCTGTTTTGGAGTAAAATTGGAGGAGAAAATGAGAAGAGATGAACCGGCCAAGAAGGAAGAAAGGAAGAAAAATGAATCGTGGTGGTTAATTTGACTTTTGGGGCTTTTGTAGAAAATGGAAGGAATGGGAGGAAATTGGGTGATTTGGCGTAAAGCCATTTTTGTCGCGTCGAGGTAAATTCACACAACGAAATATTACGATCCTGATTTCTCTCATTTATACATCTCGAATATCTATTCTAACATCCGAGACCTATATCTAGTGTCTATCCTAGGCCCGTGTACGAAATTTAAACATTCAGATAGTTTGAATCGAAAACATAGTTTTAAACGTATAGAAATGCATTTTAAAACGTTTCGTGCTGTTACAATTGATAAACGACATTCAAATAATTCAAACTAATTTAATGAAATAAATTTATGGAAATTTGAAATTTTACAATTTTATAAATTAAATTGAGGTTTAAACAAGGTTTTAAAATAAAAGGGAGTAACGTACAGCGTATTTGTAATTAAAACGATCTAAATTATTTATTCAGGGAAAATAAATAATTAATTAAATAAACAGGTCGAATAAAATAAATTTTCGGGTCCTCACAAATTTCATGAGTTTTATGCACTTGAACTTGTTTATTTGCATGGCTAGTTAAACTCATTTCTCCTAGGAAGGAAAATGGACTTATGGTTTCTTAACTTGTGCGAAATCTTTGACGAGTTAAAGTTTTCTTGTGAGATTGTTAGTCCCTATATTTGCTTTTCATATTTATAGTTGTTTGATAATCAACTATGGATAATCTAAGCATGTGTTTGTGCATGATAATTGCCTTGCACATGTAGTTCAAATATATGAATCTTAGATTTCATTTTCACGTTAGTAGAGATAAATCTAAGTGGAAACATGCAAGTAGACTTCATTGAGTTTAATGAGTTTGTACTAAATTAATTCATCATGCGAATAGGTGAAGATTTTGCTTAAGTATGTTTGTGTATTTGTAAAAGCAATCTAAAGCAAATTTGGAAGCTACTTCCTAATAAGTCACAAGTTTCTAATCTAATTCGATCAAGTGAATCACATATCTTGATCTATAAGGGATTCAACCATCTTTGGGAAGTTTTCTCTATCAAGTTATCTTTGTTATTTAATAATTGTTCATTTTAATTTCTTTACCACCAAAAGGGTTGGTTCTACCACTTTGTCGGTTGGTTTTATTTGTTTTCTTATTATCGCTAAAGGGTCAGTCCTACCACCCTAACAAACGGTTTTAATTTGTTTTCATATAGCCGAAAGGGTTGGTTCTACTGCCTTAAATGACAAATTTAATTGCTTTATTATATATGTTATGTTACACCACCTGTTTAATTTTCCCTTGAGTTTTAATTGAAGTATTTTGTGGTTGTTTAGATAATAAAGTAAGCCAAAAACCCATAGTAATTATCAAGTCCTCATGGATCGACATCTAATTATCACTATATTCATTTGATCTGTATATATGAGGGCCTCAAAATTTATTATCTTATTTTCATTATTATTATTTTCTTTCTTATTTTTGTGTATTTTTCAAAAAAAATTAAATTATGAAATAATTGTGAAAATAAGTAAATTATGTGTTTATACGAAATTTCATGATTCTTAATTATGAAGTTTACATTTTTCATAGTTAGATGATTTCACTTGATTAAAATTCCAATGTTTGTCCGATTAGTGTTAAGTTCAAATTTTGAGCTATGTCGAGGAACTTAAGATTTTGGTGAAGATTGGACTAGGGTTAAACTTTAAAGGATTACAATTGAGCTAGGATTAAGTTGGACAAGTTAGTTGTAGTAGATAGGGGGAATATAAAAACATGAGGGAGTGGCTTGAATAGTGAACACTATTGGAGCAAGAGTGGATTTGTTTCTTGGTCAACTGTGAACAATGAAAAGCTTTCAATTCTTTCTTTTCTTCCCTTGTGAGAGCCGAGAGACGAGAGAGATAGAGAGCCAAGGGAAAGCTTCATCTTCTTCTTCATCAACTCAAACTCCATAGCCAACCAAAAGCTTCAAATTTCACTTCCACTCCAACCCTCCTTTCTTGTGGTTTCAGCCGAGAGAGAAAACCGAGGAGAGCTTGAGGTTGGTGGCTGGCTGAACTTCATCTGGACAAGGGGACAGCTTGTTGGTTGCTGCCATTTTCAATTGGAGGATGGAAATCAACCAAGGGAGCTCTAGGAATCAAGAACTACTTGGGAAGTTGACTAGGGTTGAACATTGGAGCATTTCTTGGGAATTTTGAGCTAGGGTTTGATTGTTTGAAAGGTAAATCTTTCAATGCACCTCTAATTTTCAAAATTTCAGATTTAATTAGATTCTATATATATGATTTGTGGTGTATTTATAGAAGTATTGAGTGTTTGTTGGATGATTTTAGCTTAGGAATTTTATTGGCCGCTTTTGATGCTTTGGAACTTACCTTGAAGAAGTTGGATGATATTGTGAAGTGGGCTCTTGAAATTCCACACACACACACACACACACACACACACACACACATATATATATATATATATATATATATATATATATGTTGATGGTTGTTAGTATGAATTTAGAATGAATTTATGCAAGTATGTTTGGGTTTTGCTAGTTTATCTTGGAAGAAACCCTAAGGATAAAATTAAGAGAAAGAGAGAGAGAGCAATGGACTGAAACTCATCATGTTTTCCTCTGTTTTCAGGGCTGTGATTTTCACCAATTAAAGGCTGTTTTGGGAGCTTAAAAGTTAAGCTTTAAGTTGTCTTTTCCCTCACAAAAATCTTTTCAAATGGTGTCACAATTTGGTTTGAGAAGTAATTGAAAAATCTGGAATTTTTGGAAGACTGTGGCTGGCCGAGTTCCTTGTTCTGTTTTGGAGCTACTTTCGATTAAAATTCCCTTCCTTTTCACTTCCATTAGTCCAAGGCAGATTGTTACAAGATTGGTTTCAAAAATAGGGGTCAATTGGTGGTAGTTTGGGTGTGTTGAAAACTCTTAGAAGTAGGGAATCAAGTTTTCCAGATTTGGTTGTGAAATGTCTAGCACAATTTGTGCATTTTGAAATCAGTCTTCCCATGTGATTTATTGGGTGAAATTTGGTAGGAACTTAGACTATATATAGTAGAGTTAGTGTATCAAATTTGGTGGTTTTTGAGTAAGAATTCATCACTCAAATGAGGCCTAAAACCTGTCCTGCAAATCTGGAAATTCAGAAAAATCAAAGTGTGGAACCTGCCCTGTTTGAACAACTATATTTTCTGACTCGAGAGTCAGAATTGAGTTCCGTCAGTGGTGTTTGAAACTAAATTCATAGGGATTTGAACTGTGTAAATTTTCGGGTTTAATTCATTTCCTACGATTTTTGGCGAATTTCCAAAATATGCAGAAAAACCAGCCTGTGGTATCCTGTTTTTCACTGTAGCAGAAATTTAAACGCAAATCTGGGCAGTTTTTGTCTAGAATTTCATCAAGGTGTCTTCTACAAAGTTTTAGAACTTTAAATGAAGTTTCCAACGGTACCAACCTTGTGAACTTTGGACTTATACAACTCAAGTTATGATTTTTTAAAAAATTCGGCAAAAACTTAAAGTTTCTTGAACACTTTTCTTCTTGGTTTAATTTTGGTCCAAATGATATACCTAGATGTTATACTATGCGTTTAGGTTGTTTTGCACTCGAGTTGACTACTTTTCACTCGAGGATAGTTTTGAGAAAATTTGGGGAAAAAGTAAAGTTTCTTGAATAATTTCTTTCTTGACCCAGATTTGGCAAATGAGTTAGAAAACTTATTTTCGTCATTCTTTTAATTATTTTAGGGAGTGGTGCTGATTTACAATTTGAGCAAAACTTGGACTCCGAACCCTACTTTGTCGGTGAGTTTCCAATGCATGTTATTTGCTTTAGTTAAATTTCTTTGTGTGGACGTGTTATATACTTGTTTACTTGAAAATGAGATTGTTGAACCACTCATTTAGGGAGGGTATACTTTATTGCTCTCTTTTAAGTAGAGTTGGTGACATAGTTGTTTTTGCATGCGTTTATACTTGTGGAGAAAGTGTTTATAAAATTATTCTTAAACCTCGTCCCTTGAGTAGTTAAGTATTAAGTGTTCGGATTGCGGGCCAAAGGGGAAGTTTGGTGGAAGAAAATGGTTGTAAATAGTCGTCTACATGGATTGGAAAGTCGACGGAGTGTCGACTACTTCAAATAACCGTGCGTTGTGGACCTGAGCTCCTGAGAGCTCCTGTATCCTACTTGTGTGTGATGTGTTTTCTTTACTTGATTTAAAATGTCATTTATCTTACTTTATGCATGTGCATGTTCTTTTGAAAATTCACGAGCTTTTAACTCACCCCCATTCCCATTTTGTTTTTCCTTAATAGGTGACGAGAATCCAGAGACCTAAATAGGTCTAGTACCTGCTTTTGGCTTTTGTCCCGAGTTTAGAAGTATAAATTGTATTTTCTTTTGGTTTTGTATATTTCGACTCGTGGGGATGTATTAAGTTTTGAATTGAAGCTTTAGGAGCTTTTGAGTTAACGTTTGTACTCTAAGCTTGAATGTCATTTTACTATTTTCATTCTCTATTCTAATGTGGATTTTAGATTTATCCTCTAGGGTTAATATTTCGAATGCGTGAGTCCTGATGAGAGTTAGGCAGGCAGCCCACCAACCCTTTGGTTAGCCTTAGGGGGAAGTGGGGCTGTCACAGTATACTTGTAGAAAATCAGGAAAATTGGGCTTAATTGATTAAGATAATTGGGATTTTATAACTTGAAACCTAATCTACGTCAATTTTTTGGTGACATTGCCTGGGATTTCAAATAAGACTAGGGCAAAAACAAACTTTATCAATCTAAACTTGTTTTAACTGTAATTCTCTTCGTATATAGGGTGCCAATTTAATATATATACGCACACACACATATAAGAGTAGAATTTGTGCTAATTTTTCTCATTTTCTTGGTGATTTGTAGTGCATGCACCGATCTCTTCGGGTCGCAAGACCCATAGATCCTAAGATGAAAAAACATTAAGCACATTAAGACGTCCTGCACAACAAGAAACAAATCGACAAGATGGTTAAATTGCCAATAAACTATCTCAATCCAAAACAATGCCAGAAGAACGTCTAATTCATAATGCTTTGAGGGACTTTGCTCTGCTGATCATGGAAGGATCACAAACTAGCATTGCTAAACTAGCGTGAATGCAAATAAAATAAAGCCATCATTGATTCAAATGATTCAACAAGAATAAATTGGAGTAAATTTAACGGAGGATCCAAATTCCTACCTAGTCCATTTCTTGGAGATTTGTGACACAATCAAGTTTAATGAAGTAAGTGACAATGCTATAAAGTTCATGTTGCATGTTGTACTATTTGTGGAGGCAATCATGAGGATACTAATTATTTGAATTTTGAACATGTGCAATATGTGAACAATTTCAATCATACCACTTGAAATAACCCCTATGTTAACACTTACAATTAAGGGTGGAGGAATCATCCAAATTTTGGGTGGCGAGAGCAAGGAAATCAATAACACCCAACCAATTCACTGGTTTTCAACCTGAACAACTACTATTTGAGTCCAAAGCTACTTGGAAAATGGCCATTGAGAGATTAGCCAACACAAAAAATAGTAACATGGATAGAATGGCTAAAACTACATCGGAGAAATTTGAAATATTAGAGGGGAGAATGGACAATTAACCATTATGTATAGAAATGTAGAGGTACAACTTGGACAAATTGGCAGTGCCATAAATCCTAGAAACCAATAGGAGTTACCTAATAAAATCGAGGTTAATCTTAGGGAGCATTGTAAGGCAATCACCCTCCAAACTGGTGAACAATTAGATAGCTCTTCTAGAGTTGAGCTCGAGAGAAAAGAAATGAATGAAGAAAATGAGACCTTGAGAGATGACCAAAGGGTAAGTGTAAGGGAAAAGGGTAAGGAAAAGTGGTAGAAAATGAAGAACCATTTTCTAAATCTAATGTGCTTATATCTCCCATGCCATTCCCTCAAAGACTTGGATAAAGAGTTTGAAAAGTTTGTTAAAATGTTTAAACAATTGCATATTAACATTCCTTTTGCAGATGCTATTACTCAAATTCCATCTTATGCCAAGTTCCTTAAGCAAATCATGTCAAAGAAGAGGTACTTGGAGGATCATGAACCCATAGCATTGACAGAGGAATGTAGTTCATTGATCCGAAACAAACTCCCTCCAAAACCGAAAGATCTGGGTAGTTTCTCGATTCTTTGCACTATTGGTGATATTGAATTTTCAAATGCATTGTGTGATTTGGGTGCAAGTCTTTCATTAATTCTTCTATATGTTGTTTGGAAACTTGGTTTAAGTGAACTTATTCAAACTAGCATTTTTTTTGCAATTAGTGAATAAGTCAGTTAAATATCCTCTTGGTGTACTTGAAAATATTCATATAAAGGTAAGAATTTCATAATTCTTGTTGAGTTTGTTGTTCTTGATATGGAAGAGAATATTAACATGCCAATTATACTTGGAAGACCTTTCTTAGCTACGGCCTGTGCTATAATTGATGTTAAAAAAGGAAAGCTTAAGTTTCAAGTAGGTAAAGATGAAATTGAGTTTAATTTGCATTAACTTGAAAATTTTCTTTCATTTACTAATCATGTTTATGCAATTTATGTGATTGAAAATCTAACTCAAGATGTGAGTTAGATGAAACAAGATTCTGATCGTCTTGAAATTTGTCTGTTTGATGCAATTTCTCAAAATGATGTTGTTTTGGAGATATTGCAAATGGTCAACTTCTTAAACTCTCAAGTACCTTATAAAAGAGGAAATCATTATGAGAGTTTAGGAAAGGAAAAAGACTACCACTACTATCGAGCATGCAAGCTCCAACTCTTGAACTTAAACCATTGTCTGATCATCTAAGGTATGCATTTATTTGAGAAAATGATACATTACTGGTGATACTAAGTGCTTTTCTTGATGATGTGTAGTTAGACAAGTTACTACGAGTATTAAGAAGGAACGAGACGGCAATTGGTTGGACCATTTCCAATTTTAAAAGCATAAGCCCCACCGTTTGCATGCATAGGATTTTATTGGAAGAAAATGCCAAATCGTTTGTAGAAACTCAAAGGCACTTGAATTCAAACATGAAAGAAGTGATAAGAGTGAAGATTTTGAAATGGCTTGACGCAGATATTATCTTTCCAATTTGTGATAGTGATTGGATTAGTCCAACTCATGTCGTGCCAAAGAAAGGTGGGATGACGGTAGTTGTGAATGAAAATGATGAAATTATTCCACTAGAATTACAGCCAATTAGAGAGTATCCATTGATTATAGAAAATTAAATATGGCTATTAGAAAAGATCACTTTCGATTACCTTTTCTTTATCAAATTTTGGGAAGATTTGCTGGTTATGAATTTCATTATTTCTTCAATGGATTTTTAGGTTATAACCAAATTGTCATAGCTTCCGAAGATTAAGAGAAGAATACATTCGTTTGTCCTTATGGAATATTTGGCTTTAGGTGAATGTCATTTAGTTTGTGTAATGTACTGGCAACATTCCAAAGATGCATGATAGTCATTTTCTCTAATTATGTAGAGAAGATCATAAAAATTTTATGGATGATTTTTCAATTTTTGGATATTCTTATGATGATTGTTTAAATAATATTGAGAAAATTTTGCAAGGATGCGAAGATATTAACCTTGTTTTAAATTAGAAAAAATATCATTTTATGGTTAAAGAATGAATTATGTTAGGCCATAAAATTTCTTTTAAGGGAATTGAGGTAGATAGAGCTAAAATTGAATTAATTGAGAAAATGCCACCACCAACTAACGTTAGGAGTATTAGAAACTTTCTTGGTCATATGGGGTTTTATAAATATTTTATAAAATATTTTTCCAAAGTTGCTAAACCCGTATATGATTTATTGAGTGAAGAAGCTATTTTTGACTTTAATGATGAATGCTTGAAGGCTTTTAATAGGTTGAAAAATGCATTGACATCAAACCAATCATTGCTTCATCGGATTGGTCAATGTCTTTTGAACTCATGTGTGATATAAGTGATTATGCGGTTGGAGCT
Source organism: Gardenia jasminoides (assembly GCA_013103745.1). Classification (NCBI taxonomy): domain Eukaryota; kingdom Viridiplantae; phylum Streptophyta; class Magnoliopsida; order Gentianales; family Rubiaceae; genus Gardenia; species Gardenia jasminoides. The sequence goes on from CM023105.1 coordinate 21,945,088, forward strand.
GTTCTTGGTCAAAGAAAAGAAGGAAGATTGCATGTTATTTATTAATGCTAGTAGGATTTTAAATGATGCTCAAGTCAATTATACTACAACTAAAAAAGAGTTATTAGCAGTGATATTTACACTTGATAAATTCAGATCCTATTTAGTCAGTTCTAAAGTCATTGTTTACACTGACCATGCAGCTCTTAAATATTTGTTAAATAAAAGAGATACGAAACCAAGACTTATTTGATGACTTCTTTTCTCGCAGGAATTTGACATAGAGATTAAAGACAACAATGGATCCGAAAATGTGGTAATTAATCACCTTTCTTAATTGGTGAAAATCCCTTCAAGAGATGAAGTTTGATTAATGAGAATTTTTCCCGATAAGCAATTGCTAGCAATTAAGGGTTTGCCATGGTATGTAGATTATGTGAATTATATAGTAAGTGGTATAATCTCTCAAGAATTTGTTATCATCAAAGGAAGCAATTCCTTTAATATCTGAAAAATTACTTATGAGGGAAACCATTATTTTATAAACATTGTGCGGATGGAATGATAAGTGAATGTGTGTCGAAAGATGAGGTATATAGTATTTTTTTTCATTGTCCTAACTGTGAAGTTGGAGAATATTTTAGTACCATGAAAACAATAGCAAAGGTATGGCAATCTGGATTTTATTGGTCTACTATATATAAAGATGCTAGAGATTATGTTAAAAGTTGTGATGAGTGCCGAAAGACCGGTAATATCTCTAGAGAGCATGAAATGCCTTTAAATGTATTTCTTAAAGTTGAATTGTTTGATTTTTGGGGAATTAATTTTATGGTATCATTTCCTAGTTCATAGAATAATAAGTACAGTATATAATTGTTGCAGTTGATTATGTGTCAAAATAGGTAGAAGTAATTGCCACCCTCACTAATGATGTAAAAGTTGTACTTAAGTTCATTAAAAAGAACATTTTTTCTAGATTTGGTATCCCTATGGCAATAATGACTAATGAAGAAAACATTTTTGTAATAAATGGTTTGACTCACTTTTGTTAAAATAGGAATGTAGGCATAAAACATCTCTTACATATTATCCACAAGCTACTGACCAAGTTGAACTAGCAAATAGAGAGTTTAAATTGATTTTGGAAAAAACTGTATCTAAGTTTAGGAAAGATTGGGTTAAGAATTTAGAGGACATACTTTAGGCATATAAGACTGTATTTAAAACACATTTGTGTATGTCTCCTTACTGCCTAGTGTGTGGAAAAGCATGTCATTTACTTGTGAAAGTTTAACATAGAGCTTATTGGACAGTTAAAGGGTTTAACATGGATTTTTCTGTTGTAGGTTCTAAAGATTGTTTCAATTAAGTAAATTGGAGAAATTATGTATAAGGAGAAAATGAAATATTGGCATGATAAGTACATTATTCAAAAACAATTTAAGATAAGTCAAAAAGTTCTTTTATTTAACATACGTCTCAAGTTGTTCTCAAATATGTTAAGATCTAGGTGGTTTGGAGCTTTTATTGTTACAAAAATATACCTATATTGTGCCATGGATATGCCTTCTAAACAACATTTGCCCTTCAAAGTCAATGGATAGCGTTTGAAACCCTATCTAGATGGTGAATGCATTCCAAAAGGAGTAACTTACTCCTTGAAGGACCTTAATTATTAATAAAGAAGTAACTCTTTTGAGTTGAACTAATGACTTTAAACAAAGGCGCCAGTAGGAGGCAATCCACCATTTTATGTTAATTTGTTTAGTTTTAACACATGAGCATGTGCATTTTATGTGTTTAAGTGTGTTTGTAGTTTTTTTTTTTTTTTGGGAAGTAAGAGCATGGCAAAAGTGACCTTTTGAGATGCAATGATGTGCAAGGAGATCAAATAAGTCACTGCCTCAATTTGCATTTTAGTTGTTAATGATTCAAGAATTGAGGTTAGAAATGTTATTTTGATCATATTACATGTGTTAGAGATAGTGCATTTCATGGAAACAAGACAGCATTTTTATTCTGGAAGTTGTAGAAATTGGCTGGAAATCAGAAAAAGCGTAGAAAAATTGTAGAAAAAAATTTCCAGAAAGATCCGCAACTGCTTGTGGGTCTTGTTATGAGGGATGCAAATTAGAATCACGAAGGAAGAAACACGAGCCATAACTCGCTGATTCAGACCCGCAACCTGGATCCACGATACACACGTCGCGGATCTGGTGTCTGTCTACACTGCATTTTCAAAGAAAACGCAAAGCAATTTTGTTCTTCTTCTTCTTCTTCCTCACCACGTGATTCGAACACAAAACATATACTAAGCACACACTTCACAAATTCACTTTTTTCACCATTTTTGTTACATAAGATCATCAGCCCAACACTTCTTGAGCCACCTAGAATAAGTTTAACTGATTGAAATTCAAGAAAAATACCTAAATTCTTGGATTGAAGAAGATTGAGGCTAGGGTTTGTGAAACTAATTTCGTTCCATTGGAGGTGAATTTAAGCTTGTTTCAAGGGGCTTTTTGCACCATTGTATTCACCTCGTCCTTTTAGGTTATTAAAGTAAGATTTCTCAACAAATTTTGGTATTTTCGGATTTCAATTTTTTGAATTTTAGGGTTTTTTGGTCAATTTTTGAATTTCACAATTTTGATGCAATTTGTTGATGTTTGGGACTTCTATTATGCTCATAGGACTTGTTTAAACATGTTTTATGGTTCAATTATAGTAATTGCAAGATTGATGAAAATTTTAAAATTTTGAAATTGCTGTTTCTAGACTAATTTAGGAGATGAGCATGAACTATTAATCGGCCAAATCTGTTATTTAAATTAGTGATAATGTGGCTCAATTGTGATCAATATGTAGTTAGACTGGTCAGATAACATGTTTTGGTAAAATTTGTGATTTAGTTGCTTGAATTATGCTTAATTCGGCTCAAAGCATGTTAATGACTCTTTTGTGGATCTTTCTTGGTAATTTGTGACAATAATAAGCTTTATTATTGTTAATTCACCTAGTCTTAACTTGTTTTGGAATAATTTTGACAATTCGGTGAATTGGCAATTTTTGGTGAAGTTTTGAGAATTAAAATGCTCATGAAATAGCATGATATTTTTATCTTTTATTGAGTATTTTGGTGTTGAAAAATATATTGGTGAAATTGTGAAATTGGTGAAGGTTTAGTGTGTGAGGGCCTCAAAAATTTATTTTGATATTATTACAACCTATTATTTTTAAATAATGTTATTATTATTATTAATTCGTTCAATTATTTTAAAATTATATTTAAACGAATTTTTCAGAAAATTTAGATGAAAATTCAATTTATTCATTTATTTATGTATTAATTTAATTTCTTTCGTCTTGAGGTGAATTGATTTTATTTCACCCTTAATTTCTTGTAGTTTATCAATAATTCGTTTAGTATTTAAAATTCACTCTTTTATATCAATTAGACAGAAAATGAGAAAAAACACGTTTTTTGAGGTAGAATTTCAGGCAACTGGTGAAGTGGCGTTGGAATATAAGGATGATCACTCGTAGGTTAAGAATATAATCAAGGGATCAGAAGTGAGATTAAGTAGGGTTTTGAAACCTTAAAACCTAGTTGGACAAATTTCCCGAAAGTTAGGATTTTAACCTACGACTATTTATCCGTTTAATTTCCTCCAAATCACTTCAATTTTTCCTTTCTTCTCTCTCTCTCTTAGCCAAGATTATCCTTTAAATTGCAGCCAAGAGAGTTAATTATTTTCCCTCCAAAATTGCTAGCAAAACTACTATTTCCATTTGGACTTTTGACCCTTAAAAACTTGTCTTGTATTTCTTCCATTTATTTACCAAAATACCACTCAAACATTTCATTTTCTCCTTCCCCACTTGGCCGACTCTCTCCTCTCTTCCTTCCCTTGAAATTTCAGCATTTTCTTCACCATTTTCCTCCCAAAATCAACCACAATCAAGCCTTAATCTTGGCTCAAGCTTGAAGCTTGGTGTAGAACTTGGAGAAGGAAGCTCTTGGGTGGTTGAAGCTTAGTTCTTTGGAGGTTTTCTTGCTAAGTTCTTGGAAGAGGTAAAACCCTAGAAGCTTAATCTTTGTCCATTCTTTAAATTCCAAGCATGAAATTAGGATTGGGATGTTGATGGGTTCCTAGAACCTTGACTAGAGTTGGTTTTTGGAAATTCAAGTTGTTAAGCTTTCTTTAATTTGCATTTGATGATTATGGTTGATATGTGGGCTCTTGGAATTCCCACAAAATGTGTGAATTTGTTTACTAGAATTGCTAAATGATGAAATGTGTGTGCATATGTTTGATTGGTGGGTTGGAAATTGGAGGAGAAACCTCAAGGGGAAAACCGAGAAAGAGGAGATGATTTGGGGGTTGAATTTTGCTGATTTTTCCTTAATTTCGTAGCTGCCATTTTGTAGGTTTAGGGGCTGATTATTAATGCTTGAATGTTGAGGTTTAAGGTATTAAACTTTCCCACAAAAAGCCCTCTAAAAATGGTTGCAATAATGGTTATTAAGTTGGAGCAAAATCTGGAAATTTGAAGTAGCCTGCTGTCTGAAATTTTGGGGCTGTTTAGTGCAAAAGTTTGATAAAAGCTTTCATCATTTTTGACCACCATTAGGCTTAGGAAGGTTGAAACTATCTTGGGTTCGAAAATAGGGTCAATTGGTGGTAGTTTAGGTATGTTAAAGATGATTAGAAGAAGAAGATCAAAACTTCACTGGTTCAAGGCAATTCACTGAGTGAACTTTGGGCGATTAGAAAGCTGTCTTCCCGAGGGAGTTTTTAGTTGAATTTTGGTATGAACTTAGCTTATATATGGAAGTATTAGTTTACGAAATTTGGTAATTTTTTGACAAGAAACCGCCACTCAAACAAGGCTTAGAATTCTGCCCTGTAAATTCGGATTCCAGAAAATTCAGTTTTGTGAACCTGCCATGTTTGAACCATTATAATTCCTTGCTCAAGTGTCGGAATTGAGTGCTGTTGGTGGAGTTTGAAACTTCTCACATAGTACTTTAAACTGTATAAATTTGAGAGGCCAATTATTTTTCTGTAATTTTTGGTGAATTTTCAAAGTGGGCTGGTCGATCAACCTGTTTTGCCCTGTTTTGTTACTGTAGCCGTTTCTTTCTTGAAAATCTGGGCGAATTCCGTCCAGAATCTATACTGGGTGTCTTCTACAAAGTTTTAGAACTTTCAATAGGTTTCTAACGGTACCAAGTACGCAAAATTTGGACTTGTACAACTCCAGTTATGATTTTTCAAAGATTTCAGCTCAAATTAAGAAATTATCGAACTTGTTTTCCTTTGAGATAAATTTGGTCGGTGAACTAGGAAAACTTATTTCCATTCTCTTTTAACTATTTTAGGGCGTAAAACTTGGTAACTTTGACATGAAAATGGTCGACCCTCTTTCTTGATTTTCGTGCCAACTTAGTGTTTCACTTGATTCTCAAATCGGAGAATCTTGAACTTGACTTGAGTCTAATTAAGACATTTTTAAAGACATTTATCAAATATTACCCTAGTGATTTGAATTAAAGTACTTGATCATTTCCCATGACTTGATAATGTTATCTTTAAAATAAGGGTAGTGAGAAAACTACTAAACCTTGGTTGTATAATTAAGTAATTTATACTCGTACTTGTCTCAGGTGATCGAGAAGATCCCGGAGAACTCGATTGATCATGCGTGCTTTTGCTTTAGGTTCTTGACTTTGGTGAGTGCCAAGTGCATGTTAAGTGTTTAAATAAAATGTTTCTCGTACTTACTAGTTACTGAGGTTAGGGTGTACTTTATCGCCCTTGTCCTTTCTCTCATGTGATTGCTTGCTTGATAAATGATAAGTGTTACTTGTGCATGTAAATGAAAGTGTTTCTCGTGAGCATTGAGCGGGTACCACCCTCCCGTCCCAATGCTATGACCGAGTATGTCGATTGGAGCTTTGTCTCATCGACCATAGTGGGGGGGACGCCCCAACCCATTGGCTAGCCTTGTAACTCTAGCTGGCAAGGGCTTGGTCGAGAAGTTTGGTGAACCGTGGGAAGTGTTATAGCTTGATCCAGAATTGGGGTCTTGCTAGGCATACTTGTTAAGTAATGCCATTTAAGTGCGTGTTTGGTTACGGATCCGAGAGGGTGAACTGTTGGTCGGAGGTTGTACCAAGTGGAGATTCTACGGACTTTACCTTTGCTAAGTTGACGGAGAGTCAACATTTGGAATGGAATGGACTCAACTGCTTGACCGTGGAAATTGGCTCAGAGCCTCCTTACCCTGTATTTTTCCTATATGAGCACTGCTCATCTTGTGCATATTCATGTAGATAGAGAGGCTCAAGAGGGTTCTTGAACCCACTCCAAGACTCTTGTCTAATGTGAGCCCTCGAGTAGTGATTCCTTGAGAATACGGTCTCCTGGTGAAAATTGCAATAGTGCAAGTGATTGATTGATTTACACGCTTTTATATCTGAATTTACTGGCTTTCCTACTTGCTTGATTACGTGCTTGCATGCCTTTCCTTGGCCTCACTGGGCGTTAGCTCACCCCAGTTTGTTTTCCTTAACAGGTCTTGGAGTGGGAATCGTAGACTGAGGATTTAGTTACTTCTGTAGGGTTTCTATACTTCCATCTAGAATTGAAATGTATTGTGAAATTGATGGACGATTTTATTTGAAGTTTATATAATTGTAATTTTGAGGATTTACTCTTGTAAGTTAATTAGTATTTTGGTTGAATGCTAAATAGGGTTTTAGGAATGAATTCTTGCAATTATATTGTGGATTTTGTAGTGAGTCCTGACGAGAGTTGGGCAGACAACCCGCTGATACCCTTAGGTTCGCCCTTGGGAGAGGTGGGCTGTTACATAATGAGGTGCTTTTGATGATTAATTGATTAATTAATGAAGTTGATTCTTCACATGACATGTTTGAATTTTTGTGGCTATAAGTAGTTAATTTGTGTATATTGGTTTTATAGGCATAATGGGACGACAAAGAAGAACTACACCGGAGTCTAGTGGTGCACGTGAAGGATGTGAATGGTCCCCTTCACCTCATAGAAGACAAACAAGAAGGACTTCCATTCATGAACCATCACCACTGGAATATGATGCTCTTCAGTTCCCCTCAAAAAAGAACCAAGAGTGATATCAAACTCGGGACCACAAGGCTTTTTCCATGAGTTTTGTGTCACTCCCAATGTGGATGCTGAATTTAGATTCATAGAGGCATTCAACATATTTGGTTGGGAGCCGATCTTGAATTTTCCTACTTACTACTACCCCCAGTTGGGGAAGGACTTTATGCCAACGTGGTGAACAAACCGGGGTACAGTGGAGAAGTAATCAAGTCCTATGTCCAAGGAAAGAGATTGGAGATCACCCGAGTGACCATATCTACCTTACTTGGAGTACAAAATGATGGCCCTCCAGTGGATTTGAAAAAGGAGTTTTATCCACTGGATAAGCAATGGGAAGTTAGATTTGCCTTGGTTCGTTTTGGAAAAGAGATGGAGTACACACAAACCAAACAAAAGGCGACAATCAAGGCAAACACATTTGAGCACTGTCGCCACTTGATCATATACTTGTTTGTTCACAATGTGATCACGAAAAGAGTGGCCTCAATGAAGTTCAAAACAATGACTTGTACTTCTTGGATCCATGACCGGGAGTCGCCATTTGCTCCAATTCCACTCCCTAATGTAATTATGAGTTACTTGAGGGCCACAGCGAGATGTGATACTACCAACTATACATTTCATTTTCCACACCTCTTGTCCTTCCTCTTTGAGCAATTCAAGGTGAATTTGGATGGAGTTGAGCAAGTGCCTAAGAAGTCTCTCTATAAGATTAACTACTACATATTGAAGGATTTAGGAATCACTTTTGATAACATTCCTAATCCTAGAGATGTACCGGCTCTAGGATCATCACAAATGGAAGAAGAACCCTTGGGCTATGCCTTCCAAGACATAGGTGAGGCCGTTCCATCTACTTTAGCCCTTCCATATCAGCGTTCAATTTGGGATCGAGTCATGGTTGCTATTAGATATTTAGATGTGCGAGTGAATGAAGGCTTTGATACAGTTGATGCTCGCATCGATCCTTTAAACATCCGGATGCGTCACATGGAGAGTGGGTTGGATTTCCCACCGAGACGATCACCAAGCCTTGATGAGCATGGAGATGACAGAAAGGGTGGAAGTAACCAAGGTGCTTGAGGAGACGTCAACACAAGAGCTTGAAGGCCATGCTTTGCTCTTCCATTTCTTTTATGCTTTCTTAAGTGTAGTTTTTTAGACTTTATTATGTATTTGGAACTCATGAACTTATGCCCTTGACTATGCAGTCGCTAATGGACTGTAGATCAGTGTTCGTGATAGTTTGGATATTCTTGATTGCAGCCATTTGTATCAGAGGAGTGCAATTTATTGTTTTTAAGTTTTCCTTCCTGCACATTAAGGACAATGTACTTAAAATGCAGGGGTGAAATTGGGCTTTAAATATTTTATTTATGCTTAATCGTGTGCTTTGGCTTTTATGTGAAGTGGAAATGTGTTATGGTTTGAAAATGTTTTCAATTTGGGTTTGCTAGCAAGGAGTTTCATCCAATTATACAAGGAAACTCAGTCAAAATTTTTCAACAATTTTTCTAAAATTGCACTAAGGCCCGAAATTTTTCTATGTCCTTGCAATTTGAAGCAAAATTGGGCTATTTAAGTTTGAAATTTTGAATTTCCCTAAGAGTGATTTAATTGGTACAATATTCTAGCATAAGTATTTGTTTCTTTAGCAATTAACTTGAATAAGGGAAATGCAAAGGCTTCACTTGATTCTAATCAATTTGTGAGCATTTGAGCCTAAATGAGCATAAATCTACAAATTTGCTCTTTATTTGGTTGTCTAGTGAATATCACATTTGGATTCTATCATTCTAGAACTTGCATTGTTGTGCATTTTGCAACCACAATTTTGAATTAAATGCATGAAACTGTAAGGGCATTTAGGATAACTCATCAAAGTTTCTAAAAGACTATCCCTTATTAAAAATTCCTTAGATAACTAAGTTTGAGCCTTAATCTTTTCTTTGATTAAAGCCAAGAATTTTAACCTTGAACCTTTTCTTTAATTAACCCTTTTTGTTGAACCTTTTATCAAAGGAAAAGCTATACTCATTACACAGGTTCTATTACAAATTCAAGACTTTTTGTTATGTAATTTGGCAAGTATTCTTATATTTTAATTATTCTCTTTAGGAAAAAAAAAGAGAGAGAAAAAAGAGAAGAAGAAAAAAAGAAATGAAAAAAATGATGAAAAATGAAATGAGAAAATGAAAGGAGAAGAGAGATATTGTAGAAAAATGCTTGCCAATTCTACAAGTTTTTATGCCTTGAAATTTTTGAGGAGATGGATTTGGAAAAATTAGAACTGCGTATGATTAATTGAGCATTTCCTTCGATAAGATAGACCCAAAAAAAAATTCTTCTTTGTCCTATCTTTGCCCTAACCCCATTACAACCTTGGTAAAGTCCCTTGGATTGATACATTTTGATTCATTCTCAAGTGGTGGAGAAGCGATATATTTGCAAGCATATGGTAATGATATTCCAATGTGAAGATGGAGGGACATTTGTCCTTTCTAGACACTTGAGTGATGAGGGCAAAATTTAAATCTTCGTAAGATTTGTGAAGTCTTGTGTTTCTTGAGTTCAATGAAAATTGTTGATAGATTTTGTATTTATGTGATAAACTTGTACTAATTGATTGCTTGAGGACAAGCACTAGTTTTAAGTGTGAGGAATTTGATAAGTAATTATTTTACTATTTTTAGTGTGTTTATTTGAGTAATTTTTGAGTGTTTTTTTTAGATAAATATGATCAGATTGAGTTCCTTAATTAAAAGTTTGTTCAAAGTGAGAATTTTAAGTGGAAATAGTTTTTGAACAAATTAATGCACTTTTGAATGATTTTTGTAGGAAATTGAGCTTGGAAGATTATCTTGCAAATTAAATGCACTTGGAATTGAAGGTTGATCAAATTGAAATGATTACAATGCAATTTAAACATGGAAGAATCAAGGCATTAAAAGTTGGATGGATTATAGCTTTAAGAGATGAAAGAAAATGCAAAATTAAAAATTCTAGAGCTGAACCACGACGTCGATACATGAGATAGCAGAAGAAAAATAAACAGCTGTGTTTTTGTCTTAGCAGAGATTGGCGAAGGAGATCCATGAGGCGATTTGCAACCCATGCCTCGCCTGTCCATTTTGTGGATCCTTGATAGTAAATTGCAACTTGCAAATTCAAATTTCAAATCTTGTACAACTCTTTCCAACTCATTTCCATATCAATTTGTCAGAAAATCTCGGCTGTAACTACCCAAGAAAGACTTGGAAAATCAAGAAACAACTTTAGGTCTTATCATTGGTGTTTACTTCTCCATCAAATTCTCTATAAATGGCCTTTGTATATTATAACAATTAAAAAGAGAGGAGGAAGAGAATAGAGTTTAGTTCTTAGAAGAAGTAGTGAAATTCCCTTAGTAGAAAAATTACTTGTGAGCTTGAGAGTGTAAAACAATGTTGTAGATTGAAGAGCTTGTTTCATCATTTTGAATAAGATTTCTTTAACTACTCTCTTTACTTCTTTGAGATGAATTTCATGAGTTTTATGCACTTGAACTTGTTTATTTGTATGGTTGGTTAAACTCATTTCTCCTATGAAGGAAGATGAACTTATAGTTTGTTATCTTGTGCTAAATTTGTGACGAGTTAAGGTTTTCTTGTGAGCTTGTTAGTTCATATATTTGCTTTTTATATTTATGGCTGTTTGATCGTTAAGGTTTTCTTGTGAGCTTGTTAGTTCATATATTTGCTTTTTATATTTATGGCTGTTTGATCGTTAACTGTAAATCGTCTAAGCATGTGTTTGTGCATAGTATGCCTTGGATATGTAGTTCAAAATATATGAAATGTAGATTTCATTTTCACATTAGTAGGAGATAAATCTAAGTGGACATGCAAGTAGCCTTCATTGAGTTTAATAAGTTTGTGCTAAATTAATTCATCATGTAAATAGACGAAGCTTTTGCATAAGTATTTTTTTTTTTAGGGTTTCCCGCAGGGAGTGGACCCCACAAACTATTCCCCTGCCCCCCCCGGGGCAACTTGCTAGCAGTGAGACTCGAACCAGGGATAACGCCCCATCTTCAACAGCCCCATGCCACCAGACCAAACCCCGGGGGGTAGCTTTTGCATAAGTATGTTTGTTTATTTGTGAAAGCAATCCATAGGCAAATTTGGAAGCTATTTCCTTAATAAGTCACAAATTTCTAACGTAATTTGATCAAGTGAATTACATATCTTGAGCTATAAAGGATTCAACCATCCTTACGAAGTTTTCTCTATCAAGTTAATCTTGTTATTTAATAATTATTCATTTTAATTTTTTTACCACCAAAATAGTTGGTTCTATCACCTTACCAGTTGGTTTTATTTGCTTTCTTGTTACCGCTAAAGGGTCGGTCCTACCACCCTAACAAACAGATTTAATTTGTTTTCATACCACCAAAAAGGTTAGTTCTACTATCTTAAGGGATGGTTTTTATTGCTTTATCATATACGGTGGGTTATACCACTTATTTAATTTTCCTTTGAATTTTGATTGAAATAGTTTTTGGTTGTTAGTAAGTCAAAAGCCATAGTAATTCCGAAGTTCTCGTGGGATTGCACCAAATTATCTCCATTATTATTTGACCCGTATACTTGCGAAAAATCAAGAAAATTGGGCTTAATTGATTAAGATAATTGAGGATTTATAACTTGAAACCTAATCTATATCAACCTTCATTATCTAAACTAATGATAGTGCCTGTAGATGAAACTATTCTACAAACCATGCAATAAAAAGGAAATAATAATAAGTTTTTAGGATCTTGGTTTTATTTATATCTTTACCAATCAAGCGATCCACTTATTTGAATTTTATCTCTTTGACTAAACAATAACATAAATTTCCACCCACTTTGCCAATGTACCCATCAAATACATAACCAATTTATATTTATTTTCATGGTATAAAACTAGCTATAACTTATTAGCTTTTGTGAAATTATTTTGTTAAAACCCCAAAGGTGTTTCTCTACGTTCATGAGTTTACAACTTTAGATTTCATATTTGTATCAACTACTATTGAGTTACTACTTTCTTTTATAATATAAGAACTTAGATAGTTCACAGCTACATAGATAGTTAACTGTAAATATGAAACACAAATATACGAAATAATTTGTGTAAAGTACAACAATAAATAAATTCAATTCATACAATGAAGATTAGATTAAATCCAACCCTAGGCATGAAACTCAGAAAAACATAATAAACATTAAAAAATAACACACTTTTATTACAACTAAATATTAAATTCAAGTGATAAGAAATAGGAAGAAAATGAAAGGAATACGTATGCCGAGTGCCGAAGAAAAACTTGTGTTCCTTCAATCTTCAACTCTCATCCAAGATTTAGTTGCACTAATACATGAAACATATTCTAATCCTACGCTAACCTAAGAAAACTAGAGGAACTATATTTTTATAACTTGTTTCTTGCCTCCATAGTGTTGCTCTAAGTGCCTTTTGATGTAGTTTTTTTAGGGAGGCAAAAAGTAGGAAAAAAGTGAGTAAAAACCCAAAAAAAAAAAAAAAAAAACTAACCGCCACTTGAAACTGCTATGGATCCAATCTTGGATCCTACACAAAGAGGGGCTAACTCCAAGAGTTTTGCTTTTCACAACTCTTTAATTTGAATACAATCCTGGATTCGGCTTGAATAGTCATGGATTGAAACCAAAAATTCCGATTTCGAATTTATAATTTGAAATCAAAATAAAATTACTTATTTTGATTTCAAATTTGTATCTAATATACATACATATATATGTGTGTGTGTATATATATACATACATATATATATACACAACAATATGTAGTTCATATAACAATATGTTAGTTGATTATATATGTATATGCATTATAATAATGTGTTAATTGATTAACCTGTTTAATTAATTCGGTTGTTATTTGAATTTTGAATTCATTTAATTGAATTCGAAATCCAAAACATTGAATTCAAATTCCAAATAGATTGAATTTTGTACTTTCATTTTTTAAAAAAATTTTAGCTCCGTTTGGATTAGTTGTTTTTGGGGTTATTTTTTAAAAATACTACTATAGCATTTGGGATATGAAAAACAATTACTATAACTGTCCTTGAAGTGTTTTTTAGAGTGTTTTTGGAAAAATTTTTTGGGGTATTTTTAAAATTAAAATTTATTTGGGGTATTTTCTGGGGCATTTTTAAAATTAAAAATTTATTTGGAGTAATTTTTTGGGGGATTTTTAAAATTAAAAATTTATTTGGGGTAATTTTTTGAGGTATTTTTAAAATTAAAATTTATTTGGTGGGTGGTGGTGTTGGGTGGTGGTGGTGGTGGTTTAATTAAAAAAAAAATACCCCAAATAAGTTAATCCAAAAATATCCCAAATAAATTTTTAATTTTAAAAATACTCCAAAATTACCCCAAATAAATTTTTAATTTGGATGGGAGTGGGGCTACGGGGAGGGGAGGAAGGGGAAAGAGAGAGGGGGAGGGAGAGAGAGAGGGAAGGTGGAGGTGGGGAGGGAGAGAGGGGGGAGGAGGTGGTGGTGGTGGTGGGTGGTGGTGGGGTTGGGGTGGAAGAAAAAGGGATGATTTTTTTATTTTTGTATGTATAAGTTGTTTTTGAAATATTTGTTTGGATTGATTTTTTGGAATTGTTTTTTGTTGGTGTATTACAATAGTATTTGGGATATGAAATACAATTTTTCAAAAACAACTCCAAAAACAGGGAATCCAAACGGACCCTTTTTGATTTCAAAATTCTAAATTATCAATTTCGATTTCAATACACATTTTTATCTAGGGCTAGATATGCATCGTTTCATTTTTTCATTGATTTGAAGCGGAAATATCTCTATGAAAGACAATGAATCAGCTCTCGTGCAAAACACAAAAGTTATAACTAATTGAATTAACTTTACACTAGATCAAGGTTCAAGTTATTTTTGACATTTAAGTACGAAGATATATTCAAAATAGGGTTGCACATGACTCGAACCGCTCATGAGTAGTTCAAGTTCGAACTTGAGTGAAGAGATACTTAGCTTGGCTCGCGAGCCAACTCAAACATACATACATACATACATACATATATATATATAGAGAGAGACACACACACACACTTATACGTACATATATACACACATATAACACATATATACATATATATATGTAAATAAATATATATATATATATATGTATATACACACACATGTATATATATTTATTTTTATTTTAATAGTAAAATTACATGTATATCCCTAATATTTTATTATTTATTAATAAAAATAATTGTTTTATTCATTTTTAAAAAAATAGAATAATATTTTATTTTATTTGAGCTCAAGTCAGCTCGAGTATGAGCTCAACTATGCTCAAATTGAAACTTGAGCTCGAGCTCGAGCTTTATATTGAAAGCTAATCGAGCTCGAGCTCAAGTTTGAATCTAGTCAAAATTGAATTGAACTCAACTCGTTCAAGGTAAAACTTGACTTAGTTCGTTTGCAACCCTAATTCAAAATACCATCAACTAGTAGAAAACTATTTCAATTCATAGCACTAGAAGATTGATTCTATAATTTGGACTTTTGGATATGCAAATAGGAGAACTAGACTTTGGTACCTTATAAGACTTGTAGCCTTTCATCTTACCTTTAAAACGAATTAAGAAACATCCCAATCTAAAAGCTAAAGCCCAAGTTATAGTTGAGATATAGAAAAGTACCATTTTTGTGCATTTTTTTCTTCCTTGTTTTTTCATTGCATTATCGTAATGAAAACATCCAATCATCTTCTAATCATAAGTGCAACTACTTTTGATGCATCAATACCAACAAAAACGTGAAATTCATATTACTTAGTTTCACAAAAATGCAGTTTTACTCACTTTAACTACTTGATGCAAAATACAACTAAAATCCTAGTCAATTGACTTGAAAATGATTCAAAACACACTAAAATAATTACAAACACATACTAAAACACGTGCAAATTAATCAATAATCAAATACATCCATGTTCAAATCATTGCTTTTCTTCAAGCAATAAACAAAAATAGACCAAAATAAATGAATCAAAATATCAGAGTATGAATGCACACATCTCAAATGTGAGGTCACGAATGAGATGTACACATGAGATGATCACATAACAAATTTCAAATTTTATTTCCAATATTTTATAACACCAAATAAAGAGAAGCTAATCATATACTTGATCGAGTTCAATATCATGTATCATACTTAATTTAATCATGCTTGTTACATAATTAATATAACCAACAAATGCAAAAATTTAACTTGAAACAACCTCTTGGAACTAAAATGAATAAGGTTAGTAACTAGGAGAATTTTTACACTTTAATCACTTGTTTCTTCTTTCTTTTCTTTCCTTTTTCCTTTGTAAGTATTACTTAAGTAGTAAACTTGTGTTTTGACATGAAAGCAACCATTGATAAAGGAATACCCTTGGTTACTCAATCAAGTCACCTGCTCTGATTACTTTGCGTATTTATTTTTACACAAAAATAAGTATTTTTGTTTGAAAATCCCTAGTTACTGCATATTTGGAACCACTGAAGTAGAAGCTTATAAGTATATCCATTATACAAATATTTTTTTTATGAAAAGAAAAACCTCATTACTTATTCCTTAGAAAAATAGAACTAAGGGGACAGTCATAGGAAAAAATCTTGTGTTCATCAATTATTCTAATTATATAACTTATGAAAAACAAACTATGAATAATACACCTTATGCTGGGGCGGAGTTCTTCTTTCTTGAGGGTAGGCAATTGCCCCTTCTCAACTTTTAGAAAATGCTATTCGTGTAGTGCCAAATTCCATGTAATTGTTTGCCCCTTGAAATAAAAATAATGGGAGGCAAACTTGTGAAGCAAAAATATTATGATCCACCAGCATTTATTAGAAGAGAGATAATATTAATGTTTTGCACTTATACATATATTAATGTGTATATCTTCTCTTCTAATCTATTCTTAAAAACTAGGATACATTATGAAATGAGTAAACAATAAACATAATACTAACAATTGGTTTTTCTAATGGGCGCCCTTAGGGCATGCGTTAATATGGATAAAAAATCACCTGTTTAATAAGTTTTTAGGGATTCACATTATAAATGATATAATTAACCTTTTTTTCTCTAAAAATAAACTTATAAACATTCCATTTCTTTAACTAACACTCAATTTTTTACCACCAAAATAATCTCTCTCTCTCTCTCTCTCTCTCCCTCTCTTGCCAAAAATAATATCCTTTTCTATATAGCTCCAAAAATAATATTTTTAACAAAAAATCATCAAGATGCATAAAGCCTGAAGTTAGCAGAAAGTTACATCCAAAAGCAAAAGTAACATTCAAAGGTACATATTATACTATTCCTTCATTTCTTTTCTCTATCAATTGATTAATTCAATTTTCTGTAATTAATTCTTAATTATTCTTTTTTGGATGAGGATTATGTTGAAATCACGTCTATCTTTTCTTTTCATGTTTATACAATGTTTAGACATAAAATTTTTAAAAGTTTGGTGGTAGCAGTTTTTATATTATTGGTGATAGTAGCTCTTATTTCATGTTTAGGATTGTCTTTCTAACTATTGGGCAATGTTTTTGACTATTAGATCTAATCTCAATTTATAGCACTATTCATGAATATAAAACTAATCACATTTTTCCTTTTTTTTTTCTAATCTTTAAGGTGTAAAATGGATAGAGAATTTACGGAAGGCGGTCACCATCAAAATATTCTAAAAGATTTATTCGATCTAAATATGCTTCCAGATGGTACGAATGAAGATGGAGACTTGTTTCATCTAAATATGCTTCTAAATGATACGGGTAAATCTGGAGATTTATTTGTGAAGCCATTTGAACCATTTATTGGGCAATTTTTCTTGAGTGAGGAAGAAACTCTTATATTCTATAAAATTATGCCCGAGTTCATATATTTGCAATTCAAAAAGAGTGATTTAAAAATAAGAATGGGCATAAGAAAAGAAGTGATTTTTTCTGTCATCATACAGGGAGACTTTATCTATAGAAGAGGTGCGTTTTCTCCCTTCTCATTGAATGATCGTTAAAGAAGATGAAGAGCAAATTATTTTATTGAAAGAAGGTGGTCTTTTTGTTCGACAAATCATATGTGTCATGGAGTTAGAAAAAAATATAAGACATGGGCATCTTCTGTTTCTTGCAAAAGACAGCGATAATATTTTTAATAAACTCCATCAAAAGAATGAAAAAGTGATTGCTATGGATCTTTTACACCATTGTAAGTGTGCTAAAGATGAAAATGCTAACATTTCAGTATGCTTTTAAGTTAGATGAAAAAAGGAGAATTGAGCATATATTTTGGTCACCTGCCCATTGTTTTAATTGGTACCAAAAGTATAGGGATGCAGTTGTTTTTGTACCAAAAGTATGGGGATGCAATTGTTTTTGACACTTCTGACAAAAAAAAAATTTGTTTTGACACTACTTATAAGGTGAATTCATATGAAATGCCTTTTGTTGTTTTTGTTGGCAATAATGTTTGGTTGTGCTCTTTTTTGTAATGAAACAACAAATGCATTTTAGTGGCTAATGAAGGTAATTAATTCTTACTCTTAGGTATAACTAATTAAAATTTTATCTTTGATTCTAACGTTGTAAATTTTTTTGTAGGTTTTCGTATCACTAATGAAGAAGGCACCTCAAAAAATTTTGACAGATCAAGATCCTTGGATGACTGAAGCAATTCCTAGGGAAATGCTTCTGACCAAACATGAGTTTTATATATGGCATATAACATCTAAATTTAGTGGTTGGTTTACTTCTATTCTTTGCAATTAACACTAATGTTCTAAGTTTCATAGCTTGTATAGGTTGGATAATGTAGAAGAGTTTTGAGCAACAATGGCCTATTGTGGTTGCAAAATATAATCTAGAAAAAAAATAAACATGTAATTGGCTTGTATAAAACGAAAATGTTTTAGGTACCAACTTACATTCGTGATTACCTTTTCGGTGGTATGACTATTATGGGAAGATCTTAAAGTCTAAATGCTTTTGTCAAGCTTTTCATTTCTTCTCATATGTGTTTAATCCAGCTATTCAAATAAGCAAGTATTTCATATTCTTTTATATAAGTTATAAGTATTAGATCTAATTTTGGTGTTATTTATACGTTATAGGTTGATCTTGCAATTGAAGATATCGAACAAAAACAACTGCATAACACTATGTTGGATTCATATAGAAGTTCTTATTTGTGGACCCTGTCACCCTTGGAGAGACAAGCCCATGACATGTTAACTGCATTTGCTTTTAAGAAGTTTCAAGAAGAACTTGGGATGTCAACTCAGTATGCAATAGTCAGATAGCAGAATTCACAGTTCATTATGCAGCATCATAAACATTCACATTGTCAACTTCATACAGTGTTTTAGGGAGGTGCAACAGTTACATGTTTGTGTAAGTATTTTGAATTTTGGAAGATTCTTTGTCATCATTTATTAAGTGTTTTCAATCACAAGGATTTTTTTTTTTTTTATCCCTTCGGTGTACTTTCTATGACGTTGGTGCCATGAAAAATTGAGGAATCAAGAATCTTTGGGACCTGACAAGAAAGTATTGCAATGGAACAACTCAACTAGTGTTTATAATATAATCGATGAAGATCATGTCGTGCAGTGTCCTCCAATCTGAAAACGCAAGGGACGGCCTAAGTAAAAATGGATGAAAGAAGGGAAGGAATTAAAAAAGTGGAAATCTTGTGGACTTTCCTAGGGTGTTGGTCATAATATCACCATTTGTCCAAATTAGGAGAATGTTAATTGAAATTGAGCTTTTGACGACGCGGCAAATAAACGGAAGAAAGCTGTTTCTAATGCTGGAGATTTGAATTCAATATTTTCATTAAAAGTTTAGAATAAGATTACTGTAGTTTTGGTTATTTCATTCTATGTTTTGAAACTAGGATCAGACGATGACTCGGTGACGGTCAAGGGTCAGGGAATCAATGGGCTCGATCGGGGTCCAACCCATCCAAGAACTAGGTGATGTTATAATGATATCATAAATATATTTAATTTTAAAAATTGATATACTATATAAAATTTTTAAAAATATATTAATATCGAGAAAGGTATGTTCATGTATGTTTGATGGTTCTAAAATATTTTACAAGAAAATACAAATAAAATAATATAATCGAGTAGCAATTTAAACAAATTTAATGCATATTCAAAAATTGAAGGGGTTATTTGAAAAGTAATACTAGAATTTAGGACTGTAGTTATAAATTGTAAAATGTTTCTGGGGGTATTAATAGTTTGTTAAGTCTCTACGGTCAAACCATAAAATTGATAACTTTCCCTAGGTTTTCTCCTCCTTTTCCTCTCATTACTTACGGTTCCTCTAAATTTTATCTTTTCCTAGTTTCTTGCTATCAGGAAATAGCAAACAGAACAATTTGTTTTCAGACAATCTTCAACTCTCAAGTCAAACGCAACTACACTAGCAGCATAATGACCCACCGTCAAAATTCCTTTTCAAACCAAAATCATTACGTAGGCTCTCTCATAGACCCGTCCAATTTCTCTACCATCTGGCATCTGCATCAATCCTTCTTCTTTTTTTTTTTTTTCCAATTTTATCTTTGTTGTTTTTTTGCTTCTCAAAGTCATAAAATTTGAAACTTTTATACTTGTTTTTTCTACACTTCTCTCTTCTTCATCTCCTTTTTTCTTTTTGTCTTTTTACCCTTTTTAACCTCAGATTTATATTATATCTTTTTCAAGAAATGCAATTAAGGGTGAAATTTGATACGTTGGAGACCAGCTGATGGAACGAATGTTGATTTTGCAAAGGTCAAGTTGTTTGTTGGTACTCAAAACTAGTTGAAGAAAAAGAAATTGGAGGGAGGGGGCAAAAAAAAAAAAAAAAAAGCAAAGCAAAAGGAAAAAGGTGGGAAAAACTGCGTTTTCACGGATTTTACCGGTTCTCGATCGAACCCAATTTTGATTGGATTTGAATGAGTTTTTATCAAGCTGTTTTATGAGGCAACTCGAACTGGATGCCAGGCTAGTTTCCAGTTCAATCAATTGGACCGGCTGGTCCGATTTGAGTTTGAAAACATAGATTTCGTTTCTTATCACTTCTCAGTTGAATAGTGAATTTACTTTGATTTGATTCCACTAATATTCCACTTATATTTGGAATGGTCCTTTTTGTTATTTATAAAATTCCTTCCTTATCAAAAATTTTCCAAAATTAAAGACAATCAATGCTAAAATTTATTAATTATGGTAAGTTTATTTATATTAACAATGGTCACAATTAGCCATACCGATTAAGTATATCTCTCAAGTTTCCGTGTGTAGGAAGTATTCAATTATCAATCTATTCCTAATTTCTAGAAAAAAAGTTATAGAATAACTAAATGATATGTATCTACGATACATGAATTCCTTTCTAGTTTGTAGCAAAAATTAAAGAAACAACTAAATAATAAAAATAGGAAACAAATGAGCATGAATATTTTTCTAATATATAGGAAAAATAAAAAAGTAACTAAATTGACTTTAAACTTATAGGAACACATTTCAAAGTTTTAAAACTTTTAGATGTTGACTTTAGTTAAATTGTTAAGAAATATATAAAATCTACTTAAGTCACCATCATTATTTTATGTAAAAATATTGACAATGAAGCAATAATTCAGCGTTTCCAAAACGTGAGTACTCATCAAGGACAACTATGAATTTTATGTATTTTTGTCAAAATAGTTTTGTTATTTTATATTAAAATTCAATAAATATTGCATGGTTAATTTATAATTTTTAAACCAAATACTATTTCACAAATTTTGCCTTCTTAACCTAAGGTCCTGACTCCCCCACTAACCTTATGAATTCAAAAGAATCTTACCATAATAAGCTATACTTCATAAGAGATTACTTTTTCTAAAATAAAGCCTCTTTAATGTACATAATAACAATCTCAAATTACCTTGTATATAACATCATGTCAACTAACATGAAAGTATCAAATAAAATTTAAAACCCCTTTCCTTACATTTAAATTTCATATTGTCTTCAATATGTTGACATGAATTGGTTTTGATGTAGCAATTTTGATTCTTATTTATATTTGGGTGCCAACATACTCTAACATATAAATTTGACAAATTTTTTTGAGAACTATCAAAATTAAGGACAAGATATCAAAGTACCAAATTTCAATTATTATACGTCTAAAGAGATTGACTAAAATAAAAGAAAATGAAAATAAAGATTAGGTTACTTCCCAATAATTGGCATTTTATAGTCATTAGCTTGACTGTACTGCCCCATACTCAATGAGGCTCCATTAAGAGTAATCCACCATTTTGGGACATGATGTGATTAATAAAAGATGCTTTAATTCTCAACTATTTTCCTTAGAATGATCACCTAGATGTTGAAAAATGTCAAATTAGTTTACTATCCTAGGAGATAGGCCAATACTGAGAGTTATATAATCAAATAATAAGAGAGATGAAAGTAGTTTAACTTTCTCAAGTGTTTCTTGAATATTACCTTGAGTATATATCATTTGAGAACTCTGTAAAGGAATCTTTACAAAAATAACTTGGTTGATAATATATTTAAAATTTGTATTTTCAAATTACTCCTCAAGAAGGTTAAAAATAAGCCATTAATGCTTATTTTTTGAGATTATCCACTTTCAGGTCATTCTCAGATTAACTGAATATATTTGTCTTAAAATTCCAATTGTATTCATCATTTATTTTTCAAAAATGTATTTCACTTTCACATGTGACATTCTTGCTGTTCTTATTAGAGCTGATCTCAAGTTCATTAAGTGAGTAATCTTTACACATAGCACTAGATTGTCTAATTGGTCAACTATCATTTTAAGGTGCAAAGCCAATCCATCAATACTTTCCTCAATCCTATCAAATCTAATATCATATTAATCAAAATGATTAAAAATCACATTAGCTAGCATTTCAACAGTTAACTCCCAAGATAATTTAGCTTCAGTAGTTTTTTTTCTAATAGCTAATTCCCAAAATAGTTTAGATTCATATTGGATATATTTTGTTGCAAAATAAGAAAAGCATTAATATAAATATGATTGTGACGATCCCACCTCCCCCTAAGGCGAGCCAAATGATTCGGCGGGCCGCCTGCCCAACTCTCGCCAAGACTCACTAACAATCCTCAATTAAAATATTGCAATTTTAAACCGTCAATATACATATAACATTCATGCTTAAGTACAAACTTCCGAAAAGAACTTGAATCTGTCAGTCCATACATATAAAATCGCTATTAGATTACAAAAGGCAAATTTGCTCAAGTTCATATATTCTACACTTATGCGTTTAAATAACAATTTTACAAAAGATCACTAATATAACCAACCACAGTCTCAATCTATTGCCAATTTGCCACATGACTAGTCCAAGTGCTCGGCCCCTGAAGAATTTATATTAAAAATAGGGTGAGTTTTCATTCAATGAGGTTCCAAGGCATGCACAACACATAGGCATTTCTATATGTATCAAAAGTAAGATGGACATATAACATAATTAACTCAAAGGAAATAGTGCTACAAACATCATTACTGAACGGATCTCTAGGGTGGCTCCCGTCTCCAAGGACGTAGTACATAACTCCACTCAGATAAACATTTCAAAGAGTGAGACAGATCTCTAGAGGTGACTCCCGTCTCCAAGGGCGTAGCACATAGCTTCGCTCAGGTAAACATTTCAAGTGTTGAGACGGATCTCTAGAGGTGGCTCTCCCGTCTCCAAGGATGTAGCACATAGCTCCACTCAGGTAAACATTTCAAGGAATGAGACGGATCTCTAAAGGTGGCTCTCATCTCCAAGGACGTAGCACATAGCTCCGCTCGGGTAAATATTTCAAGTGTTGAGACGGATCTTTAGAGGTTGCTCCCATCCCATATGGACGTAGCACATAGCTCCGCTCTAACCAGCATTTCAAGTGTTGAGACGGATCTCTAGAAGTGGCTCTAGTTCCATATGAACGTAGCACATAGCTCCGCTCAAATAAAC
Source organism: Gardenia jasminoides (assembly GCA_013103745.1). Lineage (NCBI taxonomy): Eukaryota > Viridiplantae > Streptophyta > Magnoliopsida > Gentianales > Rubiaceae > Gardenia > Gardenia jasminoides. The sequence goes on from CM023105.1 coordinate 21,968,334, forward strand.
ATTTCAAGGAGTGAGACAGGTAGCACATAACTCCGCTCAGGTAAACATTTCAAATGTTGAGACGGAATCTCTAGAGGTGGCTCCCGTCCCATATGGACGTAGCACATAGCTCTGCTCTAACCAGCATTTCAAGTACTGAGACGGATCTCTAGATGTGGCTCCTGTCCCATATGGACGTAGCACATAACCCCACTCAAGTAAACATTTCAAGGAGTGAGATGGATCTCTAGAGGTGACTCACGTCTCTAAGGACGTAGCACATAGCTCCGCTCAGGTAAACACTTCTTGTGTTGAGACGGATCTCTAGAGGTGGATCTTGTCCCATATGAACATAGCACATAACTCCGCTCTAACCAGCATTTCAAGTGTTAAGACGAATCTCTACAGGTGCCTCCGTCCCATATGGACATAGCACATGGCTCGCTCAAGTAAACATTTCAAGGAGTAAGACGGATCTTTAGAGGTAACTCCCGTCCCATATCAACGTAGCACATAGCTCTGCTCTAGCCACAAAACTCAAGGCAAATGCAAGTAAATTATTTCATAGATAAACATTTTATATGGAAAACAAGTTGGAATGCTCACAAATTAGTCATGAATCATTTCACTTGTAAAAGCAATTTTACTTGGAAGTAACAGTAAATCATTTCCTTATAAATACTAGCAGATCATTTCAACAAATCATTCATTTGCAAACAATAGCAAGAGTTTTCATTTGAAAAAGGAGTTGGAACACTCACCAAGTTTTGCATCCTTCCACATCAATCCCTAATCACCAATTAACCTTCAATAGCATATTCGAATCCTGAAATGAAACATAATATAACAAGACTTTCACTAATTTCCAATCCACAAGAAACAAGAAATATTCACTTCAATATCTCATTCAACATTTCCATCTTTAATTCTCCAAACTTAGTATCCAAACACACAAGGCTTTTAGTTCAAGTCAAGGGAAACGCCTATAAGCATGTTAAGGCAATGGTTCAGGTGTCAAATGAAGCAACAAATGTTATTTTAAACCAAGGAAAGTGAGGAAAACAAGCTACAAATGTTCAACTTCGTTTAAGTTTCAAAACTGAAAATTTCACCGTCAATCCCCCTTGTGCAGTCATGGGAAAATGGCTATAACTTGGTATAGAAAAATGGAAATCGAGTACCATCAATGGCGTTTAAAATTAGACTCGAAGGGTTTTCCAATGATATAAAATTTGCCCTCTATTTCGTTTTCTACAGGTACCAGTAAATCAGGGAATTCGGTAAAATTTTTGGACCTGCACCAAAACAGAAACAAAGTTGACAGCTTTGATAATTTTTGGCGTTTTGATCATATCTGGAGCTACACTTATCGGATAGAGACGAATTTTATGCTCTTTTGAAAATAAGACACAGGGCTACATTTCTCATGAAGACATTGAAAGCCAAATCATGCATTTTCATGGTTAGAAAGTGAAATTACAGAAGCAACAGAACGCTGTCCAATAGAACAAGGCAATTGGGAAGTCAGGGGTATTTTGGTCATTTCACATGTTACAGTGCTCCGATTGCTCTGAATTTTCTAGGTGGAAAGCCAACTCAAATCCCTACAACTTTCATGTTTTGTGCAAGAGCTAGGCCTGTAACAGCCTCAAAAAAATTTATTTTTGATATTATTACAACTTAATATTTTTAAATAATGTTACTATTATTATTAATTCTTTTAACTATTTTAAAATTTCATTTAAACGAATTTTTAGAAAATTTAAATGAAAATTCAATTTATTTATTTGATTAATTTATTTTGTTTTAAGAAAAACTTATTTTAAGCCCTATATTAACATTTCAAGTAGATTTTCAATATTCCATTCATCTTATTTTAAAATTTGCCCTTTTTGCATCAAATAGACAGAAAATGAGAAAACACGTTTTTCGAGATAAATTCGGACTGGGACTAAACTAGTGGAGATAAGTAGGGATGATCACGGATAAGTTGGAAGTGTGATTAAATGACTAGAATTGGGTAGTTGAAGGTGAGTAATTAGGGTTTTGAAATTTTAGTTAAGATTTGGATTAGCCTCCATTAAGATTAGAACTTTACCTAACCGCTACTTCTTTCACATAAACTCCTACCAATCACTTAAAATCACTTCTCCATCCCCCTCTCCTAATCAAGATTTACCTCTTAATCTTAAGCCTAATGAAGTGATTAGTTTTCCCTCCAAATGGCTAATTAAAGCCACTATTCACACTTTGACTTTTAAGGCAAGACAAGACCCATGTCTTGTCTTCCTTTATCCCATTAATTCTTCAAGGAAAATTGCTCAAAATTCTCTCATCTTTCTTCTTCCTCTCACCCGACTCTCTCCCCCTCTTCTTCCTCTTGGTTTCATCAAAAAAAAAATTCCTTCCATTTCATCCTTAAAACTCAATCAAATTCGCACCAAGAAAAGCTTAGCTAAGGAAGAGGACATTGTGGGCTTCATCTTGCATTTCTTTCCTCGAAGTCTTGCTAACCTAAGAAAGGTATCATTCTCTTAATTTCCTTCTTGTCCAAGTTCTTTAAATTCCAAGCATGATAACTAGGAATTGGGTTATTGAGATGTTCATAGAACTTTAAATTAGTGATGATCATGTGGTGTGGAGTGTTAAGCTTCATTTTTGAGTATTTTGATGATTATGGAAATTTTTTGTGGGCTCTTGAAATCCCACTGAATATGTGTAAATGCTTGCTAGATGGTTAAATGGTGCAATATATATGCTTAATGTTTGAGTTGATGTTGAAAACTTTGAAGAAATAATCTCAAGGAAATTCGGCCAAGAGAGTGAGAGATTGGCTTGAATTTTCTGATTTTTCCTCGATTTTAGTGGCTGCATTTTTGGCTAGTTAAGAGGCTGAATTTGATGTTTAAGTGATGAATGTTAAGCTGCTATTTTGTCCCACAAAAAGCCCTTCAAGAGTTGATGTTATGTGGTTGAATAAGTTGCAAAGTGAAAGCTGGAAATTTGAGGGAAATGCTGTCCGAATTTTGAGGCTTTATTTTGTGATATTCTTGCCAAAAGATGTGACCATTTTTGATCATCAAAAGGCTTAGGAAGTTCAATGCTAGCTTGGTTTCGAAAATTAGGCAAATTGGTAGTGATTTGAGGCATGAACTAGATGATACAAGTGAGGAATCAAATTTTCCAGTTTTGAATGCATGAGTTGGACGAAATTGAGGCGCATAGAAAACTGCCTTCCCGGTGATATTTTAAGTTGAAATTTGGTGTGAATCTAGTTGGTATATGGAAGTGTTAGTGTGCCAAATTTGACAATTTTTGGACTTGAATTCGTCACTCAAATAGCAACTTGAAAGCTGCCCTGTATTTTCGAAATCCCAGAACTGCAGAATTTCAAGTGACCCATGTTTGTACTGTTGTCATTTCATGGTCGGATATCGAATTGAGTTCCGTCAGTGGCCGTTGAAACTCCTTATGTAGTACTATATTGTGTGTGAATTTCAGAGGTTAAGTAATTTTCTGTAATTTTTGAATTTTCAAAGTGTGCTGGATGTCCAGCCTGACTAACCTGTCATTTTACTGTAGCAGAATGTTCAATGAAAATCTGGGTTAATTTCGTCCATAATTTTAATTTGATGTCTTCTGAAAAGTTTTAGAGCTTTCAAAGAGGTTTCCAACGGTACCAAATGAGCAGAATTCCGACTTGTATAACTTGAGTTATGATTTTTCAAAAATTTCAGCTCAAATTAGGAAATTATTGAACTTACTTTCTTATGAGATAAATTTGGTCGGTGAACTAGGGAAACCTATTTCCACTCTCTTTTAATTATTATAGGGCATAAACTTGGAAACTTTGATATGGAAATGGTCGACCCCTTTTTCTTGATTTTCGTGCCAACTTAGTGTCTTACTTGATTTTTAAATTAGGAAATCTTGAACTTGACTTGAATCTCATTGAGACATTTTTAAAGACATTTATCGAATATTATTCAAGTGTTTTGAATGAAAATACTCCTATTTGTCTCAGGTGATCGAGAAGATCCCGGAAAACCTCAATTGATCTTGCGTGCTTTTGCCTTAGACTCGTGACTTCAGTGAGTGTCAAGTGCATGATTTGTTGAATTACCTGTTATGTTTATGTGAATGAAACCTGTTGAGGCGAGAGTGTACTTTTATCGCCGTCCTCTTTTACTTGTCTTGTACATGTACATGACCTAATTGACTTGTCAGAATCAATGTCGATTGGGATAATCCATCGACTTAAAAAGTAAAATATGGGGCCTTCAAAACCTATTGGGATCCTTGGGACCCGTGGCAAGGGCTTGGTCGGGAAGCTTGGTGAACCTTAGTATCGCTTTTGAGCTTGACCTATTGGAGAGGTCTTGCTCGGTATTGCTCGAAGCTTTTACCTTTTAAATTTACCCGTTTGGTTTCGCCCAAGAGGGTGAACTGTTGGACGGGGTTGTAATAAGTGGAGTCTCTACGGACTTTATCGTGTTTAGTTGACTGAGGGTCAACGCTTTGGGGATGGAATGGACTCGTGTGCTTAATGGGAAATTGGCTCCCGAGAGCCCGTATCCTACCCGTACTTTGTATTTTTCCGTATGAATTGGTCACTGCATTTGCAAATTCACAGAGATAGAGAGGCTCAAGAGGGTCTCCAACCCAGCCCGAGACTTTTGTCTAACGTGAGCCCTCGAGTAGTGATTCCTTGAGAATACAATCTCCGGTGAAAATTATTGTACAAGTGCATGATTGATTTACCCGCTTATATCTGAATTTATCGGCTTTCTTACTTACTTGATTACGTGCTTGCATGTTTCTCCTTGGCCTCACTGAGCGTTAGCTCACCCCAGTTTGTTTTCCTTAACAGGTCTCGAAGTGGAACACGTAGATCGAGGATTTAGTTACCTGGGTAGGATTTTCATAATTTTGTATAAGCTGAATATTAAATTTCGACGTTAAGGATTTATTGTACCTGAAATTGATGTTATAAGAGTTTTATTAGATATTATGGGGATTTACCTTGTAAGTTAACTATCGCTTATTGTTGGACCTCAATTAAGGCTTTAAGAAGCGAATCGTGTATTATTATTTTAGAGATCTTGAAGTGTGATTATTTGAAATCTATAATATGCTTGAGGGTTTGTAGTGAGTCCTGGCGAGTGAGACAATCACGATACCCTTGGGTTCGCCTTGGAGAGGTGGGAGCTGTTACAAGTGGTATCAGAGCTTAGGTTTCCGATCCTTGTAGTGTATCTTAGGCTTAAAGTTTAGGATATCGGACTGTGGGAGTTAGTTTGAGTGTTAAGTGAATAGTGAAGTAGTAAGTGTTTGTGATTCTGATGGTCAATAGGATTCGAACTCCCGAGTTCATAAAAGTCTTTATATTGGATTTTCAAGAATTGAGCTTTAAATGGTTAGAGCTCCATTGTGATTAAATATTAACCTGGCGATTTTGGTTTTCTTAGCAGGTTAAATTCGGGAGTTAAAGGAATTAGTGACATGGCGAACTTGGCAGATTCACACGAAGATATAGAGACTCTTTGAAAGGACTTAGGGTTTCGGAACTTGCTAAATATTGGGAAGGACGATGGGAACAAGAATATAAGGAAAGACTGAGTTAATAAGCAAGTACGTGGAAATGAAGAAGAAATATGAAGCCATACTAGAGGAGATGCAACATAAATTTGATCTGGTGCACTCAACTACCCAAATTGAATTTCGAGATACTCCTAACACTCAAGTTAGAAATCAGTTGGGAAGCCCTCTCAATGTTAAAGGGAAGCGTAAAGAGATTAACCAAGATGAACATGCTGTTGAAGGTAAAGGAAGGAAATCAAAATCTAGTGGACCTCGGCATGGCGACTGAGTCGCTAATTGTGATTTTCAAAATCTCATTCTACGATGAGTGTTGGAGAAAGATGGGAGCATGTTTAAGCTGTGGAAGCCTCGAACACCAAATAAGGAACTGTCGTAAAACCTAGAGTTATATCTATTCTAGGAGTTTTGAACTTGGCACTCGATGTAATGAATAGTGCAACCAAATGTTGATATCGTTTGGTCTTAAATCCTCCTAGATGTAGTGTGAAAATTCAGTTGCGAACTAGGCTATGAAGGTATTAGTCTTTTGAATGTTGTGTAAATGGAGTAGTTGGGGTGAGGCTTGTGAGGCCTATGTTTGTGACTACATGACTATTTGTATTTTGTAGCATCTACTTATAGTATGTTTCGTAATCTTTTTGTAAAGAGAAACCATCGCATGATTCTCGCTCGGTGGGTGCATGCTTATTTATCGCTTTGTTGTGTTTTTGTGTGGTAATATGGTCGTGCAAACGACTTTTAGTATGTTCTTTTGTATAAAATATGCCACTGTCACGTACTTGATTCTCTCGATATATATATATATGTATGAAAGTTGGGCGGTTCTAGAAAATTCTCTTGTTCATTCCAAAAATTTAATTTGCTAACTTGCTTATTCTATTTTGTGTTAATTCATTACATTCTCTTATATTCTATTTTACCTTGCTTTAGTGTATTTTAATTTAGTTTATTTTCACATGTATTTTATGTCCATCTTCTATAAAAATTGTGGACAGTAAACGAGGCTACAACTGAGATCGAGGTTGAGAACGAGGGTGTGGGTCAAGGCACCCAAAGCAGGGGAGAGAATCAAGAACTGAAGTTTAGGGTTAGTTAATGAGGGTAAAGAGATAATTCGTGGAGTGTATGTTGCCTTTTATTGGAATTAAAGGGAGTTAAGTGAGAAAAGGCGAACTAGTGAATAGGATAGATTTCATTAGAGTCACGAGCAATGGAAGGGTGGCCCTTGGCATCATCTCCACCACTCATCTTTTACAAAACTTCAATTACTCTTCATTTTACCATTTTATTTTGATTTCACAAGAAAATAACTAGAGAGAGAGGAAAAGAGAGTCTTGCTTCATATTTTATCTTTATTCATTCTTTTATCTTTCGAGAAAATCATCAACCCAAAACTCTATTCTCTTCCTTCCTTGTGGCTAGTTCTGTCGAGATGAGAGAGACGAGATTTTTCAACAATTTTCTTCACCTTGTGTCCTTTTCTAGCCGGTTCTTCAAGCTCCAAATAGAGGAGGAAGATTTCATCTATACTTTCATAAATTTTGCTCCAAGACCATTACCCCCTCCAACTTCACTTACTCCTGATCCAGCTCGAGAGAAAGGTAAATTCTGTGGCGGATCTTGAAGGTCTACGACTTACCTTGATTAGGGTTAAGACTATGTCTGTGGGAAGGGTTTGAATTCTTTAGACCTATAAGTTTTACGATTTGAATTTAACGATTTATGGCTAGATGAGCCTAGATTATTGAAGGGATTTCTTGAAAACCGAATACTAGGTTAGATGATTTGAAGATTTTCCATACTTTGTAGTGTAAACTTGTTAGCGAATCTTGACGGTTAATAGCTTGACATATGTCGATTGTTATGTATTATGGTTATTTCATGAGATTGAATGACTATAGTTATGAGATTGGTGCGAGAATCTTGGCAGAATCTCTAGAAATACCCTCCTACTGGCTGAATCCTTTCAACTACTTTTAGCCTTATTGTCTTTTAAATTTTTGGTAAAATATTGTTCAATGATCTTTGTTCGATGTTGGTTTTTAAATGTGAGTTTAGAAAAAAGGGATAATTTCTTGAATTTCGTTTTGCTAGATATCTCCTCAGGGAGCATTGCACAATTTTAGAAAAAATTTTGACATCGCGGTGAAAAATATATATATATATAAAATTTTAAATTTGGGTTTTGTATGTTAGATTTGAAACTAGACAAGAACTTTTCAACCTTGTAAAATTTTAGAATTTTGCTCAATCTCCATAAGTACCTATAGTTTTTAGAATTCACTAAAATGTCAGACTTGATCTGTTTTTCTACTTGCGAAAGTTATCACTTGAGGTCAAGTTTGTCTATTTACAAATTGAATTTTGAGAAATGTCCTCTGAACAGTTGTAGTACTTTGAGTCTATTTTCTAGTGGTATACAATTGGTAATTTTTCGACTTATGGATATAAAAGTTAGAATTTTCTGGTTTAAAGAAAAGTATCCTTTTAAAACTTAAAACTTTACTTTGAAAATGTTGATTTGATCCGAGTTTGAATTCGTGAATGAAAAACGAGGTCTTTTATAGTTTTAATTCCTCTTTTAAATGATGGTTTTCAAAACTTTAATCCCCTCTTTAGGCGTTACAGTAGACGTTTAAGAGTGTGGGTCTTCCTTTTTTTTAATTGAGCCCTCTATGATGGTTTAAGAAAATTAATTGGAGATAATTCGCCTTTGATGGTCATTGAGAGTAATCGCCTTAGGTGCTCAAGGTGACTTCTAGAAGACTTCTGCAGCAGGAAGTAAAGGACTTGAGAACTGAGAAAATCTCTTTGGTTAAGAATGTTTGGAAAATCGTGACGTCGAGAAGGCAATTTGGGAAGTGGAAGAAGAAATGCCAGAATATTCAGAATTATTTGTTTAGCAAGGTGAAAATTTTGAGGAACAAGTAAATTCCTTTATTGAAAATATTGTGGATAAACCAAAATGTCGAGGAAGTAGCTTGAGGGTTAGAGGAAGAAATTCGGAGGAAATACCAAGCAGTAATCTAGAATTCAAGTATGAATTTTGAGGACAAAATTCTTTTAAGGAGGGGAGAATGTAACAGCCTCAAAAAAATTTATTTTTGATATTATTACAACTTAATATTTTTAAATAATGTTACTATTATTATTAATTCTTTTAACTATTTTAAAATTTCATTTAAACGAATTTTTAGAAAATTTAAATGAAAATTCAATTTGTTTATTTGATTAATTTATTTTGTTTTAAGAAAAACTTATTTTAAGCCCTATATTAACATTTCAAGTAGATTTTCAATATTCCATTCATCTTATTTTAAAATTTGCCCTTTTTGCATCAAATAGACAGAAAATGAGAAAACACGTTTTTCGAGATAAATTCGGACTGGGACTAAACTAGTGGAGATAAGTAGGGATGATCACGGATAAGTTGGAAGTGTGATTAAATGACTAGAATTGGGTAGTTGAAGGTGAGTAATTAGGGTTTTGAAATTTTAGTTAAGATTTGGATTAGCCTCCATTAAGATTAGAACTTTACCTAACCGCTACTTCTTTCACATAAACTCCTACCAATCACTTAAAATCACTTCTCCATCCCCTCTCCTAATCAAGATTTACCTCTTAATCTTAAGCCTAATGAAGTGATTAATTTTCCCTCCAAATGGCTAATTAAAGCCACTATTCACACTTTGACTTTTAAGGCAAGACAAGACCCATGTCTTGTCTTCCTTTATCCCATTAATTCTTCAAGGAAAATTGCTCAAAATTCTCTCATCTTTCTTCTTCCTCTCACCCGACTCTCTCCCCCTCTTCTTCCTCTTGGTTTCATCAAAAAAAAAATTCCTTCCATTTCATCCTTAAAACTCAATCAAATTCGCACCAAGAAAAGCTTAGCTAAGGAAGAGGACATTGTGGGCTTCATCTTGCATTTCTTTCCTCGAAGTCTTGCTAACCTAAGAAAGGTATCATTCTCTTAATTTCCTTCTTGTCCAAGTTCTTTAAATTCCAAGCATGATAACTAGGAATTGGGTTATTGAGATGTTCATAGAACTTTAAATTAGTGATGATCATGTGGTGTGGAGTGTTAAGCTTCATTTTTGAGTATTTTGATGATTATGGAAATTTTTGTGGGCTCTTGAAATCCCACTGAATATGTGTAAATGCTTGCTAGATGGTTAAATGGTGCAATATATATGCTTAATGTTTGAGTTGATGTTGAAAACTTTGAAGAAATAATCTCAAGGAAATTCGGCCAAGAGAGTGAGAGATTGGCTTGAATTTTCTGATTTTTCCTCGATTTTAGTGGCTGCATTTTTGGCTAGTTAAGAGGCTGAATTTGATGTTTAAGTGATGAATGTTAAGCTGCTATTTTGTCCCGCAAAAAGCCCTTCAAGAGTTGATGTTATGTGGTTGAATAAGTTGCAAAGTGAAAGCTGGAAATTTGAGGGAAATGCTGTCCGAATTTTGAGGCTTTATTTTGTGATATTCTTGCCAAAAGATGTGACCATTTTTGATCATCAAAAGGCTTAGGAAGTTCAATGCTAGCTTGGTTTCGAAAATTAGGCAAATTGGTAGTGATTTGAGGCATGAACTAGATGATACAAGTGAGGAATCAAATTTTCCAGTTTTGAATGCATGAGTTGGACGAAATTGAGGCGCATAGAAAACTGCCTTCCCGGTGATATTTTAAGTTGAAATTTGGTGTGAATCTAGTTGGTATATGGAAGTGTTAGTGTGCCAAATTTGACAATTTTTGGACTTGAATTCGTCACTCAAATAGCAACTTGAAAGCTGCCCTGTATTTTCGAAATCCCAGAACTGCAGAATTTCAAGTGACCCATGTTTGCACTGTTGTCATTTCATGGTCGGATATCGGAATTGAGTTCCGTCAGTGGCCGTTGAAACTCCTTATGTAGTACTATATTGTGTGTGAATTTCAGAGGTTAAGTAATTTTCTGTAATTTTTGGCGAATTTTCAAAGTGTGCTGGATGTCCAGCCTGACGAACCCTGTCATTTTACTGTAGCAGAATGTTCAACGAAAATCTGGGTTAATTTCGTCCATAATTTTAATTTGATGTCTTCTGAAAAGTTTTAGAGCTTTCAAAGAGGTTTCCAACGGTACCAAATGAGCAGAATTCCGACTTGTATAACTTGAGTTATGATTTTTCAAAAATTTCAGCTCAAATTAGGAAATTATTGAACTTACTTTCTTATGAGATAAATTTGGTCGGTGAACTAGGGAAACCTATTTCCACTCTCTTTTAATTATTATAGGGCATAAACTTGGAAACTTTGATATGGAAATGGTCGACCCCTTTTTCTTGATTTTCGTGCCAACTTAGTGTCTTACTTGATTTTCAAATTAAGAAATCTTGAACTTGACTTGAATCTCATTGAGACATTTTTAAAGACATTTATCGAATATTATTCAAGTGTTTTGAATGAAAATACTCCTATTTGTCTCAGGTGATCGAGAAGATCCCGGAAAACCTCAATTGATCTTGCGTGCTTTTGCCTTAGACTCGTGACTTCAGTGAGTGTCAAGTGCATGATTTGTTGAATTACCTGTTATGTTTATGTGAATGAAACCTGTTGAGGCGAGAGTGTACTTTATCGGCCCCTCTTTTACTTGTCTTGCATGTACATGACTGTTAATTGACTTGCCTGTAACTGAATGTCGATTGGGATAATCCATCGACTTAAAAAGTAAAATATGGGGACGCCCAAAACCTATTGGGGATCCTTGGGACCCGAGCCGGCAAGGGCTTGGTCGGGAAGCTTGGTGAACCTTAGGTACTGTTCTTTGAGCTTGACCTATTGGAGAGGTCTTGCTCGGTATTGCTCGACGTAGCTTTACCTTTTAAATTTACCTGTTTGGTTTCGGGCCCAAGAGGGTGAACTGTTGGACGGGGGTTGTAATAAGTGGAGTCTCTACGGACTTTATCTGTGTTTAGTTGACGGAGGGTCAACGTTTGGGGATGGAATGGACTCGGTGCTTAACTTGGAAATTGGCTCCCGAGAGCCCAGATCCTTACCCGTGCTTTGTATTTTTTCCCATGAATTGGTCACTGCGCAAAATTCATCAGATAGAGAGGCTCGAAGAGGGTCTCCGAACCCAGCTCCGAGACTTTTGTCTAACGTGAGCCCTCGAGTAGTGATTCCTTGAGAATACAATCTCCTGGTGAAAATTGCGATTGTACAAGTGCATGATTGATTTACCTGCTTTTATATCTGAATTTACTGGCTTTCTTACTTACTTGATTACGTGCTTGCATGTTTCTCCTTGGCCTCACTGAAGCGTAGCTCACCCCGCTTGTTTTCCTGTGTCTCGTGGAACACGTAGATCGAGGATTTAGTTACCTGGGTAGGATTTTCATAATTTTGTATAAGCTGAATATTAAATTTCGACGTTAAGGATTTATTGTACCTGAAATTGATGTTATAAGAGTTTTATTAGATATTATGGGGGATTTACCTTTGTAAGTTAACTATCAGTTATTGTTGGACCTCAATTAAGGCTTTAAGAGCGAATGCGTGTATTATTATTTTAGAGATCTTGAAGTGTGATTATTTGAAATCTATAATATGCTTGAGGGTTTGTAGTGAGTCCCCGGAGACAGTCCGATACCCTTGGGTTCGCCCTTGGGAGAGGTGGGGCTATTACAAGGCCTTTATCAAGGGCGAATTTGCAGGTCAATTTGGTATATTTTCAGCCAGCAGTGAACAGTTCCAATAAGCAATTCTTGAAATTACACCAACAAAATTCCATTCTTTCATGTTAAATCTTCAATCCATACAACATACTAGTTACCCACAATATATCAAGACATATAGTCACCAATTTCATCAATGATTTCCATCATTAATTCAATATATAGTTAAGATAGTCATCCAACATTACCCACCAAAATTCCACCAACAAAAACCATAGATCTACTTAGATCTAGCAAGATCTAGCCTAGGTAAAGGAGATTCAAAGGTGTTTAGTAGTTTTACCTCTTAGATGGTCCAAATGAAGCAAAACAAGTTGGATTCTCTTGATTCAAAGTGGTAGAAACCTTCCTCTAGAGCTTGAAAAGCTTTTAATCGAAGCGGATCTTGGATAAGCTCGATAGATCTTCACTTAGATCGATTAAAATGGAAGCAAGAAGGTTGTTCTCTCTCTCTCTCTCTCTCCCCCCTTGCTTTCGGCCCTCTCTCTCTTTCTTACTCTTGAAAGAAATGGCAAGACAATGATAAAGCTCTCTTTAATAAAGCAAGTGAAGTCAATTCTTGCTAATGTTTTGGGTCCCGCCAATAATTTGTCGTAACTTAAGTTTAGTCTAGGGTTTTATCCTCGGAAGCTTCGTAGCTCTTGATTAACTTATGTCTAATAACCTCTTGTCCACAAACTCCTTTTTAAACTCCAATCAATAATTTACACCTTCAACTTATTATTCACTCGATCACTATTCACTATAGTTACCGGCACTCAAATGAAAATCCTAAGATTAAGGTATCCATGCACATTCATATGAGTTGATAGTCAATGCAATTATAGATATACAAAAATATTTGTATCATGAAAAATCCAAATTTATTAGGGTATTATCCCACAAATTCTTGTATAGGCCAAATTAAACTCTTGACCAATTTCTTGCAAAAATGGGAAAACAAAAGTAATAAAACTTGCAAATCATTTTCCAATCACTAAAACTTAACAAAAATCCAAGGTAGAAAATATGAAAAAGATTTTGAATTGTTGGGTTCTTACAATGATTGTATTGACTTTTCTACCCAAAAATTCATCAAAATAATCTATATATTGTGCTTGCATACATGTATAAGTATCATAATGTCATCCACATATAGCACAAGTTCTAAAATTTGAAAGAAAGGTATAACCTTCATTTTTTTGTTCAACTATGTGCATCAAAATATCCAATTTGCCATTTAACAAGCTCATACCATCCATTTCATATATACTTGCCCTTAATCCTTGGTTACCTTTACTATTTGAGCTTCCGAAGTAATAAGAACTAGTTTTTAACTTTCTTCTCTTGTTCCTTATTCACGCTTTTCATAGTATCTTTCTTGAACGCTAAAAAGTTCTTCAAATCTAGTCCAAAAGCATAATTAATTGAGAAGAATAGAAAGTAACCAACAAATACAAATAAAAACAACTAAAAGACTCCAACAAGCCAATAAAGGTGTCTAAACTAATAAAGTATACTGTATATTGTCAGTATTGATATTGATTAGAATTTTTCTAACAACGAGGCCAAAAATTTGACAAGACTTTTGCATGTAAATATTAATATTAATATCTCAAGTATACAAATTGTGTATGAGTATAGGGATAATTGAGGTCAATTCCATAGGGTAGATAAATCATAACCGACATTTATCGAACACTTCTATTATTAGACAAATGGTACACATAACTAAATCTACATTATAAACATATAGCAAAGGATAATAGAAATGGCAAAAAAAAGTCTTCTTAAGATTTAGGATTTTCTGACCACCCTTGCTAATAAAACTAATCAGCTAATTGAGTTTTATTTCTTTGGCTAAGCAATAGCATGATTTAGTAATATATATGATACCTGCTTTCATCAGTGTACCTACTATTTCTATAACTTATCCATATCTACTTTTGTGGTTATGAACTAGCTATAAGCTCATGAGGGTCTATGAAATTATTTAGTCCTAGTCACAAAGTCGTACATTTGCTTTGGTGAATTTACAATCTAGATTTCGTACTTTCCAAACTAATATTGAATTTTCATTTTTATTACATCATTCAAAACTTTATATAATCATGATTAATGGTCAATTAATCACAATTTAGAAATGAAAATTATTAAATAAATTGCACAAAATACAGGTTCAATTAATCAAGAAAATATCAAGTAACAAGTATAGAAAGTTCATCCTAACCATAGGAATAACATTTAGCAAAACTTAAAGAAATTGAAAGTAGATAACAAACTTGTATTGCAACTAAGCATTTAAATTCAAATATAAAAATAAAGAATTTTTTCAGATAGTAGATTATTTGCCAAACTTTATTTTCTTGCACCATTAGTTCATTTTCCAACTAACTTTTTATATCATATACATTATCAAAGAATTGCTACAGTATTTTTTTAAAAAAATTATCATAAATAATCTACTGTACAACAACAAGAAACCCTTCTAAAAAATGATTTTCCAACCCTTCTCCTTCCATCTTTAATCTTCATCCAAACTTACTTAAATATAAAACAAGAAAAAATAAAGAAAACCTAAGAATACTAATTTATTTCTTGATACTACATGGCATCTAAACTCCCTACTAAATGCCTAAGATATAGTATTTATAAGGAAATATAAGTGGCTACAAGAAATGGGAGAAAAGTGTTAGAAAGCTTTTAAGAAAATCATAACTATCATTACAATTGCCTTAGGATCCAGTTTGGAATCTGAGGCCAAATCCTAAGCGAATGAAGCTTGGATCCTTTGATCTCCATTTTTTCATTTCAATTTTACCTTGGATCAGGCATCAGATCTTCCTCGTTTTGATTCACTTTGATTTCTACAATGGATCGGGCCCACAATGGCCTAGAATTTGGTTCTATTTGACATAGATCCAGGGCCTGATCTGCCTTCTTGCTTAAGGGTCTGTTTTTGTTTCAAATTCTTCAAATAATGTTGCTTCTTTTACGTTTCAATGTGTAATTTTCATCTTCTAACTTGCAGTCATCTCAGATATCTACAAAAATACACATTCAATGGTATCAATTCAACAGGTTTTCAATTTTTCTTTCATTAAACCATTGAATCACAAAAACAACTAAAAGTAGCTTCATTTTACACAAACTAATCTAAAAACACATCAAAACACACATAACCGGCAACCCTAAAACATGTAAAGTAAACACTCAAGATGTTCTACAATATATATCATACTGGAAACTATATAGTTAAAAACAATTGGAGTTTTGACTTGTCTTATTTTATTTAAGGCAGACAATAATAGTTTTGTTTATTGAGCAACATATGGTTATGCATTCTTATCTCTCCCTTCTAGAGACCTATGATTATACAAAAAACCCCATACTAGATTATATATTTGAACTCGGGTTACTTTCATTTTTGTCTGCTCAAACTATTCATGAAATTCAATTTCAGTCCCTAAACTTCAAAATGGGACATTTAAGTACCTAAACTATAAAATTCATTTCACTTGAGTAAAATTGTGACAGAGTATAAAAATTGATGGTATATTAGGGATGTGGACAGCATACTCGTTATCTAACTGTGTAAGTGTTATAAACCAAAAAGACAGAAATGATAATTTTGCCCCATTTTCTTCATCCTTCCTTCTTCCTTTGTTTCTTTTTTCTTTTCTTCTTCTTCTCTCATGCAAACTCATCTACGTTATCTCATGAACCTGATCATCGCTCCCAACTCACCCGTACTTAATTTATCACGCTCTTTGCCTTCTTTCTATCAACAATAGCCTAGTTCACACCATCCCAATGCATCCCATGCACAATTTTGAGCTTAAGGATCACCAGCCAACTTCCAAGAAGGAAGAGATCCAAATTACATTACCCAAGGGAGTTGGTAAAGCTCAAGAAGAGCAAGAAAGGAAAAATTGAGAGGCCATTTTCTAGCATGGGTTTGGAGGAGGAAGAGCTGACTATTGAGGAGGATAGATGTGTGGTAGCGGCTGAGAAAAAGAAAGTTTTACAAACTTTGGTGGTGGAAAGTGAAAGCCCTGGTAGAGGTAAGGGAAGGGTTTGTGGTAGTGGTGGTAAACAAGAAGGAGATGATGGGTCAGATGGTAAAGATGGGTCTAACTTTGATTCGAATTCTTATGATTTGAATAGTTGGGATGGACATGAAAGCGTGGAAGCATACTACTAAAAAATAATTGAAACCAATCCTAGCAAATGATTTATTGCTTTCCAATTATGCCAAGTTGTTAAAAGAGGTGAAAGGAGATTTAGCTAAAGCTGAGAAGTAATGCAAAAGAGCAATTTTGGCTAACCTCAAACTATATGCTGACCCAATGTGGCAAACCTGAAGAAATGCATTCTGTTTCAAGGCTTACTTTGATCAAGCTATTCAAATTGACCATAATGACCGTTGTGTGCTAGCTTTGAATGGTCGGTTTCTATGGGATGCTGAAGAGAAAATGGAGAGTGGTAATTCATTAGGAACATTCTATAGAGGAGCATCATATGAGTCTCTACTTACTATAGCGTCTTGATTCTATGTTTCCTTATCTCTCTTCCATAATCATTGTTCGTATTTACTAATTTCTAGTAGTGATAGTACCTTACTAGCCAATCCTAACATCTACTTTTGCCCTCTTTACTTCCTGAATCAGTTGTATTATGATGAAGAAGTGGTAACAAGTTTCTAACAAGGAGTAGCAAGAAACGAAACATATGATGGAGATTGAGAGAAAAAGGAAAGATATCCAGAGTTCAGAGAATGAGTAAAGATTTAAGATTAAAAGATGAAAACAGATTGATTAATGGACATGGCAATAAAAGTTGAGAAAGCACATGATGGAAGAAAAAGAATGGGAAAGAAAATGGAAAAAGGCATGATGAAGAAGAAGGGGGAAAAGGAGAAAAAAGGCAAAATTACCTTTATGTCCTTTTTTTTTTTTTTTTTATAAAACTTACACAACCATACTAATAGATCATGCTACTCGAGCCCCTAATACACCGACGGTTTTCTAGATTCTATCACCAATTTTACTTAAGTTTAATGGATTTTATAATTTAGGGATTTAAATGTCCCATTTTGAGGTTTAGGAACTAAAGTGAGATTCTATGTATATTTTGAGGGGACAAAATGGAATTATCTTTGAACTACTCTGATTATAACAAAAATTGTCATGCATTCCTTTTCGGTATGTTCTAAATTTTTTGTTCACTTACCAAAAATAGTTAAAATTTTATTTACAAATTTTCAAATCCTAACATTTGGTTTTACTACTTATTTTTATAGAGAGTGGCAGGGGCATTAACTCCTACATTCAATCCGATTGAGATGCACTACACTTTGTTGGTTCATTAAATGGAGAAAGTGTTCTCACGCAAGAGGTCAGTTCAAAATTTGGATGGTATCCACAAAAAATACACTGGCCCATATGTAATGATGGTTGTCCACCATAGTAAAATACAAGATAGGTATAATACGGATATCATGCAGATTTTTTTTTAGTATGTTTAAGAGTTCAGCACAAAAAATACCTACTCAGCAAAATTATGCATATAAATTTGTACATGAATAGTACAAATATATTTGAAAGTTATTGATTTAAAAATACAATTAAAATTACTATATTTTTCAAAGATAATGTATGCGACATTAAATTTATTAAAATTTATCACCTTATAACTTTTGTATGTTAAAATCAATAAAATCATGTTATATATAGTTATTATTTTATATATAACTAGGAAGATAAGTTATTGTTTTTACTCAAAATTTATAACTGTTTAAAAATTAAAGTACAATGTGCCAAAAATTTATTACGTGTTGTATAAGGTTTAATTGAAAAATATGAGTATTTTTTAGAGCATATTTAGAATGTATGAATACAAAAGTTGTTTGAATTATATGTATGAATACATATATTATACGATCATAGTACAAGTATTTACTAACAAACAGTCCCATCTTGCAACAATTGCAACAAATGATGATTGTTTAGTAGTAGGAAAAAACATAGGGGTAAAATAGAAAAAAGATGCACCATATATCACTACTATGCTCCTATTCATAAAACACTAGATACTGAAGTGTGACAAAAACTTTGGCATATGGAGGAAGTATAAGACAGTCCTACGTAACATAATGAAAATAGTACAAAGAGCTTTACATAAATGAAATAAAACAAATCTAAAAGTAATTTATTTGGAGCGTTATTAAACTCATGAAAGGACTAATCACATAAGAAAATTATTTAACTTCCCATCCTAAAAATTGTCCCCCTTATTTATTTTTTTTTAATTTTTGGATGGCAAAATAGTCAATACTAATTATTCAAAGCCATTTCAAATCCTTTTTCACAAAACAAGATATGCGTACATCTCAATTTTCCACTAAAATGTAGCTTTAATTTTTACTTGATTCTTTTCGCTCCTGTTGCTTCCAAATATAATTGACTAATTTTGTTTGGTTGAAATTTTAATATAAAATGATTGTTTATTTCCTAGATTGCCCTTCATCAACTGGTGATTTTTATTTTTTTTTTGTCAGAACTGGTGATTTTTATGCCCAACCAATTTTACTTGGTGATATAACGTGAGAAAAAATGACAAAATTAAAGTTAAGGGACTAAATTGACTAAGATGGAAGACGGGAAAAGAAATTGGCCTAAATAAGAAAAGTTAAACCACGAAATGGGCAATTCTCCGTTCTTTGCAACCCCTACATAAAAGCCTCCCACCAGCTTCCCTCGGCCTCCTCCCTCCAAAAAACTCGGCCATTTTTTCCATATAAATCTGCTCGAGTTTTTCCATTAGTATATTGATAGCAGTAGATTGACTGATGGAGGCCCAAAAGGCCAAAAAAAATATTCCACTAGTAGGACTAGTACTAGTACTAGCGGCAGGACCGCCCCAGTTCTTCCATGGATGAGAGACCCAATTGACATTACTACTTTTGATCAATGCCCTCTTAAGCTGCTCCCTTTTCTTGACCCCAGGTACCCCTTTTCTAGTTTAATTTATTTTTCTTTTAATTTTATAAGGAACGGGTAACAATATAGTTTCTTGAAGGAGTATTTCCTTCTTTTTTCTATTTTTAAATTACTCATTGTCTTTGTTTTTGTTGGGTTCTGCTGTTTTCTGTATTGGGTTGTAATAAAGTGAGAAATTCATTGAGGTACTAAATAGTGGAAATCATGATTGTCTCAGTTGGTTTAAGAAGTAATTTTTTTCTTTTTTTCTTTTTTTTTTTTAACTATGCAGATTGTTGTTTTGTTATAGTCATAACATGGAATATGGGCTTTGATTTTGACATTTTGGGAAAAAAAGTAAAAGACCTGTGTCTGAATTTGAATTAGAATTTTAGCTTTGGTTTCTTTTGAGATGAATGTATGTTTATATTTCTCCAGATGCTAATGTTTCTGTGTATCTGTTCTAAATATGCATTTCCATGTCCTAGGCTGGAAGAGGCTTTGCAAAAAATGGGTATTAGTTCACTGTTTCCGGTGCAATTAGCGGTATGGCAAGAGACGATTGGCCCTGGTTCATTTGAGCGAGACCTTTGTATAAATTCACCAACAGGAAGTGGGAAAACTCTGGCTTATGCTCTGCCAATTGTGCAAACACTGTCGACTCGTGCAGTTAAATGTCTTCGTGCTTTGGTGGTCTTACCTACTCGTGACTTGGCTTTGCAGGTTTATATGCATACTGTGTCTCATGGAAAATTTATCTCATGGTGTGCTTTTTTCCTACAACGTTTGTATTTATTAATTCTACTGAATTTGTTGGCTCAGCTGAAGTGGTTGATAGATGTGTGTTTACCATTATTATTTGAAGGTGTTTCTGTTTGGTAATAGTTTTGATGGACACTAATCAGTCCTAGAGCATAAGCTGAATTCCTACACAATATTTTTTCTTGTGAGCTTATCAAAGTGTTATGGCTTAGTTATTATTCTTTTTTAGTCATGTGGAGTGGTATTAGCATGTATGGAGCTTTATGTCAATTGAATTCGGTTCTTTTGAAAAATTTGCAGAATAACTAAACCACTTGGATGCTAGAATGCCTTGTCCTTTATCCGCCAAATGCTTAAAAGACATGTTTATATGATTCAATTTCCTTTTTGTAGGTCAAGGAGGTCTTTGCTGCTCTTGCACCTGCAGTTGGTCTGTCAGTGGGTTTAGCTGTTGGTCAGTCTTCTATTGCTGATGAGATTTCACAGCTCATTAAGAAGCCGAAGCTTGAGGCAGGAATGTGTTATGACCCGGAAGATCTTGTGCAGAAGTTTCAAAGTTCTGTGGATATACTGGTGGCTACACCTGGAAGATTGATGGATCATATCAGCAACACAAAGGGCTTCACGTTGGAGCACCTTTCCTTTCTTGTAAGGCACTTATTCTGTTAGCTATATCTAGTTCTGTACGTGAATCTTTTTTATTCTTTGATTTTAGGAATTGACAGTGCATTTGCCATCAGTACAAATTCTCTATCTTGATTGGACTGCTGATGGTAAATTTGAAATAATTGTGTCTGGCATCTTGTCTACTGATAGCCTCCGTTTCTGTGGATTGTTTAGATCTGGATTTCTTGTTTCTTTTCTCCTTTTATTTGCCAGAGGATTGGAAGTTGACTTGCAGATCAAACATTGTTGAGCCTTTTTTATTGCTTATAACAAATCAATGTTACTTTCTGGACTTCAACACCATTTATATAACTGTTTTGATGCTTTCATTGGATTGATGTTCTGTATATCTTGGCTTACAAAAGTTTCAACTGAATCTAGACCTGCTAGGTGGAGACTTATCAGGACTGTGAACCATTTATTCGTACTTTAGATTGGTATTGATTTAATATTTTCACATCATTTTGTTAAAAAACATTTCTCTAACAGTTCACTGTTATAGGTGGTTGATGAAACAGACAGGCTACTTAGGGAGGCTTATCAATCTTGGTTGCCAACAGTCCTCCAAGTCGCCCAATGCTGCAACAATAAATTTTCCCTTTGTGCTGGCAACTATGCATCTACATTTGGTTCACTGAGGACCATTCGCAGAAGGTGAGTTTTTTTTGTTTTTCAGCTTCCCTTACGAATTTGGTTGGTTACTTTGATGAATATGGTTCCTTGGTGTAGAGGGTCAATGCTTACATGATATGTAGCATGGCATGTGTTACATGAGTTAGAATTTGCATCCAATTCAATAGATCTGCCTGAGTACAATTGTCAGCTAGCCTTGTCATTGATCATTAGATAGTATCATGGAAGTGTATTGTTTCTTTGTTACCTGCATGGCACAGACTGCTAAGCCTGCGAAGAGCAATCACATTTTTATACTGCCACTAGCCACTGGTCTGGTTAATTCTCTTAATGGGTTTCTTGAAGCCATAAAATGTTTGCCAGTATGGTACTGTTATCAGGCATTCATGCATCAAATATCAATCTGGTATTGAGACCAATCTAGGGATTATTAGACCTTGCAGAGGATTTTGTGGTCTTGTGGCTTGGAGTTTATCAGTAAGGCATCGTCAGCAAGTTCTCCACACCCACCATCCTATTTGGAGGAAAAAAGATATACTTGAAACCTACCTTTCACTTGTCAGATTTTCATATTGCATCTATGCATTTTGTTATATCTTTTTATATATTGTAAAACAGAGCACTGTGCATGTTTGCTTGCTGTACATGGTACCATCTTTGTCGTAAGAATGAAGCTTCTGTGGCACATTGACTACAAATGGCAGACTTCCCATCTCAGAGGAGACTTTTTCCTTTTAGAGTTCAGACTACTTTATCATTCTCAGCTCTCTTCTCACTTCCTAGAATTGGTTTGCCTCCTGCACTCAAATGTTACTGGGCCTGCCTAAGCTTGTGTAAGCCACCCCAAAACACATTGATCATAATTTACATGCCCATCAAACACCTCAACACTTGATCCTTTTGTGGATATCTTATGCAGAATGCACATGCTTGCTACCAGATTTTGGACTCAGATTGTTATGGTTCTGTGTTCTTACATAGACTGAAAATTATGGTATTATGTGAGTGGGAAAATATACTAGTACTAGCTTTCCCTGTTCTTTTAGTCGGAATGTTAATTGTACTGCATTTTGAACTTGTTAGGATCTTTTTAAATGTCAGCTTGTTGCCATTCCATAATTTTTCAGATTTTGTTTGTCCCTCTAAAGTTTGGATTAGATAGGCGTTGGGAGTGAAAGAGAGTTTACCCTGTTTCTGTGCTGTCTTGAAATCTCTCACTATATTCTTTCATCAAAGTTTTTGAATTTTTTGTTTTCCTCGAATTTCATTACTGTTCCAAAGATTTATCCTAAGCTTTCTCTTATACTTGGCTTTGTTATATGGTGAATGGTGCAGTGGGGTAGAAAGAGGCCTCAAGGATAAACTTTACCCAAGGCTTGTGAAAATGATTTTATCTGCCACTCTAACACAAGACCCAAGCAAACTTGCACAGCTTGATTTGTGTCATCCTTTGCTTTTGACTACTGGAGAAAAGCGTTATCATCTCCCTGATCAGTTGAAGTCCTTTAAAGTGGTATGAAAACTGACTACTCTCTGAGTTGTTCTAGGATGATAATTAAATATTTTATGATATTTAAATATTTCTTCATCATAGGCACCAAGGGAAGCTGTGTTTTTAATACTGATTGATCTCCCTTGACATAATTTTCCTTTGATAAATATCCATTGCCTATTATTTAGGAACCTCTAGGCTATCTGCCCTCTGATACAATGGGTTCTCCCAGCTCATTAAGTGTTAGTTATGGTACTTTCTGGATTCTTCCCCAAAAATTCTTGAGCAATTGTTTATATACGTAACTCATCAATTTTGGCATCTCAACTACAAACACAAACTATCTGGTATAATTTCACTGCACAACTTTAATAATTATTAATCATCACTGTTGATGAATATTTGCCTCCTATAAGTTGCAAGTCAGTCTTCCACCCTGTGATGCCCCACCAAACTTACTGGGCTTGTGATTAAATCCCAGAGGGCATTACCCTGCAACCATCTTGTGAGCTAACAAGCATATTTCATTTACTTTGCTAGACGAATTTTAGTCTTTGACATAAAGATCTTCAAGCGAGAAACAAGGTGAAACAACATGAGTAACATCTAGTTGTAAATTACCTGTCCAGATATTTAGAAGAATAAGAAAAGCAGCTTTACTTGTTTTGTTCCAGCATTCATCTCACTTAGCCTTCACCAAATGACATTAAAGTTTTTCACATTTAATTGCTCAAGGTATGAAAGAAACATGACGTTCTTCAACACCCCTCCCAAAAAAAAAAACAAAAATCCCCTTCTAGATAAAGGTTGACTGTTGGTAGTGGTGATGAAGTGCTGTAGGGCTGGAGCTCCTAGCTCCCAGACACTTCCTGCTAGTCAGTTTAATGACCATATAACTCTTTATGTGGTTAAGTCCTTTACTAGGATTATATATTTACCTCAAAGCTGTCAAAAGTATTCCAGGGTCCATAAAAAGAAGTTACATTTTGACTTCGACAAGTCTGGCCAAGACAAATTATCTATCAAACTCTTGTTTTTACTGTTACCTTGATTTAAAGTTGGTTTGCTACTATAAGGTTCTTGCTTTGGAGATTGCACAAAGGTTGAAATAGATAAATAGTGTTTCATTTATTTGACTTTTAAAACCATGACAAGTATATTGGCAAGAACAAAAATAGTAATTATGACTGGTAGAATGTGGTAGAGGAAGTAGAAAATAATGTCTACCTACGTGGTTGGCTATGTCAATTAGCAAGTCATGTTGCTGTAGGAATAACTTTCTAACCTTGCCGTAGGCATAACTTTCTATCTGTTTGGCCCTTCAAGTTTTTTTGATGAAAGAATTGGTAACAGAACATGCATTTCTCTTCTCTCTCTTGTACAGTTTCAGCCTACTTCCTCCTTGTTGTGCAGTAATAGTTTCAAGAACTCATTTGCTGTGGTCTGACGACATATATAGACTAGTGATCTTGACACCTTTACTACATATATTCTTCAATTACCAATCTGAATAAAACACCTATTGAAGCTTCAACTTGCAGTGTTGATTAGTTTCCTTTCTTTCTTTGTTTTTTTGTTTTTTTTTTTTTTTGTTTTTTTGTTTTTTGTTTTTTTTTTGCTTTTTTGTTTTTTTTTTGCTTTTTCCCCTTAACGTTCTTTTGATGAGGCAGTGAAAATGTCTTCTTTAAGTTTTAAACTTCATTAGGCTGAAAATTTGCATCTTTTGTACCAAAAATATCTTAAATGTCTGGGGAATACTAGTGGTTTTTAATCAAATTATTGGATATTATGAAATGGAGTTTTCTTCCTCCAATAATGAGTAATTTGGTTACTTCACAAGCATCCAAGTTTTCTCTTAATGGGCTGTGTTAATTGTGATGAATCCAATTATTTCTTGCATATGCAGACACACACACATATGTATGCATATATAGATATGTATGTATCTATGTATGTATGTGCACGTATATGTACACATGTAGGTATATTTGTTTTTGTTTCAAAATGAACTATTAAACTAATTTGCATTTAATGCTTAAATGTGATTGTTTTCTGCAGATATGTGAATCAAAGCTTAAACCCGTATATTTGCTAGCTCTTCTGCAGAGTTTGCAAGGGGAGAAATGCATTATTTTTACATCGTCGGTGGAGTCAACTCATAGGCTATGCACATTACTTAATTTTTTTGGTGACTTGAATTTTGAGATCAAGGAGTATTCCCGTCTTCAACGCCAATCTGTGAGAAGGTGAGCAACCTATATTTTGATATTATTCGTCATCTTGTTAGCATTTTTTTTATTAGAAAGGTTCTGTATGTTATCATTTGCTTATATTTGCTTTGATAAAAAAAATCTCAAACATGTTTCTCATTTTTTTTTTTACAATAAGGAGCAAAGTAGGAAAGTTTGAGTGCATAATTCTTGAAATCAACTCTTTATTTGTTGTATCTTTCTCTTTCTGTTCTGCACTAGTGAAGTCCAACATCTACACCCTATTGCTTCTAAATTTTCCTATGAACATTGTTCGTAAGCTGTTATCAAGATCTTCAATGTGAAGTGGCATGAACAAGATGCTGTCTATTCTTGTACTTGTTACTAACAGAACAGTGAATTTGCTGAACACAATTTTCAAGTCCCTAAAGGAGTTAGCTATGCCTGAGTCATCTTCTTGAAGTTGAACCATATAGCTTCGTAGATTTTGTGCTTGGCCCCCCCTTTATAGTAGATATTGGCTCATAGAGCTGTATTTCTCGACTGATAGATTGATATGACCTATTCAAAAGCTTTGTTATCATCATGAGAATGATGCATAATTTTTAACCTCGAGGAAGAGAAGCTCCTAAGCTACTCTATAGTTGGATAGATGAATGTTTGCTTTGTTGTGGTTACTTTTTAACAGGGGTCACTGAATATCAAGACCTTATAACATCTGGCCCTATTACTTTACAATCAGTTAACAAAGCCATTGATTCCATCACTTAGTGAGTGTACCTTCCATTTTCTTAAATTATGAAAAAATAAGAATATAATTTCAAAACCGACCAGAAATGTAGCTGTGGCACTGATTCCATCACGAGTAAGTACTTCCTTGGCGGAAAGCATGTGGCTTGCAGAACTTGTATTTAATTGGAGGTTGTGGTTATTAGTTATACAGAGTGATGGCATTGGCAACAGGGATTATAAAATTGTGGGATGGTCGATATTATTTGATGTAAGTAATGGCTCGTCAAAAACGACATAGCCATTGATATAGCAGTGTTGTTGGCACGAGACTGGACTAGGGAACGATCAAGAAAATATACAAAGTGAGGTGGATTTGTCTGTTGAGGGGTTTTTAGTTGGACTGGCACTGTTTTGGGTTTTTTTGTTGTCCTGAGAAAGGAAGTGATGCACAGGATAATGTTGGGTTTTGAATTTGGCTGCTGAATTTGATGGCAAGCTATCCTTTGACAGGAAGATGTTACACGCTTTAATTCTGAACAAATTCATGTTCTTGAGAAGCCTTTATGATAAAATAGTTTAAGTGGCACAGTGCTTGAGTGAATGCATATTCATGATGCATCTCTTTAGATTATTTTTTTGGAAATATGGAACAGAAAAAGGGATGGCTTCGTTTATGTTTTTTATTCTTTCAAACAAGAAAAGAGAAATGTGGAAATAATGTGGTTATGAACATTCTTTTACGACATGGTGTTAGAACTACTAAATCCTATAAGGCTTCCTTGTGTTTAAAAATGGGCATTAGGGAAAGCTATTCAGTGAATTAGTATGAAGCATATATCTTGTCATAATCTGCAAAATTTATGTTCTTATTAGCTTCAAAACCATTTTACTTTGTCACATTGTCAAGAATATAATATGCTTCTTGGTCACTTTCGATGAAGAGCCAAATATAAATTCTAGGGCCAAATCTATAGGCCACTAATCCCTCCACTATTAAAAAGTATGCTTTTGACATTTGTGAAAACTCTTTGGCCTTTTTTTCTCCATATAATTAACCTAGCTAGAGTTGCTGAAGAGGACAAAAAAAAAAAAAAAAAAAATCTTCCCCTGCTATTTGCGCATATTCACTAAAATTTAGTTTGGTTAGAGAATGCTGCCACAGAGTATGTAATTTAAAATGTTGTGTTTTCAGAGAGGAGCTTCCTTGGTACATATCGAATGCGTGAGAGTTTTCTAACCAATGAAGAAAGAAATCATTCACATGATGGAAGGAAAAACACAAAATGATAAATGTCGTTTCTTCAATATTTTGTGTTGTTGTGATTGAGATGAATTTTTGCAAGGTAATATGTGGAAAGTGTTTACGGACTATGGAATATCAATGTACTTGTATCCTTTCTTTAAATGGCACTAGTCGTTCAATAAGCAAAAAGCAAATATAGGATGTTTAAAAACAATCCTAAATTTCCTCATGCCTTTTCTACTAGCATATTTACCATATGGAATGTCATTAAGAATGTAAATCTTTTACAGCAAAACTTTGAAGGCATTTCGAGCAGGGGAAATCCGTGTTCTTGTTTCTTCTGATGCAATGACTCGTGGAATGGATGTTGAAGAGGTTAGAAATGTCATCAATTATGACATGCCTCCATATATTAAGACTTATATTCATCGAGCTGGTCGAACTGCCAGAGCGGGCAAATCTGGTTGCTGTTTCACACTGCTTCACAAAGATGAGGTTAGTTGTCTTTCTTTTTGTTGTCTATTAATTATAGAATCCTATCTGCTGGAAGTCCTCTGGGGGGCCTATTGTACTTTTCTTAGAGCTCTTTTGGTTCATGGATTGGACAGGAGATGACGAGTCACCCTCAGATTAAATTTCCTGGGAAGGCTCATAATGCGATCCTTCATGCTCTTTAAACATTTTTTTTCAAGTATCGGATTATTGGTAGGACATCCCATAGATAGTCCCATTCTATGACTGGTAGGATAGGGTTATAGTTTTAGTTACTGAAAAAGTGAAGGATCCATATTGTTTTGGTGTTGCACCAAGCTTGGTAGATTATCCCATCTCCCATGTGCCGGCCATGTAGCCCTCAACCAGGGAAAAGTGTGCCTATCAAATAGAGAGAATTAACCTATAATTCCCTCCTTTAGACATCATTGTTTACTTATATTTTTCCACTTATGTGACAACATCTTCTTCTTTACTTTGAAGGATTTACTTTTGGCAGCAAAACTTAGCTAACCAGCAAATATCCTGCTGTATTTAAGGCTGTAAGATTCCATGGATCTGCTAAGTTTGTGAACTAAGAATGTTTAACTTGAATGCGGTGAATTTGGTATGAAATGTGATGGTTGAGAGGAGAATTTTAGGTGGTTGTATGACTGGAGTACAGAAAGTTCAGAAATCAGAGAAGAACATGAATGGGAAAAAAGGAAGAAGTAGAAGAGAAGACATGAGACCTTAGGCTTTACAGGGGATAGAACAATGTTTGATTTCTGCAAAATATTTTTCGGTTCCTAAGGTTTCCTCATAAGACTTAATACATACATATTACTTTTATAGGGCATGCGGATTTCAAGAAAGGGAACTGCTCCAAGTAAACCTTGGTATTGAAAATCTAGTAGCATTTGTATATGGCAGATATATTGTAGGACTAGCCTATGCTCTAAGAAAGTGAAAAAAAACATTAGTAGTGCATCTGCCTAAGAACAGACTATGCGAAGTTACTAAGAACCCCTAAACATGCAGAACTGCAAAAGAACATTAGTTAAAATTCAAGTTGGAGTTCTGTCAAATTTCAAGTCTTTTCTATTGTTTACAAGCTGTGGTGTCCTTTTGATGGTCCCTGTCCTGCAAAAGCCTTTGCAACTATAAATTAAGAAGGGTCTTACCAGTTTAGTTGTGAACTTTTTTGCTTATTGATAGCAAGAATTCTTTTTGTCTGTTGGTCCCAGTATACACATAATTTGTGTGTATTTGGCTGTATCTTTGGGGTTTGCTTCTAGGGGTAATAAGTTTGTTGGTGAGATGACGAATTCAACTCCAATGGTGATGCAGTCATTTGGTCAGTTTCTGGGTTTACACATTGGCATGATCTAGTTGGATTATTATATCAGCTGACTTGTAATTCAATAAGTGCTCCTAAATTATGTCCCCAACACACATGGGTTATCCTGCAGTATATATCTAATTGACTTTTTTATGCTTGTTTCAGGTTAAGCGATTCAAAAAGCTATTACAGAAAGCTGACTACAATTCTTGTCCCTTGTACCACATTCCTCCACAATCAGTGGAGTCACTTCGCTCCATCTACACTTCAGGTACTCCTTCTACTTTTGCCAGTACCTAGAGTAATAGGAGACTCACAAACAAGCACATGAACCATCTTAGAGTTAGGCTAGTATCAACCTACTGGTGGGACTTCAAAGCGAGACCTTTAGTATTAATGCTTCAACTTTATGTTATTTACCATCAAATCAAGGCTGTGTTAAGGAATAGTTTTCTTTTGTTTGGGCCAATGATCCTATGAGATGGGGAATGAGGGAGACATCAAAGTCACTATTGTTGAGGAACTGTGGGATCTAACAATTGAAAACTTCACATATTCTAAATATACTTACAGACATGCAAAGAACTTTACATGAAATAGTTCTTAATCTGGAAATCCAGTGTCTGCATATTCTACTATAACTAAATAATTCTCTTTTGTCAGCTTTGGAGAAACTGAAAGAGTGTGTCGAATCAGAAGTGTACAGGAAGCGCAATGTGCAAGTGTAATTTGGAAAAGAAAAGGTATGCAGTAATGTACTTAAATTTGATGTTGCTATCAGTCATAAAATCCTTGATGAAGGCTGTAAGTAGGAATACTTATTGTTGTTTCTGTTTAGAATGATACGAAAGTTTTTGATAAGTTGTCATATATGTTATATTTGTAAATGAGTTCAAATTGTCAATGTGAAATTTGTATTTCGCTCTTTGCTCCTATGTGAATGTCAACACACAAGATACGAATCATTTTGATGATGTTTATATTTCTTCATCAAATGCAATAATTACCAAATGAAGTCACCGTTTTGAATGTCTATATCATCTCTTTGTTTGGTCGAACTTATGTGATTCTATTTGAGCTTTGATAGTTTAATTTGCTTGACCAGAATAATTTCAACTAGTGACCTTCACTATAAATGAATTAAAAACAATTCATGTTTTGGATTTGAGAGTGCTGTACCTTGAGTTAGAGGAACCCAAGGTGGATGGAGTAACTGTGGTGGCATAATAGCTTTTGGCTTGATCAAAAAGATGGTCAGCCTTGATTAAGCAGGATGAGAGAATCCACTTGGGACAACGGTGTCTTTGAGATTTGTTCTCTAGACGGTTCCTCAAACCATAGAACAATCTTCACATTTGGTGGAGACGAAATGATAAATGTGACCTGCAAATATAAAAATACTGTTGTCAGATGCTTCAATTAACAGTTTTTCAAAAAGGTATACCTCGATGCATTTCAGAAGGGAGCTTCAGATACTGTGCTTTTGGTTTAGAGGATGTTACTAGCGTATGCCATGAATACCTATAGAATTAAGGTGATAGTTATGTTTGTCAGAGAGGTACTCAATTCTTGAATTCTTTTATGCATATAAATATTCATGCTCCTCTCACTGCATTTTAAAATATGCATTAGCAAGTGTCCTCTCATTCTGTTTTCCCTTTTTATTTGTGTCAAGTGGGATATCGTACAGATGCTAAAATCATTAATTACAATCATCCAATCTTTTTGATGGCTTAGATATAACTATGTGATGCTTTCAGAGATAGTATCCACTTTTTCATGTAATGTAGTCTTACTAAATATTAGCAGAAAATCTTGATATTTACAACTTCTTTGGTGATGATTGGACCTTTTTTCATTTGTTAGTTCTGGCCTATTTGTAGGCAGTCACTTCGTTTAAGCTTTATATGTGAATTTGTATCTTTGTCTTGAATTATTAAAGAAATTTTGAAATTTAATGGAGAAAAAAAATTCAGAATTTGGGTCACGGGGGCACTTTTAAAAGGTAAATACTGATATTATTATTCAATATGTCAGATAACTCTCATGAAGGACAATCTGGCTTGCCATGGTAAGGCTGCATTGAAGGATATAGTAGTTTCCTTTTGTACATTGATCGGGAAAATTTATCAAAGTGAAGACTAGATGACACATGTTTTTTTGGATATTCTGGTTTTTTAGAAGAACAGTTATAGAGCATAAAATGCATGAGGTGAAATAATTTCTTTATTCCTCTCTGTTGCATAAAGTATATATTTCTGACTTTCAGGTCGGGGACGAACCTTAGTCCATATTGGTGTACCAAATTACTTGGTTTTAGAGCTGAAATTCAGTGTCTCACTGTCTATTGCAGCATCAGATACTGGTTAAGGAATGGGTACGCTTGTGATCATTGGTAACTTTCTAAAATATTTGGCTTGCTGCTTCTGCGCATTGAAGCAGCGACATGCTCAGAAATCTGCTACGAGTTCTGGAGCAGTTTACGATTGTTTTCTCAGCTCGTAGGGCATTCTGATGCTTACTACTGGAATTGACTACACAGAGCTGAAAGACGTGGTCTGATTGAGGGGAAACACAGGCATATTCTATGTGCAATGTCACGTGTCCTTTTGAAGTAGTCAAGCGAAGAAACAAAGTGTGGCTCAAGTCTGTGTGCATGAAATTGCCAGCCAGATTGAGTTTAAAAGATTTAATTTATTGTAGATGTTCATGACTTGTAAGTTTGTCTCGTCATTAATTTGATGCATTATTAGAAGCATAAAGTAACAGGATTGGTAGAAGTTTGAATATTGTGCTATGTAGACACAAATTATATGCCAAGATGGTTTTGGTTCAGTGTTATAGAAAAGATAATCAGTACAAAAATTGATAGTATTGCATTTAGTTCTTCAGTCAAGTAATTGGTTTTGTTAGATCCTTGTTAGACGTGTTGATTCTGGGATGAGCAAAGGAAAACGATTGGGTCCTAATCTTTTGCCGAGTATGGTAATCTGGAAAATGGACAAATTGATACATGAAACTTTTAACTTTTTCATCGTCTACAAGTGCATGATTGCAGAGCTAATAAGCCTGTTTACTTCGGGGAACAAGAACTGCAATTAACCATTTTTTTTTATTGCAGGATAACACCACGTTCTAGTGAAGATGAAAATAAGAATGCCTAATTAATAGTTGACAGGATGAGAATGTAGAAGCAGTTTTTGTCTTATCATGTTATTATGTCCTATTTTAGATTGTCTAAATCAGGTTAAAATTTTTTAATGTTGTGTAAATTAATTAATTGATGCCCTCTCCAATCGTGCACCTGCTTCTTCTGAGTGGTGTGAGAAGAGTTCAGTTTTCGATCAAAACAAAGAATCATGAAAAGTAAGGATCCTGCTCGTTTGGTAAGAAACGATCCGAGAGGATGCCCGTAAATTTTGCCCCTGCATTTCAGGTTTTGACCAATTCTTTTTCCCCTCCTAAAAAATTAATAAAAGATGGCAGATGGAAAAGTGATAATAGGGAAAATCAAAATATTCGTTTCTTTTACTAGGCAACAAAAACCTCTGCCACTAGGTTTTTACATTGACCTCGGTCTTCAGGGACCTTTTCCTCACTAGGATCACTAGTTTTTGAACACAAATGTTAAATGAACACCATACATCTTGCTAAATTCTTGCCTCGTGCTGTGCCATCTGTTCTCGGATGCCCACAAATTATTTTCAACTTCTTCCCCTACGTTTCCTGTTTACTTAGTATTTATAGTCTTCCAATTATTCATCCCCATCCCAGGTTTCTTTCTCGCCAAAAAATAAAGGTTAAACCCCTAAGACCATCCAGCATCCTCTTAGGAAGAACTTCTTCAACAAAACCCTTCTCGTTTGGAAACAAAACTTTCTTTTCCTGACCTTCTATACTGATAAAATGAGGAAGGAACTGAGCTATGTCAGTGAAATTGCTCCACCCCCAATGATTTGCCCTCTGAAACCTTCCGTCACTGCTCCTAGACTTGAGACCATTGCTGAAGAATCAGCTGATTCCAAGTTTTACATTGGTGTTACTAGAAAAACACTTTTCCTTATTCCTATATTTCTTTCTTTTGCTTCTTATTTGGTTGTAAACAGATATAAACCTGCCTATATGATGAACTGTAGCCTGTGACATCATTTCTTAATACTACCATTTGCCTCATAGTTTTGTACTCCTGCCCATCAAGCTTTTGGAATGAAGAATAACAAATAGCAACATAACTTGAGAATAAACTACCTGCATCAGGAGAATTGTGCACCATCTCACTTGAAATTCCTTCAAGATTCTCTGATGCTTGAATGATATTTCATATTCCGCAGGCAATGCATTCTCAATGAAAAGATTAGAAGATCATATGCATATGCCACGAAGGCAGAGCTGAACTATTGCAGCCGCAGCTTTGGACACAACGCAAAATAGCTAGTGACCTCAGAAAATTGAGAGACGAAGTCTGCCCACTAACATTTGGAACATGTTCAAAATGAGCATTTTTGTGTAATGGTCTTCTGACTATTGATCTTTTTGGACCAATTCCCAGAAGGAGAGCTTGCTTCTTTTTTTTTCTTTTTTGGTTCATTTTTCTCGATTTTTATCCTTTCCCTTTCAGAAAGCATGATATTAGGTGCAGAAGCAAGATTAATTCCCTTCATATGTCCCCTAGGAAAAGCAAACTTCTGAATTGTTCTAGCTCGGAATGGGAGGCTATTTCTCGTCCTCTTGTATTGCATGCAATTCGATCCTTTTGGCAATAAAAAGGCCCAAAAGACAATTCATTGGGATAGTCTAGGAGATCAAGGGTTTGGATTTCCAGAGAATTCAAGATTTGGAAAAAAAATTAATTATAATTGCATGGGAGCTCGAAATGGGAGGCTATTTCTCGTCCTCTTGTATTGCATGCAATTCGATCCTTTTGGCAATAAAAAGGCCCAAAAGACAATTCATTGGGATAGTTTGGGAGATCAAGGGTTTGGATTTCCAGAGAATTCAAGATTTGGAAAAAAAAAATTTAATTATAATTGTACGGGACCACTTATTTTAAGATAATCTATGAAGGTCATGCAAGTATTCAAATTTTACAGTGTATTCTTTCCGTATAATCAGTGCTTTGATACAATAGTTGCTATCTTTTTCAACTACTGCAACCTCCTGCTCAGAAGCATCAAGGTCTCTCTTCCAATTTGTAAGACTTGCATCAACATTTGATATTGGTTGAGTTTCTGAACCGTGTCAAATCTTTCAAAACTAAATACATGGGCCACAGTGTTTCTTGGTCTATTTCCCACATGGAAAACAATCGAATAGCTGGCAAATTATCCAAGTCTTGGTTCTTCCCACTTGAGAAAACACGCAAGGTAATTAGGGATTTTGGACAAGCATGATAACTAATCCCTTAAAGCTTTTATCATTTGCTATTTGAGACCCGTTTCATATTTTTATAAACATGTCATCAGGAATGATATGATTAAAAATCTTCTGAATTCTACTTTAACCCCTGCTAGTGTCAAATGAAACTTCAAGCATAAATGGATAGAATTTTTAGTTGCATTCCATTTCAAGTAAGCTGATTTTGGAACCATTAAACCAATTACACGTACAGTGTATGCTTCTTAAAAAATTGAGGGGGGAGAAATTATAAGTAATTATTATTTTTTATAAAAATATAATAAGCATTCAAGATCAGGCCTTATGTATCTATATCAAGCTGTTTGGTAAAAATCATACCAGCACTCAAAAATGAACATCCGTTGAGTGAACATCCGTTACACATTATCTAAGGAAAGAAAACAAAAATGTCTGTTTTTTTTATATAATTCTCCACTGTCACAAGAGTCTTCTTACTTGAATTCTGCAATTTCAAATACACGGGCAGTAGTATCAAGAGAAACTGAAACTAAGAAATCCCCACTGGCAGACAGAGCCAAAGATTGAATGGCATGATCATGCCCACTAAAAGTTCTCAAGCAATCTCCAGAGAGACTGTCCCATATTCGTACTTTACCATCAACACTTCCCGTAGCCAAATATCTGGATGCACCCAGCCATAACAAGCATGTAACACCTTCCTGCAGAACAGGAGATTATAAATTAATAGCAAAGACAGCAAAAGGAAACCTTACTTGAGCAGTGACATTAACCAACACAAGTTGTCAGTTACTCATAAAAAGGCTAAAGTATGTAAACGTAATTCTAGAAATGAATGGGGGAACATCATTATTGGCTGAAAAAATCAAAGCAACTCAAGACAACCTCATGTTCGCAGGTGCACCGAGAACTCAGATGCTGAAGATCCCATACAATGAGCTTCTGATCCATTCCTCCTGTTGCTGCCCATGGGGAGCTGCTGCCAGGCAAAGTTTGAATCAGGATAGTAGTTTTAAGGTATCATGCAACAGTGGCCAGCACACCAGTAAAATATCAAGTTTATTAACTACCTAATGGCTTTAAATGAAAAAAGAAACAACAAACAGGAGTCCCGCAGAACAGAACTCACAGTAGATGGTTACAACCCATTCTCATGCTAACAAAGTTCAACAAAATGTTTCACTCAAACAATCTCATGCAACCGTTCACCAGATCTTTTATGCAGAGCAATGGAAATGTGGGTGGATAAGGTGTGGGATAGATAATTTGAAACTTAAAGCTGCATCAAAGCAACACTTGATTCCAACCCTGGCAGCTCATATGTCACATGTATGCGCACCGAACCTGAAAAGATGTTTTATGGACCACCAAACAAGCTCCTTAAGCTTTTCGACCAACATGAAAAAGACAGATAGCCTTCTTAAGGAAATTGAATTTTGACAGATAGCCTTCTTAAGGAAATTGAATTTTGCCCCAGCTTTTGAATACTATCCAAACAGTTGCACCTAGAATTCAGAGAACTTTGCAGTAGACTAGACTTGGAAATCCCTATCTTATGTGATCCGACAAAAATCACTCTGATGTACTAATTTAGCATTGGAATTCCATACAACTACCAAAAAATAAACATGTCTGATATATCAATTACGATGAAATGAGCAATTGACAAGATCGCCTGTTTGTCCTTTCAAATTACTCCCCATAAATAATTCTAATTTTTTCCCAAAAAACACGTGCATATGGTTCACCATATTCAAATATCTTGGCCAGTTCTACTCTAAAGAATATGTGGCGCTCTTAGCAAGAGTTGATTATTTATGTTCTCCTACCACTAACTAAGAATATAAAGAACATGCTAAGAAATGGAGAGTGACAAATGTCAGAAGTAAAACCAACCTTGAAGAAGCAAATCCAACACATTCAACAGAATCTGAATGATCACTCAGTGAACCAACAACCTGCATGACAACCATAAGAAAGATGTTGGAAGTTATACACTAATGGAATAATACCATAAAATCTTGGTTAGTCCAACTAGAGCAAAAGACAGAATAATCGACTAGTACAATAAGGAAACAAACCTTTCCTGTTGTTATATTTACCAGATGAACAGAACTGTCCTTTGAACCACTAAGAGCAACAGCTGAATCAGAACTTAAACTCAAGCATGTCAACCCTTCAGTGTGATATGGGTGGCCTTAAGATGATAGAAGTTCAGCACGTGTTAGACAAATAAAGCTGAGCCAATGTTTATCCAGAATAAAAGATAGAACCCAAAAAGCACATAAACAAAGACACAGCCAATACAGGCTATGAAACTAACTTTTACACTAAAGATTAGTTGTCTGCCAGCAGATAAACAAATGGAAGTATGAAAACAGAAAGAAAACTCATGAATCATGACCATATCATACAAAAGTTAATTCATAAGGTCCTATTATGTACTTAAGCTATGGTTGACATTCTAATCCAAGACGAATTCTCTGCTGAAAAATTTCCATGACATAATTAGAAGGGCAAATTTAATAGCTTTGCTGCCTTCTTCCAGCTCAAGCTCTCAGTACCTTTAGTCCTGAAAGAGGCCGTAAAATTCTACTACATTTTGTCTTTGAAGATTGCGGCATTGCTCCACATATTCCTGAAAAAAACTCTATCCTTCTGATTCCTGCTTGAGGCTAACTTGTCCATATCATACAGATATAGAGCTTACTATTAACTATACTAGAATACCAGCCGAGAAGGCCTTGGTCCAGTGGCCCCGGTTGAAGTCTTGGTGACTTATAGGTCTTGGGTTCAAATTCCCCCTACCCCCTCCTAGTTTCTAAAATCCCACCCCTCCCCTGCCATTAAAAATAAAAAATAAAAGCAAATAAAGACAAAAATCATACTAGAGCACCCTTATTCCGAGCAAGGATCCTACTACGAGCTTCCTATGAAATATGCTAGAGCACCCATATACCCTAGAAAGGATCCTACTAACTCCCTTTTTATCCAAGATGTTTGGCTAACATATTCATCCAATGCATAAAGAAACTTCAGTGACAAACGGAAAAGGTCAAAGTGCATTAGAATGCTCAAATACAAGATCTGAGGCTAACAGTGTGGGCAAATATACTTTTGACATGGCATGATGATAAATCCAGTATAGCTAATACTTGAGCTCAACTCTACCAATAAGTACTTGACAAGTGGCAATCTGCTAACCCATACATGACCTTCATTTCTTTACATCCCCAAAACATCCCTTCGTAATATTTTTGCCACTGCTAGAGTAGGAACTACATGGCAAGCCGCCACACATCATGACTGCTATTGTTTGCCCAGAAAAACACCTCCAGGAACAGCAGTTGCATTAAGGTGCAAGTTCAAGAAGACTAACAGTTGATACTCGAAAGACGTCTTTTGTGGATTTTACCCTGAATGCAAGGACATGCTCAAATGTTTTTGTAGTTTCTCATAGTAACTCTTTTGTAAACAGTACCTTAGTGCTCAATTTGGTTTTGTTATTTTCAGCTCATGAATTCAAGACATCCAGGATGCAGTTCTATCTCTTTCACATATTACATGGGACAAGTAATGAGATATGACCTTAATATAATATCAGTCAAAAAAAAAAGGAGACTCGGTCTAACAAGTTTCATGACATTATAGATAGTAACAGGCACCTAGCACCAATTTGAGGCCAACAAAGGTGGCTGGAATCTATGGCAAAATGCTGGTTTCAGGTATGCACACAAAAGTCCACATGAGAATAGTTTTGAAGCTGCTCTAAACTGCATTGGCAAAAGCCTGCATGTTGGACAATACTATCTCTTCATATTCTATTGACCAATTAGGAAAGTAGCCTTAAGAGTTTAAAAAAGTAAAAAATTCAACTCAGTTACCAGTTTCATTCCAATTCTTCAACAACTACACACCCGACCAGTGAACTTCTAACTTTGAAACCATTTCAAGACAACGTGCCTCACCGATCTACTTTCTATTAAAACAATTAGTATTTCATTCAGCAAACTTCTTTACTACTGACAAATGCTAAAGCACTACCCAACAAGAGTGACAAGGACAAAGTGGGTCAGTCAGGTCAGCAGATTTGACCTACTTTTGACCCAACTCATTCATGAAATATAAAACGAGACAGCTTGAGAAAAACCCACGTACACCCACTGAATACACCCAATCTGAGCAGTATATCTCTTCGCTTCTGTACGGGAAGCGCACAAGTCATATCTT
Organism: Gardenia jasminoides; assembly: GCA_013103745.1. NCBI lineage: Eukaryota > Viridiplantae > Streptophyta > Magnoliopsida > Gentianales > Rubiaceae > Gardenia > Gardenia jasminoides. Next base: position 22,006,741 of record CM023105.1, read on the forward strand.
GTTCCCACAACAATTTCAGTACAAGGCTAATATACAACATTTGCTCCACTGATACCAAAGAGTGTGCATATAATGCCAATATCCATTTATCTTAACTACATACCATAAAATCTTCTTAACAGTAGCAAGGTGAGGGGAGGAAAGTCTATCACGCTGACACCTAAGATTACTCTTCCAGACAAATGTTTAGTTTGATATACAATCTCATGCCTGAAAATACTGATGCATTAAGTTGCAAAAAGATTTACAGAACAAATAAATTAGAATAAAATAAATAGAAGTATACCTCTAACTACATGAATAATTTCTCCACTCTTTGGGTTCCATATCCTCATTGCAGCATCATCAGAGCCAGTACAAATTGTTCTACCTTAAGAAGCAAATGTTATCACATATAGGAGGCATATATTCGTCCTGAGAATAGAAATCGAAAAAGGCATTACCATCTGGGCTGAAATCACCACAAGTGACAGTACTGTTATGACCCGCAAACATGTTGAGATAAACACCCCTGTCAGCATTCCACATCCATGCAGTGGAATCCTCTGAACCAGCCAAAATTAGATGTCCCCTTGGATGCCACCTGACCCACTGTGAAGAATCACACTTGATGTTAATACACTACTCACAGTACATGAAATTGATTCATAATGAGGATACTTTCTAAGTCTCACCTCAATACCCCCTCCAGGACCATCAAGTGTGCACTTTAGATTTCGTGATGACATGTCCCACACTTTTACAAGTCCATCAAAGCTTCCAGATGCAAGCAACTGACCATCATTGCTAAATCCTAAACTTGAAATTGAATCCGAGTGACCTGCACAAAAATTTTAAAGTCCAATGTGCATGCCAAAAAAGTTTACTTAACACATGTTATGATCAAAAGACGACATTGAACCTTGTTTAATGCCAAAAGCAAGTCGAACAAAAAGAACATAATTTTCCTGATTTATTATATACCTTGTAACTCAAAAGCCAAATCACCTTGACAAATATTCCAAAGAAATCCCTTATCATCTCCACCCCCTGTAGCCACTAAGTTAGGATCTGTTGGGCTGCACGCCACAGCATACAGTTCGCCTGTAAGAGAAAAGCAGAAGTACTTGTCTCAGAAAATCAGAAAAAAGTGATAATATGCTAAAAGTAGTATGATGAAGTGCCTGAGAAAATAGTATCAACAAACTTCTTTGTCTATGGCGAAACAAATTGCAGACAAGTAACCAGAAATATATGTAAATAATGTAACTAAAACGCTGAAGGTCACTTGAAATCGACTATTGAAAGAACAAGCTATTTATAGGAACATCAAATGCAGTTAGCCACTTACTGGATAGTGTTTCAGAAAAGATTCTTTTTGAGAAACTACCTAAAAAACACATTTTGTGTGTGGTGACATTCACGAACAGAACATATTTCTATAAAAAGAAGAATATGCTTATATATGACATGATCTATGAAATTTATTAAATTTATCACATCCAACATATAAATCAAAGAGAATAAAGACATACTCCAATGAATTACAAACATAAACAACATGGAAATACATTCCATACCAGTATGACCAGTGAATATGTGAATTGAGTCATCAGGTTCATCTGAAACCAACAAAACAAGACAGTATAGCAACATATTAGAGCACAATGAATTGGCAGAAGAGGAGAAATTCAATCACATTAAGAACTAATCTTCGATGACAAAAGTAGCTTTATAGAGAAACATATGCTTCTATCAGACTAATGAATCTTTAACAAGAAGAGCAGTAATGAATTCAGAGGGAATATCCACAATCTTAGAATTTGCCAGAAACAGTTGCATTGACCAACAACTAAATGAGGAGACAAATATCATGTATCAAAACCCATAGTTTCTATTACAATAACAAGAGTAGCCATGAATCAAGGGAAAGTTCAAAAGAATCTTTACCAGGGGGCTCAGCATCAGAACCTTCATCATTATCCACATCTGGAAGCTCTGCACCAAGTCAAAGAAAAAAGACAGGATTCATATACAGTTTCCTACAGTGTACAAGTTCTAAACAGGACAAACAAGTCAATCGTATGTTACTCAGACTCTTCATTACACCCAATACCTGTGTCAAGGTTTCACGATGCTGGTACTGTTATCGAATACCTACTTGACATAGTCAATATGCATTGGGTGCTTTGACTTTCTGAGGATGCCTTGCTGCAGGGGTCCTCCCCCCCAAAAAAAAAAATGATAATCAAAGAGAAAAATACAAGTTCTAATAAATGTTTGCAAGCATTCAATGTCTCTGGAAATCACATAAGTTCTCCAATATTAATCTACAAAGCTAGTATTGGCTTGTTCTCAAATGCTTCTAATTTTGTAATCAGTATCAGAAGCTAAAAGAACCTATTTTGCTGCTTCTGATTTTCAGCTTTTTGGCCGATAAAACTAGATTTTGAAAAGTAACTGTGAACTGGAGATGACCCCCTTTTTTTAGAATGAAAAGTTCAACTCAGTTGTTTATAATCATCTGCATACTGGCCCTGTATACTGATAAAACTACTGTTGTTTGTCTGCTAAATGATTGTAGTCTATACCATTCTCTAGGACAACCCATAGCTAAGTCAAAAAAAAAAAAAAAAAAGGTTCCCCGTGGCTTAGTCTTAGAAATGTCCCCGAATCCTGTTTTTTAGACAATCAACTAATAAGACACCTACACACATACCCGAACTCGATACTCTTACATAGTCCGACTAACATATAGCCAATCTAATATATAAAAAGCAAATAAGCATGAACAAAGACATCAAACAGTAGATGATTATACATGTACTTTAAATAAAGAAAATTACCTTCTTCATCAACAGGGATTTCCTGAACAATGTCATTTTCATCAAGAAAAACTTGTTCTTCATCTCCTACAGGGTCCTCATCATGAGCAGGAGAAGGGGCATTCATGGTGCTTTCTACAAGAAATAAAATAGCTTCAGAGAGAGGGCATCACAGGGTTTCTTGAGGGTTTATGAATTCTAAATTATTCTCTCAAAACTCTACTCATATCCCAGAATAAAAATCACTAGATTGACTAAATTTATATAACTAAAAGGTCAATCAAGAAAAACTAACAACTGAATTAGTAGTTTTTACTTGCTCTGTTGGAGGGGAGCTGCGGCGGCTCGACTGGCAGTTGCCGGAAGCAGAAGGGATGGCAAGGAAGAGAGGAGGTCGGTGGAAGGACCGGCGCGGAGTGTGTGTAAGAGGAAGGAGAAAGTTCGGGCGAGGAGAGGTAAGCACGAACCACTGAGGTGGGGGCGGCAATTCTTCACGTTTTAGAGTTCTGGCTTCCATTTTTTTTTTTTTTTTTGGGAATTTTAATTAAAAAAGGTAATGGGAAGAATCGCAACTAAGAGGATACTAGAATTCTAACGTGTGCTGTGCACGGGGTTTATATTTAAAATAATAATGATAATAATAATAATAATTAATGAAGTATTTGTAATAGTTATACCAAAAATAAATTAAAAATTAAAAGATTATTATTTTGATCAATATCCATTTGGGAGTACATAAGATATTATTAATGTGCATAACGAACTTTTTCTTTTCAACAGAATTCTATACATTTTCCTATACAGTGTCCGAATATAAATCCTTCATTTAATGCACAAAATACAGTGTTAATTCCTACCGATAGCATCAAGTTTTAAGGCCTTAATTGCACCAGCAAGAAATGAAAAAACACATATTATTATGTACAAAAGAATAAATAGTCGCAGGAATTCTCCTTTGACGCATAAAAAAATTTAAGTCAACCAAAAACAACAAATTAAGTGAACAAAACAATCAAAATAGAAGAACACCAAATGGTATGGACATTCGTATGGCATAAAAACTTGGCAAATTACAGAGAAATGAGACACTTGAAATTACCGCAAGAATATCATTAACGCTTGAAATGAGACACTTGACATCTGTAATATTACCGCAAGAATATCATTAACACTTTAAATTACAAAGAAAACGGCAATATTTGAAGAGTATATAGTACCGGAAATTTTGCTTTATCACGTGCGACATTTGAATCGATGTAATTGGGATTTTATCAATCGCACTTGATGTGAGACTTGTTGTTCCTCTATGTGAAGTCGCTAAATATTCACCAATGCCTCCATGGGATCATTGTGGTGCACACTTGCTTTTGTAAACAATTGTTTCCTCCTTTGCAATCTTTCAAGCTTGAAATTAAGGCATCGTTGTAACTCCTGTAACGAATGCTAGTATGTTCCATGGTAGAATTGAGACTAGGCTTTAGATGAACAAAGCAAGGAAGCAAGGAAGGTGATTAACAGGATTGTTGTTTACAAAAAATGGCGTTGAATAGAAGGGAATGAGTAACGACAGAAGATAGTGGTTGAAGTGCTATGAAAGAAGTAGTATCGTAAATTATGCAACAAAATGGGAAACGTGTGTTGGAATGAGATATGGATTAATTAGAATAGATATGGGTAGATATGGATAGAAGTTAGTAAAGGTTATTAGACTAATGAGATATTTATTGAATTAAATTAGATAGAAATTCCTAGAAAAATGGATTGGGATTTTGCTGACTACTGGAGACCCCTCACAGAAAACCCCACCTGCAATACATATATGATAGATTGGTTATTGTTCATAGATAGTTTAAAAAAAATTATTTTATAGGAAATTTGTGAAATTACCTGTAGTACACGTATTAACATTCCTGTACACAATGGGATCATAAGTGTGCACAAATGAGTAGATATATATGCACACATTTTGATTTAAATGTGCACCGATGTAATGCACATCATACGTGACATTTGAATGTATATATGTACTCTTTAATGTGCATATCTTTCTGTTCATTAAAGAGGATAATTTAGTCATTTAACACTATTTTAATTAGTCAATAATAATTCATATCCCAAAACCAAACTATTTAGAAGTTAGACCCTAATGAAATTCAATTCTTCTCGATTCCCCTTTCCTCTTTTTTTTTTTGGATAAATTTTTGAAATACGAAAAGAAAATTCAATATAAATGATAATGGTGAAAGTTTCAAGAAATTTGTGAAAAGGGAATAGGATTATTCCATAGTGGATGAAATTATTAAAGAACAAAGCATAGGAAATAAAGCATAGGAAATGCTTTAGTGTTACGTTTGAAATTAAAAATTTTCAATAGCATATGAGAATCACTTGAAACTTATAGGGGACGCTTTGAACTCAATGAAGAGTTGAGTCAATTTGATTTTGTGATTTATCAGGATTTTGAATAAAAATAAAGGAAGAATCTTCTAAAGTTAAGTACAACTGTGAAAATTCTTTAAAAACAAAAGGAAACATGGTAATGTTGCAACAATATAGGAGTTATTTTAGGAGCCTAAATTAAATTTAGGGTTAAAAAAATTAAATTCTGAACTTTACCCTCAATTGTAGTTTAATCCTCTCAACTTAATAAATAGGTACTTTGCTTCCGATTTTATGTTTTAGGACAAAGGTGCCCTTCCATATTAATTATTATTATTTTTCTTTTTTTCTTTTTTGACTTTTTCTACTTTTCCCTTTTTTTTTTTTTTTTTTGTAGTTTTTCTTCCTTCTCTCATATAATCAACTATTTTCTTCTCTTTGCTATTATAATCGATGTAATAATTTAATCTTCTTAAACTTATTTTTTATTTATTTCAATTTTTTTTAACCTTTTGTTATTGGAAGTAACAATGATCATAAAGTTTATACTATAACAAAGTATATGTTATCTACACACATAAACTATTTCATATGTTACTTAAATCAATACGTCTTGAGTTTTGAATAAAATGACTTTTAATAACAATAGTAACAAATTTAAATCATAATAACATTATGGTTAATCAACAACATAAAAAATAAATACAAATATCAGTTACTTTATTTTTGGGATATGCTTTTACATATTAAGTAATTTAAAGTTCTAGTTTGCTGATTTTTTTTAAATAGTCAAATTGCTAGTAACATACATATTATGATAGATATAAATTAGTTTTTTCCTACTATACAATTTGTCTTGAATTGTCTAACAGTGTAAATAAATGAAACAAGAATGAAAAAAATAAGTAAAATATAATTACAAAACAATAATAAGCATACAAATTCATAATACTAATAGGCAAGTGAAATAAAACAATGAGATAAGAGAAGTGGAAAAATAGTAAAAAATAAAAAAGAAAAGAAATGGTGGAAAAGGAAAAACAAAGAAATGAATAAACAAAAAAGAAATAAAGTAAAAATAGTAAGGCAATTTTGTCTTAAAATATCAAATTGGGGAAAAATACTTATTTAATGAGTTTGGGGAAACAAAGTGTAAATAAGGATAAAGTTGAGTGGGAGTTAGTGCATTTAACCATTAATTTACAGGTATTGATAATGATGATCTCTCATAAAATGCATATTTATGTAGACTTATTGTTAGCAATTAAAGACTAAAGTTTAAGCAATGAGTTAAGCAAACAAAGTAGCCTAAAAAAAATTAGCAAACTACTTACTTGTTATTTCCAATTTTGTAAATGACTTTGAATGAGATATATTGGCAAAAATGATGTTTTTCATGCAAGTATTGTTCAAATGAAATATATATTATTGATATAAAATGGTGCCATATGCGGATAATGTTATGCAATGCTTTTGACGATTTGAAAATTAAAATGAATGAACTTTTTTATAACAAAATTTATATGCATGCTATGCATATTATGTATCTCTAAATAAATTCAATTCTTCACGTCCAAGTTAGCAAATTATAGTTCATCCATAGTTATGGAAGACGAAGGTAAGACCTTGTGAGAGTGGTCGTTTCCTTGACAACCCTACTAGTGAGGCCTATTCATTAGGCTAAGTACCTATTCCAAAGGAGGATTATGATTTTCATGCTTGGACTATGAGGAGAAAAGTTAAAGATAAATTTAAAATTTTTACATTACTAAGTAGGAAATAAAGTTCAAGTTTTATGCCATTCATAAAATAAAAGGTACTTACTTTAAAATACGTACATGATATGCATGAATCATGTGCTGTATGCCAATGTTTAATGACAAAATGTATTATGTATATAACTCAAGTAGTGCACAAAAATGGTCAGAGATACTTATTCAACTATTAAGTTTATTCATCCCACATTTATTATTGTTGTTGCAAATTTAGATGAATGCGAGTTAGTTGAGGAAAATTCAAGTGAAGAGTAAGGGAGATGCATGGTTTTGCAGACAATAAAAGTTGACACGGTCCTTAAATTGGATTGGATACATAGTTATTTGTATAATGAGTGGTTTGTTATGCTGCTAGGATTTAATGCTTATGCTTCCTCTAGATAGATAATTTCTTCATGGATGGTTATTTACAAAGTCTAAATATTATGCAAAATTTAATGGTAATTTACTTAAAGCATGACGCCTTATGTGTTTTGGAGATTTTATTTCTTAAACGCACAGTGTGGTACTTCACCAATCAAGGCAGATTTTGGGTATGATATATTGAAAATTTTAGAAGTAAAATCATCATTCTTAAGAAAAAAAGAAGGAAAAAAAATAAACATATTCTCATTCATTGATGCTCCTAAATACCAAGTTTACCATGTATGCTTTTATAGAATAAACATACCCATTGGATTAGAAAATGGATTATCTATCTAAAGATGGGATTTAAAAAAAAAAAAGCCTAGATTGAACAAAGGAAAATTGGACATGCTCCACTTGGGATTGACTTGTGCTAAATTTTTGATGAAAAGATAAGAAATAATCTAGACAAATTTTCCCTTATAATGGTTATTATAAGAAGTTGATCAGCTAAGGCAGAGAATGCAAATTCAATTGGATAGAGTAGCAGCTTTTAGTTGTAGTTAACATTTGAAATCATACAGGTAAATTCTTCATGTCCTTCCAACATTTGTGACATCCCTTACTTATCATTGTGAATGGCTCTTGTCTTTCTTGTTGATTTGAATGTAGACAATAGAGTGATCTTTACCCCTTTCTCTCCTCTCCACATCCCCATCCAGTAATATTTTCAAAGAAAAAATAAAGGAAAAAGTGACTTATCTAAGGGTAGTTATGACTTTATTAGATGAGCAAGAAGGAAGAAGGCTTGTCCTAAAATGCCATCTTTCTTCAATATGAGGTTTGCTACTCCTTAGTTCATTGCTCGATGAAACAACAAACTTATGTATGAGTTAGACCCACACAGGAGCTAGTGCACACATATTAGCTTTATGTCCTTCTTGCATTTATGATGAAGATGTTGCCAGTTCCCAGCCCAACGAGTCCTATATCTTTCTTGGTTATACTAATAATTTATTTGGCACTATACAAAATATTTGAAATACTAGAAACAACATTCAGTTCCAAGAGCATTTTTTTGTTGAGATGGGCATTGCCTTCTTTGCATCGATTGGCACTATCAAGTCGGATTGTGACATAAAGGAGTAACCTTACTTTAAGAAGCAAAGAAGGTTCATAATCCTTTATGTTGACCTATAGGCAATTCAGATAATTTTTTCAAGACTCTTGATCAAATAAAGAAGATCAAATATTCTTTATTCTATGGGTTCCTACATTCTATCTACTCGCTTAAGACTGCTCCTCTTTAAAATGCAATTTCGAAAGACACTTCTCCAATCCTATTCAATCTTCTAGAGAAATCCTAAAACTATGCTTGTCTTGTGATTAGTGGGTTAACTGTTAGCTATCAAAATTATAATAAAATTAAATCCCTTTTGAAAATAAACCACCAATATGCCTCAAGTATCATAACCAAAGAAATAGTGGCTTCTCACCCTATAAGGCTTGGGCCAAGTAGCCAATGGTTGTTACTACTCTTGGTTCTTGAGAATGTCAGGAGGATAGGTGGTAGTTGAAAGATGTGCTTAATCAAAGAACTAGATCTATGAACTCTGACCATAGTTGTCGGTAGTGGATCAAGCAACAGACATACGTATCACCTCATAGAATGTTCCCTTTAGCTTAAACACAAGGGAAGAAAAGAAATTGTTTGAGGGATTGATAAAAGTTCATAATTAGACTACCTGTTAGCAGTCCTAACTATCATATACACCATAATCACAAGGAAAAAACCAAAATCATTCAATCTATTTAGACCTTAGTTCTAAAGAAACTAATCTATTAAAAATCAAATAAAAATTAGGGTAGAGAATAATCTAAAAGAGTCTATTGTGCACATGAGAACTTTCCATGCTTAACCCAAGAAGTGGCACTTATATTGCCTTCCTTAGTAGAAAAGTAAACATAGGAAATAAGATTTGTAGTGAAAACTTTCTATTAGCATACAATAAAGTGAAGCCCTACCCTTAGTCACTCTCTCCTCAAACTTGAGAATGTATATAAGTTGAACAAGAAGAGTTGCCATAGCTAATATAAATTAGACTTTTTCTCCTCTAAGAGAAGAAGCCGTTAGCAGTTCAATTTAGGGTTCTATACCTATTTATTCACCCTATTATGATAGTAGAGTAGTGGTAAAACCAATAAGTATTATCCATGACCTAATCTTGAAAATCAATATTCGACATTTCGCAATTAAGTAATAAATAATAAATAGCACTTACATAGAGGTTTAATGATAGAAATTCCTTCAGGTTTATTACAGTTTTTCAGTGAGGATGCACCGAGGATGCGGATTGAAGCGATTGCAGTGAAGAATTGAAAGCTTTTAACCAAGAAAATTGTCATGCAGTCGGAAAGCTATACTCCCATCCCAAATCTATCTTCAGGGAATAAATATTAATCACGTATTAACAAATATGATGTGATAAAACCTTTTATCTCCCATTTGAGATTGTGGTGGTTTATTATAATATATTTTATTTATAAAGCTCTTTATAAAAGCACTTATAAAATGTTGAAGTATGTTGTTTTAATGCATACTTCAACAAGTGCTTATTATGTTTGATAATATGTACTTTTTAATTGTTCAAATGCATTTATCTATTTCTTGAGTTCATAATATAGGATAAAATGACTGAATTTTATATTTTATTTTATAAAATATAGAAGTTATTCTAAAAATACCAAATTTGAGCTTTTGTTAGAAGCATTTTTAAGGCAAACATTCCTAAATTTATTGGATGATGTTAAATCATACCTTCCAGAAAATTTGAATGCTAAAAACTAAAATGTGATTATCCAATATGTTGATAGGCACAATTATGAGTAACCCAAATCTGTATCATCTTTAAGGAAAAAGAAAAGAAAGATAGGGAGAGATAGTCTGTTAATTAGTGGGTGATATTGCTTGTTTGGATTTGAGAGTCCAAATTGAGCTTAAAATCTCCAATTCTAAACCTTACTGTCGCTGTGTGATTACATATTACTACTAGGAGAGAAATACAAATTGAGCTTAAAATCTCCAATTCTAAACGTTATTGTCAGTGTGTGATTACATATTACTACTAGGAGAGAAATCAAATCTTATTGTCATTATTATTAGTGCTAAACAATAAAAATTACATAGCATAAAACAAAGAAACCAATGAGTCTTTCTTTCGTATCACTAGCTTGCTAGTTGGTCAACTTTCCTTTTACTCTCTTTTTTACCTTCTCTGTATCCTCTTTCTTTCTATTATCTCTATATGAGATTGCACCACCGCCAACTCTTCCACCGCAATTTTTGATGCAGACATACAAGTTGGTTGACAACCTCATCGTGGACAATGTCATCTCCTGATATAAAGATGGATTTATCTTTATCGCTCTGGATCACATTGCATTTACCAAGATTTTCTTCCTACTTATTTCAAACATAATAATTGATCTAGCTTTGTTTGCCAACTCAACACTTATATGAGTTTTATTTATTTTGAGGCTGACCAAAATTGATTTTTTAAAAATGTTTGAAGTTCTAATTTGGTTTTATATTGTACAGGGATTTCAGAAGGTTCACCTTACTCATTCTAATATAAAAATAATTATTTTAGGAGGGGTGAAAGAGGAGTATTATGTAGGAACAGCAATAGAAGATGAGTTTTTTGCTAAAATAATTTAGTTCTAGTATTGTCAATGTAACACAATTTGGAAAAATATGTCCTTTGTAATACTTCATGCTATATAGACTTTTAATACAAGTTACTGAATGTAAATATCTACTTTTACTTTCTAATATGTATCCGATATTTGTTCTTTGTTTAGTTTTTCTTTTGGCATTCAAGGATACATTTTATGACATGAAATATGTCAAACCTACTTTATATAATCATAATTTCAAACTTCAATTTTCAAATTAGTGTTCTCCAAATAAGAATTTCAACAAGATAAATGACTTTTATTTGCTTTATTATTAATAGTAGAATAAATTTTTTTCTAAAACAAGGAAAAAAAGAAAATTTTGAATCTGGGAGATGTTTTCCTTTTCTTTTATCATTGACAGTAGTAGGTATTATCATATGATCTTATGAGTTATTTGACTCACAATGGTTGTCTTGATATTATATTTTTTGAAATATAATGCATCCATTGTTCAAGCATTTTAAGACATAGTTTTCAAATTTTACTTTCAAATATATTCTTCATGTATTTGTTTTTAGTGTTTTAGTTGGCTTTTCCTTTCTCTTTTCTCTTCTTAGTAAGATATATCCTTACTATATTATTTTTTAATTGACTTTTTTTTCCCTGCCAACATATTCTTATAGAATTTTTTTTTATGATAGATTTTTGTACATTGTTGGATTTTACATTTTAAAAGATGTATGTTGGATTTTACTTTTTAAAAGATGTATAGTTATTTATTCAGGTATTCTAGTAATTTAGAAAAAAAAGTAAAGTATTAATAGGAAAAGCTGGAATTCTTTTGTAAAGAAAAGTGAAAAAAATAGGAAAGTTTGAAAAGTATTATGTGGATTAAAGAGGCTATAAAAGAAATATGATATATGATTTAAAAGTGTAATACTATAGGAATATTTCTAAAAAAATGAAGTTTTTTTTTAAACAAACTCACAGAATGTAGCAACATCTTCACTAATCGCTCCAACTACAATAGCAATTGGGGCGACGGCAGCTGTTGTTCCCGCTTCACCCTCTTCGAATGGCAGCATCTATTTCTATTTCACCTGTTTAGGCTATAATAGCAGTTGGAGCAATGGCTGATGCTATTTCTGCTCCACATTCAACATCTGCTTCCATTTTACCTCTTTAAACGGCATTATGCTCTTCATGAATAGCTTGTATAATGACACTTGGAGCAGTGGTTGATGCTATTTCTGCTCCACCTTCAGCATCTACTTCCATTCTCTCTCTTCAAACAGCATTATGCCCTTCATGAATAGCTTGCATAGTCGAGTTCATCTAGGAAATTATATGCTAAAAAATGTGTGACGACCCACTTTCCCCTAGGAAGAACCCTAGGGTTTAGCGAATTGTCTGCCCTACTCTCGTTGGGACTCATTAGACTCTCGAGTACAGGTCATTCCAAATATTTCATATGTTATACAACCCAAATATATACAAGCAGGTGCCACTTAGTTACAAGCACAGTAAAAGTCTTAAGGGAGCATAGGGTTCATGTACAATCCCACTAGATCAAAAGCAGGTAACATGCTATACAGCTCTAGTACCTAAAGTCCCTCTTTTCGGACTCGCCGTCGCCCCTACTAAGGGAAACAAATAGAAAATAGGGTGAGCTATATGTTTAGTAAGTTCCCAAAAAGGGCACACAGTTGCATAACAGGATATAAGAAGCAGTAATTTTCATTTAAACAGAAAACAGAAGCAAATTGGTATCACACAAATTTAAGGATACTAGGCTCCGAGGAACTCAGTCAGTTGTAGTACACACTTTCTCTGCACTGGAATCAAACCATGCATGTGTTGACACTCCGTCAACCACTCATAGGTCCATAGAACACCACTTCACGCCAATCTCTATCCACCATGTCACCCTTGACCAGGCCTACATTCCAAATACAGTGGGGTGGTATTACTCGAATATACACAATATGGCCAGTTTAGTAACAATATCAGTACCCAGGGTTTCCTAGCCAACTCGACCAAGCCCCTGCAGGCTTGGCTCGACCAGTTTCCCTATGGGGTTGGTCTTAAACAGTTCAGAGTGATATACAAGTCAAGTATCAATATCCATATACAGTAGACAGTGTCATCAAGTTTCACAATTGAGGATGAGTGTGATAAAGTACACACTCACCTCATCACATATCATAGAGCAAATCAAGCAATTGGGGCCGAGTGCAGTAAAGTACACACTTGCCCCGTCACACGGTAAAACAATAAGTAACATGTCAAAGGTGCTTGTGTACATGTAATATAGTACAATTAAGCATGCACTTGAGAACTTACCACGACCGGTGATCGCTTCAAACACCAATTGTCGGCTTGCACTTGGCATCCTCGCGTGCGCCTGTATATATACGACTCACATCAGTGATCGTCACTTAATTGCTGACTAAGGATGCTAAGTTAAATTATAAAGTATGAATTAACTATAACTCAGGGTGATTGGTTACTTCATGCTATAAATACTAAGCTATAAGTGGTCGTTTGTCGATTAGGTTACGTTTAGGTCTTATTGGTGCGCTAGCGCCGGCAACACCATTTTCGAGACTTGCAACTGTAGTTATGTATATCAAAAAGTTACATGGTTTATACCATTAGAAACTAGATTCAAAATTCAAACTTTCATTAGAAGACCCTTTCGAAGATTCAATTTAGAAAGAGTTTAAATCGAACGACAAAACGCTACTACTACGGTAACCCGTGGTGCAGGTTGCCAATTTTAGCAATTTTCACAGTTTTTCTGCACTCTACAAGAAATGAATCATGGCCTAAATTTTATGTTGTTGAAAAACTCTACGAGTCTAGTTTCTAATGCAATAAACAAAACTTGATTCCAACCTTCCTATACCAAGTTATGGTCAATTTTCCAAACCTGGTTCTGCCCGACTGAGCATACGAATATGTTTTCCTTGACTTAAACCAAGTCATTTTCTAGGTTCCATTTAACTTACAATTTACCAAAACTCAACTTATATGTAAAGAGTAACATCAAACACTTGGTAGGGAACAAGATTCAAGCTCAAGTACTAACATAATTTCCAAGAAAATCAAAGTTAGGCAATTCCACATAACCAAAATTTCAACAAGGCTTTTCCAACAATTCAGTCATATCACTAACTTTACACCAAATCTCATATCAAATTCTTGACCTAACGCTCTAACATACCATATGACATTTAGCCCTAAATTAAAATCAAGATATAATACCATAAACCCTAGTTAACCCTAATTTCATTTCGAAGCATATTTCATACCAATACTAACTTAAATCAAGCATTTGAACCACCATCTAGCTAAAATCACTTCATATTAACATAAATTGTGAATATAAATAGGGGATTAGGGCATGAAAACTATTATACCTCTAATTTCTTGGTAGATAAGTGCAACAATCCAACAAGAAGGTGCAACAAGGCTCCAAATCACTTCTACAAGTTGGATTTGTTCTTTGTTTTCTCTCAAATTTTTCCTTCAATTTTGGACTAAGAAAATGAACTCACACACTCTCTTATTTAGCTTTGAAGTTCGGCCAACATGAAATAATTTTAGAAGAAAATGTTTTGTTTTATTTAAGCTTCTTATTAACTAAAGAAAGTTCAAGAATCTAAGAAGCAAAGTATGACTTTGTTTCTTTGAATTCCAATCAAAATTCACCATTTGGCTCTTTTTTCATATGAAGATTACTCTTGCAAGATGTTTCCTCATAACTAAGTTAGAAAAATTGTATTATCTTGAAGAAAATTCCACAAATTACTAAAATTAGCTCACATATTTCCATAAATTAACCTTAAAAACAATAATCGCTATAAAATTCATTTTTCAACTTTAAAAATATGCACTTGACATAAAATGCTTGTAACATCAATAAAAGAGAGAAATAGAGTAATATATATATATATATATATATATATATATATATAGTAATGTTATTTTATTTTTTTTCATGGATCTTATACTCTCTTCCCCTTAAAAGAATTTCGTCCTCGAAATTCATTCCTGGTCTCAGTATCAGATCAAGTGAATAAAGTAGGATAGGTTTTTTGCATTTTTGCCTCTAATTCCCACGTTGCCTCTTCTATCCGTGATTTTTCCATAATACTTTCACTAATGAAATCTGCTTATGCCTAAACTCCTTCATCTTCCGGTCTAACAATCGTACTGGCAGCTCCTCATAGTTAACAATTCATCAATATCAACTTCATCCGGTTGCAGCACATGAGTTGGGTCAGGATGATATTTCTTAAAAAGGGAAACATGAAAACATTATGAATCCTTGCCAGGGTCGGTGGTAATCTCAAACGATAGGCTGTGGTCCCCATGCATTGCACAATTTCATAAGGTCCCGGGTATCGCGGTTTAAACTTCTTCCCTTTTGCTGCCATCATACTAGCCTTTAGCGGAGTACTCTTGAAGAATACTTTATCCTCAACATCAAATTCCAAATATTTTCTCCGATTATCTGCGTAACTTTTCTATCGATTTTGAGTGGTTTGGAGTCTTTCATGAATTATCTTTATTTTCTCATATGCTTCCTCAATCCAAGGTATTGTCGTGGGGTCCAGCATCTTCCTTTCACTTACCTCATCCCAATGGACTGGTGACCGACATTTCCTTCCATATGGAGCCTCATACGGGGCCATTTGAATAGAAGAATGATAATTATTATTATTATAAGTAAATTTAACTAGGGTTAGGTATTGGCTCCAGTTTCCTCCAAAATCCAAGTCACAAGCTCGAAGCAGATTCTCGAGAGTCTGGATTGTTCTTTTGGACTGTCCATCGGTTTGCGGATGGTAAGTAATACTAAAATTAGCTTGGTTCCCATTGTTTCCTGTATCTTTTGCCAAAATCGGAACAAGAATCGGGGATTTCGATCCGATACTATACTTACTGGTACCCCATGCAATCTCACAATTTCATCTAGATATTTCCTCGCCAGCTTTTCCAATAAATAATTCATGCTAATCGGTAGGAAATGAGTTGATTTAGTTAACCTATCAACTATTACCCAAATTGCATCATGGCCTTTTTACGTGCATGGCAATCTAGATACAAAATCCATCATTATATGCTCTCACTTCCACTCAGGGATCTGTAAGAGTTGTCATAGATCTTCTAGTTTCTGGTGTTCGACCTTCACTTGTTGACAGGTGAGACAAGTTTGGATGAATTGGGCGATATCCTATTTCATATTGTCTCACCAATACAACTGTCTTAAATCTCAATACATGTTAGTGTTCCCAAGATGTACCGTATATCTCAAACGGTGAGTTTCTTTAAAAATTTCTCATTTCAATCTCTCGTTTCCAGGTACTACTATCTGATCCTAGAACCTTAATATTCCATCAGATCCCAAATGAAAATCTGGTAATTCTCTTTTTTGCACTCTACTTATCCATTTTTGTACTACCGAGTTACTCTTTTGTGCTTCTCTAATACGATCCATCAAGACTGGTCTTGCGGTAATGTTTCCAAATTGTATTTTCTGCGACTTCAATTGAGAATTCCATTCACTAACCTGTTCTAATAGATGCCACTCCTTAATCATTAACCAGCTATTTGAGCTTTTCAGTTTAAAGCATAAACTACTACGTTAACCTTTCCCAGATGGTAATTAATGGTGCAATCATAGTCCTCTAAAATTCTAGCTATCGATGCTGCCGTATATTTAGCTCCTTTTGAGAAAACAAATACCTCAGACACTTATGATCTGTATATACCTCATAAGTCATGCCGTACAGATAGTGCCTCCACTTTTTCAAGGCGAACACGACTGCAACCAGCTCCAAATCATGTGTTAGATAGTTTTGCTCGTGGGACTTTAATTTCCTCAAGGCATAGGCTATTACATTTTCATTTGTATTAATACACAACCTAACCCTTCCCACGAAGCATCTGTATACACCAGAAAATTATCTTTTCCCTCTCTCAATATCAATACAAGTGCCATGACTAATTGTTGTTTTAATTTCTCAAAGGTAGCTTCACTTCTAGAATCCCAAATAAATTTTCGATGCTTCTTAGTCAGATCAGTTAGTGGCCCTGCAATCATAGAAAAGTCTTTAATAAAGCGGCGGTAGTACCCTACTAAACCCAAAAAGTTTCGAATCTCAGTTGGATTCTCTGGCCGCTTCCGGTTAATAACTGCCTCTATCTTAGCAGGATCCAAAAATGCCATTTTTCAAGAACAAATGCCCCAAGAAAGCAACTTTCTTCAACCAAAATTCGCATTTACTAAATTTGGCATATAATCGATGCTCCCTTAAAATCTGTAAAATTATCCTCAAATGTTTTACATGCTCCTCAGGAGTTTTAGAATAAATAAGAATATCATTTATAAAAATAACCACAAATTGATCTAGATACGGCCTAAAGACTCGGTGTATTAAATCCATAGATGGAGCTGGAGTATTGGTCAACAAAAAAGGCATTACTGCATATTCAAAATGACCATACCTAGAGTTAAAGGCAGTTTTCGATATGTCTTCTTCTTTACTCCGCAATTGATAGTATCTCTGTCGAAGATCTAATTTTAAAAATACTACCACTCCTTGTAATTGATCAAATAACTCATCAATATGTAGTAAGGGATATTTATTTTTCACTGTGACATTATTTAGACATCGATAGTCAATACACATTCTCAAACTTCCATCTTTTTTCTTAACAAATAATACTGGGGCTCTCCACGGGGACTCGCTTTCCCATATAAATCCTCATTCTAATAAGTCTTACAACTGTAATTTCAACTCTTTCAATTTGACAGAGACCATTTGGTATGGAGATTTAGAGATAGGAACAGTTCCGGGTGTTAGACTAATTTTAAATTCTATCTCTCTTTCAGGTGACAGCGATTTTAATTCATCCGAGAATATATCAAGATATTCTTTTACCACTGGCACATTCTCTAGTTTCACCTTATCCCCTGGGGTATTTATCAGGAAAGTTAAGTATCCCCAATCTCCATTGCATAATAGTTTCCTAACCCGAATTCTTGAAATAAGAACAGTAGAGGCCAAATTACCTTTTAAATCTAACTTTAGGGTTGCCTCATCAAGTATTTGGAATTCCACCTCTTTAGTTCTATAATTTAATTGCGCATGGTATCGGGCTAACCAGTCCATTTCTAAAATAATATCATACCCTTTTATAACTAAACTTATTAAATCCGCCAATAATTTTCACTCACAGATTCCAGTTTCACAGTTTATGTACATCATATTTGTGATTAAACAATTATCACCTGTAGGTGTTCTAACCTCCAAGTCATATGGCAGTTTATCATACCTTACGTCAATAACACATATAAAATCGGGATTCACAAAAGAGTGAGTAACTCCCGGATCTACCAAAACTTTAACTAAACGGTGAAAAATTGAAATCGTAGCTTCTACCACGTCGGAGGAGATTGGTGCCTGTTGCTGATCCAACGCGTATACTCTGGCGAGCACTCTCGATTGATTGCCTGGAGTATTGGCCTGCCTAGAGGTTGACCTACTAGTTGGCTACGTTTTTGCACTTTCTCATACCATTTCTGGACATTCGGCAATCTAGTGCTCAGTACAGCCGCAGCACAGACATTTTCGTACATTTTCCCAACATTTGCTGTTAGAATGATTCTGTTTCCCACAGAACCCACAAGCCACTCGAGGAGTTGAGGGCTGACTTTCTTGCGACGTATTCTTCTGTTGCTCTTACCCACTCGGAGTGCCTCGAGATGAGGTTCCTCCTGATGATTTCAAACTTTTAATTCCACCAGCTCCTCTTCTAGTCTTGGGCGGTGCTGGTGCACTCCTTTTAGGCTGCTCGATGTCCCTTCTCGGAACACCCTTCTTTCAGGTTTGGAAAACTCATATTTGCAACTCAGCATTCTCAATCCACTAAACCTTCTCAAGAGTCATGCTAAAAGTATCGAGTTGAGTTGCCACCAATGCTTCTTGAATTTCTACATTCAATCTCTGAATAAACCGCCTTATTCTCTTCTGCTCTGTTATCACCAGTTCAGGGGTAAATTGAGATAGTTTAGTAAACTACGTTTCATATTCGGCGACACTAGAAGTACCTTGCGGCAGTCTTATAAATTCATCCTCTCGTCTCTCCTACACTATTGGCAGGAGAAACTTCTCATTAAACTCCCTGACAAAATTCATCCATGTCCACGGAGTTTGTTCTCTACTCCATTTAATATTTATCGTATTCCACAAGATCTGACTACCCATTCGAATTGAGAAATTGCAAAAGCTACTCCTCTCTCCTAAGTGTAGTTTAAGGCAACAAAAATATTAGTCATGTTTTCCAACCAATTCTCGGCTACCTCAGGGTCGGGACTTCCAGAAAATTTAGGCGGGGAGAACTTCTGGAACCGCTGTAGAGTTCAATCCTCTTCCGTTTTATGGTCTCTAAGGTTACCAGCAGGTGCCTACCCTGCTGCTCTACTACCCTTTCTAATAGGTCAGTCATGCGGTTAATAACTGTACCTATTTGCTCCCCCGTTTCTACCCTAAGTTCCTAGTTTTGATCAACCACAAACTCCTTATTATTTCTTTGGACTGGAGGTGATCGAGCTCCATGCCTATGTCTGTGTCCACGTCCACACCTTTGACCTCTTATACCCTTTCTACCATCCATAACTTTTAATGTAGTCTAGTCTAGATATACATGTATAAACAAGACTTAGAGAAATTCTCATACAAAACAACGGTTAATCAGAAATATATATACGTATACTGCTCACAAATAGATCCAAACTGGTCATAAATAAAATCAAACATCATTTATATACACACATACATATTATTCACATAGTACAGATAGCACTATACTAGGCCAGATTCAGTAGGGTTAACATACGCACAAGTTCACAAAAGTACTGGGCAGTCATGCCTCAACCAGGTTCATATACAAGTAAACAAAATAAGCAGGGGCCCTAGCCTAATTCGTAACTGAGCCTATCGACTCCGCCTCATGAGCCGAACCAGGCTCTGAGTGCTAGTTAGGATCACTCTCTGCTAAATGGGGATCCATTACCCCTTCCACGAGGGCCCCACACTTAGTCATGATACTCTCTGCTCTAACTCTCACTTCCCTAGCCATTCCAACCATGCGCTTGTTAGCTCTCTACAGCTTCACCTGGAACGCGTGGGCGCGAGCCTACTCCTGTTGGAGAGTCACATCCAACTCCCTCAACCTATCTGCCTACAGCTTAACAATATGCCTCATGACTCATATTTCCTCCTGAACCCTATTATAAGCATACATCCACCTACATCGCTCATCAACTATAGACAAAAATACCTGATCTAGGTAAGAGTATGTGCGCCAACAATCGCATCCCCTCCGGCGCCCAGATGCCCATCGTCGGATGGGACCTCCCCGACCATTCTCGTACGTGATCACTCATCGTGGTCTCGAAGGGCTAGCTTCATCACTTTTGCCTTCCATTTCCTACATAATAAGTAAAGATTAGCAACTTATAAATAGTTTTAATCATCTATGACCCTTCTAATATTAAACAAAGTTTATTTCTAATAATCGCGGTCAGCCCAAGCTATTTCTAAACCTAAACTCTGACACCACCTATAACGACCCCAATTTCCTCTAGAGCGAACCCTAGGCTTTAGCGGACCGTCTGCCCTGTTCTCGCAGGGACTCACTAGACTCTCGAGTACACGTCATTCTAAATATTTCATATATTATACAACCCAAATGTATACAAGCGGGTGCCACCTAGTCACAAGTACAGTAAAAGTCTTAAAGGAGCACAGGGCTCATGTACAATCTCACTAGATCAAAAGCACGTAACAAGCTATACAGCCCTAGTACCTAACTGTTCCTCTCTTTGGACTCGCCCTCACCCCTACTAAGGGAAACAAATGGAAAATAGGGTGAGCTTTATGTTCAGTAAGTTCCTAAGAAGGGCACACAGTTGCATAACAGGATATAAGAAGCAGTAATTCTCATTTAAATAGAAGACAAAAGCAAATTGGTATCACACAGATTTAAGGATACAAGGCTCCGAGGAGCTCAGTCAGTTGCAGTACACAGTTTCTTTGCGCTGGAATCAAATCATGCATGTGTTGGCACTCCATCAACCACTCATAGGCTCGTAGAATACCACTTCACGCCAATCTCCGTCCACCATGTCACCCCCGACTGGGCCCGCACTCCAAATACAGTGGGGTGGTATTATTCGAGTATACCCAGTATGACTAGTTCAGTAACAATATTAGTATCCACGGTTTCCTAGCCAACTCGACCACGCCCCTGTAGGCTCGACTCGACCAGTTTCCCTATGGGGTTGGGCCCAAATAGTTCACAGTGATATACAAGTCAAGTATCAATATCCATATATAGTAGACAGTGTCATCAAGTTTCACAGTTGAGGATGAGTGTGATAAGGTACACACTCACCTCATCGCATATCATAGAGCAAATCAAGCAATTGGAGTTGAGTGCAGTAAAGTACACACTTGCCCTGTCACACGGTAAAACAATAAGTAACATGTCAAAGGTGCTTGTGTACATGTAATATAGTACAATTAAGAATGCACTTGGAAACTTACCATGACCGGTGATTGCTTCAAACACTAGTTGTCAGCTTGCACTTGGCGTCCTCGCGTGTGCCTGTATATATACAACTCATATCAGTAACTAGTGATACTAAATTAAGTTATAAAGTATGAATTAACTATAACTTGGGGTGATTGGTTATTTCACGCTATCAATACTAAAGTATAAGTGGCCGTTTGTCGATTAGGTTATGTTTAGGTCTTATTGGTGCGCTTGCGCCGACAACACCACTTTCGAGACTTGCAACTGTAGCTATGTCTATTGAAAAGTTACATGGTTTATACCATTAGAAACTAGATTCAAAATGTAAATTCAGAAAAGTTATTAGGGACCATTTTCAAAGATTAAATTCAGAAAAGAGTTTAAATCGAATGACAAAACGCTGCTGCTACGGCAACCAGTGGTGCAGGTTGCCAATTTCAGCAATTTTTACGATTTTTTTGCAGTCTATAGGAAGCAAATTATGGCCTAAATTTTATACCATTGAAAAGCTCTTCAAGTCTAGTTTCTAACGCAACAAACAGAACTCGATTCCAACCTTCCTATACCAAGTTGTGGTCAATTTTCCAAACTTAGTTCTGCCCAACTGAGCATACGGATATGTTTTCCTTGACTTAAACCAAGTCATTTTCTAGGTTCCATTTAACTTAAAATTTACCAAAACTCAACTTATATGTAAAGAGTAACATCAAACACTTGGTAGGAAACAAGATTCAAGCTCAAGTACTAAGATAATTTCCAAGAAAATCAAACCAAAGTTAGGCAATTCCACATAACCAAAATTTCAACTAGGCTTTTCCAACAATTCCATCATATCACTAACTTTACATCAAATCTCATGTCAAATTCTTGACCTAACACACTCTAACATGCCATATGACATTTAGCCCCAAATTAAAATCAAGATATAATACCATAAACCCTAACTAACCCTAATTTCATTTCTAAGCATATTTCATACCAACACTAACTTAAATCAAGCATTTGAACCATCATCAAGCTAAAGTCACTTCATATTAACATAAATTGTGAATATGAACAGGGGATTAAGGCATGAAGACCATTATACCTCTATGTGCTTGGTAGATAAGCACAACAATCCAACAAGAAAGAGCAACAAGGCTCCAAATCACTTCTACAAGTGGGATTTCCTAGGGTTTTAAACAAGTTGGATTTGTTCTTTGTTTTCTCTCAAATTTTTCCTTCAATTTTGGACTAAGAAAATCAACTCACACTCTCTCTTATTTAGCTATGAAGTTTGGCCAACATGAAATAATTTTGGAAGAAAATCTTGTGTTTTATTTAAGCTTCTTATTAACTAAAGAAAGTTCAAGAATCTAAGAAGTAAAGTATGACTTTGTTTATTTGAATCCCAATCAAAATTCATCATTTGGCTCTTGTTTCATATGAAGATTACTCTTGGAAGACATTTCCTCATAACTAAGTTAGAAAAATTGTATTATCGTGAAGAAAATTCCACAAATTACTAAAAATAGCTCATATATTTCCATAAATTAACCTTAAATACAATAATCACTATAAAATTCATTTTTTGACTTTAAAAATATGCACTTGATATAAAATGCTTGTGACATCAATAAAAGTGAGAAATAGAGTAATATATATATATATATATATATATATTATTAATGTTATTTTTTTTCATGGATCTTACAAAATGTTTTTAAACTCGAATTGGTAAATGAACCAGTGAGATGTTTGGGTCACAGTTCAACCCAATTTGATTGGTTCAACCTCACTTTAATGTTCTTTTTTCTTTTTTTTTATACTATTAGTATTTCCCTTGTCCAGTTTGTCCTGCTACTATATCTTTGGTTTATCTCTTCATTGATGATTGTTATCCTTCTAAAGCATATTATTACTAAGTTTAGATTCCAAAATCCCAACTAATCATCCCTAATTTTCTCAATCAAATTTAATGGATTACAGAAAAAGTATAGAAGTCCCAAAATTTTAGGGCTCTTATTATTAAAATTCCTATAAAAAATTCACAAATTCTACAAAATAAACCAAAAACGTATCTTTGGAAACATCTTCATATGGGTCTACCATTTTCATAACTAAATTATAACAAATTTTTGAAAATCTCCATGTCACGATTCATTCTTCCTCATCACCAGCAACAAACCTTTATCATTGTAGACACCAAATTTTGACTATTTCATTTGTTTTCCTATGTTTTCATCTATTAATGTTTAGTTATTTATTGTTGATTTTTCTAACACTTTTTTTTCATTTTTGTAGGTTTTTCTTAAAAAAAAAAAAAAAAAAGAGGAGAAAAGTCAAAAGCGACTAGTTACGGGATGAGTCGTAACTTATGATCAGTTAAAAAAAAAAAATGATTCTTCAACTTCGGATCATCCTTTCCAATTTGTATTTTAGATGCTTGAGCGATAAGAAACCTATTTAAACATTCCCCAACTCACCCCTAACCCCAACAACTCATCTAACGCTTCAAAATTAGCTCACCTCATCCCAAGAACATCAAAACCCTTAGTTCTCGGTTTGGTGGCTATAAATAGCCTAGATTAGGGTTTAACAAAGAGGTTGGAAATCTGAGAGGAAAAGAGGCAATTAGGAGAGCTTTGAGAGAGAAAAAAGCAGAAGAAAACGGCTGGGAATTGGAGAGAAAAAAGAAAAGAAAGAAGAAAGGGAAAAGCTAGGGTTTCATACTTGGGAAGATTATTCTTGGAATTTCAGCCTCCTCCTTCTTTAGATTCAAAGCTTGATTCGGGTAACATCCTTCTACTCTATTCTTGTTTTTAATCGTAAAATTATCGAGAATTGGACCTTTTGGTGGAACCAAGGTCTTGAATAGTTTTCTTTTAGTTTGGGATATTTGATGATGATTATCAGCTGTTATATGAGCATGTTGTGTTTATAAAGCCTTGGTAAGGCTAGTAGATTTGTTTTTACGTTTAAAATCGACGTTTCATGCTTACGTGATGTTGTTGTGATTCGAGAAATTTCTGGAAAAATGTTCTTCACGTTTTGAAGATGTGAAGAAACGTGGACTAC
Source organism: Gardenia jasminoides (assembly GCA_013103745.1). Lineage (NCBI taxonomy): Eukaryota > Viridiplantae > Streptophyta > Magnoliopsida > Gentianales > Rubiaceae > Gardenia > Gardenia jasminoides. The sequence goes on from CM023105.1 coordinate 22,031,390, forward strand.
TTGCGCGGATGACTTCGCGTAACAGTCCGCGTTTCATCTTGAATGTTTGAAGTTGTGAAGAAACGCGGACCTCTGCGTGGACTAGATCAGCCTCCGGCGTTTGCTTTGAATACTTGAAGATGTGAAGAAATCTTTGGGTTGTTACGCAGCCCGCGTAACCTCCCGCGTTTCAAACCTGACAGTTCTTTTCCTTCCCCCTTCTTGTCCATTTGATGATACTAATGCTTATGATTTGATCTTTGTGGGTTTAGCTTGTCTTGACATGATCTGAATGATGATGTTTGATTCTTTGAATGGACCCCTTGCCTCGAATGTTTCGTTTGTGTTGTTGTCGAAAAGCAATCTTCCGATGTTTTGAAGATGGGAAGAGACGATTCTGCTGAGTCCAGCTTTCGGTCCGCGTTCCTCTCGAACTTTGATTTTTGTAACGCTGGATCTTGTGTTCGGCATCCGTAACCTCTGTTTTGATTATGTTGATATTTCCCGCTCTTTTGTTCCGAATCTTACTCTATTTCCTAGTATTATCTGCTTGTTTGCGTAATCTGTTTAGATACCCTTTCTTTGAATTTTTGATTCATTTTTCCTCTAAATTGATACCTTGATCCCTTTTATTGACATTGAGTCTTAAATAACCATTCCCATTATTTAAGGATTCAATTAAGGCCTCACATCAAGGGATGGTAACTTCTTTCCCCTATTATGTGCTTATTATGTGTTTTTGCATGATTTTGCATGTTTTAAATTAAGTTTTCCTTTGCTTTTTATTCATTCCTAGTCTTTATTTATGTCATTTAATTTTTGGGTAAATCATTTGGAGGCCTTGGATGCCAAGTTGTAATAGATAGGTTTAATTTGGCAAAAAGTGTATTTATTCTAGAAAATGTAATAGTTAGATTACCATTCCGAATTTTTCCCCTCTAGAATGTATTTAGGTTCCCCCCAATGTAATAATTAGGTTTTATATGCTTATTTTGCATGCTTGCATGATTATGTGTTTATTTGCTTTCCTAGGGCCTTGCATCTAGATATTATGTCTATGTGTTATGTGTTTATGTGTTTTATGTGTTTACTTGCTTTATTATCATGTCTACATGTTTATTGTGTAAATATATTGACGTCACCACACTAGTCCAACGCTAGTTGTGGCTTTCCCCTTCGATTTCTCACTAATCCAATGTTAGTGAGAACCTTTTGACGAGGGCTAGTCCAATGCTAGACCCTTAAACGCCGCTCATGCATTAGATACAAATTTTACACACTTTCCACTTTAGAGTTTCTTTCCCATTTTGCATGTCACTATTCCCCATCCATGTGAGACATCTCATTTAGTTTTCTTTTTTTTTAGATTTTAGGGCATTACCCTTTGAATTAGGGAAAAGAGTTTAGTATGGCTTCCTAGCCTTAGCACGCTTTTATTTCCTTCTATGAAGAGGAAGAATTAAAGTCACAATTTAGTCCCACCCATTATGTTGCATTATCCCTCTTGGGACATACACGCATTGGTTCTATAAAATCATTCTTTAAAAGTCAAGTTTCTTCTTCATGTTTTAGCAATTCAAAGTCAAAACCATTTTCTTAAAATTGTATATTTTGGAAATTCAAGTTCCTCTTTGCATTTAAAATTGATCCTTTCAAAAACCCAACTTCTTTTCTCTTGATACTTTATAAATTGCATTTTGAAAACCCTACTTTCCGTTCATTCGAGTCTCATCATTTGCATTTTTCGTGACCTCCTCGAGGGATCAAAATTGGATGACACAACTAATGTGATCAATTCCAATCAAACCTCAAGAAGACATTTTGCCCCTCTCGATCCAACATTAGGTCCAGGGTTTGCATCCATATAGACAACATCCAAATGTGATAAATTTTAAAGTTAGAAATTAGGAAATTTTCAACTAAATCTTGCAACTAGCTTTGGCTAGGTTAGAAGGGTGCCTTAGAGACGAGTAACATCGAATCTTTGCCTTCCCTTCTTTCAACTGTGACCCCCGAACCTTTTTCTCTAGTTTTCAAAGACCTGGAGTCGTCTAAAAAGGGTTTTCTTTGTTTATTTTCATTAATTAAATCTTTTGGGTGACTTGGTACACCTAAACTCCATACCAAGTGGCGACTCCAAACTTTTCTAAAAACCCTTTTCTAGACTTTTTGTTTTGGGTCCAAACCGTCGCATTTTATAGTCCCATGACCCCTTTCCCTTTCTTTTTCAAAAAATCAAATCCTTCCCTTTTCCACAAACATTTTTGTTGAGAAAAAATGGGGTGCGACAGCTTGGCGACTCCACTGGGGATTTTCCTAAGAGGGTCCGAGCACTTGATTTAGTTGATTATTTCTTTTTTCTAACTTTCTTATATATCACATTTGGATGTTTAGGGTGCATTCCTTTTTCTTTTCTCTTAGGGTTTTTTCCGTGCAATCGCTCCCTACACATCGCGTACATGATGAATGAATTGTTGTTTATTTATTTACTTGTACCGCGCCTTGCATTTGGGGTGGGTGTGCATCTACCCTAGAGCCTCGAAAATGTTTGACGTTTGAATCCCTCCTCTCAAAGGGAATCACTTTCATACGTGCATATGTATTTTACTTTGACCCACTTTTTTACTTTTAGTGGCTTTGTCACGCCACTCTTCCTATTAGGATTAGGATCGATCCACTTGGACATGTGGGTGGCACGTGCACGTAGCAATGTCTGGGGATCACTCGAACCACCGACTTGAGGCATTTGGATTGATGACCTTTTGCCTTTTGGTCTGAAGGTTTGGGAGCCTGTAACCTTTATCAAGTCTAGATGCATTAGTGAGCCCAACCTCATGCATCCATGTTAGAATTGCCTAGGGTAGAGTCTACCTTACCCTATTAAGGACCACTAGACACGAGAGGAGGGATTCCACCCCTCTTTATTTTTGTGCAATTTGTTGCTCCAACGTGTTATGTGATATTTGTTGATTAAACTAACCTTTCGTTGTCTTCCCTTTTCTTGCATTTCACAAACTCTAGAAGATAAGAGTTTTGGCACTCTTTTAAGACAAGCCATCCTTCTAGATAGGCTATTGCACGTTTAATTATTGCATTTAAGTTGTAATTGCATATCACTTTTAGGCTTACCCCGGCATTCAAATGGGGCTCCTATAGGCTATGTTTCATTTTGCGCCTTTACTTGCTTTAATAAACTGGCATCATGCATAAACCATAGAGGGAATGACGCATAGGGAATCCCATGTTAGGAATAAAACTACCCTTGTGTCTCGGATATATAATCCGATGAGATTTGTATGTTTATGTTTTCAGTAACATCCAAAGGGGTAGCGCACAAGGTAAGGTAGGGTCCGATCCTTCTATGATGGCACCAAAGATATGGAGTAACCTTCGTATACTAGAATATAAGCCCCTAATAATCACCTTTTGGCCATTTTATCAAAGTTGGTAAAATCCCATGCATAAGGACACTAAATCGAAAAAAATCACAAATAATTTCTCATTGTTGAGATAATGATTTTATCAAGGCCAAATTTTGATTTTAGAAGGCTTATGGGCTAGTGTGTTGCAAATAAAATGGAGATGTGGAGTTACAAGTAAACAATAAACCCAGTCGACTTTTGGGTAGACTATCGATCCCGTCCAATCCGTCCGATCCATATTTCCCTCCAAGACAAGTCAAGGCACTACAATTCCTTTGAGAATAATCCTTTTCATGCCAAATTAACCTTTAACCTCTCTTCACATATTAATTAAAGTAATGAATCCATTCGAATTTCATCATAATGCTAAACAAAGCATATTCTTTTGGTCAATCCTCCAGGTTTGTTTTACCAATCGATATCAACGGAGTGATCTCTGTATTGTATGGTGCATACCCCAGGGGATTGCATTTTTCATACTAGGCCTACCCTTGGCATAAAAGAGCCCCCCTCTAGGACATGCATCCGAATTATGTAAGCAATTACTAACTTCGTTCTCTTTCTTTTTTCTTTCAAATAAATCTCCGCAGTTCCCCTTTGGAGTAAGCGCCTAAAGTGTGTATTTTCCCATTCAGGTACTTTTAAAAAATAGCTTCACGCAGAAGCCCCATCGTTACCCGTTCTAAAAGCAAAAGTTCAAAGCAGCCCGTAAGCATGAGTTCTGCACCAGAAGGCTCGAATAGGAATGCTTTGGTCACTTCACCCGACTTTGCTGCCTTGAGGGCTGGAAGTAATCGGGAAGGTTTAATGAGATGAGCCGAGATGGCCGCGCAAAGGCGTGTAATCGATCAGTTGGTGGCCAATGAGAGGTGGTACCTCGAATGATCATGGACACTTTGTTAGCGTTCCCGACAAGTAATCCACCCCTTTTCTCACCAATATTCAAACCACTCTTGTTCCACCTATTCTAACCTTCATGAGATTGCTTTCTCTCACCACAACACCGGTTTTCCATGCACTCACCGACTATATCTTGGCGAGCCCAACCAAAAAAGGCAAACCATCATACTCAACCTCGGATCACTTTAAACATGCCTCCTCACCCTCCGTAGCCTCAATACCATACCACTCAACCATTTGTGTGGGATCGACTTCCCAAGGAAAACCATGGTGGATGACCTTATTGCACCAGTTGACAAAGATTTATTGAAAAGGCTGGATAAATTGATGAGTTCATAAGGAAGAATGGGACTAAACCGACACGGTGGCTTTGGACTATGACAACCTTTGCTCCTAACGCCCAACTACCTATGGGTTTCAAGACCCCAAGTTCAGCAAGTATGATGGTGCACCGGAATCCTAAGACGCACCTTAAAATGTTTGCCAACAAGCTTGGTAAACAGGTGGATGATGAGAACTTGCCTATCGTCTGTTCCCGAGAGCCTAGAAGGAGATGTTTTGGATTGGTACTCGAACCAAATCTCAAGAGATCAAAACTTGGTTGGATTTGTCAACGCTTTTGTAAAGCAAGATGAATTCAATTGTGAGTTGGCACCACACGAACAACATTGGAAGGAGTCAAAAGGAGACCCTCAAGATCACAAGTCATATGCCAAGCGATGGAGAAAGTTGGCGCTAAAGTTGAGCCTCCCATGACGTAAGAGAGATTGTTCACTTTCATCAAGGCACATGACCCACCTTATTTTGAAGAGATTTTTCGAATGACTGGGAGTTCTTTTGCTACAATTGTCAATAAGCTGGAAGAATATGATGAGTTTGTTAAAGTTGGAAAAATTGTCAATGTGACCGCCAAACAAAGAATTGGAAACATTGCAAGGGCAAATGGCGTGGAGGAAGCTCCCGCTTAGAAAGAATGAAGGAGAAACTGCTTTGTGTGGGATCGAACCCACCTTTAGGTCCGAACTCTGAGCCACCCCACCAATCCAAACTCATACTTACCGTATCCCTACCATCGGTCATGATCACACTACCGCCTGCACGCCTCTATTCATTTGGACCCCACTTTTTCAACTTCCCAACCTATCTCTACCCCTCACAAAACTATGCTCTAGACCTGCTTCCACAAAATCCTGCTCAAAATTCTTTTCCGCCTAATGAAATGCAAAATCAAAAACCTTTCAACTTTCACCGATCTGGGCATTGACCATTGTAAGAGCTTGAAGGCTGGGAAAATTAGCACTGCCCTCTAAATCAGATCCCGAGGACCCCTCACTGGGGTATGATCCCATTATTCTGCTTACCATTCTCAGGTCATTCGACGATTAATTGTTGGGCCTTGAAGCATAGAATTCAAGACATGGTGGATGCCGGAGATATAGTTCAAAAAGAAAGAATGAGCAAGGGCAACGCGTCAATAGAAACCCTTTCCTAACATAAAAGCGTCGTTGGAATGATCAGTGTGGAGGAAGAAATTGTTGATCATGCTCAGTTCATTAAAGAAGAAGATAAGGAGAGTGGTGGATCATTTAAGAAAAGGTCTGATGATGATATAGAGACAAGGTTATCTCAACTGTTTGTCGGGATCATCCTTGACACCGATCCTACGGAGAATGTGGAGTTTCCTTTGATTCCTTAAGAGGCCACACAAAATTGGGCTACCGATTGTCTGCCGAGGAGGTTTTGGTAAATCTGAGGGGGTTGTCCTTGAAAAATGAATCATGCTTTGATGTCAATCATTTCTTCAAAAACAATTCACTTGTTATTTCACCTTTTTGCTTGTTTAAAATTATGCTTTTAATTATGCTTCCATGGTATTATTTGTTATCTTACTTTTTGCCAAATGAAATGGAATTTCTCTTTTTGTCCTTCAGTTATGATCCACTCATTTTATTTTCACACATTTATTTTATTTGCTCTTGGATGATCATGAATAAAACCTTTGACCCTTGGACATCATCCTTTGGAATTTGATGGACTAAAATTCTGATATCTCATGAACTTGGATATCATCATTTGCAAGATGATCAAACACACCGAGATTGCCATGAGAAACTACCCTTTTGGCATGAAGAATTGCAATCGATTTCTCTTGGGCAACACCTCACTCTCTCATGTATGAGATGGAAGCGGTATTACCTGCTGAATTTGAAACCCCATCTTTGCGTTCTAATGGAGCTTCGGTTGGAAGAAACCGAGTGGACTGTGCAACGCCACGAGCAACCGCCTTTGATCGATGAAAGAAGTTTGAATGCCATTTGTCATGGGCAATATTACCAGAGGATGGCTCGAGCTTATAACAAGAACGTTAGACCTCAGGTTGAAGTGGGGACAAGATTTTGAAACGAATCCTTCCGATACAAGAAGAGGCTAAGGGGAAATCCGCTCCGAATTGGCAAGGGCCGTTCATTATTCAAAAGGTGCTACCTGGAGGAGCATTATTTCTCATGGAGATGGATGGACAGATTTTTTCTCAACCAATCAATTCAGACATGTGTAAAAGATTTTTCATATGATTGAGCAAGGTTTCTTCAGAAATTTTTTGCAAAAAGGTGGTCTGGAAAAGCCGACCTTATTCCTTTTCGTTTAAACACTTCAACCCCCCAGTTCTCCTGTTTGAGCCTATAAAAGAACAGTTAATTATTTAGCAAACCCCCTTTGAGAATCACAAACCCCACACTAGGGCAATTTTTGTATTTTTGAAAAAAAAAAAAAAACATTTTGAAAAGAAAGGGGACCAAACTGGGGCAAATTTTTCTATAAAAAAAAAATTTCAAATTTAAACCTGCCTCTACATCATACTTAAACCCCTTGCAAAAGCCTAGTGTTATAGACCTCCAACTTTTTGCAAAAATTTCTGGAAAGAACTTTCTCAATCAAAAGGCAAATGATGCAAAAACATTCTATCTGAATTTTGTCAGAAGAGATTGTCTCACTGATGCCACCATTTTAACAAACATGTTCAAATTGACGAAAGTTGGGAGTTAAGTCTGCCTATTTTACCTTATCAATCAACTTCAAAAACGAAGGGTACTAAGGCAAGTTTGAAAAGCAACAAAGGTAAGCAGAAAGGAAAATTCATGGGACAAGGGAAGCCGGTGACTACGTTTATCGGGGTTTACCTTATATCACGACTCCCTTGCCAAATTCAAGGAGATGATATCAAAGGGGTCAAGTGCGACGCTTTGTTTTAAATAGTTTTCTTGGCGTTTGGCTTTTACTGATTTAAAATGTCATGTTTAGCATTCATTCTATGGTCATGATGTCGCACAAATTTTTGCACATATTTTCATCAAAAAGGGCACTTTCATCAAAGGACAATCCTCTTAGTTTACCATGAAGGTATGGGTGATATGGGTTCAAGCAAGCGAGCGAGCAGATCTGCACCGGTAAAACAAAGGAATTCAGTCGACACCGCCATCGACGCCCAAGAACTCATGTTTACGGGCTTTTGAGATAAAAGGGTAGAACGGTGGCGGTGTCATCATTATTTTTCACCATTTCTTTCTTTGCGTAGGGTGGACAAGTGATCGGTCAAGTCGAGAAGACCAGCTTTTATTTTGAGTCATGTTTAGACTATATGATTAAATCATTTTAAAAATTGATTAATTTAAAAATTGAGGAAGGACAAGTGCCTTTTCGGAAAATTTGGGAAACGGGTTTTCATACGCACACTACTAGGTGTTATAACCTACGCTTCTTTTCAAATTCCTTTCTTGAAATGTGGCGCGGTTTCGACATTCCGTCTGAGCAACTTGTCCAAGGCCACCGGAGGTAATATGGGTGGAGGGGGGGTCGATAAACCCACTCCCCCCTGATTTGCAGTTTATTCCATTCTTGCTTTATTTCTCTTTTTTTTTTGTGTTTTATCTTGTGTTCTATTTTTTTTAAGACATAGGTTTAACTGTTAGAAATACTTTTGATTCATTTGCTTGCATCAGAATGTATATATTTGTTTAAATTGGGCTCTTATGTGCTTATTTCTGTTTGAAAAAAAAAAGAAAAAAAAAAAAAAAAAACTTTTCTAAATTGCACATTTGCCTCACAAATTGATTTGTTTTCAAAATTTGATTCAAAAGGGTGCAAATGTCCAATTTTGGTTGCAATTGTTTTCATCCTTCGAAATAAAGTCTGTGATGCGAAAAATCCTTTTCCATCTTACTGGAAATAATTGTTATGTGATTAAGACATTGGCATTTTAGAAAGTATGTTTTGTAAAATAGGAAAAATTATGCCTCAGTTGTTTTCCTATTAAATGAGATTTCTTCTTTATTGGATTTTACAAGAAAATGATTGATATTGTTGGTAAATGATCCTTTTCAATTGATGAAAAAAAAAGAGAAAGAAAAGAAGAAAGAAAGAAAGAAAAAAGCAAGAAAAGCAGAAAGTGAGAACCAAAGTTCTACTCAATGATTCTAGTACTAAGTAACCGGAGGTTTAGCATCTACAAATGTTAACTTTAAAACGGTGCTTGAATTATGAGTATGCAAAGCAGTTTGAAAAAGTAAAATGTTGAGTAACCGGGAGTCTTCACCTAAAAGTGTTGATTTTCGCGTCAAAAGACATCTTTACTATTTGAGCAAGAAGGCATATGTCGAGTAACCGGGAGTCTTCACCTAAAAGTGTTGATTTTCGCGTCAAAAGACATTATTGCAATTTGAATAAGAGGATGTGTTTCAAGAACCTTTTTAGCAGTAAAATCTGAGAAAATATGGAAAAGGCAAGCTTGAATTGACTATATGAGTCGTTTGATTGCAAAATTTGGTGAAAGTGAGAAATCAAGCTTGAATTGTTAAAATTGAGGTATAATTGTCTTTCTTTTACTTGACATTATGAGTACTTGATGCAAATTGAATAATTGCATAATAATGTTTTGCCTAATTTATGAGGATTTGGATTTCCAAGATCACATGGTTTATTTCAATCCCATAACTTGTTTTGATGAATATTCCCTATCACTTGAGAACAAGCAATGCTTCATAAGCATAAGTATCTCATGAATGTGTTTTATTGCATGGTTCTGATACATTTTAGTCATTCTAATGGTCAACAGCTGTGATCACAAGAGTTTTTACACTTTATGAAAAAAAAAAAGAAGAAGAAGAAGAAGAAGAAGAAGAAGAAGAAGAACTGAATTGCCATGGACTAATTGGTTAATATTTCATGACTTTTGCAGGGTTAACGATTCGATTGACACTGGGGCAATTTTGTTTTGAGAGAAGTGCTCTCCAATTTTGGATAATGCATTCAAAATTAATTTTTGCCGGAAAAGATTTGCAGATCAAGACGATGGCAACATATGTGGATTTGTTCCAACCCTGCAGAGGAAGGGTTTCAGTTACACTCTTCAACTTTCCAAACTCCATCAATTCTTGAAAAAAAAGAAGAAAAGAAAGAAAAGAAAAAAAGAGAGAAGAAGAAGAAGAAGAAAAAGAAAAAGAAAAAAAAAAAGTCATTGTTCCTATCAATCACTTATTTTTCAAATCAAGAAAATCAAAAATCAGAATTGCACCATTTCTTCGAGTGTATCATTACTGGCATTTTACATTTATCATATTTGAACAACTTGTGTTTTATTTTTCAAAATCTGGCAATCCAGCATTTATGTTTTCATCTAGTCATTCAGGCTTGGGTCCAATCCCACTGAATAGTTTTTTGTTTAGTCATTCAGGCTCGGGTCCAATCCCACTGAATAGTATGTTTAGTCATTCAGGCTCGGGTCCAATCCCGAATAGTATGTTTAGTCATTCGGCTCGTCCAATCCCACAATAGTTTTTTAGTCATTCGTGCTCGGGTCCAATCCCAATAGTTTTTTTTTTTAGTCATTCTGGGTCCAATCCCATCAATAGTATATCTAGTCATTCGTGGGTCCAATCCCACTCAATACATTTAATCATTCGGCTTGGGTCCAATCCCAGAAGATATTTGCATTTTCCCATCTAGTTATTCAGGCTTGGGTCCAATCCCACGAATAGTCTAAATTTAGAAAATCACTTTAATTTCATTGGTCTCTCACCCTCGCCAGTACCCTTCTATCCCCTACTTCACTTTAAATTTTTGTTGGGCTGTCACCCTCACACCTTCTATCCTTCCTTTAAATTTCGTTTGTCTCACTCCTCATCCCCAATTTAAATTCCTTCTATCCTCTCTTGTTTCAATTTAATTTTTTGTGTCTCACCCCATTCTATCCTCTACTTCAATTTAAATTTCATGTTGCTTCTCGACCCTATCCCCATTCTTCAATTTAAATTTATTTTTGTCTCACCTGATCCCTATCTACTTCAATTTATTGTTGTCTCGACCCTCACCCTTCTATCCCACTTCAATTTAAATTTACGTTGGTGAGTCTCGGAGTCTCAACCTCCATCCCTTTCTTCAAATTTGAGTCTAGCCTCACACACCTTCTATCTCCCATTCTTCAATTTAAATTTATTGGTGAGTCTCAGCCTCCTATCTCCTTCTTCAATTTAAATTTACATTGGTGAGGTCTCAGCCTCTATCTCCCATTCTTCAATTTAAATTTCTGTTGGTGAGTTCTCCCTCACTATCTCCCTTCTTCAATTTAAATTTGGTGGTCTCCCTCATTGGTACCCTTCTATCTCCCGTGTCTTGATATTTAAATTTACGTTGGTGAGTCTCAGCGACCCTTCTATCTCCCGTTCTTGATATTTAAATTTCTGGTGAGTCTCACCTCGCCCTTCTATCCCCTTCTTCAATTTAAATTTATTGAGTCTCCTCAGCACCCTTATCTCCCGTTCTTCAAGTTTAAATTTACTTTGGTGAGGAGTTTGAGCACACCCTTCTCTCTCCCGTTCTCGAATTTTACAAGATTCAAGATTCATTTCATTATAGTTCATTTGTTTGAACCACGTTTGACCTGATTCTCATGTCGAGATACGTGAGGCAACTCTACACGAAGTTCGGTCACATTATACTTGTTTAGTTTGAAAATTGGCAATTTAACATTCCTCATTACAATGGTTCGGATACAACCAAAGAAAACTGTAAGTATTTGGTGTCACGTCTTTGTCTAGAGTTTCTTGAAACTGCATTAAAAGAGGGCAAGTCAGACACCAAATTTTGACTATTTCATTTGTTTTCCTATGTTTTCATCTATTAATATTTAGTTATTTATTGTTGATTTTTCTAACACTTTTTTTTCATTTTTGTAGGTTTTTCTTAAAAAAAAAAAAAAAAGGAGAAAAGTCAAAAACGCTGGACTAGTTAATGGATGAGTCCGCGTAACAGTCCGTAACTTGATCGTAAAAAAAATGACGCTGGATTCTTCCGTAACTTCGGATCATCCTTTTCCAAATTGTATTTTCCGATGCTTGAACGATAAGAAACCTATTTAAACATTCCCCAACTCACCCCTAACCCCAACAACTCATCTAACGCTCAAAATTAGCTCACCACATCCCAAGAACATCAAAACCCTTAGTTCTAGGTTTGGTGGCTATAAATAGCCTAGATTAGGGTTTAACAAAGAGGTTGGAAACTGAGAGAAAAGAGGCAATTAGAGAGCTTTGAGAGAGAAAAAGCGTAAGAAAACGGTGGAATTGGAAAGAAAAAAGAAAAGAAAGAAGAAAGGGAAAAGCTAGGGTTTCATACTTGGGAAGATTATTCTTGAAATTGCCTCCTCCTTCATTTAGATTCAAAGCTTCGATTCAGTGTAACATCCTTCTACTCTATTTAATTTTTTGATCGTAAAATTATTCGAGAATTGGACCTTTGGTGGAACCAAGGTCTTGAATAGTTTTCTTTTAGTTTGGGATATTTGATGATGATTATCACTGTTATATGAGCATGTTGTGTTTATAAAGCCTTGGTAAGGCTAGTAGATTTGTTTTACGCTTTAAAATCGACGCGTTTGATGCTTACGTGATGTTGTTGTGATTCCCGAAATTTCTGGAAAAATGTTCTTCACGCTTTTGAAGATGTGAAGAAACGCTGACTACTTGCGGATGACTTAATGTCAGCTTCATCTTGAATGTTTGAAGTTGTGAAGAAACGCTGACCTCTATGGTGGACTAGATCGCGAACGCGTTTGTTTGAATACTTGAAGATGTGAAGAAATGTCATTGTTACGCAGCCAGCCAACCTCCATTTCTAACTTCTTTTCCTTCCCCTTCTTGTCCATTTGATGATACTAATGCTTATGATTTGATCTTTGTGGGTTTAGCTTGTCTTGACATGATCTGAATGATGATGTTTGATTCTTTGAATGGACCCCCTTGTCTCTGAATGTTTCGTTTGTGTTGTTGTCTGAAAAACTAGAAGCAATCTTCCTGATGTTTTGAAGATGGGAAGAGACGCTGACAGCTGAGTCCGGCTTCGTCCGCTTCCTCTCCTCAACTTTGATTTTGCAACGCTGACTGTTGCTGCTCAAGGCTTTCGATCCAGTAACCTCTCTGTATTTTGTTGATATTTCCTGCTCTTTTGTTCCGAATCTTACTGCTTTCCTAGTATTATCTTTTGCTTGCGTAACTGCTTAGATACCCTTTCTTTGAATTTTTGATTCATTTTTCCTCTAAATTGGTACCTTGATCCCTTTTGTTGACATTGAGTCTTAGATAACCATTCCCATTATTTAAGGATTCAATTAAGGCCTCACATCAAGGGATGGTAACTTCTTTCCCCTATTATGTGCTTATTATGTGTTTTTGTATGATTTTGCATGTTTTAAATTAAGTTTTCCTTTGCTTTTTATTCATGCCTAGTCTTTATTTATGTCATTTAATTTTTGGGTAAATCATTTGGAGGCCTTGGATGCCAAGTTGTAATAGATAGGTTTAATTTGGCAAAAAGTGTATTTATTCTAGAAAATGTAATAGTTAGATTACCATTCCGAATTTTTCCCCTCTAGAATGTATTTAGGTTCCCCCCAATGTAATAATTAGGTTTTATATGCTTATTTTGCATGCTTGCATGATTATGTGTTTATTTGCTTTCCTAGGGCCTTGCATCTAGATATTATGCCTATGTGTTATGTGTTTATGTGTTTTATGTGTTTACTTGCTTTATTATCATGTCTACATGTTTATTGTGTAAATATATTGACGTCACCACACTAGTCCAACGCTAGTTGTGGTTTCCTTCGATTTCTCACTAATCCAATGTTAGTGAGAACCTTTTGACGAGGGCTAGTCCAATGCTAGACCCTTAAACGCCGTTCATGCATTAGATACAAATTTCACACACTTTCCACTTTTAGAGTTTCTTTCCCATTTTGCATGTCACTATTCCCCCATCCCGTATGTGAGACATCTCATTTAGTTTTCTTTTTTTTAGATTTTAGGGCATTACCCTTTGAATTAGGGAAAAGAGCGAGTATGGCTTCCTAGCCTTAGCACGCTTTTATTTCCTTCTATGAAGAGGAAGAATTAAAGTCACGAATTTAGTCCCCCGCACCCATTATGTTGCATTATCCCTCTTCAGGACATACACGTGCATTGGTTCTATAAAAATCATTCTTTTAAAAGTCAAGTTTCTTCTTCATGTTTTAGCAATTCAAAGTCGAAAAACCATTTTTCTTAAAATTGTATATTTTGAAATTCAAGTTCCTCTTGCATTTAAAATTGATCCTTTCAAAACCCAACTTCTTTTCTCTTGATACTTTATAAATTGCATTTTGAAAACCCTACTTTCCGTTTCATTCGAGTCCATCATTTGCCATTTTTCGTGACCTCCTCGAGGGATCAAAATTGATGACACAACTAATGTGATCAATTCCAATCAAACCTCAAGGAGACATTTTGCCCCTCTCGATCCAACATTAGGTCTAGGGTTTGCATCCATATAGACAACATCCAAATGTGATAAATTTTAAAGTTAGAAATTAGGAAATTTTCAACTAAATCTTGCAACTAGCTTTGGCTAGGTTAGAAGGGTGCCTTAGAGACCAGTAACATCAATCTTTGCCTTCCCTTCTTTCAACCGCGACCCCTAACCTTTTCTCTAGTTTTCAAAGACAGAGTCGTCTAAAGGGTTTTCTTTGTTTATTTTCATTAATTAAATCTTTTGGGTGACTTGGTACACCTAAACTCCATACCAAGTGGCGACTCCAAACTTTTCTAAAAACCCTTTTCTAGACTTTTTGTTTTGGGTCCAAACCGTCGCATTTTATAGTCCCATGACCCCTTTCCCTTTCTTTTTCAAAAAATCAAATCCTTCCCTTTTCCACAAACATTTTTGTTGAGAAAAAATGGGGCGCGACAATCATTATCATCATCAAATACAACAATTCAGACAACAAAAATATTACATATTAAAATCACAAAAAGACAATAAAAAGGAAAAACCACAAAAAATAAACTAGCTCTACAAGGAAAAAATAAAATCCAAACCATAAAATATAAAAATTATGAGAACACAAGCAAAAAGAAAAATTGTGGAAAAATTAGAACTATAGGGAAAAAAGAAATACAAACCAAAATACATGAAATTCATAAAAACATGAGGAAAAACAAAAATGATAGAGAAGAATAATTACCACTGAAAAAAATAAAATCAAAATTATAAAAAAAATGGCACTACAATACATAAATTAACTGGCATTAAATGCCAAAATCATAAAAATACAAGAAAAATAAAGACTATAGAAAGTTAATTAATACTACAGAAATATCAAATAAAAATAATAAAGAAAAAGAAAAATGTAAAACTAACTTGGATTTTGAGATTAGTAAGAAATAAATGGGATTTACACAATGAAAATAAATATAAGGGTGGATGAAGGATGTTACAAAGTTATGGAGGCATAAAGATCGTACAATTTTTAAAAATTAAATAGAGTGAAAAAGAGTAAAAAATGGGAGAAGATGAGAAAAAGGATAGCAAACAAGAGAAGAATAGGCTGACAGCTACTTGTTTAACAATAGTGAATTTTTGATCTTGTAAGTTTTATTTTCTTTAATTACACATTTAATGTGAAGAAATCTCAAAAAGTGGTAGTTCACAATTCAACTGGTTTTACACCGGTTCATCAATTTTGACTAGTTTTGAGGATTTTTTTAGTCATATCTGACTTTGATATGCAATCGGACCAGTATCATGGCAGGTTTCTAGTTCAATTGATCGAAGCGAGCAGTCTAGTTTGGGTTTTAAAATACTAATGCTAATCCGGGAGTTGTGATGGGAGAATAATGAGTCAAAAAGTATGATATCAAATTAGACAAATAAAATGGACCGGCAGTATCAGCATGAAGGTGATGAACTTGTTTCTACCTTCCGGATTTGGAGCAATGGAATCAAGTGCAATAGAGGAATGGCAGTGAATGACCCTAGTTTTGGAGATGATAAGTTGTAATTGCAGTTGAGTTGGGAAGTTCGTTTGGATTTGAGAGTTCAAATTGTGTTCCAATTCTTCAACGCCATACCATATTGGGTATGTGATTATATATTACTACTAGTAGGAGGAGAGAAACCAGATTTTATTAATATTATTAGTATTATCTTTAACCTTAATACTAAACAATAAAGACTAAGTGGGATAAAATAAAAAAACTAGTAAATCTTCTCTCCTATTGCTTGCTCGCTAGTTGCTTCTCTTGAAGACATATATAGTATGAATATCCATATTCTCTTTCTATATGTGCATGTTTTCTACTTCAAATCTACTATTAGGAACTAACTTGTTATACATATAGATTGGTAATAGTGTTATGAAGACTTTTTATTTTTCAAAATTGACACCAAGTAAAATCTATTAATATCCATAACAGGCTCAAGATTCATTTCACAACTATTCAAATAACAACTTCAGCATTCATTTAACTAACGAGTATTCAAATATGTAAGATTTAGATTAAAAAAAAGTTACTTCGTTTACTTTATATTGTTCATATTATGATTTCAAAAGTTATCCACTTTACAAATCTTTATCTCCATCATTTTGAAAGCTTCATATATTATAAATTTAATGTAGAAACCTATTTCATCTTCTATACACCTGTAAAGATTAAATCTTGCTTGTTTAATAATATAGTTAACTAAAATTGTTTGATATTTTAGAAAGATCATGAGTCTAGAAAAATTTTTTTGTTAAAAACTATAAATGTAGAATCGCCATAAGAAAAAAGAAATCTATGATAGTGGAACCAAATCTTTAAGAACCTAATTAAGGCATGATTTATTTATCATTACCTTATTATATCTCAAACTGTGGAGGTATTTTAAATGTCCTATTAAAGAAAAATTTCAAATAATAACTTTCTTCTCAATAGATTTGATTAGCAACTCAATAACTATATTGTTTAAGTATAGACTAAAAACCTAAACTAAACTACTAACCACAGTGCATAAAATTTAGGAATAATTTCAGAAACGTCCATTGAGATTTTTGACAATTTCATTCTGCTCCCCTAAGGTTTACATAATTGTAGAGACCTCCATTGATACAATAAAAAAATAATAATGCCTTTTGTTTGATTGTCAACTTATTATAAAACTCTACTAAAAAATTAATTTCTCTCATCTATTATCAACTAATGACTTAAACTATAACCTTTTTCATTGAACTCTCTTATCCTTTCCCTCCTACATCTTCTTTTCTTCTAAATTCATTTATTTATTCCCATCAACCAAATATGTGCTATCACTACCCATAAAACCACCATACATACCAATTACTATTGTGAGGCCCCGTACCATCAATTTAAATTATAAATTGTGGAAATCCCATATTTTCATAAAATTATCTATTAAATTAGTTTGAATTATTTGATTTTCATATATTAATTGTATCGGCACGAAAAGTTTTAAAATGCATTTTGTACGTTTAAATTATGGCCTTGATTGAATTATGTGAATGTTTAAATTTCATACTCGGATCTAGAGCCGACCACTGGACATGAGTTTTGAATGTTAGAATATGTATTTGAGATATATAAGTGAGAGAAAACCAGGATCGTTGTGAGGACCCAAAAAATTCATTTTGTTTGACTTATTTATTTAATTAATTATTTACTTTCTCTGAATAATTGATTTATATCCTTTTAATTTCAATTACACCATACGTTACTTCCTTTTATTTTAAAACCTTGTTTAACTATCAATTTAATTTATAAAATTTCAAAATTCCATATTTTCATAAAATTACTTTATTAAATTAGTTTGAATTATTTGGATGTCATTTATCAATTGTAACGAACCGAAAAGATTTAAAATGCATTTTTGCACGTTTAAATTACGTTCTCGATTTAAACTGTTTGAATGGTTAAATTTCGCACTCGGGCCTAGGATCGATTACTAGATATAAGTTTCGAATGTTAGAATATGTATTTGAGATATATAATTGAGAGAAATCGGGATCGTAGTGTCACGTCGCGTGAATTGATCCGACACGACAAAAGTGGCTATATGTCAAATTACCCAACTTCCTCTCATTTCTTCCATTTTCCACAAAGGCCCAAAAGTCAACAAACAATCCCTTTCTTTCTTCTCCTTAAAACCGGTTCTCCCCTCTCCCCTTTCTTCTCTAATTTCTCTCCAAAAAACAGCCACCCCTCTTCAACTACTTCCTCTCCTTGATTCTTCATAAAACCACCAACACAAACCCTCCATCTTGCACTCAAAAACACTCGAAGAGTTTGTGAGCTACCTTGGTGAATTGGGTCCAGCTAGGAGAAGAGGATAACTGGTTTTTGGGGCTTGAAGATTGAGGGATTTTGGGAGCTAGTTCATCCACCTTAAGCCAAGCTTCTTGTTGGAGGAAAGGTAGGGTTTCTCACACCATAAACCTTGCTCTTTTGTTTCATTCTTTAGCTAAGAAAGCTTATGGTTCTTTGTATTGGATTTTATTGTTGATTGGTTGAATGTGGGCTCTATAAAATCCCACTACATGTGAACTTGGGGCTGTGGATGATGTATTGTGTGTGTGTGAGGGGTTTAATTGGTGTTTAGTTGCTAGAAATGGAAGAGGGAAAAGAAGAGGAGAAACCGAGAGGAGAGGAATGCATGCTGCCCTGTTTTTGGTTGCTTTGATCATAGCATTCTCATGTGAGTTTTAGTCAAAATTTGGTGAAAACATAGCTTAGATACTGAGGTTGCTGCCTGCAAAATTTGGTGTTTTTCTATTACCAATTCATTGCTCAAATAATGTGTCACAATTGTTCTTCAAATCTGGAATTTTTGGAAATCAGGGTTGGTCATGCAGCCTAATTCCAACTATTATAACTTGGTGTAGGAAGATCCGAATCGAGTTCCATTTGTTGTGGTTGAAACTATAATCTGAGTTCTTTTAGCAGTATAAATTTCAAGAACTAGTTCAATTTCTGTGAATTTTGACGAATTTTCAAAGTTGACTGAAAATCAAAACTGATATGCTTTGTTTACACTATGACAGCAGATTTAAGCTGAAATTTGATTGGTTTTTGATTTGACTCTTGTATAAGTGTCTTCTCAAGAGTTTTAGTTTATTGAGTCTATTTTCCAATGGTATAAGATTCGTAATTTTTGGATTTATAGAACTTAAGTTATGATTTTTCAAAAACACTGCTCAAAACTGAAAACTCTTCCATGAAAGCTTAAAATCTGGAATTTTACTCTTCACCCAAGTGCCGAACTATTGCCCTATTTTTGAAACGTTTTGATTCAAGTTTTTGCTACCATTTTGCTTCCATTTGATAAGGTAATGCTCCTAGAGCTTTTGTGTCAATACTTAAGTGATTTGGAGCTGTTTTATTTGATCAAAATGTTTGAAAATGAAAAGGAAGAAAATCTGGCAGTTTAAGTTCTAAAATTTTCACAAACTTTGGCCATCTAAAAAGTTATCTTCCCATGCGATTTTTTGCCTCAAATTTGGTACACACATAGTTCATCTAGTGACATTTAAGTGTAAAAAATTTGGTACTTTTTCAATGGCATTTCGATGCCCAAATGTTGTTCCAAACACAGCTTTTCAAATCTGGAAATTGTAGTCGTCAGTCTTGGCAACCCTATACTTCTGTCGGCTATAACTCTTTACTCGAGAGTCAGAATCAAGTGCCATCAGTGGCATTTGAAACTAGATTCATAGGGATTTGAACTATTTAAATTTCAGGGGTTAATTCGTTTCCTACAATTTTTGACAGATTTCCAAAATTTGCTGGAAAACCAGCCTGTGCTGTCCTGTTTTTCACTGTAGCCGAATTGCAAACGAAAATCTAGGCAATTTTTGTTTGGAATTTCATCATGGTGTCTTCTACAAAGCTTTAGAAATTTAAATTAAGTTTTCAATGGTACCAACCATGCAAATTTTGGACTTATATAACTCAAGTTACAATTTTCCAAAGATTTCTACCATAAACCTCAAGTTTCGTGATTTTTCAATAAACATGCAAGTGGCTTGAAATTACGGCTTGGCCTTGATTGAGCAATTAAATGATCATGATTATACATGTCTTAGGTGATTATGAGGACTCTGAGGAGCTCATTTGAACTACTTGACTTTTATCTCTCTCACGACTATTGGTGAGTGTCAAGTGCATGTTAAGTGTTTAAATGAAATATTTCTCGTATTTGTTAGTTAATGAGGCTAGGGTATACTTTATCGCCCTTGTCCTCTTTGTCATGTGATTGCTTTCTTGTTAAGTGATAAGTGTTACATGTGAATGCAAATGAAAGTGTTTCTCGTGAGCATTGAGTGGCAGAATGTGTCACACCCTTTTAGGGTAGGAGGTACCGCTCATCCCGTCTCAATACTATGACCGAATATGTCGATTGGAGCATTGTCTCATCGACCATCGTGCTTGGGGGGGGACACCCCAGCCCATTGGCTAGCCTTGTGACTCGAGCCAGCAAGGGCCTGGTCGAGAAGTTTGGTGAATCGTGGGAAGTGATATAGCTTGATCCAATTTGAGGGATCTTGCTATGTATACTTGTTAAGTGATACCACGTACATGCTTGTTTGGTAACGGATCCGAGAGGGTGACATTGTGGTTGGAGGTAGTAAGTGGAGTACTGCGGATATGGTTACTTGGGTTGATGGAGAGTCAACTAAAAGTGGATCGATCGGCCAAGACGTGGATTAGCTCTTAAGAGCTCCCGTATCCTTTTATTGTGTTTAATTTCCCTACTTGCTAAATGTTTCGAAATTACTTGTTATTCAAGTTTCTTGTTTTATTCCGTGTTATTTGCTCGCATGCTTGCATGTTTTTCCCTTGGCCTCACTGAGCGTTAGCTCACCCCAGTTTGTTTTCCTTAACAGGTTTGGAAGTGGAACCCGAGGCTTAATTAGTGATCTTTTGGGACTCTAGTTGTCGAACTCCTGTTTATTTTTGGACTTTTGGGTTTGTTAAGTACATTGGAATATTGGATGGATGTAGTTATATTTGGAAGATTGTTACTTTAAACCCTATGTATGACTTATAAGCTTCTTGTATTTAAGAATGCTCGTTTGAGTCCCGGTGAGAGCTAGACAGGCGGTCCGCCGAACCCTCTAGTTCGCCTTAGGGGGAGGTGGGGTCGTCACAATCATAGTGTCGCGTCGCGTGAATTTACCCCGACGCGACAGAAAGAGGCTTTATGTCTAATAGGTAGACTTTCTTTCATTTCTTCCATTTTCCCAACAAAAGCCCCAAAAGTCAAAATAACCACAACCACTCATTCTTCATCTTCTTCCTTCCCTTGGCTGGCCATCCTCTCTCATTTTTGCTACCAAGAAAAGCTTTCATTTTGCTCTCAAGAAGCTCTCAGATTCCTTGCAAAAATCTTGGCCAAAGCTTGCTCAATCTTCCTTCCTTTCTCTTGCATCTTGAAGGCCTTCAATTAGTGAAGAAAATTCGAGTTTTAGGAGGGAAATCTTGGTGGTTTTGGTGACTCTTGGACACATTCAACCTAGGGTTTCTTGCATATTGAAAGAAAGGTAATCACCTTCAATCATCTCTTGCTTCTAATGGGTTGTTTATCTCAAAAGTCCATAGCTTCATTTGCTAGAATTTGTTGAATTTGGTTGGTTGGTGGGCTCTATGGATTCCAGCAATTCTTGATGGTTGGTTGTTATGATATATATGTATGTGATGGAGTGCATGTGATGAGTTTTGGAGTTAGAAAAGTGAGGAAGGAGAGAAAGAGGCAAAACCGAGAGAAAAGGGAAGTTATGCTGCCGGTTTCATTTCTGATTTTATGCCCTATTTTGGCTGCGAATTCTCATGAGTTTCTTGGCTGTTTTGAGAGCTAGAATGTTGAGCTTTAAGTGGACATTTTCCTAGAAAAGAAACTCTCTCATTTGGTGCTTCAAAAGTTCATGAAAAGATGACAAAAAAAAAATCTGGAATTTCTGCTTCCATTCTGCCTGAACTGGACTGCCCTGTTTTGGTGTGTTTTGGTCCAAATTTTTGCTATCATTTTACCACCATTTGATCAAGAAATATTGTTAGAGTCTTGGTTTTGAAAATGGAATGGAATGAGGGCTGTTTTGGATGAACCAAAGGTTGCAAAAGAAAAAGATTTTCGTTTGGCAGAAATGAACTCAAAATTTCAGTCAACTTTGGTTGCTTTGATCACTGCCTTCCTGTGTGATTTTTTGGCTAAATTTTGGTACAAACATAGCTCACACACTCAGGTTTATGTGTGCAAAATTTGGTATTTTTCCAGTATCATTTCATTGCTCAAATGATGCTTCAAAGTTACTTTTCAAACCTAGAAAATTTTGCTGTCAGGCCAGCTTTCTGCCCTCTATTCAAATAGCTGTAATTCCTTGCTCGGGAGTCGAAATTGAACGCTGTTAGTGGTGTTTGAAACTAGATTCAAGGGCTTTCCAACGGCATAAAATTTGTGTGCTAGTTCATTTTCTACAAGTTGTAGAAATTCTGGGAAGTTGACTGATTTTCCAAACTGATAACACTGTGCTTTGATCACTGCTGAATATTGCAGCTTGATTTGACTTATCTTGCAAAATGAATTTGAAAGCGAAGTCTTCTAGTGAATTGTAGTACTCTGAGTCTAGTTTCTGTAGCTGTAGGTCTTGCCCAATTTCGATGAGTGTAGCCTGAGATATGGACTGAAAAAGAAACTGTAGTAGTTTGGTCTTGGTGATTTTAGTAGTTAAGTTAAGGTTTTAAGCTTTAGTTATCTTGGCTAGTGTTTAATAGTTGAAATTTGGTTCAGGTGACCAAGGATTTACCAAGGGCGAACCAACTACTGAAGTTTAACCTTCTTGTTTGCTCGCATGTTAAATTGAATAGCGGTGAGTGTTTCTTGCATGTCTGTGAATAAATTGGTTAAGTGTAAAATACTTTATGATGTATTGCTCATTTGACATGTTAGATGCCTTTCAATGCTTTTCAACGATTATGTTAAAGGCGACTGTGTACTTTATCGCACTCGACCTAACTCACATGATACTGTTCAACTATTTATTATTCCACTATTTGTATATTATTTGTGCATGACTGTAGGCCATGTGTACTTTAACACATTGGCTGAACAAGGCCTTTCCCCCTTCGTTATCGGCCTATTCGAATCAGAAGCGGATTCGGTCGATTAAATTGGTAACTTAGGGCACTGTACGGTATATTGAAGTATCACCACTGGGAGTTATAAGGAGGAGTAGGGGGTCGAGTGATGGACAAGACGGACTGCAACTGCTTCCAGTGGAACTTGTATCCTTTCACTGAGTGTTTTCTCAGTTTATGTGCTTTATAAATTTTATGATTCCAAACTGAATTATATTGATCTATTGAGTGCTTAACTGAAATATATTGTTTCACTACTACTATGAGATTGCATGATATTAGGATTGCTCACTGGGCTTTTAGCTCATTCCTTCCAACTTTGTTTTCCATAGCAGGGTTTGAGAACAAGAGCCTCCAAGGTTGCTCTAGGATGTTTGGTTTGGAGACTTTAAGCTGTATTTTGATGTAATCATTGTATTTTGGACTGTATTTATGAGATTCTGAAGGGATAATCTTTTGTATTTGTAACTTTAGTTTGAACGGTTACGAGTATCTAATGAAGTTTTAAGATTTAAACGTTTTGTTGGATTGATGGATATTAAGGTTATTTTGTTATTCGAAGTATTTGCTTGTTATTGAATCGTGGATTGTAGTGAGTCCCGACGAGAGCTGTGCAGGCGACCCGCCGATACCCTAGGGTTCGCCCTAGGGAGAAGTGGGGTCGTCACAACTATGCCAGTCTATTCCCAATTATCTCTCTTTCAATATCAATAAATAGTTTCTTTATGCCTATTTTTTTCAAATCTTGGCAAGTATTAGCAAATTAAAATTATCAAACAATAAGTTGACCTACGATTTTTGTCAAACTAGATAGAGATGAAAAATTGAAAATAGTGGCAGTGATAAAAAATAAAAAATTACATGTGGAAACTGGAAGAGTGACTAAATAAAGATTATACTATTATGGTTGTTTTGGAAAAAAAAAATGTTCCTGATATATTTATAACTACATTGTGTTTATATTTTTGGTGATGGTATTCTTAAAGAGATGGAATTTGATTCATTTTGAACTCTATGCTGATGGAGTATTGGGTGTTGGTATTAATGGCAATATTTTGTATTAGAAAAATATGATCATGAACTTAAAGTTTTGGAATATTGATGAATATAATATTCCAGATGTTAAGTAAAATTTGAGGTTGATGTGAGATTGTGGATAAGTTTTTAAGTATCTAATACTACATTTTTATTAATTCAATGGTTTGCACTAAGTTTTTAGGTAAAAGAGAGATTTCGGAGCAAAGGTGAGTGTTTACTTAATGATAATTTGGATATTCATGAGTAGGCATTGGTAAAAACAAGCAAAGATGAATGAAATAGATATAGCAAACCATTTTTTCTCTTTTTATTTTTTGTTGTGAATTATAACCCAAGGGCATTTTATAATTTTTGAAAAAATTCCTAACCTCTTAGACTTAGAATGTTATTTAAATAGTGAAAATAGAGAAGATAGATGTAATTTTTGGAACTTAAGAGGAGCTTCCTGCAATTGTCAAAAAGGTCAGGAGAGATAAATGAAATTGTCCCTAAAATTTATCCAATACTTACCAAAAATAATACTATATAAGTTTCATAACATATATTAACATTTACATATGTATAGGGTAATTTTATAGATTCATCCTAAAAAATGAGTAAAAAAAAATTCATATCATAGTTCATATCTCACAAACTATATTTGTTAGATATAGATATTGACATTTTCGACAATCAATTCATTTTGTAATAGTCTAATAACAAGAGATTTATCTTACTATACATAAATACTGATAATAGAAGAATAAAAATTATTTTGGTATTGTTGAGTTGACCTTAAACCGAACATTATAAATGCTAGTAATAAGTTTAAGAGTAACTAAAAAAGTAATCAAATATTTAACAATAACACTAAAATATAAGTAATTCATTTTCTAGGAATTAATTATTATAAAGTTAAAGAGTATGGAGTGCATGTGCGGAGCATTATTTCCATCATTTTAAATATAATAAATTATTAATTTGTTATAGAGTACTATTTTATTTTGTTGAACTAACCAAAGAGTATATCATATGTGTTTTAGAATGCAATAGTTTTACTTGTCATAATATGATCAAATTTCATATATAGGTGAAATTATTACCACACCAATAGATATATAAAAGTGTGCAAAATATAAAATTCTTAAGAAAGAATAAAAATTATACTAAACAATATCCTATCATATAAACTAGTGTATCTTAATATCAAACTTAACCCCATATGCCTTCACTAGGGAAAACAAAATCATTAAATTTGAAAAAAAAAATGGTTACAGTTGTAATGTATAATAAGGCAAGTCAAGATTCATCAGAAAATAATTATAGATGACTTATATAGAGTTAACAAATTTTTCTTGGATACTGATTAAGAGAAGATATTGATTGTATAATATCAAAAATTCAAGATTATTTTGAGACTATTTAATTTCAATTAGAATTAATATCAGAAATTAAGTCATTCTTAGTAATATTTTTAGAAGAGAATAGACAATTGTCACCATAATAGTTATATATATGATAAAGTATAATTTAGAATTATGTTCTAAGTATGCAATAGGCTTTTGATTAACATAATATACATTAATCATTATAACGGATTTGAAATTTCTATAAGTCAAACATTAGATAAAATCCCAAAATCTTAATTAAAGAGACCGTGTTAGCTCCATACCACACGATTAGTGCACGTGTGAACTTTTCTAATATTTTTAGTCATTATTCTATCTTTTGAACAAAAAATATAACAAATGAATGTCATTTGTAGGATGAATGATTATATGCAAAGAAAAAAAAAAGTGTCGAAACCTAAAAATCCTTCAAAATTTTTGAAATGATCAAGTTTCAAGTTCTGATTTCAAATATAAACACTCATATATGATGTCAAATATGGTAGTATTGTAGTATAAAATACTAATAGTAAATGGGCATTATGAATCTTAATAATTATATTCTTGGAAACTAGTTATATGTCCTATACCGTGGATAAAAAAAAGAGAAATAATTTCCTTGTTTGTCCATGTTATTGATTATTAAATAATAAGGTAAGTACATCAAACTTAATCAATTTGTCCATTCTATAAGTTTTGACAAGAAATTGATCTTGTGTTGGATTTAATGAAAGATTCTTATGATATTGTTTTTATTGCACAAAAGATATAAAAGAAAAATTTTACTTTTATTATCTTATCAGAAAAAAAAGATATCAAATATAGTTAAAACTGATTATGATTGGAATGAGTTCTATATTTTATAAGAATAAATCAAAAGATACATAAATTATTTTGATTTTCAAAATTGATGGTTTTAAAAGTAATTTGGGAATTAGGCATAGTATGTGTGGAACCATTGACTTGCTAATAAGTTGAGATTTTGATAATAACATACCTTGAAAGGGCAAAAATAAGAAAAAGAAAAGATTGGATAAAAAAAATATATAGAGCAATAGATAAATACAAGTTGAATGTTAAAATAATTCTAATATGTGAAAGATCAATAATGATTAGTAATTATTATTTATCAAGTGCAACATAAGGGTTTTAAATCCTCAATCACGAAGTCTCGCGATCACAATTTAGTCACTTAATTAAGATTTCTCTATGTGGAATCTTCACGTAACTATGTCTTCTATTTCATAAATTGGCATCGACTTCATCGATCTTTATATGGCTTGACTCATTATATAATTTTAGGAAGGAAGGAAATAACAAAGATAACTACACCTTATCAGTCTTCTCTCTCTACTATACCTCAAGCAAGAGAGGCAAAAGAGGAAAAAGATAGAAGAGGGTAAAGATCTTGCTAAAACTTATCATAAACTCGACTTCAAGGACAACCATTTCATCAATAGGCATGATTTCACTCTTTTCAAAATATGGGATCTTCTTCCTCTTTTGCTTCTATTCATGAGAGAAACAACATCTAGAGCTATCCAAGTTTGTCAAAAATCTCCTCGCTAAATTAGAGGAAAAAGAAAGGTGAAAATCAATTTCAAGGTTAGTGCTTTTTACAAATGCACCATGAATCATGAGTTTGAATTTTTTTCAACTTGACAATCTTTTGGTACCTTTGATTTTGTTTATACTATTGAAGATATCGAAAAAGAAGATAGAATTTTTCTTGTTTCTTCTCCTTCTTTGCAGCACATTAAGAAATCTAAAAAAAATTTATATTTGAGTTTAAAATTTAATGAATTTAGAAATTTAAGTTTATGAACAATTTTGTTTTTCCACCACAATTGATAATTAATATATGACATTTTGCGAAATCAGATACCTGTTCATAGAATTTGTGACGCCTCTACCTCTCCCTAGGGCGAGCCCAAGAGTATCAGTGGGGCGCTTGCCCAACTCTCACCAGGACTCCCTACAAAATCTAAATATAAATACAAACATTCATTTTTAAAACCATAATCGAGGTCTATCAAAACCACTAGTTAGCTTACAAGAATACAACCCCAATAATTTCATCAACATTACAATAACTTTAACTCCAAGTACAATAATCTATCAAGTTCACAAATCAAAATAATTTTATACAAAAGTGTGGAAATCCCACAAAAGAAACTAAGCTCCTTGATTACCAAACTCCACTTCAAAACCTGTTAAGGAAAACAAAGCTTAAGGGGTGAGCAAAGTCCAGTGAGATCAAGAAATCACACGCAAGCAAGTCAAAGCGATAATAAAACCATTAAAGCAATAAAAGAGTAGACAAGCTCAACACTCACATAAAGCAATTAAAGAATTCAATATAAAAGGATACAAAGGGCCGCTCCACATTTTCGAAATTTCCGCAATCATCTTTGGTACGCACCCAAGCCACAATTTCAATTGGAATGTTGACACTCCGTCAACCACTTTCTCACTATCTGTAGACATCACTTTACACTCATCCGTCTACTTACACCCCCTGTGTCGGGCTTGCTTGTCAAAATAAAATTTATCAATAAACCAAGACGGGATGAGAGGTACCTCGCACTCATTAAAGTGTGGTACATACTACCGCTTGGCAAAAAGGGGTCGGTGAGACAATGCTCCAATCGACTTGGCCAAGAACTAACCAAGACAGGATGAAAGGTACCTCCCACTCGCTTGAGTGTGGTACATTCTACCGCTTGGCGTTAACAGTTCAAGAACAAGCACAGTACAAGCATTTAACAAATTCAATTCAAATAAGGGCAAGTGCGATAAAGTACACGCTCGACAAGTCAAACCAACATGCTTCTCAAATCATTGACATTAAATAAAGTATTATGTTACAAGCACTTGAACACTCACCATGATTCACTTAAGCGAGCAAGCAAACAAGAAGGCTAAGTTTCGGTAGTCGGTTCTCCCTTGGCAAAGTCTTGGGCACCTGAGCCAAAGTTTAACTATCAAACACTAGTTAAACAACTAAAACTCAAAACTTAACTCAAACTACTTAAAATCACCCAAGGCCATACTACCATAGTTTCTTGCTCGGACTATATCTAAGGCTACACTCATTGAAATTGGGCAAGGCCTATGGCTATGGAAACTAAACTCGGAGTACTACAATTCACTAGAAGGGCTCGCTCTAAGATTCATTTTGTAAGGTAGGCTAAACTGAACTGCAAGATGCCACAATGAGCAAAAATAGGGAAAATAGTCTTGAGAAACAGCCTATTTCTAGATTTTCTGGGATTGATAGAAAATGAGTTAGCATGTAAGTCATATAGCATTGGAAAGCCCTTGAAGTCTAGTTTCAAACGCCACAAACGGCGCTTGATTTTGACTCCCGAACAAGAAAATATTGCTATTTGAACAGAGGGCACAAAGCTGTCCTGTCACCAAGTTTTCCAGGTTTGCAGAGCAAATTTGGGGCATCATTTGAGCAATGAAATGTTACTGAAAAAACATCATATATGAGCTACATTTTTACCAAATTTTAGCTAAAAAATCGTACGGGAAGGTAGTGATCAAAATGACCAAAGTTATCTCAGATTTTTAACTCAATTCTGCCTAACAACATCTCTTTTCTTTTGTAACATTCAGTTCATCCAAAACAGCCCCCCATTCCATTCCATTTTTGAAATCAAGACTCTAGTAACATTTCTTGAGCAAATGATGGTAAAATGGTAGCAAAATTGGGACTAAACAACACCCAAAACAGGACAGAAAATTTCAGGCAGAATAGAGACAAAATTTTCTAGATTTTTGGCCTTGTTTTCATGAACTTTTGAAACACCAAATGAGAGGGTTTGTTTCTAGGAAAAATGGTCCACTTAAAGCTCAACATTTCAGCTCTCAAAATAGCCAAGAAACTCACAAAAAATGGCACCTAAAATAGGACAGAAAATTAGCAAAAGAAACCGGCAGCATAACTCTCCTCCTCTCTCGGTTTTGCCTCTTCCTTTTCTTCCTAGATTTCTAACCCCAAGCACTCAACACAAACTCACTCATCTCTTATGTATACATCACAACAGCCCAACAAATCAAGAAATGTGGGAGTTCATAGAGCCCAATCAACCATCCAAATCCAACAAAAATACAAACAAGAAGCTACAAGTTCCAAAGCCATAAAATGGAAGCAAGGAAATAAAGTTTTGTTGAAGCTAATTACCTCTTCTTTCAAGATCAAAATCCTTAAGATGAAGTTGTCTAGAAGCCTCAAAACCCACCAATTGTCCCCCTTCTAAACTCAGCTTCCTCAGGAGTAGATGAACTCCAAATTGCAAGTGAAGGAGTGGAAGATCAAGTAAGCTTTTGGCTGAATTTGCAAGGGATAAAAGCTGTTTTTTTTTTTTTGAGAGCTAAAGAGAGAGAGGGAGTCGTCCAACCATAGGAAGAGGAAGAGAGTGAATAGTGTTTTTTTTTATTTTTACTTTTGGGGTTTGCTGGGAAAATGAAAGAAATGAAAGGAAGTCCACTGATTTGACATAAAGCCACTTTTTGTCACGTCGGGGTCGATTCGCGCGACGCGACACGACGACCCGGGTTTCTCTCACTTATATATCTCAAATGCATATCCTAACACTCAAAACTTACGTCGAATAGTCGACCCTAGATTCGTATGCGAAATTTAAACATCCAAATAATGCAATTAATGACATAATGTAAACGTGCGCCATGCATTTTAGAAATTTTCGTACCGATACAATTGACTTAATAAAGTTAAATAATTCTAAATAAAATAAATAAAAATTGATTTGGAAATTTGTAATATATAAATTAAAATGATGATATGGGTCCTCACAACCTCCTTTACTTAAAAGAATTTCGTCCTCAAAAATCATACTTGGACTAGAGAATAGTTCAGGATACTTTCTCCTAACTTCCTCTTCGACCTCCCACGTAGCTTCTTCGACGCCATGATTCCTCCACAAGATCTTCACTAATGGAATTTTCTTGTTCCTCAACTCCTTCACTTTCTGGTCTAGAAGTTTCACAGGTTTCTCCTTGTAAGTTAGAGAATCATCAATTTCTATATCCTCTGGTTGAAATATGTGGGATGGGTCAGGGTGGTACTTCTTAAGAAATGACACGTGGAACATGTTGTGAATACGGGATAGGTTCACTGGTACGTCCAACTTATAAGCTACATTTCCAACTCATTAAAGAATGGTGTACGGTCCCACAAATCTCGGCTATAACTTTTTCCCTTTTCCCGCCATCAAGCTTGCCTTTAGAGTTGTAATCCTAAGGAACACTTGATCTCCTATCTCGAACTCCAAGTCTTTCCTCCTATTGTCCACATAACTCTTCTGACGGATTTGGGTAGTTAGAATCCTTTACCGCATCAATTTGACCTTTTCTTGAGCCTCTTCCATCCAAGGTATCACAGTCGGATCTAAGATCTTCTTCTCCCTTACTTCATCCCAATAAATCAGCGATCGACACTTGCAGCCATAGAGAGCCTCGTATGGAGCCATTTGTATAGATGAGTGAAACTGATATTGTAGGTAAATTCCACCAGAGTACTGACTCCAATTCACTCCAAAATCCAAGACACATGACCTCAACATGTCTTCGAGAGTTTGAATTGTTCTCTCCAACTGACCATCAGTTTGAGGGTGGTAAGTAGTACTGAAATTCAATTTAGTTCCCAATGTTTCCTGCATCTTATTCTTAAGAATTATAAAACCTATTCCATACTAGATATCATATAAACTGTATATCCTCAATCTTTCACATGAATTTTGTCACGCGTTTACAAATTCGAGTACCTCATTAATAAGCTAATCAAAGGTAATAAGGATCACCTTAAGAAATTGTCAATCTACTCATTCCCAATCCAAGAACAAATCATATAATCCTTACCTCAATACCCCAATGGTCCTTAAGTATTCTCAATAAATTTTAGTATCTCGTACATCAAATACTATAAGATCTTAACAACGCAGTAATTTTGTCATACTGGACCTTAACCCTATTATTCTTTCAAAACGTTTAGAAAGAAACTTCAAGTAATAAATAACTTCAAGAATCATATACAGTTCTACACAAATGTATACAAATATCAAAACACTAAATGATAGACCTTAAACTCAATAATATCTTATCGCAGTCCCCTTGTCGGAGTTCATAGACCCATAAAACTTTCAAAACTTCACTACTCTACTAATCGTAACTTGCTTCTATCAATTCCAATCTTACATCAAATACAATAAGGCTCTTGGGTTCATTCCTTTCCAATAAATATAAAATATACCTCTGTATATCAAAAATCAAAATGTTCAAACTTTAAAAAAAAAAGGGTGTAAGATTATCAGAATAACTCTCGCAAGAATGAATTCTTGCATTCTTGGTCGTTTGTAAAAGACACTCTTAGTTAACTTTAAATTGAAAAGGATAAAATGGTGAGGACATAAAAGGCTTGGTTAAAACCCCCTTTTTTTTAAATAAAGGAAATCACTCTAATAACTCAAGTTTCATGAGAACACTGTAAACAAGAAATGTCCAAAACTTAAACAAGAAAAACAATGTTGCAAATACTAAATTGCTTCCAAAATACGTTTATATCAAATCTAAATATCAATATCTAGAAAGGCGAAGAAATAAAATATTAAATTGAAAACTTTTGAGTTCATTCTTTGAGTTAAATTTCACACGTAATAGATAAAACTAGAGTATGAGGCTTAAACATGGCCGAGTATTTTTTCCAAAGTCAAGTACAATAGGTTCCATTATCAAAAGTAGATTAAATTTCTTCCCATAAGCTATTTAGCTTATATTGAAAACTCGAAGAACCATTTTCACATTCCCTTTATTCATGGATCGTTGAACCTTAACAACTAATCACAAGACAGAATCTTTCACCGTCATACGAATAAAAGTTCACAACTCTTAAACCCTGATTGTCTTTACATACACAACTATGTTCAAGCATAGATCGAATACCAAGTCATCATTACCAATATCTAGCCGTCTCATCAACTAAAGCAAACCATCAATTTACTTCACAACCTAAACATGACTAACTCACATCATGACCAGACACCAATGTATTTAGCATATATGTTTAAACCATACTCCTATACTATCTATATCCTCAAAGTCATTCTCTGGTTTCAATTTCTCACACAAGTCTAAGACGATATAGGTATAAAAGGACAAGAATCACTTGATCATAGATGCAATGCTAGTCAATCTTAATCCAAAACACAATTATCAGATTTCACAAGATTAATGCATGTAATCACAACGAATACAAGTAATCATATAACAAGTCCAAATATATCAAAAATTAAGCAAGTCTACAGTGCTAACACAATACACATTCAAGACAAGTATCAAATTTCAAATCAAACCACCATTAATAGAAACCTTAACTAGGGCTTTACTAGCCTAGGCCATAACAATCCTCATAATTCTAATTTCTTCAATTTGTTCAACCTTAGATTCAGCACTCAAATCCTCCATGTCATGACTTTCACCATTACACTTTAGCCTCTCCATATTATCCCTTAGTTGTCTTTCCTTTTAGTCAATCCAATTATTAGACTCTTAGAACTATTCACAAAATCATTGGTCCACTCTTGTTCCTCGATTACTCTAACTTCAAGCTTTTGGATGCGATCACTTTACATCCTGGATGTCCTCTCGGTTCTTGTATCTGGAGATAAGTTCTCTCCTTGAAAATCAGGAATTTCATTTACAAACCCCAAAATAAGCTTTTGAAAACGTAAGAAGAGCGATTGAAGTAACAAAATCTCATCAAATTCAAGATTTACATTACTAAAATGCAAGTTTGTAGTTCCTCCAAAAACTCAAGGGTTTCTTGTTCAAAATATGGGCAAATTTATGTGCAAAATATATCAGTTTACCGTTGAAAAACTTCAACTTATCTATCATACAAAAAAGATCCAGCAAAACCCACCAATGGCTCACCAATTTATAATTTAAAAATCTAGTGGAATTCACATACATGTAAAGATTGACATGTTATAAAGCATTTGGAGCACATATATGTCATTTCCAACTATCATTTTGAACATAGGACTAGTACATCTCAATTTTCTTTTAAACTTTGAAGCAGGAAATTTTTCAGCAAGTAAATAGGTGGAAAAATGCATTTAGTTCCTTTGAAAACTCTTTTGTTTTGGTTCAAAGCCATCATATAAGAAGTTAATTAGCAATCCTCTGTTTCTAATCTCCTATAGCTTATTCCTTCCATTCCTACAAGTACAATGATAGTTCAAGTCTTACTCAATCTTCACTACTAATCTTTCACATAATGTTTCACTTCAATACAATATTACATGATTCCTCAATTTTCCCTTTCCACCATTATATTGTAAGTAACTCTCAAGCAATTCAAGCGAGTCTCACAGTCCGACATCCTAAACTTGAAGCCTAAGATACATTATAGTGATCTGAAATCTAAAGCTCTGATACCACCTGTGACCCCCCCATCTCTCCCTAGAACGAACCCAGGAGTATCGGCAGGACGCCTGCCAAACTTTCGCCAGGATTGCCTACAAAATCCAAATATAAATACAAGTTTTCATTCTTAAAACCATAATTGAGGTCTATCAAAACCACTAGTTAGCTTACAAGAGTACAATCCCAATAATTTCATTAAAATTTCAATAACTTTAACTCCAAGTACAATAATCCATCAAATTCACAAATCAAAATAATCCTATACAAAAGTGTGAAAATCCCACAAAAAAAACTAGGTTCCTCGATTACCGAACTTTACTTCAAAACCTATTAAGGAAAACAATGCTCTAGGGGGGAGCAATACCCAGTGAGGTCAAGAAATCACACGCAAGCAAGTCAAAGCGATAATAACCATTAAAGCAGTAAAACAGTAGACAAGTTCAGAACTCACATAAAGTAATTAAAGAATTCAATATAACAGGATACAAATAACTCGATCCATATTTTCAAAATTTTCGCAATCACCTTCGGTCCCAAGCCACAATTTCAATTGGAATGTTGACACTCCGTTAGCCACTTTCTCACTGTCCAGAGACATCACTTTACACTCACTCGTCTACTTATACCTCCTGTACAGGGCCTGCTCGTCAAAATAAAATTTATCAATAAACCAAGATGGGATGAGAGTCACCTCCTACTCGCTAGAGTGTGGTACATACTACTGCTTGGCAAAAAGGGGTCGATGAGACAACGCTACAATCGACTTGACCAAGAACTAACCGAGACGGGATGAGAGGTACCTCCCACTCGTTTAAATGTGGTACATTCTACCAATTGGCATTAACAATTCAAGAACAAGCATTTAACAAATTCAATTCAAATAAGGGCGAGCGCGATAAAGTACACGCTCGCCAAGTCAAACCAACATGCTTCTCAAATCATTGACATTGAATAAAGCATCATGTAACAAGCACTTGAACACTCACCGTGATTCACTTAAGCGAGCAAGCAAACAAGAAGGCTAAGCTTCTGTAGTTGGTTCTCCCTCGGCAAAGTCTTGGTACCTGAGCTAAAGTTTAAGTATCAAACACTAGCTAAACAACTAAAATTCAAAACTTAACTCAAACTACTTAAAATCACCCAAGGCCATACTGCCACAATTTCTTGCTCGGACTATATTTTAGGCTACACTCATCAAAATGAGGCAAGGCCTACGGCTATGGAAACTAGACTCGGATTCACTAGAAGGGCTCACTCTAAGATTCACTTTGTAAGGTAGGCTAAACTGAACTGCAAGATGCCATAATGAGCAAAAACAGGGAAAATAGTCTTGAGAAACAGCCTTTTTTCAGATTTTCTGGAATTGATAGAAAATGAGTTAGCATGCAAGACATATACCATTGGAAAGCCCTTGAAATCTAGTTTCAAATGCCACAAACAGCACTTGATTTCGACTCTCGAGCAAGAAAATATAGCTATTTGAACAGAGGGCACAAAGCTGTCCTGTCACCAAGTTTTCCAGGTTTGCAGAGCAAATTTGGGGCATCATTTGAGCAATGAAATGGTACTGAAAAAACACCAATTTTTGCACACATAAACTTCAGTATATGAGCTACATTTTAACCAAATTTTAGCTAAAAAATCGTATGGGAAGGCAGTGATCAAAATGACCAAAGTTATCTCAGATTTTTAACTCAATTCTGCCTAACAACATCTCTTTTCTTTTGTAACATTTAGTTCATCCAAAACAGCCCCCCATTCCATTCCATTTTTGAAATCAAGACTCTAGTAATATTTCTTGAGCAAATGATGGTAAAATGGTAGCAAAATTCGAACCAGACAACACCCAAAACAGGACAGAAAATTTTAGGCAGAATAGAGACAAAATTTTTCAGATTTTTGTCCTTCTTTTCATGAACTTTTGAAACACCAAATGAGAGGGTTTGTTTCTAGGAAAAATGTCCACTTAAATCTCAACATTTCAACTCTCAAAATAGCCAAGAAACTCACAAAAAATGGCACCTAAAATAGGACAGAAAATTAGCAAAAGAAACCGGCAGCATACCTCTCCTCCTCTCTCGGTTTTGCCTCTTCCTTTTCTTCCTAGCTTTCTAACCCCAAGCACTCAACACAAACTCACTCATCTCTTATGTATACATCACAACAGCCCAACAAATCAAGAAATGTGGGAGTTCATAGAGCCCAATCAACCATCCAAATCCAACAAAAGTACAAACAAGAAGCTACAAGTTCCAAAGCCATAAAATGGAAGC
Source organism: Gardenia jasminoides (assembly GCA_013103745.1). NCBI lineage: Eukaryota > Viridiplantae > Streptophyta > Magnoliopsida > Gentianales > Rubiaceae > Gardenia > Gardenia jasminoides. Next base: position 22,067,314 of record CM023105.1, read on the forward strand.
AAGGAAATAAAGTTTTGTTGAAGCTAATTACCTCTTCTTTCAAGATCAAAATCCTTAAGATGAAGTTGTCTAGAAGCCTCAAAACCCACCAATTGTCCCCCTTCTAAACTCAACTTCCTCAGGAGTAGATGAACTCCAAATTGCAAGTGAAGGAGTGGAAGATCAAGTAAGCTTCTTGGCTGAATTTACAAGGGATAAAAGCTGTTTTTTTTTTTTTGAGAGCTAAAGAGAGAGAGGGAGTCGGCCAACCAGAGGAAGAGGAAGAGAGTGAATAGTGTTTTTTTTTCTTTTTACTTTTGGGGTTTGTTGGGAAAATGAAAGAAATGAAAAGAAGTCCATTGATTTGACATAAAGCCACTTTTTGTCACGTCGGGGTCGATTTGCGCGACGCGACATGATGACCCCGGTTTCTCTCACTTATATACCTCAATGCATATCCTAACACTCAAAACTTACGTCTAATAATCAACCCTAAACTCGTATGCGAAAGTTAAACATCCAAGTAATGCAATTAACGACATAATATAAACGTGCGCCATGCATTTTGAAAATTTTCATGCCAATACAATTGACTTAATAAAGTTAAATAATTCTAAATAAAATAAATAAAAAGTGATTTGAGAATTTGCAATATACAAATTAAAATGATGATATGGGTCCTTATAGAATTTCTTCATGGATGGCCTTTCCACAAAACTAAAAAATGAAAAAAAGATGGTTATAGAAATAGAGAATAACCAATCATAGCCGAAATACAAAACTTTGTAAGGCTAATAATGGAATCCATTGGAAGAGTCTTAGTGAAGGAATTGAATTGCAACTATGAGACTTGCGACCGAAGATTTGAAACCCACGTGAAGATAGCTTCTCTTCCAAATCATAAATGCATTTTGAAAAAGTTTTACTTTAGAATAGATGTCTCACAATTCATATTACTATATTATAGATTTAATTGAAATATTTGAGATAACCATTAAAAAACTTAGGGTCAAAATAAAAGACAAGGAAAAGTTAGATGATTTAACCAAAAATTTTAAAATTTTTTTCTAAACTGACAACCATGGCTAAATTTTTTCTTTTTTAACATATTGCCCAAAGTTTAACTCTCTAACAATGATCATTATATATTGATAGAATTTTGTAAAACTAATACCCGTTACCCATCATTTCCCATAGAACATGATTCAAACTTTTGATTTGGTCAAAAGCAACTCAACAATAATTAAATTGGCTAAAAATAACCATAGATTGCATTTCTTTTTTAAGCTCAATTCTCATAAAGTCATACAAAAATGTTTCTTGAAAAGTAAAAAAACACAAACTTAATATCAATTAAGCAAAAAATAACACTAAATGCGTGAATTGAAGACCAAAATTTAAAAACTACAAAAATACACATTTCTCTTTGACTCACGTCTTTTGAGTTGTTATTGTTGTAAATTATTGTTACAATCATAATCTACCTAGTTAGAGAATTATTTTTCTACAAAGATGCTTGATTTGATCATAGATTTATAGTTATAATGGGTTGGTGAGATGGATCATTTTGATTTTCAAAATTTGATTTTTTGTAAGGATTTTCATGCAGCTTGTTTAAACAAGTCAAATAAAAAGAGCTATTCAAATTCAATATTCTTTTACCATTGAGGGGATAATTTGATACAAATATAGATGAAAAGTCAAAATAATATGATATAATAATTTTGAGGCCCTCTAGGTACTTTACCTCTAAAAACATAACAGGAAGAAAGTAAACTAAACAAAATCTTATAAATCTATTACACTAGTTTTGTTTAATACTTAATAAAAAGAAAAACATGTAAATTTCATAAAACACAATCAAGATTTATATTCCCTCTGTCCTAATAAATTTGTCACACTTTGAAAGTTGTGCCTTTTATCAATAGTGCATTGAGTCTTGTAAATTTTGCTTCATTTTCCTCCTTTGCCCTCTGATGTGTAATGTAAGCAAAAAAAAGTTAGGTTGAGAATCTACTGTTGTGGGGTCTATCCATTTTGTTTGGATAAAAAATGCATGTGATAGTAGAGTACGTGTAGACAATGCATGATACAACATTTGGTGGAATCTTTGACGCAACCAATTGTGGTGCTTCCTTTTTGCTTTGACTTGTGAGTGAAAGTTTTAGGACTCATGAATGAAAGTTGTAGGACCTGTATTTTAGAAGGGTAAATGTTGAAATTGGATGTTAACAAGCTTTCTATTTTGGGTATGTGACAATTATTTCGAGACAGACCAAAAAGGAAAGCATAACAACTTCAATAGGACGGAGGGAGTATTTTAAACAATTGTCTAAATCATGTGGATATTGTGTTAGTATTATATAATAAATTTCATTATAGACTATAAGCAATAGCGCTAGAATCAATTTGTTCAACACATATGTTGATATTAGCAACAATCATTACATTTGTAGTATTTTAATCTTTTGTAGCTCCATTGCATGAAAACTGACTTAACATATATAAATATTGTCCATAATAGTAAAAATATTATATAAATACCATTGATCAGCATCAAACTAAGAAATATTAATATGATTAAAAAGTTCAAGATCGATCCAACAAATAATCAGATATGTAAAAATTGGAGGAAAAAAATTATATTGGTTACTTTTATTTATCCAAGGGGTTAATTATCATAATTGTATAAAATACAAATAGTGCAAGTGAAGATATTTATTTGCAATTTTGGACATTAAATATATTGCAAATTTGATGCAAAAATAATTTTATCCTTTTACACTTACCAAAAAGTAAACAATATGTATTTACAACTAAAAAAATACTAGTCATGTCTTTATTTTTTTTAGTGTTAATTGCAGTTTGCACCTCCTCAACAATTTGTGTATTAGACTTTGTACTCCGAACTTTCAATTTGAGTAATCTATTGCCTTCAAACTTTAATTTTTTGTAGAATTAACAAATGGAGCTAAACCTAATCAAGAAAATATGATTATATTGGTTTACTCTCAAGTTCCTACTAAGCATCCAAAAATACCCATTTGATTTTCATATTAACAAAGAATAATTACACTGTTTACCCTCAATTTCGTATTAAACATCCAAAAATACCCATTTCTATGAATAACTTCAAATGCACAACCAGAAAGAAAAAAAATAAACATGACCGATGATAAATTTCACCACCATTACCATGTGAACTACCACTGTAATTTCCAGCTACACCACCATAGCCTCTTTATCCAGTTTACCACTGTTACCACCTTATCATATCAAACAAATTAATAACAAAAAGTATACCAGATTAGAAAAAAAAGAAAAGAAAAGACCTTATTATCAGACCAAACAAATTAATAGCCAAAAAAATCAGACAATAAAAAATTAGATAAAAATTCCATATCCAAATCTTATCACCATAGCCATATCATCACCACCATGGGGTTTTATAGGATTGTGGTTGTTGAATATGCAAGGAATTTTCTTTTATTTGAAACGCTTTACTAATTAGCTAATTATTGGTGCCAAATTTGTATATCTATTATATGGATAAAAAAGGGTATTTTTGGAACAAAAGATAATAATGGTACTTCTAATTGCCAAACTTTAGTAGATTGTAGTAGACTATCAATAATCAAAAGTTATTGTTGGACTTGTGGAGTTGTAACACCACCCTTTGACTCGGAACAAGGCTTCATTGACCTGATCGTGTGGCTAACCACTAGGGGTTGTGAGGGCCTCAAAATTTATTATTTTAAATATTGTTATTATTATCATTAATCTGTTTGATTACTTTAATGTTGTACTCAAACATATTTTTTAGAAAATTTAAATAAAAATTCATTTTTATTTTTGGGAACCCAATTTTTATTTCACACTTATTTCCTCGTTGATTTTCAATATTCCGTTTGTTTTATTTTAAATTCGCCCTTTTAGCATCAATTAAAGAGAAAATTAGAAAACACATTTTTCGAGGTAAAAATTCGGACCGTGAGTGAAGTAGCAATGGAGTGTAAGGATGATCACTCGTAGGTTAAGAATACAATCAATGGACTAGAAGTGAATCATTAAAGGTGAGATTAAGTAGGGTTTTGAAACCTTAAAACCTAATTGGAAAAATCTCCCAAAAACTAGGATTTTAATCTTACGATTGTTTTATCCATTTAATTTCCTCCAATTCACTTTAATTTTTCTTTTCTTCTCCCCCTCTTAGCCGAGATTACTCCTTAATTTGCAGCCAAGAGAGCTAATTATTTTTCCCTCCAAAATTGCTAGCAAAACTACTATTCCAAGTTGGACTTTTGACCCTTAAATTTGGGTTTTAAGTCTTGTCTTGATTTCCTTTCATTTATTCACCAAATTCCCTCATAAATAACCACTCTTCTCTCTCTCTCTTGGCCGACTTCCTCCCCCTCTCTTCCTTAGAAATTTCATCATCTTCTTCTTCCATTTCTCTCCAAAATCATCCACCATCTTGCAATCATCTTGGCTCAAACTTAAAGCTTTGGTGAGGAACATTGAGGAGGAAAGCTCTTGGTGTTTAAGGCTTAGATTCTTGGGTGTTTTGGCTAACTACTTGGAGGAGGTAAACCCTTAAAGCTCTCATCTTTGTCCATCTCTTAAATTTTCAAGCATGAAATTAGGATTGGGTTGTTGAAGGGTTGCTACAACCTTGACATTAGGTAGTAGAAGTAAGCTTTGTGTTGGTTTTGAAATTTTAAGTTGCTAAGCATCTTTAAATTGCAATTGTTGAATATGGTTGATGTGTGGGCTCTTGGAATTCCCACAAAATATGTGAATTTTTTTACTAACATGTTAAATGATGAAATGTGTGTGGATACATTGGAAATTGTTGGTTTGAAAGTTGGAAGAAAAACCTCAAGGAAAACCGAGAAGGAGAGAGAGGAATTGGGGGTTGAAATTTGCTGTTTTTCCTTTAATTTTGTGGCTGCATTTTTGCAGGTTTAGGGACTGATTTTTAATGCTTAAATGTTGAGGTTTAAGTTGTTAATTTTCCCCACATAAAGCCCTTCAAAAGTTGTTGCAATAATAGTTGATAATTTGGAACAAAATCTGGAAATTTGGAGAAGCATGCTGTCCGAATTTTTGGGCTGTTTTAGTGCTAAAATTTGATAAAAACTTCCATCATTTTTGACCATCATTAGGCCTAGGAAGGTTAAAACTATCTTGGTTTCAAAAATGGGGTCAATTGGTGGTAGTTTGGATATGTTGAAAACTCTTGGAAGTAGGGAATCAAGTTTTCCAAATTTGGTTGTGAAATGTCTAGCACAATTTGTGCATTTTGAAATCATTCTTCCCGTGTGATTTTCTGGGTGAAATTTAGTAGGACTTAGACTATATATAGTAGAGTTAGTGTACCAAATTTGGTGATTTTTGAGTAATAATTCGTCACTCAAATGAGGCCTAGAAACCTGTCCTGCAAATCTGGAAATTCAGAAAAATCAGAGTTTGTAACCTGCCCTGTTTGAACAACTATGTTTTCTAACTCAAGAGTCGGAATCGAGTGCTGTCAGTGGCGTTTGAAACTAAATACATAGGGATTTAAAATGTGTTAATTTTAGAGACCAATTCAATTCTACAATTTTTGGTAAATTTCCAAAGTGAGCTGAAAAACCAGCCTGTGCTGTCCTTTTTTTCACTGTAGCTGAATTTCAAACGAAAGTCTGGGCAGTTTTTGTTTGGAATTTCATCATGGTGTCTTCTACAAAGTTTTAGAACTTTAAATGAGGTTTCCAACGATAGCAACCTTGTGAAATATGGACTTATACAACTCAAGTTACGATTTTCCAAAGAATTCTTCTCAAATTGGAAGTTTATCGAACTTACTCTTTGTTGAACTAGATTTGGTCGATGAACTAGAAAACTTATTTTCATTATTCTTTAATTATTTTAGGGAGTGGTGCTGATTTGCAAAGTGATCAAAACTTGGACTCCGAACCCTACTTTGTTGGTGAGTTTTCAATGCATGTTATTTACTTTAATTAAATGCTTTGCGTGAACGTGTAAAGTACTTGATTACTTGAAATTGAAATGGTTGAACCGCTCACTTAGGGAGGGTATATTTTATTGCTCTCTTTTAAGTAGAGTTGGACTTAATTGTTTTTCATGTGTTTATACTTGTGGAGAAAGTGTTTATAAAACTACTCTTGGTCGCGTCCCTTTAGTAGTAAGTATTAAGTGTTTGGATTGCGGGTCCGGTAAAGGGGGAAGTTTGGTGGAAGGAAATGGTTGTAAAAAGTAGTCTACATGGATTGGAAAGTCGACGGAGTGTCGGCTACGTGAATTGGTCGTGCCTCTTGGATTTGAGCTCCTGAGACCTCCTGTATCCTACTTGTGTGCTATATGTTTTCTTTATTTGTTTTAAAATGTTATTTATCCTGCTTTTTGCCTGTGCATGATCTTTTGGAAATTCACGTGCTTTTAGCTCACCCCGTTTCCATTTTATTTTTTCTTAACAGGTGACGAGAATCTAGAGACCTAGATAGGTCTAGTACGTGCTTTTGGCTTTTGTCCCGAGTTTAGGAGTATAAATTGTATATTCTTTTGGCTTTGTATATTTCGACTCATGGGGATATATTAAGTTTTGAATTGGAACTTTAGGTGCCTTTGAGTTAACGTTTGTACTCTAATCTTGAATGTCATTTTACAATTTTCATTCTTTATTCTAATATGGATATTAGAATTGTCCGTTAGGGTTAGTATTTCGAATGCTTGAGTCCTGGCGAGAGTTAGGTAGACAGCCCGCCAACCCTTTGGTTAGCCTTAGGGGGAAGTGGGGCTATCACAGGTGGTATCAGAGCCTAGGTTAGAGATTTATAAGGAAATTTTTAAAAGTCCTTAATAGAATAGTTTCGTGTACTTTAAGTTTGATATTTTAGTAAAGTTGATAACTTTAAATTTCTAACTTTAAGTTGTGAATTATCTGTAGGTATGGAGAGTGGCAATGGCATTTCCGGAGCTAATGGACACGAGCCGCCAGCTAGACCTATTCAATATAGAGTGAGGGGTAGTGGAGCCCGACTCCAGTATACTCCACGCAGTGGGGCCCCGAGTTGTACATGTAGGGCGAGGTACACCTACCCGAATGCTGTGGTGTTATCTCTTGACGACGAGTGTCAGAAGTTGGTGGATGCCAATAGGTCTCTTCGAGAGGAGCTAGTGGTGATGGCGGATGTTTTGACATATCGTCATGGCCGAATTCAGACATTAGAGACTCAGGTTGAGGCACTAGAGGCTCGGGTTGAGGATGAGCACGAGAGGGCTAAGGCCGCCCGTGATCAGGTTCAGAAGTTCAGGGCCCGACTTACTAGGGTGGCTGATGAGGTCCAGGATCAGACTGTGAGGATTGTAACTGACACCACTGCTCTGGTTGATGAGGTTACCGTGGTGAATACGAGTGCATTTGTTAAGGAGCCTTTAGAGGAAGGATTCTTTTGAGGAGGAGCCTTTGAGTACTTGCCGGTTGAGGAGGACCCCTCTGAGGAGGTCGAGTCTGTTGAGGAGGATCCGTCCGAGGAAACCTCTTTTGGTGGTCCTGCGGAGGATTAGGGTAGTTGTACTAAGGAATTAGGTTTTTATTAACCCCCTTTTGTAAAGAGAAACCACTAGGGTGATTCTCGTCTCTGTGGGTGCATGTTTATTTACCGCTTTCACTATTGTATTTTGTGTAGTGAAATGGCCGTGAAAGCGACTTTTGTGTGTTCTTTTGTAATAAACATGCCACCGCGATGTACTTGACTCTCTCGGTATATATATGTATGGAAATTTGATCGGCTCTAGGAAATTCTCTCGTTAGTTCCAAAATTTAATTTGTTAATTGCTTATTTTATTTTGTGTTGTCTTATTTTATTCTATTTTATTTTATTATATTTCATTTTCGTATCTCCTTTTTAAAATGTCAACCTTCTATAAAGATTATGGACGGTAGACGAGACCGAGGCCGAGGTAGAGGCCAAGGATGAGGGCGTGGGGCAAGGCAACTCCTAAATGTGGGTGACGACCGAGGGTCGGCAGTTGACCAAGGTAAGGGACAAGGAGTCGACTTCGGAGAACAAGTGGCTCGTCTGGTAGACCAACAAGGTCGGGATCCAGCTAATCAGTCTGGGGTAGTGGCGAGGACAGGGCTTTAGAACGCTTTCAAAAGTTCGCCCCACCTAAATTCTTTGAGGAACCCGATCCGGAGGCCGCTGAGGGTTGGCTGGATCGGATTACGGATATTTTCAGCACCTTGAACTATACCAAGGAGAGGCGGGTGTCTTTTGCCGCCTTTCAGTTGGAGGGGGCAGCTCGATCATGGTGGAACATGATTAGGGCAAAATGGAATAGAGATCAGATCCCTCAAACTTGGGAGAATTTCACTCAGAAATTCTATGCTAAGTTCCTCCCTCTCTTGGTTCAAGAAAAGAGGGAGGATGATTTTATCAAATGCCGACAAGGTCTTCTAAGCGTCGCGGATTATGAGGCGCACTTTACTAAGTTGTCGAGATTTGCTCCAGAGTTGGTGGCCACGGAGCAAAGGAGAATTAGACGTTTCGTCCAGGGATTGAATTTGGAGATTCAAGAAGGGATAGCGGCGGCCCAGATTAATAGCTTCAGTGAGGCTATCGAAAAAGCCCAAAGGATCGAGACTGCAAAGGCTCAACTAAAGACCTTTCACGCTAGGAAAAGAAGCACCCCTTTTAGTAGTCGGGGGCCTATGGATTCAAGTGCTCCGCCTTCCAAGTTTAGGAGAGGTTCGAGTGGGGCTAGCGCCTCGGGAGCTTCAAGAGGGGCCTTTTCCCGAGGAGGGATATCTCAAGGGTCAGTTAGCGGTAGAGAACTAGCAAGGAGTGCTCCACAAGAGAACCAAGTCTCGAACTCCAGTCTTACATGTGATTTTTGTGGGAGGTCAAATCACACCGCCAATGAGTGCTGGAAGAAACAAGGAAAGTGTTTGAAATCTGGTAGTTCCGAACATCAGATATCTGCCTGTCCCCAACTTTAAGAGTGAGGTGGGACCCAGAGATCGAACCAGAGCCAAGTTAGTGCGGTGGGGAATAGGACGAGAGTACCACCTCGACTTTATATCCTGGATCAACAAGAAGTGCCTGAATCGACTAAAGTGGTCGAAGGTACTATTTCCATCTTCCACCGCTTAGCTAAAGTTTTAATTGATCCTGGTGCATCGCATTAATTTGTTAATCCTGCATTTATCTGTGGTATAGATATAAAACCTATTAGATTACCCTTTGACCTAGAGGTTAGAACATCAACGGGGGATAAAAGTCTAATTACCAGTTTGGTGTATAAAGACTGTAAAGTGTGGATTGGAGAGAGAAAATTAATGGTGGACTTGGTGAGTTTGGATATTAAAGGATATGATGTGATTATTGGGATGAATTGTTTAGCCAAACATCATGCCAAAGTGGACTGTAAGTTGAAAGTAGTGGAATTTTGTATTTCGGGAGAAGCAATCTTGAGGTTGGATGTTAAGGAAAGATTAGCTTCATCAGCTCTTATTTCTGGAATTAGAGCTAGAAAATTACTGAGTAAAGGGGCTCAAGGGTATTTGGCTTTTCTTATAAACCCTTCGAATGATAAGGTGAAATTGGAAGATGTACTGATTGTTAAGGATTTTCCTGATGTATTTCCCGAGGAGTTGGAATTTTTGCCCCCTAAGCGGGCAATAGAGTTTAAGATTGATGTAGTGCCTGGAACGGCGCCAATTTCTAAGACCCCCTATAGAATGGCTCCGGCTGAGTTTAAAGAGTTGAAGATACAGCTACAAGACCTTTTAGAACGGGGATTCATTAGGAAAGTAATTCTCCGTGGGGAGCACCGATTTTGTTTGTTAAAAAGAAAGATGGTAGTCTAAAACTATGTATAGATTATCGAGGATTGAATGATGTGACAATCAAGAATAAGTATCCCTTACCACTCATCGATGAATTATTTGATCAGTTACAAGGGTCAGTGGTATTTTTCAAGTTAGATCTCAGGCAAGGGTACTACCAGTTGAGGATTAGAAAACAGGATGTACCGAAAACGGCCTTTAATTCGAGGTATAGGCACTTTGAGTTTGTAGTAATGCCCTTTGGGTTGACTAATGCTCCGGCCGCATTCATGGATTTGATGCAATGAGTATTTAAGCCCTATTTGGATCAATTTGTCGTGATCTTCATTGATGACATACTAGTGTATTCTAGGTCTCAAGAGGACCATGCCGAATACCTGAGGATTGTATTACAAACCCTCTGAGAGTACAAGTTATTTGCAAAGTTCAGTAAGTGTGAATTTTGGTTGGAGGATGTATCTTTTCTAGGGCATAGAATTTCCAAGGACGGGATTGCAGTTGACTCGGTTAAAGTGGAAGCTATTATTCATTGGAAACGGCCTGAGAACCCGACTGAGGTTAGAAGTTTCTTGGGACTGACTGGTTACTATCGTCAGTTTATTCAGAACTTCTCAAGAATTACTGGGCCTTTGACGGACTTGACTAAGAAACATGGAAAGTTTGTTTGGAACCCTAAGTGTGAGGAGAGGTTTCAAGAATTGAAGAAGCGGTTGACTGAGACTCCGATTTTAACCTTACCTGATGGCAAAGAAGGATTTGTGGTGTATTCAGATGCCTCTAAGGATGGGTTGGATTGTGTTTTGATGCAAAATGGAAAAGTCATAGCCTATGCCTCTAGGAAGTTGAAATCTCATGAACAGAACTACCCAACTCATGATCTAGAATTGGCGGCGGTTATCTTTGTTTTGAAGAAGTGGAGGCATTATTTATACGGAATAACTTTTGAGGTGTTCACGGATCACAAGAGTTTGAAGTATTTGTTCTCTCAAAAGGAATTGAACTTGAGGCAAAGGAGATGGGTAGAGTTCCTAGAAGACTATGATTGCTCAATAAAATATCACCCTGGAAAGGCAAATGTCGTGGCTGATGCGTTAAGTCGCAAGGCTCAAGTAGCGGGATTAATAGTGAAAGAATAAGAAATGTTGGAACAAGTGAGCAAGTGGAAACCTTGCTTAGGGACGCAAAAGGTTATTTTTGGGAATGTGGAACTAAGGACTCCAATGTTGAAACGGATCAAGGAGGTGCAGTCAAAAGATCCCCTAGTGCAGAAATTTTTGGAGAAAGTACAAAAAGAGGAAGTCCGAGACTTTAAGATAGGGCCAGAGGGTGTATTGAGATTCCGAAAAAAGATAGTAGTGCCAAGTGATGAAGTATTAAGAAAAGAGATTTTAGAAGAAGCACATCGGTCCAAATATACCATCCATCCTAGGAGTAACAAAATGTATCAATATCTAAAAGGGCTGTACTGGTGGGATGGTTTGAAGAAAGAAGTAGCCAAGTGTATGCAAACCTGTCTTACTTGTTAACAGGTGAATGCTGAGCATCAAAAACCTTCAGGGTTTTTACAACCTTTAGAAATTTCCGAATGGAAGTGGGAACACATTACCATGGATTTTGTCACTGGTCTGCTGAGGAGTCAGAAAGGACACGACGCCGTATGGGTAGTAGTAGACCGACTCACTAAATCTACACATTTTCTACCAGTGAATATGAGGTATCCTTTGGAGAAATTGGCCAAACTTTATTTGGATGAGATAGTAAGGTTGCATGGGATTCCAGTAAGTATTGTCTCCGATCGAGACTCTAGGTTTGTTCGAGGTTTTGGCAGAAGTTGCAAGAGATTTTGGGAACTAAGCTAAAGTTGAGTACAGCTTATCACCCTCAGACAGATGGCCAGTCTGAGAGGACAATTTAGACTCTAGAGGACATGTTAAGATCTTGTATAATGGATTTTGGAGAAAGTTGGAGCCAATACATGACACTGGTCGAGTTTGCATACAATAATATTTACCATGCTTCGACTCAAATGGCACCCTATGAGGCACTCCATGGGAGAAGATGTCGATCACTGATTCATTGGGATGAAGTGGGTGAGAGAAAGGTTCTTAACCCGACTGCTATACCTTGGATTGAGGAAGCCTATGAGAAAGTGAAGTTGGTTAGGGAAAGTCTACTAACAGCTCAAAGTTGCCAAAAGAGCTACACAGATAATAGGAGAAAAGATTTGAAATTCGAGGTAGGTGATAAGGTTTTCTTGCGGGTTAAACCTGTGAAGAGTGGAGTAGTGTCTAAGAAAGGAAAGAAATTGAAGTCGAGGTACATTGGACCGTTTGAGATTCTCAAACGGATTAGAAAAGTGGCTTATCAGTTGGATTTACCCGCCAGCATATCAAAAATTCACAATGTCTTTCATATCTCGATGCTCAAGAAGTATCACTTAGACCCAAGTCATATGCTGCAATTAGACGAAATTGAGATGGATGAAACGCTCTCATATGAGGAAAGGCCGGTGAAGATTTTGATTGGGAAGTAAAGGACTTGAGGACGAAGAAAATACCTTTGGTTAAGGTCCTATGGAAAAATCACGACATCGAGGAGGCGACTTAGGAAGCGGAAGAAGAAATGCAGAAAAAGTATCTAGAATTATTTGTCTAGTAAGGTGAGAATTTTGAGGACAAAATTCTTTTAAGGAGAAGATGTGAGGGTCTCAAAATTTATTATTTTAAATATTGTTATTATTATCATTAATCTGTTTGATTACTTTAATGTCGTACTCAAAAATATTTTTCAGAAAATTTAAATGAAAATTTATTTTTATTTTTGGGAACCCAATTTTTATTTCACACTTATTTCCTCGTTGATTTTCAATATTCCGTTTGTTTTATTTTAAATTCGGCCTTTTAGCATCAATTAAAGAGAAAATGAGAAAACATATTTTTCGAGATAAAAATTCAGACCTTGTGTGAAGTAGCAATGGAGTGTAGGGACGATCATTCGTAGGTTAAGAATACAATCAAGGGACTAGAAGTGAATCATTAAAGGTGAGATTAAGTAGGGTTTTGAAACCTTAAAACCTAATTGGACAAATCTCCCAAAAACTAGGATTTTAATCTTGCGATTGTTTTATCCATTTAATTTCCTCCAATTCACTTTAATTTTTCTTTTCTTCTCCCCCTCTTAGCCGAGATTACTCCTTAATTTGCAGCCAAGAGAGCTACTTATTTTTCCCTCCAAAATTGCTAGCAAAACTACTATTCCAAGTTGGACTTTTGACCCTTAAATTTGGGCTTTAAGTCTTGTCTTGATTTCCTTTCATTTATTCACCAAATTCCCTCATAAATCACCACTCTTCTCTCTCTCTCTTGGCCGACTTCCTCCCCCTATCTTCCCTTAGAAATTTCATCATCTTATTCTTCCATTTCTCTCCAAAATCATCCATCATCTTGCAATCATCTTGGCTCAAGCTTAAAGCTTTGGTGAGAAACATTGAGGAGGAAAGCTCTTGGTGTTTAAGGCTTAGATTCTTGGGTATTTTGGCTAACTACTTGGAGGAGGTAAACCCTTAAAGCTCTCATCTTTGTCCATCTCTTAAATTTTCAAGCATGAAATTAGGATTGGGTTGTTGAAGGGTTGCTAGAACCTTGACATTAGGTAGTAGAAATAAGCTTTGTGTTGGTTTTGAAATTTTAATTTGCTAAGCATCTTTAAATTGCATTGTTGAATATGGTTGATGTGTGGGCTCTTGGAATTCCCACAAAATATGTGAATTTTTTTACTAACATGTTAAATGATGAAATGTGTGTGGATACATTGGAAATTGTTGGTTTGAAAGTTGGAAGAAAAACCTCAAGGAAAACCGAGAAGGAGAGAGAGGAATTGGGGGTTGAAATTTGCTGTTTTTCCTTTAATTTTGTGGCTGCATTTTTGCAGGTTTAGGGACTGATTTTTAATGCTTAAATGTTGAGGTTTAAGTTGTTAATTTTCCCCACAAAAAGCCCTTTAAAAGTTGTTGCAATAATGGTTGATAAGTTGGAACAAAATCTGGAAATTTGGAGAAGCATGCTGTCCGAATTTTTGGGCCGTTTTAGTGCTAAAAATTGATAAAAGCTTCCATTATTTTTGACCATCATTAGGCCTAGGAAGTTAAAACTATCTTGGTTTCAAAAATGGGGTCAATTGGTGGTAGTTTGGATATGTTGAAAACTCTTGGAAGTAGGGAATCAAGTTTTCCAAATTTGGTTGTGAAATGTCTAGCACAATTTGTGCATTTTGAAATCATTCTTCCGTGTGATTTTCTGGGTGAAATTTAGTAGGAACTTAGACTCTACATAGTAGAGTTAGTGTACCAAATTTGGTGATTTTTGAGTAATAATTTGTCACTCAAATGAGGCCTAGAAACCTGTCCTGCAAATCTGGAAATTTAGAAAAATCAGAGTTTGGAACCTGCCCTGTTTGAACAACTATATTTTCTTACTCAAGAGTCAGAATCGAGTACCGTTAGTGGTGTTTGAAACTAAATACATAGGGATTTAAACTGTGTAAATTTCAGAGTCTAATTCATTTCCTACAATTTTTGACGAATTTCCAAAGTGAGCCAAAAAATCAGCCTGTGCTGTCCTTTTTTTCACTGTAGCTGAATTTCAAACGAAAGTCTGGGCAGTTTTTGTTTGGAATTTCATCATGGTGTCTTCTACAAAGTTTTAGGACTTTAAATGAGATTTCCAACGATACCAACCTTGTGAAATTTGGACTTATACAACTCAATTTATGATTTTTCAAAGAATTCTGCTCAAATTGGAAGTTTATCGAACTTACTCTTTCTTGAACTAGATTTGGTCGATGAACTAGAAAACTTATTTTCATTGTTCTTTAATTATTTTAGGGAGTGGTGCTGATTTGCAAAGTGATCAAAACTTGGACTCCGAACCCTACTTTGTTGGTGAGTTTCCAATGCATGTTATTTGTTTTAATTAAATGCTTTGCGTGAACGTGTAAAGTACTTGATTACTTGAAATTGAAATAGTTGAACTGCTCACTTAGGGAGGGTATATTTTATTACTCTTTTTTAAGTAGAGTTGGACTTAATTGTTTTGCATGTGTTTATACTTGTGGAGAAAGTGTTTATAAAACTACTCTGGGCCGCATCCCTTGAGTAGTAAGTGTTAAGTGTTTGGATTGCGGGTCCGATAAAGGGGGAAGTTCGGTGGAAGGAAATGATTGTAAAGAGTCGTCTACATGGATTGAAAAGTCGACAGAGTGTCGGCTACTTGAATTGGTCGTGTCTCGTGGACTTGAGCTCCTGAGAGCTCCTGTATCCTATTTGTGTGCTATATGTTTTCTTTATTTGTTTTAAAATGTTATTTATCCTGCTTTTTTGTGCATGATCTTTTGGAAATTCACGTGCTTTTAACTCACCCCGTTTCCATTTTATTTTTTCTTAACAGGTGACGAAAATCCAGAGACCTAGATAGGTCTAGTATGTGCTTTTGGCTTTTGTCCCGAATTTAGGAGTATAAATTGTATATTCTTTTGGCTTTGTATATTTCGACTCGTGGGGATGTATTAAGTTTTGAATTGAAACTTTAGGTGCCTTTGAATTAATGTTTGTACTCTAAGATTGAATGTCATTTTACAATTTTCATTCTCTATTCTAATATGGATATTAGAATTGTCCGTTAGGGTTAGTATTTCGAATGCTTGAGTCCTGGTGAGAGTCAGGCAGGCAGCCTGCCAACCCTTTGGTTAGTTTTAGGGGGAAGTGGGGTTGTCACAGGGGTGGGCACAGGTCGGGTACCCGGCCCTAATGAAATTTGGCTGACCCGACCCTAACCTATTGGGTCAGTAAGTTTTTGACCCTAACCAGACCCGCATATACTCGGATACCCGATCCTCAGGTACCCGCAAAAAATGGGTCGGGATATAGGGAACCCGACCCTAACTTTCAATTTCTTATTGGTAAATGACCACATTTTATTAAAAATTTAACAGTCTAAAACCAATTCATTTCAACAATCCAAGATTCAACACATTTTATCAAAGATTTAACAATCCAAAATCAACACATTTCAAAATCCACACATTAATATTCTATTACACATTTCATCCAACAATCAAACTAGTCTCTCAACTCTCAAGTATCCAATACGAATTAAAGTTCCAATATCTAATAGACAAAATAAAGTTTCATTACACTTTTGAATACAACTTAAACAGAAAAATTTTGATTGTAGGTACTTAAGTATAGAGAAAAATTCAAAAAACCACACCAACCCAATATATACTACCACTACTACTAGTCTATAAGAATGAATCACTCATATGATAATTTTAAAAAATAAAAATGTCCCTGAAACTAATAGCAATAACAAAGTTCTGAGCTAACCCCCAACAAAACTTCAATCTAAAAATGGCCACATCAGAGCATTAGGTTGAATCAAAAGCTTGAAAATAGATGAGAGATAGTAGAGGATAAATTACCTCAGAGTAGCATTTTCTTGTTACACTTGATAGAAAAGTTGAAGAAAGAGGAGGACAGTAGGTTGAACTTTTGCTAAAATTTCAACGGCGGTTGTCGGTCGATGTTTTGAAGAGAAAAAGGTAGAGATTTGGAGTTGGAGGCAGAGTGAAGATAAGAATCAAATGTGCTACTACTGCTTAGGTGTTCAATTAGGGTTAAAACTTAAAACATATTAAATTATATATTAATCCCTAATTTTTTAAATATTCATACAATATACCCTGCGGGTCGGGTACCCGCGGGTTTTTATTTTTTTGATCCGTATCCGTATCCGATATTTGCGGGTACCCGACCCTAATATGATCCAATGAGATAAATCGGATCGGGTATCCTAAATTTCGGATCGGATCGGGTAGTGTGGGTTTTCGGGTCGCCGGGTTTTTTGGCCCACCCCTACTAACCGCCTAACCCACGGCACCCATGGGGTGTGCAGACCCTTTGGTTGACCAAGCGTTGTACAGTGCTTTGCGCTACCATAGGGTTAAGAAAATAAAGTAGCACCCTCACTATTAGCAATTGCTTGTTAGGTGAAGTGGCACAACTATGAAGGACAAGTGGTCCAAGTGAGAAAGAGGTTTTAGGTTCGAAACCGAGGGTTGTCGTTCTGAGATGCTCGCGATGTACTTTGGGGACTTGTGGTGGAGTAGAGTGTGACCTTCTCTGGCCAGCAATTATTTTTGGTGTAACGGTCAGCGCTTAGGTTGTTCGCTGGACTCTTCCATTGGAGAGATTTGAGGAGAGATTTGAGGTTGAGGTCCCTTTACATCTTTCTCAACATCCTTTTCAAATGCATGTTTAGATCTTTCCTTTCGAATCTGGGATTCTTCACCATTTTCCAAGGTAATTGCACTTATATTTGGATTGGAGTTGATAATGGTCTGTGAAGGAAATTTTCAGGAATTTGATGTGCTAATTCGCTCATTGCACATACTATTAGATTTACTCGATTCTCCAAATTTCGAATGCTCTCCTCCATTTTCTATTGAAAATTTTGAATGCTAGCCTCAATTTTCTGTTGAAATTACAAAGTGTTAGAGGCTAATGTTTTAATGATATTCTCAAGAGTTGTACCTGAATCAGATGAGAACGGTTGATTCTCAAATAGGTGTGATGGTTGGTATTCTTGTTGATGATTCGAAAAGAAGCTTTGTTGCCAATTTCCACTGTAGCTCATATTAGGATGATCCCTCCAACCTGAATTATATGTGCTAGCATATGGGTATACTGCCTTTGGGGTATGGGCATGTTACCAGTCATGTTCACCTATTCAGCTCTCTCACCTTGCAATATTGGGCAATAGTCTGTGGGATGGTTTATATCTTCACAGATTCCACATGCCTTAACCTGCTGCCGTTGTCTCACTGCCCATTGTCAAATAAGAGACGTTAATTCAGATAATTGTTGTTGAATGGATGAGACATTTACCTCATGAAATCTTCCATTAAAATTTTGTCCATAACCAAATGGTAGAGTATTGCAAGCCATAAATCAACAACAAATCAAAGAAAATATATCAAAAAAAATACCAGAAAAAATAATTCAAAAAGAAACAAATTAATAAGACACCCAGTCCCCGGCAACGGCGCCAAAAATTGACAGGTGTCGAGCCTGTGCAATAATAATTAAAAACCTAACTTGCCAGTAAAGTAAACAAAATCCAATTTCAGGTACTGGAGCAGGGACTCTAGATGTGCAATGGGTTACTAGTTTCACCCTGATTCCAAGGAGTATACTTAATTCGATATACCAGAATTGAACTAATTTGTATATAGTAGTAAATAGGGTCATCTCCACAGGGACTGGGAAAAATTCGTTTCTTCCCAAACACAAGAAAATGGGGGATTTTTGAGATGAAAAGGAATAAATTAAAAATCAAACAACAAAGCCAAATAACTAAAATAAAAGAGAATGAAGTATATTAGAGATGAGTTCTAACCAAAGATCCAACTACTCAACACAGTCCGTTTACCTGATCATTAATACAAGGTTAATTCATTTAATTCATCAGTAGGCTGGTTATGGCCGCCGGAAACCTCTAAAACAACCAACTCTTCCTTAGATTTTAGGTAATTAAGGTACGCCCGTTAAATACCCCTAATTAAGAAACAACCCTAGGTACGCTCGTAGAATTTAATTTCTTAATTGCACTAAGAAAAGCCCAAACCCTAACCAACAAACAAACTACCAGGGTTCATTTAGATTAGATTACACGTTCCCCTAACGTGTGTTAAGGTTAGTTGCCACTAATATTAATCTACTAAACAATTACGGATTTAGCAAATTAAATTGGCGGTAGATTAGCAAGTTAATATGAATATCGGGCCCTTGACATCCAACTAACAAAATAATCATAAGAACATAAAACAAAGAACGCACAAATACCAAAGAATTAAACGAACAAAAGCCAAATCGATTAGATCTCACAGATATTTTGGACTGAGTCGTTGAGTTGATCTTTGACTAGACAAGAAACTTAGCCAAGCATGACGTGAGAAATTCCACAAGAAATTGCAATAAAAAGCACCCACTCCATACGCTGCCTTGTTTCAAAGTAAAAAATAAAATAGCGAAAGAAAGAAAAGGAGAAAAAAAGGAAGACTAATGCTTTGATCGTTTCCGTCTGAAGTACCCAATTGGAAGAGAACTCACGGGATGTCCTCTATCAACTACTACTAATCCCTACTTATACTTTCCGTGGGCTCCTCTCTTGGTCAAGGGAAGAGTTCCAATCCAAGTCAACTAGGAAAACCTCCCATTTAACCTCAATAACCACGGTAAGTACTAAGCAGAAAATAGGGAAACTCCTAAAAAGAAATCAAACTCCTACTTTCCTAATACAAATAGTAAAGTAATTTCCCAATACAAATAAACTACTAAGTAGGAAAATAAGATAACTAATTCCAGCAGTCTTCAACTTTTGGAACTCTTAATTTCTTGGAAATCGCCATGTAGACTAGGAATCTTGACACCTCAGCCACGCACATCCGAATTAGGCGTGCCCACGCCTAACTGTCAGGACCTCTTCTAGAATTTCAGCCATTTAACACCTTTCTCACCATTTCCTGCATTTAACCACCCAAATACCCAAATTCAGTAGAATCCACCCAATAATGCAATTTTAGCCTAAATAATTAAGAAATATTAACACAATTAATCACTAAAATGGAACCTATCAATTCCGGAAAGCCACAATACTTAAATTCCAAACCATTATCACTTCTAATTTTGACAATGTGTAAACCAAGCAAATTTTATACTTTTGCAAACAAGGAAACAAAATTTTTGAAAACATCATCTTTATGAGCAAGAAAAACAGTCCATGTATATCTAGAATAATCATCAACAATCATAAGATAATATCTCTTACTACCTAAACTAGCAATTGGTGTAGGACCAAACAAATCAAGATGTAATAGCTCCAATAGTCTAGATGTAGAAACACTCATTTTAAGTTTAAAAGAAACTTTGGTTTGTTTACCAAATTGACATGCATCACAAACTTTATCTTTTTCAAACTTAATCTTAGGCAAGCCTCTAACAAGTTCCTTTTTGGAAATTTCATTTAATACATCCATATTGAACGGACACAATTTTCTATGCCACAACCAAGGATCTTCATTTGAAATTTTAAGACATTTAAAGTTAGAAAAATCGATTTTCTCAAGAATCACAACATAAATATCATTGAATCTTTTTCCTTTGAAAATGATATTGAATTTTGAATCAAGAACTAAACATTCATGCTTTTTGAATAAAACGAATAAATCTCTATCACATAATTGTCTAACACTTAACAAATTATAACTTAGATTGTCAACTAAGAGAACATTATGAACAAATGTTTCACCATTCTTACCAACATTACCTACTCCAATTGTTTTGGCTTTCATGTCATCTCCAAATGTCATTTTTCCACTTGATTTTGATTTGAGTTTGATGAATTGTGATGGATCACCGGTCATGTGCCTTGAACATCCACTATCTATGAATCATTTTGATTCCTTTATGCCTTTCTCCATTTTCACCTATACAATGTATAAAGAATTTTGTAACCTTTAATCTTTGGGTCCTTGATGGTTAGAATCATGTTTGACTAATCACATACATTTCATACCTCTTTTCACGCTCTTCTTTGCATAACAATCATACTTTAAGTGACCTTCTTGACAACAAAAGCTGCACATAATGGTAGGATTGTTCACATGAATTGGTTTAATAAACCTTACTCCTCTTTTTCTATAAATTGTGAATTCATTTGCACTAAATATTAGTTTTCTTTCAAAGGCATTAAAATGAGGTTTCATTTCACTTCTTGCAAAACAGTTTTGCTTCCTATTTTAAAGAATCATGTCTAGACTATCTATCCTTTTCTTTAAGTCATTTTGTTTTTCCTTAAACATTTCACAAAGACTTGTTTTTCTATCAAGTTCATGTTGCAACTCAATTTCAGCTCTTATCAAGCAATCATTGTCATATTTCAGTTTTTTATTTTCTTGAAACAAATTTGCATTATCTTGCAAGAGAAATGTAATTTTCTATTTTAACTCTTTATTCCTAACATAAGATTCTTTTAGGTTATCATGTAATCTTCCAACAAATGATTCAAGATCATCATCATCATTATCACTTTCAACATGAGAGTTATAAGATGTTACCTCATTGTCTCCAATTGCCATGAAGGCTATTTGAACAGATTCCTCTTCTTCTTCAATCTCACCTTCTGAATTGCACTCATTCCAAGTGATTTGGAAGTTGTTGAATCTTGGCTTCCTTTCATTTTTCATTTCTTTCTTCTTCTTCAATGGATAGTCAATTGCATAATGTCCAAGCTGCCCACATTCAAAACATTTATCTCCTTACTTTTTGTTTGCATCTTGTCTTTCTTTGTAATTTGTATTGAATTGGTTGGGACTTTGATTGGTAGGTTCTCCTTTTCTAAATCTTCTCTTGTTGAGAATCCTCTTGAAACTTTTAGTGATGAGGGCGAGATCATTATCATCACATTCCATATCTTCATCATTCAATGAGGCCGAATCATCCTCATCTTGAGAAGCCTTTAAAGCAATGCTTCTCTTGGCCTTTGCATCTTCCTCATCCTGCACTTTGCTCTTGAACTTTAACTCATAGGATGTTAGAGAGTTTATGAGAGACTCAATAGGCATTGAATTTAAGTCCTTAGCCTCTTCAATTACTGTCACCTTATTTTCCCATTCTTTAGGTAAAGTATTCAAAATTTTTCTGTTTTTCTCACCAAGAGTATATTCCTTGTCTAATACTTCTAAAACTTTGATGAGATCATTAAATCTACAATACATTTTATCTACATTTTCATGAGACTCCATTTTGAATGATTCATATTTAGTGACCAAGATGGATTTCTTTTGTTCTCTCACATCCTCACTACCTTCATGAATTTCCTTCAACTTATCCCAAATTTTCTTAGCTGATTTACATCATTTAACTCTAATAAATTCATTTGTATCCAATGCACTATATAGAACATTCATGACTTTAGCATTTGAAGGAAGACTAGCCCTATCCTCACGAGTCAATACATTCCTTGTTTTTAATCTAGGAACATGAGTAATGGGATCATCAATCGTGGCAGTGTAGGGACCTTCATTGACAATAAATCATAGATCAATATCAATAGATTGCAAGAAGATAATCATGCGTTCCTTCCAACTAACATAGTTTGATCCATTGAACATAGGTGGCCTAGTTACGGATTGTCCTTCTACAAACATAGCATTGTTGGTTGTCATCTTTACTCTAAGCGGTTAAGTTTGATCCTAGAGACCAAACTCTAATACCAATTGTAAGGCCCAAAGACAATCTAAGAGTGGGGTGAATTAGGTTGATTAAAAATTAATCAAGTGATGCCCCATTTTCACAATAAAAGATGTAACTTCTTACACAATCAAATTGTCAATCAAATGAGCAATAGAAATCAAGAGAGATAGAATATATAGCAGTAGATGAATCGTAAAGAAAGCTGTAAATAAGGATGATAGTAATCAAACCGATTTTCTTCTAAGCTCCTTTTGAGTTTGAAGAATAAATCTCAACTCAAGCAACTTTAATTTGATGAATTACAACCAATCTTGTGTACAATGGAAGACTCACTTCCTCCTTGCCCCAAGCAGTACTTAGTCAAGTTAGGAAGTTTTACAATCACTCGGATAACCCTCACAAAGCTACACTATTAAAGAATTCACTCACAATTGAAAAGCTTGCAAATCGACTAACACTTCAAGACCTACAATTCTTATACAAAGAGTATTTTCTTGCTAAAATCACTCTCAAGAACTTGTATTCTAAGTGTGCAAAAGTTGCTATTAAGTTTAGACAGGACTCTATTTAAAGGAAACCAAAAAGTGCCTTGATAATAGTGGTCAACAGATAGAAGGCAGTTGAAGAGTCAACTAGCCGTTGGAAATGTCGGACATCTGATGCAATGTTGTGCATCGGATGGAATCATCGAAAGAATTGTTTCGATCTTTATCGGACGGCCGATGCATATTTTTGCGTCCGATGGAGCCTACGTCCGACAGCGACCAGAGAGCTCAGAAATTTTCTTGGATGCGATCGGATATCCAGTAATGCTGATATGCGTCCCCCTGCCTATCGGACATCCGGTACTTCAGGTTGAGTGTCCGATGGAGTGTGCTCGACTTTTATCAGACGTCCGATACTTGCTATCGAGCGTCCGATAGATTTTAATGTCCTTTGCTCCTTTTGATTGAGTTCTTCAATTGCACCATTTACATTGATAACCTGAGCTGCCAATATTCTCAATAGAAAATATTAAATTGATTTTTTCAATTGTTTTGTAATTGTCAAAATTTGGAATCACGATTTACACTTTTTGCTAGTAGTTTTAAAAGATCCACTAGTCATTCTCTATATGAGAACACATAGAAAATGTAACTAGGGTAAGAAGCAGCAAGGATTGAAGAAGGCAAACTTCTGAAAGAGCTTTGGGTCCGTTTAGATTCTCTATTTTTGGACCTGTTTTTAAAAAACTATATTTTACATCCCAAATGTTATAACAATACACCAACAAAAAATAATTCCAAAAACACCAATCTAAACAAATATTTCAAAAATAACTTATACATACAAAATAAAAAATATCCCTTCTTCTTCCACCCCAACCCTACCACCACCCACCACCAGTACCACCCCCCTCTCTCACCGTCCCCTTCCTCCACCTTCCCTCTCTCTCTCCCTCCTCCTCTCTATTTCTCCCCTCCCTCCACCTTTCCTCTCTCTCCTCCCCTTCCCTCCCCTCCTTGCAGCCCCCCTCCCCATCCCCATCCCATCAAAATTAAAAATTCATTTGGACTAATTTTTTTGGGTATTTTTAAAATTTAAAATTTATTTTGGACATTTTGGAGCATTTTTAAAATTAAAAATTTATTTGGGGTAATTTTTGGAATATTTTTAAAATTAAAAATATTTTTGGGATATTTTTGAGTATTTTTAAAATTAAAACTTTATTTCAGACAATTTTTAATAATTTTTGGGTAAATTTTAAAATTAAAAATTAATTTGGGGTAATTTTTTGAGGAATTTTTAAAATTTAAAATTTATTTGGGAAAATTTTTTGGGGCATTTTTAAAATTAACAAATTATTTGGGATAATATTTTGAGGCATTTTTAAAATTAAAAATTTATTTGGGGTAATTTTTTGTGGTATTTTTAAAATTAAAAATTTATTTGGGTAATTTTTTGGGGCATTTTAAAATTAAAAATTTTTTGGGTATTTTTAGAATAATTTATTTGGGGTATTTTTTAAAAAAATTAACCCACCCCCGGGGTACTTTTAAAATTTTAAAATTTATTTGGGGTATTTTTGGGGCATTTTTAAAATAAAAAAATTGTTAGTGTAATTTTTTGGGGCATTTTTAAAATTAAAAATTTATTTGCGGTAATTTATTTGGGGTATTTTTAAAATATTTTGGAAAATTTATTCAGGGTTTTAAAAAAATTTAACCCACCCCCACCACCACCCACCAAATAAATTTTAATTTTAAAATATCCCAAAATTTACCCTAAATAAATTTTTAATTTTAAAAATACCCCAAAAATACACCAAATAAACTTTTAATTTTAAAAATACCCCTAAAATTTTTCCAAAAACATCTCAAAAACAGCTACAATAATTAGTTTTCACATCGTAAATGTTACAGTAGTGTTTTTGAAAAACAATTCAAAAACAACTAATCCAAATGGAGCCTTTGTTATGTGAATGAACATTGATCAAATACAACACTTAAACAACAAACTCTGTTATGCCCATTTGTAGACTCATTTGGCAAGAAAACAGAAGGCTTAATATGGCGCATCAACAAGGGGACTCTATTCAATTTAGCTCTACCAAGCTCCATGACTTTGTGGTCGGCCAAAAGCAATCATACGTCCAATCATTGCTCAGTGACAAAGTATTTGTTGGTCCTTTTCTGCCTCATATTTTATCAAGTCACTCAAGGAGAGAGATATTATTGATGATCCTTCACAACAGAAACAAAACTTATCTACGGAAAGAGGAAGAAAGTACGGATTCAGGAGCATTGCCGAAAACTAATTTCAACTCCTACTAATTTACTTGTTTAAGTAACATTTTGTTTATGCATCCAGCTAAGCTTATTTCCCAATTTTTATAATAGAATTATTCTCACAGATCAATTTGTAGCAAGGTAGCTTCCAAGACACTACACAAGATTGGGCGAGTCAGTTTTTATAACTTTTGCGTTTTTCCCTATATGGTGGCATTTACAAAATCTTCAAAATGTTAACATGCTTAGAAAAGACAGTGGCTTGGTATCCAAAATAGTTCAAGACCGACAAAAACCTAAAAACAAACAATAAATCTTCTCCAAAGAAAATAAAAAATAAAGAATAGTGACCTTCAAGAGAAGTACAAGAGCACTAGATGGGAAATTTAATATCCAGGTTTGAAAAATTAAAAACCAAATTGCGCATTAATCTTCATCTGTTCTAGTTCTTCAACAACCAATAAAGGAGTATGTCTAACTATAGTGACATTTTGATATGAAAGCCTCGTGCTAGATTGACAAGTTTGAGCACCATTTGACCGGATTAGTATCTTATGCAATTCACCTAGTAACTTATAAAAGGTAGTATTACATTGAAAAGAAGTGTCTCAATTCACTTACGGTAGCTAAGTCCTTCCCCAACTTCCCAAGGGAGGGTGGACGAGAACCATAAGCACAAACATGTTACAAGTGCATAATTACTAGGAAAATGGTCGATGCCACTAGGATTTCAGTAGGAATGTCCTGCACCTCAATAGCAACTTTTATATGGGTCTCCCTGCATCCTACATACTAGACTGGAGCACGAATCTTCCGATGCAGTAGTGGAAAAATAAGGAAAGAAAGGAAATGAAGGAGACGGATGAGTAAAAGCAGAAAAAACTTAAATTCCACCAATATGGTATCATCACATTTAGGGATGGGCAAAAAAAATCCACGACTCGGAAAACCAATGTATCTGATCTGCCCGTTTCGAAAAATAGGATATCCAGTCCGTTTTCTCTTATTGGGGCAGATGAGGGTCGGACACCCACAAAATATGGATACAGATATGGTCAAAAAAATAAAAACACGCAAATACCCAACCCGCATGATATATTAGACAAATATTAAAAAAATAGGGATCATCTTGTAATTTCAAAATGTTTAACCCTAAGTGGCTAGGTACGTCTCCGCCATTCTCATTCTATTTGAACCAAAAGCATTCCTCTGTTCTCATTCCTCCATTCAGCAAATTAGAGCCACAGACCTCTCTTCTTCCTCTTTCTTCTACCTCGATCCCATTCCTTAGCACTTTTCATCCTTTTTCATCTTTCTTCTACCTCCATCACATTCTTTCTTTCAACTTTCCCGTCAAGCATAACAAGAAAAGGGGTGCTCTAAGGTACTTTCAATTTCCCTTTCTCATTGTCCTACCCACAAAATCTTTGTTCTTATTAATTGTTTATGTGTCTATCTATATTTATTGCTGTTAATGTTCTTGAACAATTGTATTATGATATATAAGAACTTGCATTGAATGATTTTCTGTATAATAATCCTATTATTTATTGGGATTTGATTTCTTCATCTTTTGATGGTGTCTAAATAATTTATTTCTTGTATGGTAAAGAATAGGTAGCAATAGTAAATATGCCCACCAGTGATTTTCTTTTAAATTGGAATTGATTTTGGATTAAAAGTTGAGAAATGATAAAAAAAATCTCAATTTTTGGGATTT
This sequence comes from Gardenia jasminoides, assembly GCA_013103745.1. Lineage (NCBI taxonomy): Eukaryota > Viridiplantae > Streptophyta > Magnoliopsida > Gentianales > Rubiaceae > Gardenia > Gardenia jasminoides. Next base: position 22,093,944 of record CM023105.1, read on the forward strand.
TCTTTATTGGAAAGTAGTGGGCAGGTATCCTATGACTGGCCCTTTCTCGATCGAATACCTAAGAATCTCCTCGAGTACCCGGAGACATAAGGAGCAGATCAGGGTCAAAAAAATTAGTGATCCAATAAGTTAGGGCCAAATCAGTCGAATTGCATTTGGAATAGGTACCCGACCTGTGCCTACCTCTAACCACATCATGAGAGGAAAATTGTGTGTAAATCCTCACTTCCTCTCTCGCTCTCTGACCACGACTCATGGGAGGATAAGTACTCACTCTGTCTCTCTCCCCTTCTACCATCTCTCTTCCTCCCTCCCTCCCTCCGAATAGAATTGAAATTAAAAAATCATGCCAGAAAAAGAAATCAACATATCAAATCAATATGATTTGCATCGAATGGAAACAAATCTACATCAAAAGGAACAACGAAATCCAAAGGAAACAACAAAAACAGATAGAATAATCAATCATTTAGAAGAAAAAAGAGAAGAAGCAAATTTCTAGTCTTTACCTCATGAACTAATGCGAGAGATGAAAGAGTCTTGATAAGTGTTTATTCTGTGTCAAAGAAATCAAAGGGTCAAAAGTCGGAAGATTTAACGCTTCAATCTCACAATGAAAATTTTAGATTTTGCAACTTCTGAACTGATCCGCGACCCAAAAATGCGACGTGCCAATTGAAGAAAACAACTAGTTCGCGAATCCCTCTCAGAAGAGACAAGGCACCGGATCCGCGATGGGATCCGCGAGCCTCTACCTTGCGGATCCACCTTGCGGATATGAGAAAATGACATGAACAAGTTGCAGCCAAATTTCAGAATTTTTCAGCTCACTTCCAACTCAATTTTCAGATGAATTTCAGCTGCAAATTACGTGAAGAATCTTGGAAAGTTGAAGAAACAACTCATAGCAAATCAAAAACATAATTTGCATCAACTTTACAACTCATTTGAGGTTGAAATTCAATGAATTCAATGCATGAAGACACTTTGAGGACAATTCAAGGATGAAGATTCATTGAAGACATTTTTCTTGACTTTTGAAGTTCAAACTTTTCTTGTGTTCATATGATGAAGTTTTGGAACCTTATGAAGGACATCTTCTATAAATAGGGCCTTTTGTAGACATTTTGAAAGAACTTGAGGAAGGCTAGAATTACTACCAAAATGTAGTCTTCACTAGTTTTTCTTAGTTCATTAGTTTAGTATAGTTAGTAGTGTAGTTATACTATAATTCAAGGATGTTTAGCTAAGTTTATGCCTTGAGTTGTGGATGAACTTTTGATATCTTGTTTCTGATATTTACCTAGTTATTTCATGCTATTATTTTGAGCAAGTATTAAGTACTTTGGCTTTTCTAATTATGATTAACCGGCCATTAATTGTGATCATCTCAAGGTGTTAAGTTTAAATGAAAGTGAGAATTTGACACTAGTTCATGAAGTGCTAAATCTAGGAAGTCACTCAATTATGTAGGGTGGTGCCTTTGTGGCTTTAGTGATTTATTTCATGTAATTTCATTGAGCAAATGAGCTTGTAGTTAATTCCATAATCACAAGTGTAGGTATGGTTTAACTATGAGTATAGTTGATTCACTACGAGAGTATGTTTCACATGCATTAGGAGATTACGCCATGCTTAGTCAAGGTAATAACGTTAATTCAACCGGTAGCTTCATTTGCAAGAGTAGTATGGAATTCCATAACTTGAGGAGCTTTTAATTGTTATTTTCTACTTATTTTATTTCATGTTTGTAGTTTAGATTAATTTATATGCTTGTGACAGTCTAAATAATAGAGGAGTTCGAAAATCACCGGTACTTGACATTTTTCCCTGTGGGATCGACACCTATACTACCCTATGCTCGATAAATGATCTGTATACTTGCAGTAAATGGGGTGTTTAGGTTTATAATTAAAATTTGGTGTATGGTAAATTCTCGTCAAGTTTTTGGCGCCGTTGCCGGGGAAGATTTGAGTCAATATCGGTGCTAAGAACAACTTTATTACTTTAGACATTTTTACATTTATTTTTTAGTTTATGTCTTATTAGCTATTCTTCTTAACTAATCTTGCCTTTTTAGTTTTTGAAAGCAATTTTAGGTTTTAAAGAAGGATAGCAAGGACGTGGATTAAGGCTTGAGAGAAGGAAGATTGACAATGGACCCCTACAATTTTCAAGGTTATAACAATGGAGATAATCAAAGGATGTCCGAAGGTATGTCATTTGAAGATTGCACAAGGAGCATTGAGGCTAAACTTGATTATATTACATTAAACGTGCAAATGGATACCATTACAAATTTGCTTGAACAATAAAGGAATGCTAATGCTTTTAATTCTAATCATGTGGTTTGTGACTTGTGTGGACGTAATCATGCTACATATACATGTATGCAAGCACAACATGTGGATTATTATGATGAATTTGAACATTACAATTCTTGTTTTGATCAAAATAGTGCTAATTGTGGTAATTCTTATACCTATGGTTGGAATAATCCATGTGCTTATAATGATTCTTCATGTTTTTATGATTACCAACCCAATGGTGCTCAACTTGAATCAAAGCCATCTTTGGAATTAGCTATAGAAAAGTTAGCTAATCCATCTTTACCTTTGGAGCAAGAAAGATTAGCTAATGATTCTAAACCATGTTGGGAAGTAGCTATTGAAAAATTAGCTAATACAACTTACGATCATTTTGATAGGTTTGAGAAAAGATTAGATGAATTAGCTTCTAACTTTGAAGGATTACATGATCAATTGCAAACTTTGTGTGAAGTTATTTCATGTAGTGATATGCAAATTGACCTTAATATCAATGGTAGGAATGTTGCATGTAAAAGTGGAGTACATTTTGTTGAAAATTATGAATCTTATTTGCATTTCAATGATGATATGTCCATTTCACATGATGATGTCTTTGGAATGAATTTTGAACCTCAAAAGGCAAGAATGAATGATGTTTATATAACCCCTTTTGAGGAATGTGGTGAATGTATAGATTCTAAGGTCATCACACCCCAAGAAGGCCATATGGATACTTCTTTGGTAAGTTATCAAGTGGTGGAACTACAAGGTAATATCTACGAGACACTTGAGATTGGTAAACCACTTCTTTCTTTCTTATCATTTGATGATATGACTCACGTAATTGAGTCACCTTTTAATGATCCACCACGCCTTCAATTGGTGGATTATTCGTTAACTAAACCACCTTGATGAACAGGATATATAGTCAAGCTAATGATTATAAAAGAGCGTTAGTTGGGAGGCAACCCATCAATTTATATTATTTTGCTTAGTTTTAATGTTTAAGTATGTGTGCTTTATGTTTTTAAGTGTGTTTGTTTTGTTTGATTTGTAGGAGAATCAAATGTGACAAAAGTGACCTTTTTGGTATGGTGTGAATAGTAAAATGCAAACAACTTGGTACCTCAATTTGTGTTTTAGTTGTTAATGATCCAAAAATGAGGTTAATGATGTTGTTTTGATCATGTTACATGTGTTAGAGAATGTGCATTGCATAATTATCATGCAGGATTTTTATTTTGGAAATAGCAGAAATTGATAAACCAATGAAACAGTTGTAGAAAAGTTGCAGATTCGCATTTCCAGAAGGATTCACGAGCCAATCCACGAGCTATACCTCATGGATCTCTGAGGCTCGCGGATCAAGATCAGAGAGTTTTTTGAAGATCTGCGAACTGATCCGTGAGCTGTGCCTCGCGGATCCGATTCAAAGAAGTTCCCAGACAAATCTGCGAGCTGATCCGCACACTGTATTTCGCGGATCATTGAATTAAACCTTTTCTTGCATTTTCTTGTCAAAATTTTCAGGTATTAAAGGTTATCGGATGGAGCTCATGAAGATTTGAAGCAAAGTAGATCAAATTCATATGCATCTTCAAGCTCACGACAATTCAATCACGTTAATTGGGGAGTATTACTTTCTTTACTTTCTTTTCCTTCTTACACATTGAGGACAATGTGCATTTTAAGTGTTGGGGGGGGGAATTGTGCTTATATACATAATTATGTGATTGAATTGTGCTTATATGCATAATTATGTGATTGAATTGTGCTTATATGTTATTATGTGATTGAGTTGTGTTTATATGCATAATTATGTGATTGAGTTGTGATTATAGATTGTAAAATTCTGCCAAAATTTTTCAAAAAAATCCTGTCCAAAATTTTTGAAAATGTTTCACCTTCTCAATTAACTTGGAGATGAATATTTTGTGATTAGAATTTTTTACAATTTAAGGAAAGCATATCTTTTAAAATGGAGGAAATTATGCCTAAATTTTGTATGTTTAATAAGATTTTTTCTCTTTATTTGATTTTACATAGTGGAGTGATAAATGTGTTAATAAATGTAATACTTTCCTATGATTATTCTTTTGAGGGAATATGTTTACTTTCTAAACCAAAAAAAAAAAGAAAAAAAAAAGTTATAGCTCTACTCCAATGTGCCTAGTAACCAGGAGTCTTCATCTAAAAATGTCGACTTTTGCGTAAAACAGTACTTGAATAAAGAATAGGCGAAATAACTGTAATAAGTGAAGTGTTGAGTAATAGGGGGTTTTCATCTAAAAATGTCGATCTTCTCGTCAAAAGGCACTTTCACAATTTGAATAGATGTTTGTGATGTTATATAAATAAATCCCTCTCTTGAAGATGATCATGGGTTTAGGAAGCATTTTATTGACTATATGATTCGCTTTGCATGTGGAATTGGGTGAGGAATGAGAAATTGAATTGAACTAGTCGAAATTATGGTATAATTACTCTCTTTTACTTGATATTATGAGTACTTGCGGTTTAATGGATGGTTGCAAAATGGTTATCTACCTTGTTATGAGAAATTGAATTAAAAGGTGCACATGTGTTTAATTTCAAGGTTTGGATCATTGTTGGTTTGTATTTCTTATTGTTTGAGGACAAGCAATGATTTAAGTGTGGGGAATTTGATAAGTGTTTATTCTGTGTGTTTAAAGTATGTTTTTCTATTTAGTTTTTGTGTGTTTTGCTATTTTAATGGCTAATTAACTAGGGTTTCTAGTGAAGTTTTGCATTTTATAGTTTAAATAGAAAAAATGCATTTCTATGAATTCAAGTAGTGAAAACTTCATGTTTTTATAGGATTAATTGTTTAATCATCAAATGAAATAAAATGAGAAGACATTTGCATGATTATTGTTGATGTGAACTAATTTCAGGCAATGAAACTTGGAAGAAAAGTTGGAAAATTGAAATATCTAAAGTTGATAAAGTTCCAAATTGAGATAAACAAAACGCAATTCAATTATCAAGGAATCAAAGGGTCAAAAGTCGGAAGATTTAACGCTTCAATCTCATGATGAAAAATTCAGATTTTGCAACTTCTGAACTGATCTGCGACCCAGAAATGCGACGTGCCAATTGAAGAAAACAACCAGCTCGCGAATCCCTCCCAGAAGAGACAGGGCACCGGATCCACGATGGGATCCGCGAGCCTCTACCTCGCGGATCCACCTTGCGGATATGAGAAAATGACATGAACAAGTTGCAGCAGAATTCCAGAATTTTCCAGCTCACTTCCAACTCAATTTTCAAATGAATTTTAGCTGCAAATTGCGTGAAGAATCTTGGAAAGTTGAAGAAACAACTCATAGCAAATCAAAAACACAATTTGCATCAACTTTACAACTCATTTGAGGTTAAAATTCAATGAATTCAATGCATGAAGACACTTTGAGGACAATTCAAGGATGAAGATTCATTGAAGACATTTTTCTTGACTTTTGCAGTTCAAACTTTTCTTGTGTTCATATGATGAAGTTTTGGAACCTTATGAAGGACATCTTCTATAAATAGGGCCTTTTGTAGACATTTTGAAAGAACTTGAGGAAGGCTAGAATTACTACCAAAATGTAGTCTTCACTAGTTTTTCTTAGTTCATTAGTTTAGTATAGTTAGTAGTGTAGTTATAGTATAATTCAAGGATGTTTAGCTAAGTTTATGCCTTGAATTATGGATGAACTTTCTATATCTTGTTTCTGATATTTACCTGGTTATTTGATGCTATTATTTTGAGCAAGTATTTAGTATTTTGGCTTTTCTAATCATGATTAACCGGCCATTAATTGTGATCATCTCAAGGTGTTAAGTTTAAATGAAAGTGAGAATTTGACACTACTTCATGAAGTGCTAAATCTAGGAAGTCACTCACTTTATGTAGGGTGGCGCTTCATTAGTTTAGTATAGTTAGTAGTGTAGTTATAGTATAATTCAAGGATGTTTAACTAAGTTTATGCCTTGAGTTATGGATGAACTTTCTATATCTTGTTTCTGATATTTACCTAGTTATTTCATGCTATTATTTTGAGCAAGTATTAAGTACTTTGGTTTTTCTAATCATGATTAACCGGCCATTAATTGTGATCATCTCAAGGTGTTAAGTTTAAATGAAAGTGAGAATTTGACACTAGTTCATGAAGTGCTAAATCTAGGAAGTCACTCACTTTATGTAGGGTGGTGCCTTTGTGGCTTTAGTGATTTATTTCATGTAATTTCATTGAGCAAATGAGCTTGTAGTTAATTCCATAATCACAAGTGTAGGTATGGTTTAACTATGAGTATAGTTGATTCACTACGAGAGTATGTTTCACATGCATTAGGAGATTACGCCATGCTTAGCCAAGGTAATAACGTTAATTCAACCGGTAGCTTTATTTGCAAGAGTAGTAAGGAATTCCATAGCTTGAGGAGTTTTTAATTGTTATTTTCTACTTATTTTATTTCATGTTTGTAGTTTAGATTAATTTATATGCTTGTGAGCAGTCTAAATAATAGAGGAGTTCAAAATCACCGGTGCTTGACATTCTTCCTGTGGGATCGACACCTATGCTACCCTTATGCGATAAACGATCTGTATACTTTGCAGTAAGCGAGGTGTTTAGGTTTATAATTAAAATTTGCAGGCTGGTAAATTCACAGCCTTTGGAAGGCCAAGCAATGGAAGATTGAAAATAAGTACTGTGCTAAGAACAACTTTGTTACTAGACATTTTTACATTTATTTTAGTTTTGAGAATCTTATTAGCTATTCTCTGAATCCAATCTGCACCTTTAGTTTTTTTTTACAATTTTAGGTTTCAGCATATAAGCAAGGATTATGTTTGAAGAAGATTGACAATGGACCTTCACAATTTTCAAGGTTGTTAAATGGAGATAACTGTTTAAATGTCCATAGCCAGTCATTTAAAGATTGCACAAGGAGTATTGAGGCCAAACTTGATTATATTACATTAAACGTGTGGGAGATTACAATGAAGCCATCAATAAAGTATCGGCAATTTTTACTCTAAATCAGTGTGTTTGTGACTTTGTGTGATCAATCATGCTACATGGGTCACAGGATACATGATGAATTGAACATTACAATTTTGCTTTAGATCAAAAAATAGTGCTACATCAGGAAAATTCTTATACCATGGTTGGAATAAGATACATGTGCTTAATGTGATTCTCATGTTTTATGATTACCAAACCCATCAACTTGAACTGAAAAGCCATCTTAATTAGTTATAGAGTATAACCATCTTTTACCCTTTAAGAAGTAGCATTAGCTAATAATTTTAAACCAATATGTTGGGGAAGTGGAAGCTATTGGAAAAATTAGCTAATACAACTTATCAGTACTGCTGATAGGGTTTGAGAAAAAGATTAGATGAATTAGGCTTCTAACTTTGAAGGATTGCACAGATCACCTGCAAAACTTGTGTGAAATATTTCATGGAAGGAGGCAAATTGACCTTAATATCAACAGAATGTTGCATGTAAAGTGGAGTACATTTGTTGAAAATGTAATTCATTTCATTTCACATATATGTCCATTCTACAGAGATGTCTTTGAATGAATTTTTTTGAACCTCAAAAGGCAAGAATAGAATGATGTTTATATAACCCTTTGAGGTTCTATAGACTTAAGGTCACAACTGTATGATACTTCTTTGGTAAGTTATCAAGTGGTGGAACCACAAGGTAAGGCCATCTGGCTCAGAATAATTTAGATTGGTAAACCACTTCTTTCTTCTTATCATTTATGATATGACTCAATGTACTGAGTCAATTTTTTAAATACCGATTCAACCAATGCCTCACTAGACATTCATAACTAAACTGCTTCCTGAGGAATAGATATATAGTCACTAATGACAAGCATGCTAGCTGGGAGGCAAAACCCACTGTTCTTATATTATTTTCATGGGTTTTATAATGCTTCAAGCATGTAAGTTTATGTTGCGTTTAAGCTTGTTTGATTTGTGGTAGACCAAATGTGACAAAAGTGACCTTTGTATGTTGCTTAAATAGTAAAATGAACTTAAAATTCCTCAATTTCAGGTTTATTGTTAATGATCCAAAAATGAGTATTTTGATCATGTTGTTAGAGAAATGTGGCTGTATAATAATATGCAGTGATTTTATTTTAAAATAGCAGAAATTGATAAACTAAATGGAAATGTAGCCATAGGAAAAGTTGCAAAAGATTCAAGATTTTAAGGATTCATCGAAGCCAATCCACGAAGTTATATCTCCCTGTGGATCTTCAGCCACATCAAGATCGAGAGTTTTTTGTTCAAGCAACCCATCCGCGAGTCGCGGCCTCTAAAGGGATCCGATTCAACAGTTCCACAATTGCTGAACATCCGCATTTAATCAGATACATCATTGAATTAAACCTTTCTTGCATTTTCATGGTCGTTCTTTCAGTATAAAGGTTATCGATGGAGCTTTCCATGAAGATTTATAAAGGCAGTGATCACCATATGCATCTTCAAGCTCACACAATCAATCACGCTAATTAGAGTATTATACCTTTTCTATATTTCTTTTCCTTCTTACACAATATATACAATGCATTTGTATGCCTGGGAATTAGCTGAGTATGTACATAATTATGTGACAGAACGCTCAAAGCTATATGCATACTATGTAAAAGATTGAATGGTGCTTATATAGGAGATTGAGTTGTGTTTATATGTATAATTAAGGGGCATTGAGTTGCATTTAGTAGATTGTACTTTTTTTTTTTCAAAAAAATCCAAAATTTTTTTGAAATACACCTTCTTCAATTAACTGGGAGATGAATATTTTGTGATTAGAATTCTACAATTTTAAGGAGAAAGCACACTATAAAATGATAAAACAAAAGTCACAAATTGTATGTTTTATGATTTTTCTCTTATTTGATTTTACATAGTGGAGATAAAGTTACACAAAATGTATTACCTTCCTAAGATTATTCTTTTGAGGAATATGTTTTACCTTCTCTAAAAAAAAAAAAAAAAAAAAAAAAAGTTATAGCTCTACCCAATGTGCCTAGTAAACCAGGAGTCTCATCTAAAATGTCAGACTTTGCTATGCAAACGTGCACTTGAATAAAGAATAGGCTAAATAACCCAGTAATAAGTGAAGTGTTGAGTAATAGGGGTTTTCATCTAAAATGTCGATCTTCGCCAAAAGGCACTTTCACAATTTGAATAGATGTTTGATGTTATATAAATAAATCCCCTTGAAGATGATCACGACTGGGTTTAGGGTTTTATTGACTATATGATTAGCTTTGCATGTGGAATTGGGTGAGGAATGAGAAATTGAATTGAACTAGTCAAATTATGGTATAATTACTTTTTTACTTGATATTATGGCGAGTACTTTGCAGGGTTTAATGGATGGTTGCAAAATGGTTATCTACCTTGTTATGAGAAATTGAATTAAAGGCAGCACATGTGTTTAATTTCAAGGTTTGGATCATCATGGTTTGTATTTTTATTGTTTGAGGACAAGCAATGATTTAAGTGTGGAATTTGATAAGTGTTTATTCTGCGTGTGTTTAAAGTATGTTTTCTATTTAGTTTTTGTGTGTTTTGCTATTTTAATGGCTTTAACTAGGGTTTCTAGTGAAGTTTTGCATTTTATAGTTTAAATAGAAAAATGCATTTTAAGGAATTAAGTAGTGAAAACTTCATGTTTTTATAGGATTAATTGTTTAATCATCAAATGAAATAAAATGAGAAGACATTTATTAGCATGATTATTGTTGATGTGAACTAATTGTTCAATGAAACTTGGAAGAAAAGTTGGAAAATTGAAATATCTAAAGTTGATAAAGGTTCCAAATTGAGATAAGCAATTTGGGGCACGCAATTCAATTATCAAGAATCAAAGGGTCAAAAGTCGGAAGATTTAACGCCGCTTCAATCATCATGATGAAAATTCAGATTTTACAACCGAATCGACCGCATTGAAATGCATGCTACCAATTGAAAACAACCAGCTCGCGAATCCTCCCGGAAGAGACAGGGCGGATCCGATGGGATCCACAAGCCTCACAGGGATCCACTGCGGATATGAGAAATGACATGAACAAGTTGCGGTGAATTCCAGTAATTTTCCAGCCTCAATTTCAACTCCAGATTTTCAAATGAATTTTAGCTGCAAATTGGCGTAAGAGGATCTTGGAAGAGTTGAAGAAACAACTATAGCAAATCAAAACACAATTTGCATCAACTTTACAACTCATTTGAGGTTAAAATTCAATGAATTCAATAAATGCATGAAGACACTTTGAGGACAATTCAAGGATGAAGATTCATTGAAGACATTTTTCTTGACTTTTGCAGTTCAAACTTTTCTTGTGTTCATATGATGAAGTTTTGGAACCTTATGAAGGACATCTTCTATAAATAGGGCCTTTGTAGACATTTTGAAAGAACTTGAGGAAGGCTAGAATTACTACCAAAATGTAGTCTTCACCTAGTTTTTCTTAGTTCATTAGTTTAGTATAGTTAGTAATCAGGTTGTAGATATAAGTATAATTCAAGGATGTTTAGCTAAGTTTATGCCTTGAATTATGGATGAACTTTCTATATCTTGTTTCTGATATTTACCTGGTTATTTGATGCTATTATTTTGAGCAAGTATTTAGTATTTTGGCTTTTCTAATCAACCACTGATTAACCGGCCATTAATTGTGATCATCTCAAGGTGTTAAGTTTAAATGAGAGGGGTGAGAATTTGACACTACTTCATGAAGTGCTAAATCTAGGAAGTCACCACTTTTTATGTAGGGTGGCTGTTTAGTTTAGTATAGTTAGTATGTAGTTATAGTATAATTCAAGGATGTTTAACTAAGTTTATGCCTTGAGTTATGGATGAACTTTCTATATCTTGTTTTCTGATATTTACCTAGTTATTTCATGCTATTATTTTGAGCAAGTATTAAGTACTTTGGTTTCTAATCATGATTAACCGACCATTAATGTGATCATCTCAAGGTGTTAAGTTTAAATGAAAGTGAGAATTTGACACTAGTTCATGTGCTAAATCTAGGAAGTCACTCACTTTTATGTAGGTGGTGCCTTTGTGGCTTTAGTGATTTATTTCATGTAATTTCATTGAGCAAATGAGCTTGTAGTTAATTCCATAATCACAAGTAGTGGTATGGTTTAACTATGAGTATAGTTGATTCACTACGAGAGTATGTTTCACATGCATTAGGAGATTACGCCATGCTTAGCCAAGGTAATAACGTTAATTCAACCGGTAGCTTTATTTGCAAGAGTAGTAAGGAATTCCATAGCTTGAGGAGTTTTTAATTGTTATTTTCTACTTATTTTATTTCATGTTTGTAGTTTAGATTAATTTATATGCTTGTGACAGTCTAAATAATAGAGGAGTTCGAAAATCACCGGTACTTGACATTCTTCCCTGTGGGATCGACACCTATGCTACCCTATGCTCGATAAACGATCTGTATACTTGCAGTAAACGAGGTGTTTAGGTTTATAATTAAAATTTTATGTATGATAAAACCTCGTCAAGTCTCCAGAGAAAGAGATCTATAAATGATAGAGAGTGAGTGAGAGAGAGAGACTCTTCGTTATACAGCCATTTTCTGTCCAAGGCCACTCCAAAAGTCTTCCATCTCACTATGAAAAAATTTTAGCTTGCTCTCCTAGCAATCACCAGTCAAATGGCTAAGGATTATTACGAAATAATGATGACAAATAAAACACGATGTATAAGGTACATTTCATACTAGGATGCATATGAGTCGAGTTGAACTCAAGTACTGCTATATGCTCAAGCTCAACTCGCACACTTTAGCACAGGTATTCCATTCGAGCTCGAGCTTAATCGAGTTAGGAATTTCTAGGCTCAAGCTTAACTTGCAGAAATGCTCATAAGGGCTCAAACTCAACTCAATAAGGCTTGAATTCTGGATGAGCCTTATCGAGTCGAATAATCGGATCAGTTTTGAGCCTTTTGGCTGGACAACCTAGGAAAAAAATGCTTCCCAATTTTCACAATCGAATTCAACAGCCTATTTTGTGAGGACCCGTACCGACTTTTATATTTTGGTTAAGTTTATTATAGGTGTTTATATGCTTGTTTTACTTTTAAAAGTGTTTTGTTTTAATAATCCTGTTTTACACGTTTTAAAACCCTAATCTGTTTCGAAAACCCTAGATTTTGATAAAACCCTAATTTGAATATGGAAAACCCCAATTTGATTTCTTAAAACCCTAATTTTGAAAATGAGTCTAAGTTTTATGTTTAATTACGAGTTTGTTAACTCTTTGATTTTATGTGTGATAATGCATGATTAAGAGGGGGAATTACAATTCCTAGGTGATTAGTAGCCTAAGTAGGGGTAATTAAGCTTTGATGGGCTAGGTTAAATTAAGTACTTATGGACTAATTTGATAGGAAAAGAAATTATGTGGGTAAGAGTGGAAATAAACCTAAGTTGCTAGGGTTTTTGGCATGATATTTTTGACCAAAATTTGACCAAGTAGAAATATCTTTTTGAGATTATCTCTTGGCTTATTTTAAGCCTTGTGGTTGCCGGCCAAACCAAGGGAAAAAGAGGAAAGGAAAACCGTGAGGGAAGAAAGAAAAAGAAGGAAAAAAAAAGAGAGGAAAAAAGGAAGAAAACTTGAGATTCTTACAACTTTCAACCGTCGATTTTGGCTGGAGTTGGGAGGAGAAGCTTGGACTTGAACACTTGAAGTTTCACCAAGAACAACATCAAGAAAGGTTTCTCCTAGTTCCCTACAAGCTTGAATTTGGTTGGAGATTTGGAATTGTAGGATTTTGTGGTTTCCATGGCTCGATTCATGCCTATTTTTAGCTTATGGAATGATGTTATGGATTGGAATGGTTGAATTTGATGTATGTATGCTTTGCCATGATTATGAGTTAGGGTTAGGGTTTTGCTTTAATGCTAATGGTAGAAATTAAGGTTGGATTGTACGTTTAGTTGTTTGGTGGGCTCTTGAATTCCCAGCGTAATTGAACGGTTGTGCTCTTGAATTCCACTTGGTGTGTTGTGTGTGTAGTGGGTGTATGTGCGTGCGGGTTTGGAGTGGTGTGAGGCGTGTGAGGGGCTGTTTTGCATGTTTGTAATCGCAGGCGAGTCGATGGAATTTGCATGAATGCGTTTCGGTTGCATGAAGTTCGTTTGAGGTGCTGAACGGGAAAACAGGATTTTGTCGGCAGTGACTTTGGTGTCGTTTTTGGTGTTGTTCCTTTGTGATTTAGCTTTGGCCAAACACGAAAGTTATAGCCCTTGTTCTAGCTTTCCAACGCATCTGGAATTTCTTGATTTGATTTGTGAGCGCTGAGTTATGCCCGTTTGAAGTTGGCCTGTCGGACATTCTGACGGCGAAATTCCTGAAACTGTTTCTGCGTTTTTGACCTAGATAGAGTAAATCTGGGTTGAAGTTGTCTTCACAAAAGTTGTAGTTTGTTCTCTTAGCTTCGAAACGGCACCTCGTACGCTCAAATCCGACACTTGTAGCCTGAGATATGGGCAATGGCGTACAAGGTGTCAAAACTGTTTTTCCACCTTCCAATGTGTGTTTTCCGTTTTCGAGTTGTCATCGTCCGTTTTCCGCCCAACGCCCACGTATGTGCTTCTTTTGCTATTTTAAGTGTTTATAAGCATTTATGAGAGCTTAGTTCATAGGGCATATGCATGTCGCGTCGGTTCACCTTTGAAATAGTTTTCTTCCAATCTTACGACAAGATTGCTTTAAATAGAAACCAAAAGGGTTGATGGTTTGATTTGCATGTTCCAGGTGAGTCCGTGGACGTTGACGAGCATGTTTGACTTCTACATTATCTTGCTTACGCTCAACTAGCGGTGAGTGTTCAAGTGCATGTTGTTTTCATACTTGGATGTCTGATTTGACGAATTTCATTCGAAAGCATGCTTGTTTGACTTGGGAGCGTGTACTTTACCGCCACCCTGTTTGACTTACTTGAATTGAAATCAAAAAAATGCTTGTGTGTGCTTGTTCTTGACATGTTAGAACCAAACGGTTGTATGTACCACACTCAAGAGAGTGGGAGGTACCTCTCTCCTCCTTTGGGTGGTTGTTGATTAAGTCGATTGGAGCGTAGTCTCGCCGACTCCTTTACCAAGTAGTATGTACCACGCCTATAGAGCGGGAGGTGCCGCTCATCCCGACTTGGTTTAATGATATTACTATTTTGACGAGCGGGCCCGGTACAGGGGGTGTAAGTAGACGGGTGAGAGTAAAGTGATTGCTTCGGTCTGTGAGGTAGTGGTTGACGGAGTGTCAACGTTTCCACTAAAGTCCGGACTGAAGACCAATGATGGAGCGGCAAGTTGTATCCTTTCTAGTGATATTTTATACCGCTGTATGTATTTTCCGTTTATTTTCCTGTTATTGTTCTGTTAATGTGTGTTATTGCCTTACCCTGCTTGTGCATGATTCCTTGGCCTCACTGAGCTTTGCTCACCCCATAAGTTTTGTTTTCCTTAACAGGTCCGGAATGGGTGCACGGAAATCGAGGACTCTAGTTTTTTGTGGATTTCCTATTCCTTTTGTATAAGTTGGAGGATAATGGATGCCTTAGATGGTTTGTAGTAATTTCAAGTTGATCCAACGTAACCTTGATGTGTTTTAGAGACTGTAAATTTATAAGAATTTGTCGGTTTCTTTTACTATGGTTTTATGGTTATATCGTTTGAGTCCTGGCGAGAGCTGGGCAGGCGGTCCGCTGACCCCTCTGGTTTGCCTTTGGGGAAAGTGGGGCTGTCACATGTTTTCAATGCCCTATTGCCGTTCAAAGCAATCAAAATTCTATACAAAGTGCAAATAAATGAATGTACAATACCACAAATGAAAAAAACAAAAACTCCAGAATACAAACATGCCCCAACATAATGCATAATAAGTTTCTAGTCGCATAATGAACAAGCTCCAAGATGGCATAATCCGAGCAGTAGAAATGAATAGCAGTACAGCAGCAGGCAATGGTGCAAGAGCAAAAGCCCAACCAACTCTAGTAGCAGCAGTAATAAATGACAACCTCAGGTCCAAGCCTCGAACCATTTGACTACATGCAGATGCAGATTCTATAATGAAGAGTCAAGATTCCAGCAACCATTTGAAGCTAAAAATAGCAACCATTTAACTCCATGCAGTTAATAAGAAACATAGAATCCAATAGCCATGGACCAGTAAATAAACTAACAACAACAGTGGTTTTGACATGAATCATTTTACTACAAATCACCAATTCACTCACAAAAGCACTACGCTATAATTCACCAATTCACTCAGAATAAACAACAAGATCAGGTATGGTAATAAACAACAAGATCAGGTAGGGTAATAAACAACAAAAAGACCAATTGCACTACACATTTGGACCTGCCCATGGTCACCAAAAAGAACAAGTACGGTAGTAATCAACAAGGTCAATATAACCAGCCACAACTAAACAAATAGCATCAACCAAGTTTAACAACTCAAATAAAGCTCATTAGCCATTTTCTGTCTTAAACTAGCAAATGAGCTCATTGGCCATTTAAAAAGCTATAGTGGCAATATAAGAAATCAAAAATAAAGGAACAAAGCGAATTATAAACATTAAATATTCAATAGTTAAAAAGTAGAATATACCACAATATGAAACTTGATCCTTGTCACATAAATCTTCAAATTTTTGGCAAGTCAATTTCATTGATTGCCTTGACTTCCTACAAAAGAAATAAGGGAAAGAAGACAAAACAGGAAAAGTTACATAACTTTTGACAAGAATAAAGTAACTTATGCTCAATAACTCGAACATGGAAGTTTGTTAGTGTGAGAGAAGAAGAATGAGAGAGAGATGTTTTGGAAATAATCTTTTTCCACAAATTTTCCAGTCACAATACAACAGTCATATATATACAAGACTGTAGTCAATTTACATCCTAGAATCAAGTTATCAATCAATCTAGGTCCTAAAATCAAGCTAGTATAATTGGCTATCTAATCCCTATAATTAAGTTATCTAATCACTGTAGTTTAGCTAATACATCTAGATATATTCAACACTCCCCCTCAAGTTAGAGCATATAAATCATATGCATCAATCTTGCTACATATGTATCTTATTCAAGGACATCTGAGTGATTTAGTGAGAAAATCTGCAAGCTGATCGCTTGAGTTAACAAACCGTGTCTCAATTGTTTTGGAAATCAATTTTTTCCTCACAAAGTGACAATCAACCTCAATGTGCTTAATCTTCTTATGAAAAACTGGATTTGAGGCAATGTGAAACGCAGCTTGATTATCGCAAACCAATTTCATTGGATCATGAATGCCAAAATGCAATTCATTACGAAATTGTTTGAGCCATATCAGTTCACATGTACCCATAGCCATAGCTCAATATTCAACCTCAGCACAAGATCTAGCAACTACATCTTGCTTTTTTACTTTTTCAAGAAATTAAGTTTCCACCAATAAGAATACAATATTCAGTAATAGAATGATGAAGAACGTTAAATTTGTAAAGATGATGTATCGTTTGAGATTAGGAGAAAAACATCTGTACCCTTTCTGTGTCTAAGAGTACCCCAAAAATATGCACTTGACAACACGAGAAGACAGTTTATCTTTCCCCGGAGTTAAGTCATGCACAAAACATGTACAACCAAACGTATGAGGAGAAATGGAAAATAGAGGTTGATTTGGATGTATAAGAGAATAATCAACTTGATCTTTAAGAATATATGATGGCATGTGATTAATAAAATAGCATGCAGTGAGAATAGCATCCCCCAAAAACATAGTGAAATATTTGCATGTAGGAGTAAAGTACGTGCTATTTCTACCAAATGCCTATTTTTCCTTTCAGCAAGCCCATTTTGTTGTGAGGTATGAGAACATGATGATTAGTGAATAATTCCCTTAGAAGACATAAATAACTGAAAAAGAGTAGGAAAATATTCACGTGCATTATCACTTCTCAAGATTTTTATAGGAACACCAAATTGTGTGTGAATTTCAGAAACAAAGTTTTGAAAAATAGAAAACAACTCAGATCTATTTTTCATGAGAAATAGCTAAGTACAACGTGAATAATCATCAATAAAAGTAACAAAATATTGATACCCTAAAGTAGAAGTAACACGACTTGGTCCCCAAACATCAGAATGAATTAAGAAAAATGGAGATTCAACTTTATTATTAACCCTTCTTGGGAAATGGCTCCGGGTGTGCTTTCCAAGTTGACATGACTCACACTCTAAGGAAAACATAGTGAAGGATGGCACCATCTTGCAAAGTTTATTTAAACTTTGATGACTCAAACGACTGTAAATAAGTAAAGGATCATTTATTGTGGAACAGGTGGTTGATGCTGGTAAAGAGAGATTGTAGAGCACTTGTGACATATGCTCTGTGCCAATCATCCATCCCATACCTGATCCTGTGTAACAACAGCATCCTCATCAAAGGTAACTAAACATTTAAGAGAATGACATAAATGATAGATAGATACTAAATTAAACGGACAACTAGGTACATAAAGGACGGACTCAAGTGATATGGAAGGATGAGGGTTGGCCTTGCCAATCCCTTTAGCTTGGATTTGCGAACCATCAACAAGAGTAATGTTAGGTAGAGGAGGAGAATTACTAAGTGAAGAGAAAAGATGTGGAATACCAAAAATATGATCTGTAATTACAGAATCTAACACCCATGGACCAAGAGAAGAAAATTGAGAAGCATAGACACTAGCATTATCCATTTGTACTACTAAAGCAGCAGGCATAAAAGACTATTTGGCTTCAAACCATTTCAAAAAATCCTCACAGTCAGGTTTCTTGTTTGAAGACTCCAAATGTCCCAGACATTCACCAAGCTAAGATTGGATAACATGTGGTGAAGGATGGTCATGCAAGAGCCAACAACAATTTTTAGTGTGTCCAACCTTTTCACAGTGGTCACAATAAGGACGGCTTCTAGTCCCGCTATAACCATCCCGACCACATCCACGTCTGGGACCTCCTCTTTGGCTTGATTGAGTTCATAGATGATAGTGAATCACTAGGGATTTGTTGTAGTCCAGAAAATACTTGAAATAGGATAGGTATTGTCGGACTAGCAAGGATCTGATAATGAATGGTAGAATATGCCATTGGCAAACCAAAAAAGACCAAAAGCATGAAAAAATGTACCTTTTGAGAGAGTTTCTCTTGTTGACTCGCAGTAGGAGGTAGCAACTCATTGAAATCTGAAAGGATACCTTGAATTCTGCCTAATAAGTGTTCATAGGCATATCAAGTTTTTGGGGTGCAATAAGGCTCACCAAATTAGAACAAATACATAAATTGGAGAGATATCATTCGTGTATAAAGCCTTGGCCTGCTCCCAAACACCAAAGAAAGTCTTATGTGGTCTAAAAGTTTGCTTTAGTAAGGAATTGATAGTCTGCCATAGCATGCAACATAATTGAGCATCGATTTTGTCCCGTTTGGGTTGATCTTCCATAGTGTCATCAGATCTTGTAGTAAGATGATCTCTAAATTCTTGTCCCATGAACCATAATTCGACATCAGCAGCCCAAGTAGAGTAGTTGTTGTCATTTAATTTTTCTGAAGTGATAATTGTGGAACCAGTAATGGAGGAATTGATGATAAAAGGGGTTGTTGTAGTGGATGTGAATGTGGATGTTAAAATGTATCGGATGTAGACATGGTGACAAGAGAGATGTTTTGGAAATAATCATTTTCATACATTTTTCCAGTCACAATACAGCAGTCATATATATACAAGATTGTAGTCAATCTAGAGCCTAAAATTAAGCTATCAATCAATCTAGATCCTAAAATTAAGCTAGTATAATTAGGCTATCTAATCCCTATAATTAAGCTATCTAATCACTATAATCAAGCTAATGCATCTAGACATATTCAACAGTTAGTAAAACAATAAAGCTGACTTTCGTTTTCTTTTTTGATTTCACGAAGATTCCTACACCAATCTGGTGCACACATCAACACCTGAACTCTATCTAGGCGAGTCTCGGCATAAATGTGGCCTCCTATGCAACTCTAGTTATTGGAATGGCCAAGATATCACAAGCCATTCAAGATAGTACTAAGTACGAGATCCAATTTATTTTCCACCATTCCAAGCAATCAAATTCACCGAGCTCTTCTACAATCTTTTGGCAAGACTTGTTTAGATAATCAGTCAATTCTGATTTATGGAGCTCAGTGGTCTCGACCAAAGTCACCCTATCTAGTTTTCTTGCTCACGTTTGTTCCCTGCCTTTGTGAAGAGCCAGCAGCCACTACCCCTCCAGTTGGATTCGCTGCCAAAGCAACATACCCGTCATATAATTTAAAGATCACTTGGTAAATGCCGGAAATGTTCTTAGAAGCCTCTAAAGGTGGATACAGTTGAGAATAGACAAACTCTACAACCCTCATTTCTATCTTGGATCTAAAATGGCAGCCACAGCCATTAGCAAATTCAGTATTTGTCAAACTTATTTTTCATCCTTCGAACCATAGCCTGAATGAAGTGGTCTTCATCATTAACTCGAGCGTTCAGAACTTTTTTATCTTCACAACCTCCTTAAGGAATAGATTGCTTGTTGGACAATCTGACCCAAAAATTATTATAAGTGTGCACTCCCAAAATTTTTCTAAGACCGAACAAACCTTTTTGCCTTCTCCAAATCCTCAGGCAATCGACAGAAATCATAATGTTGCTGTCAATCTTGGAAAGGGGCACAAACATCCTTGAATTTGATGGCATAATTTAGCATCTCGAAGGTGGCATTCCGCCTTGTCTTGCAATCATAAAGCAACTTTTTCCCCGGTATCTAGAGTTGTTGGGCAATCTCAGCAAACATCAAGGCTCGACTCTCCAATAGATTCACAAATTCCACGAAGTCTCTAATGGCTTTGGTGATGTCCAAGATCTCAGAAATGCCATCTTGAATGATAAGGTTCAAAGGTTCAAGATGTGTACACAGCATTGCACATGGAACAATTTTCCAGTACAAAGAAACTTATTGTGTGCACAGCATCGCACATGGAACAATTTTCAATTTTCCACGTAAGATAGGCTGTTTGAACCTAGGGAAGTCATCCTGCAACACTTTAACAGCAACATTGTTGTTCGAGGCATTGCCAACTGATATTGTGTAGATCTGGTGCTCAATGCTCCACTCTTTCATACTCTTGAAAATTGAAAATACTACCTCAACACCTTCGTAAGGTGGTGGTGTGTGCACAAAACTTAACATTCGCTTTTGTAACTTCTAATCCGAGGCAATCCAATGCCCAGTGTGATCATGTACTCGATCTTTTCACATTTTTCAACTTGTTCTTCAACTTATTTTTTTTGAACCTCATACACCTGTATACAGTCATTTTTGGCTGATGCTCAAGAGATTTTCTTCCACTGTGACTGCACGTTTCATCATAAGGCTTAAACCCTTTTCCTCTAATACAATGAAGGGATGCTCGTGCATTAACACCCAATGTGCAGCTGCCTCTCTCACTTTCTCCATGTCAAACTTTCTGCTCAAGGGTGCTAAAGTTGGAAAAAATTCACCAACTGGAAATTGAGTTTAGTTTGCTGCTCTGCATTTCTAATGCTTGCTTTCCTAGCTGGACATCTGTTCCGGTGCTTCCACATGCCACTCGTTTACTTTATCTTTTCCTTTGAGAGGTTTTTTTGCAATGAAGGCAAATGGGATAGTACGAGGCATTTTCCTCAAAATATCCCAAGTCTCAGATGTTTTACTTGCTTTTTGGGATGTGGAATTTATCTTCAACTTCGTTCTCGTCCCATGTGTCTCCTCCCATTTAGGTAACTACTTGTTCTTCTTCGTTAGGCACAGAAGCGGTTGTAGAGCTGGGAGCAATCATTTCAATTTTGGAGTTTGTTGCTGTAATGTCAATGGAGTAGATGAATCTACAGCGGATGCTCATGCAATAGAAGATACCTTGGACGGACTAATAACCATGCCTACAATTTACCCAAATATACACACACACACACTCTTGTGTCAGCCATACAGCCATGATAAAGATTCATCAATATCACTACATATCACTATCAAAAGCATTAATATCAATCCAAGAAAACTCCGGTGCATCTAGCTTATTAGTACTCATTCATCATTGCCTTCTATTCTTGAGCAACTTGTCAAAGGCCCGGTGCCGGTTTGCGTTTTCTTACAACAATTTTTGAGTTCTCCATTCAAAATTAAAAAGTTAGACCAGCTAAGCTTTGGACAAACTCCAAAAGGATTCAAATTCCCCAACAAATAAAACTTAAGTACACTATCATAGTATTTAACCATCATCCCATGCTCCTCAAATACCCAACTATCATAGAAAAACTTAAGTACACTACTTTCTACTTTCATTATTCATATGACATTACTCAAATTGAAGTCTTTTGTCTATACGCAAAACTTAAGTACACAACTTAAGTACCCATTAGAACATCAAGAACTTCAATTTTCAACTGGGAATTATCATGCCAAATAACCATAAGCCATCAAGAATACAAACATGACCTCATTGGGGCATTTTAAGATAAACGAAACCAAGTATAACATTGGAAGTATAATCTGAACAACAAAAAATAATAATAAAATAAAAGTCAACCAAAAGCATATATCCATCCCCGCCAATCAACCAAATTCATATGCAGCTGTCTCACTGTCAAACCCCACTCAACAACTTATAAGTTGTAATATTATAAATATGGAAAAAATCTTTCTCCATGGGCTAGCACAGCTATAAATGACAATTGACAAGAATACAAAACAAAATAAGAAGCTCCATGCTTATCATATTAGCTCAACCGAAATAACAAATATGAAATCATGCAATAAATTTCATATTGAAATTTGTATACACTATGGATGATAGAAAAAAAATTAAATTTAAATCATCTCATACTACACATTTCATCAGTATTGAAGAAACAATTGGATATTATGAAAAAAATTAATGGTATCTTTTTGCCAGCCAGTGATTATACAAAACAAATATTAAAAGCATCTACCCTTTTACATGAACAGATTTCACAATCAACAGTAGCTTTATCTTAGTCTGTCCAGATAATCTTGATTTCCAATTTATTCAGTTAGAGATAACCTAAGAATTGGCATGTTTTCCGTAACAAGGATAACAAAACTCCCACAAAACCAACTAACAATCCACTATTACAGGCTTCAAATCCTCTATCCCAATTTTTTCTCTGTCCCCTCTGTTCCTTTCACCAAAAATTGCCACTTGTCCATGCAATCAGATATCTATTAGATATATATCTTGTAGTTTAGATGATAAATCAAAACAATTGTTTCTTTTTATCAATCTTTTACTAAAATCCAATTCACTTTTTTTTAATTAAATAACAACTCTAGAGAAAAAATCTTTTTTCTTTTTTTTTTAAATAATCACATCCATAAAAATTTTAACTTTTTTCCTTAAAGAAAAAAACAATGGAAACAACTGCAAAAAATAAGAAAAAAAAAAGAAAAAGAACAGTTGATTGAAACAAGATGTCAAACAGGGAATCAATTAATAAAAGGTATAGCTACAAAATGAAAGAACGTCTTTTTTCTCTATTTTTTCCTAGAGATATTGTCATTCACTTTTTAAAAAAAAATAGACAAAGATGGATATTTTTTGTGGTTCTTACTTTTGGCAAAAGAAAAAAATAGAAAAGTATAAATAAATTGGCATTAAGAGTCTTTTGAATTCTTTAAGGGAGAAAAAATAAAAATTTGAGTTCCAATAAACGATTAAACAACTGATAAGAATTAGTAATATTTTAAATCCTTTGAATTTCTAAGAAGAATAATATTAGAAATAATTGAATGTATTGCCACATGACATGTTATGGTGTAGAAGACAGAGGAAAAATGGGGACAGAAAATTTGAACCCCTATTTACAGTAGCAAAAAACCATAAACTGGCCAAATTAGGGTTTCAGCCCTTTGTGATTATTGTTTCAAAATCTCATTTTCTTTAATTCACAAACATTTTCTAATACAAGATTAATTCTAGAAGCAATAATGGTCAAATAAAAGTTTATCTCAAATGAGCTCCACTGGTTGGTCGGCGATTGGCAGACCTTTGGCTCCAGTGGGAGTTGACACTTGAGCTGAGGACTTGAGAGGAAAACGAGGTGAGAGAGGCAGGGAACTCTACCAGCTTCTGTGCATGTGCGCAAGCTGTTGCGATGGCGGCGGTTGGCAGTCAGCAGTGCCAACTAGTGAGAGTGGCGGGCAGATGTTAAAGTCCGACAGAGAAGAAGACCAGAAGAAGGGAAAAAATTTGCAAATTTTAGCTGAATTTTTTATGCTTTTGTTAGATTTTCGTTAAGGTTTTTCTTTTTAGTGTTGTACTGTTATGTTATTTCTCTTTTGCCATTATGGAATTTTTATTATGCGTGCAAAGCATATTGTAAATTAACTAAAACTTACCCCAAAATGGTAATTTTGTAATCAAAATATATATTATTTAATTTATTTAACTATTCAACGAACTACTAATCAAGTTTTCGATTAATTATATCTAATTCGAACACGATTTAAAGGTACAATCAAGTAGCTCGAAACTTAACTCAAACTCGGTCAAATCGAGACTGAGCTTAAGTCGTTGACCGCATTGCTCACACGTAGCTCATGATTGTACATCCTTATGTCATACCATGTCCTTATAATCCAAACAACCAATGCAATAAGGAAAAACATTAGCTTGCTACCCTAGCAAGCACCAGTCAAAGGGTTGAGGACTGTCATGAAACAGTGATGACAATTGACAACACTGAGTAAGATATGTCATGACACCAGTAAGATCCTGTTTGGTTTTGACAAATTCAGTGAGGAAAAGGAAATGGCGACCCAATGGTAGGTTAAACAATTCTTTTGTAATAAATTCTGGCAAAGTCTATAAAGCAAGTGCTCTTATTAAAATTCAATAGACAAAACACGAAGAGTAATGATTGGGTTAGTATACAATTTCGTTGTCGCAACTAAATTTCCTCCAGATCTGTTGATGAATATGCTACGCCAGTTGAGAATGCTTGACTCAAGCATTACAACACAAAAAGGTAAGCAGTCTAAACATCCACATTAACATGCACCAAACAAACCTGATACCATTTGGCAATGGCAATTACATCCTTGCTAATTGACAAGTCCAAGACATCCACTGGATGATTTTATAAACTGCAACAATTGCTGCATATCCAAGAGGCACAGACTTGACAGAAAAAGATAAAATAAAAGCTCCTCAAGCATGAAAAAATGACCAGCTACAGAGTGATCCAAAATAAAGATCCACCAAATGAACTACTATACTACAAGAAGGTAATCAATCTGCACCGTGCAATATCATAGGTTCCAATATACTATAGCACATTTTCACATTTGTGCAAGACAACCTAAGGAGCTAATCACAAAGGAGAATGAACAGGGAACCCCCCATACCACCAATGTCGTAACTACAAACAATCGGTTAAGCCATATCAAATTTATCAGCAATATGTACACATGCCCAATCACATGATCAAATCTTGTGATCAAAGAGATAAGCATTTAAAGGAATCATTTGACCACCATTTTGGATACTGAGAATTATAGAACAGAATTCGCACAGAAGGACGTCGTATATCAAGTGATCACAACTTATCGGTCAGCAAGGGCAAAAAACCTGAATAGCTCTCAAACTATATAGTTAATCAACTTTTAACCCTTCAACAACTAAATGCATACTTTTACCCCTCAAACTTGTAAAAGGGTATATTCTTTATCCTTTTGACTAGAGATAATTTTAGAAACATCTACTGAGTTTTATGGTAATATCACTTGGCACCTTTGAAGTGCAGCAATGTTATTTAACTTCTACATTATTGAGATCGACCCATTAATCACTATCGTAGTACACAAATTGACAAAATTAACTTCACTACTTTAACAATTTTTAGGCAAAGCATTGCGAAAATGAAATTTTTTAGACAAAATATGTAAATATTATAAGAGTAGAATTGGAAGAAAAACATATCTCTCTCATTAAATGATTATTGCAAAAATATTTTAATGATACAAGGGTGATATCATTACAAAAAGTATGTTTTAGGAGGTTAGTGGTCTTTTTAAAAATTTAGGGGTGTCAAATAATATTAACATAAATCTCAGGAAGATTTCTAAAATTATCTCTAGTCAAAAGGGTGGGAAATATACCTTGTCACAAGTTCAAGGGGCAAAAATATGTACTTAGTAGTCGGAGGGTTGAAAGTCAACTAATTTAATATACCTTGGCACAGAAGCACGAAATATCCAAGACATACTAAGTAACAGTAACTAGCATGGTTGGTTATATCTGCAAAACCTTACAAGTACTCTAACTAATGTTATCAACACTACAAACCTAAAGCACAGTAAGAAGACAACCCTTGTGCGAAAGAAGACTCGAGGACTCCAACTATCAAAGTGTCCGAGCATCTTCAATTACATGATACAAGAACAAACCATTATAATCGAGGATTCACTCTTGATCATGATTTAAGATGCGTAGTATAAGTGGTTGTGATTACATTCTGTAATATAACACCACCAAAAACTCTTCACACATTTAGCAGCAAAAATCCATATAAAACTAGAAACCTGAGCACAAAGTATCCTCTATTGCATTAGTACTACTATTTACAGCACCTACAAAATCGAGTAAACGAGTCTCATGAATTCTAACAAATAACTGGACCATATAAACCCAAAATGATACAAATTTCATTGTGTAGATACCCATAGAAACCCAAAACCAATGACACAGTAAATCAAGAAAAATGAAAATGCTTGTCAGGTCTCCAAACAATTTTTAAGAAAAAAGGTATCGCGCTGTCCCTTGGAGCTTCAAGAAAGTTTGTGGGTAGGGGTGAGCATTCCGTGCAAAATCGGTAATTCGGTTATTTTTCTTCTAAAAGTCTAAACCGTTTCCAATTCCGAATTGAATTTGGTAAATCGAAATCGATTACCAAATTGAATTCGAAAACCGTACAAAACCGTATTATTACCGAATTGGGGCTTTTGTTAGTTTGTTTAATTGTTTATAGTTTGTATGTTGTAATTTGTTTTTATCCATTATCACAATTTAGTAATTAAAGCATATTACAATTTATAATTTACATTCTTTAATAGTGTAATTTGCAATTTAGGACTCTAAATTTTTATACATTCATTGTGTTTCTCATTAATAAAATTTTTATTCTTGATTTGAACCCCAAAATTATTCACAATTGAACATATTAGTTATGTTCTACCTATTTGAAAAATTAATCCAAAATCATTTGATCCCCTATATGTACTGTGACAGCCCCACCTCTCCCGAGGGCGAACCCTAAGGTATTAGCGAGCTGCCTGCCCAACTCTCGCCGGGACTCACTACAGATCCTTAGTTCAAATGCAAATAACAAAATACATCGATGTCCTCAAATCAACTGTAACATTTAAACCCCAAAGTTTCCTTAACGAACCACAAACGTCCCGAACTATAATTACAGATACAAAAGTTTATCCATCCAAAATTCCATTAGTACAATTCAAAATACAAGGGCTACATCAAAATACAAGATTAGGTCTCCAAACCAATCGACCTAGTGTAACCCTTGGAAGCTCTCGATCTCAAATCCTGCTAAGGAAAAACAAAGTTGAAAGGGATGAGCTAAAAGCCCAGTGAGCGATCCTAACATGACACAAATCACACAAGAATGGAGCAAAATATATCGTTAAGCACTCAAGAGGTTAATATAATTCAGTTTAGAAGCATAAAATGTATAAACACATAAATTGGGAAAATACCCAGTGAAAGGATACAGGTTCCACTGGAAGTTGCCTTGTTCAATACTCAACCCCCTACTCCTCCTTATAACTCCTAGTGGTAATACTCGAGTATACCGTGCAGTGCCCTAGGTTATCAACCTACTCGACCGAGTCCGCCGGCTCGAATAGGTCGATAACGGCGGGGAAAGGCCTTGTTCAGCCTATAATTAGTACACATGACCTGGCATAAAATAATATACAAACAATGGAAAAGCACACAGTTGAACAGTAGAATAAAAAGTAGGCCGAGTGCGATAAAGTACACACTCGCCCTTCACATAATTATTAAAAGCATTTAAACTCATCAACAGAGCAATTTATTCACAAACATGCAAGGAACACTCACCAACAATTGGGAACAAGCGAGGAAAATTTAGAAGATCAAACACGTCCTTCGGTGTCCACAGAATCACCTGAGTTAAGAAAATCCATTTGCACATGTGAAATGACGTGACGTGCACGTACTCAAAGAACTAAAACTCTTGAAAAATACTTATAAACACTTAAAATAACAATAGGAGCACATGCATGGGCGTTAGACCAAAAACGGACGGGAACAGAACGAAGACGGGAAACACACACTAAAAGGTGTGAAAGGCAGATTTGACACCTTTTGCCATTTTAATCATAACTAATGGGACAAGTGTGGGATTGAAGTGCACGAGATGCCGTTTCGAAGCTAAGAGAACAAGCTACAACTTTCATGAAGACAACTTCTGCCCAGATTCACTCTTTCTAGGTCAAAAATGCGGAAACAGTCCCAGAAATTTTAATGTCAGAATTTCCGACAGGCTAGATTCCAACGATCATAACTCAGCGCTCATAAATCGAAATTAAGAAATTCCAGATGCGTTGGAAAGCTAGAATGAAAGTCTATAACTTTCTTGTTTTGGACAAAAGCCAAATCACAAAGGATCAACACGTAAAATGGTGTCAAAGAGGCTGTCCAGTCAATCCTGATTTTCTGTTTCTGCCCAAATGCATCACGTTCCAACCAAACACGCACATGCAAATCCAATGACTGGAATGCAATAACAATCATGCAAATGCAACCCTTACACGTTCCACATTACCCTCTACAATTTCATGAAGAAGTTGAAATCCAATTCCATCCCGAACTAGGTTGAAAATAATCAAAACAATGGCTTTCTACCCTATCGCAGAGATTTAAGCAGGACAGCTTCAAATAGCCATAACTCGACACTCACAGCTCCAAATCAAGCGATTCCAAAGCCATTAGAAAGCTAACATATAAGGCTACAATACTTAGGAATACCTCAAAAATAAAAACAGTCATCTTCCAGGTCAAAATGGCCCATTACAGCAGCAAAAATGGCCCATTCGGACAGAAACAGGGCATCAGGGGCATTTTAGTCTTTTCAGATGCTACAGTGCTCTGATTCACCTGAAAATTTACAGGTAGAATCCTCACTCAACTCTCTACAACTTTCATGCTTTGTACTAAAGCTAATTCTGTCCCCATCATCTTCGAAAATATCAAGCAAATTCTGACAGAAAAATGGACAGAAATTCAACCCTAATGATTTCTTCTTGGTTGCAGCTTTAGACAAGAAAATTCAACAATCTAACCCATATATTCATCTAAGAAGCTAAGAATAAGCATTATTCAAGCCTAAACATCAACCAAATACATCAATTACACCAATAACAAGAAATTCCAACTTTCAAAGTGAAACTAATTACCTTCAAATTTGATGTTCTAGGTAAGAACTCCAAGCTCCCAAGCTCACCTCCTCCTAGCTTCCAAATCAAGATTGAATGGTTGAACCTTGCAAGAGTTCCCAAGCTTTTCTTCTTTTTCCTCTCTCTTTTCTTTCCTTTCTTTCTTCCCTTTTTCTCACGGTTTTTCCTTCCCTTTTTTTCTTGCTTTGGCCGGTTCTCACAAGCCATAAGATGACTAATAGATAAGTCCAATTAGATATTTTAGTGTTAGTCAAAATTGGTCAATAGTGTCATGCCAAATCAACCTCACAACTTAAGCTATTTTCCACTCTTGCCCACATGATTTCGTTTCCTATCAAAGTAGTCCATAGGTACTCAATTTAACCTAGTCTATCAAAGCTTAATCACACCTACTAAAGCCACTAATCACCCAGGAATTGACATCGATCGTCTTAATCATCCTTCTTAATCATGCATTAACACACTTAAAATCAAGATATAACAAACTTGTCGTTGGACATAAAACTTAAATGTATTTTCAAAACTAGGGTTTTGCATATACATATTAGGGTTTTATCCCAATTTAGGGTTTTCAAAGCAAACTAGGGTTTTAATCAAATTAGGGTTTTCAAACTTTGTAAAACAAGCTAGTTAAAACCAACACTTTCAAAAGTAAAACAAACCATATAAACACCTTGGAAAACCAAAATAACTATAATTAACATTATTTAATATTTTCCAGAAATTGGGAAAAATAGGCCTCACATGTACATAGTTATATCTTAACTCCTTGGTTAGTGATAAGTGACATTAGTTACAATTTATAATCTACAAAACTTATAATTCACAATGAATTAATAATTGGTGCTATGCCACTTAATCACTTGTGGTTTACAAATTATATGTAATGTATTGTAATGCACAATACATTACGCTTATTATCCTTGTTTCTTAGTTTTTGCATAAATTAAATGCTTTATTTGTAAATGATTTGATTGCTTTCAAAAGTAAAAACCAATATACTAATATGTAGTCCACTTGTCCTTATTTTCTAATTTAGTTATGTATAAAATAGTAAGTATTATAGTTATGTATTATTGTATATTTGTATTAATATAGTCATATTACAAATTCTAAAATAGTATATTGTAAATAATGATTAGTGATATGTCACTTAATCACTTATAAATAACAAATTAAGTAATTTTAATGCATAGAGCATTATACTTATTTTTATTCTTATTTCTCATGTAATTTAAATGCTTAACTTGCAAATGACTTGATTGCTTTTAATGGTGAAAACCAATGTACTAATATGTTGTACTTATCATCTAATTCTAGTCACATATAAAGTGATAAGTGTTATAATTATTTACTATTATATATTTGTATTAATATAGTCATATTACAAATACTAAGATAGTATATTGTAAATAATGATTAGTTATGTGTCACTTAATCACTAAGAGTTCACAAATTATGTAATGCACAATGCATTAATTACTATCTATTATTAATAGCCTATTAGCCTTTATGTATATAATATATTCATAGTATATATTATATACTTATATAATATATAATTTTATAAACTAATTTGGTAATTCGAATTTGGTAAATCGGTACCCGATTTCGTTACCGAATTCCGAATTCGAAATCAGTTATTATCAAATTGAAAATTTCATTACCTATTTCATACCATATTCGAATTCGGTGAATTTGGTATATACCGATTATGTACCAAATTACCAAATACCCGATTCCAAATTATCAAATTCAATTCGAAATCGGTTATGAAATCGGTATGAACCAAATTTGCACACCCCTATTTGTGGGTTGAACGAGGCCTCTAGGATTAAAATGAGGAACGTTATTGACATAGTTGAGTAGTAGTTCATTTAAGTATCAGAGGAAAACCTAAGGGCACATATGTGGTATCTGTTTTCGCAAAAGGTAAGAGATCAAAAGAAGATTCAGTACTGGATGTAGGACTTCTAATTGATTGCAACATCCATATGAATGGAAGTCTACTTCTTGGATACACAACTACCAATGCAACTATTATAGACATTACTCAACAAGCTTAATAGCTACAAGCAAAATGCAAACACATGATCCATTCAATTTAATCAACTTCAATCATCTATACAATATACTGCTATTTACTAATTGCCCTGGCAAACATTTGACCTCAAAAAACAACCAGAAGCAACAAGGACAGGTTCGCTGCTTCAAAGAATATAAATGTGTTTACAAACTATCAGCCACAAACGGTTCCGACAATATTTGGAACCAATATAATGTTAAGAACCTACACAGCTTAGTCTAAAGCAACCATACATAGACTCAAAGAGATTATGAAGGTGCAAAAAGGTTAAACAATTTAGGGAAAACTACACTAATCGTCCCTCACATATTGTTGATGAGAAAATTTAGTCCCTTAAAATAAAAATGAGCGATTTTAGTTTCTAGCAAATGAAAAATGATCAATTTTGATCCCTGGTCACTTTTTCAATAAAATTTTGACAGGAATAAGCCATGTTCACATCACGTGATCAATTTTTAAGGGGTAAATTTGATAATTCATTTAATTACTAATCAAAAAATTTAAAAAAGAAATATGTAATCACTTCCCCTCTTCCACCACTGCCATCATCCCCTACCATTCGCAATCTTACTACCGGCACCACCGCTATTGGGAGGAGACCATTTTCTGGGTTCAATTTTCTGGGCTCATTTCAGTTTAGAAAAATTGCAACCACACTTTCCGTATTGCAAGCTCTCTAAAGATGCCTTCTCTTTTTCTCCGTCAATGAATTCCTCTCTTCAATAAGATCTATGATTTCCTCCAAAAGCTTCCCTTTTATTCCAAAAGTATGGTCTAACTCTACAAGCTTCTCCTCAATTGCCGTAAGCTTCTCCAACAACACATCATCCCTCTCTTTCATATCATCAAACTCCAAGCCATCATCATCGTCCCCTCCTTGAATCATCTTCTTTTCTCTCTCAAAACCTGCCTATTCTAAAAGTTCCACAGAGGATCCCATTTGCTCCTATTGAATGACTCAATAATTAGCTAGATCAGTAGGATCATAAGCTTCTTTCCACTCAATAATCCTTATGGCCCTATTTAGCTTCTATCGTAGAAAGAATTTTTCCTTGCCTTCAGGATCTTTCAGCCGATTCTTCAGTTCACCAATCACACTAATACTGGGTCTCAACTTAAAGGGTTTCTCCTCAAACTTGTCAATTCTACTTATCCATTTAACGGCATCATCAAATGTCTCTTCTCAAAGGCATAAAAACCATAATATCAAGCTTTCTATACTAGATAATTTCCTTTTAGATTCTCCTTTTCAAGCTTTTCGATCAAGGGTCTGACGCCCATGAAATCCTCCTTACCTTTGCATCAATATCGGCCACGTCCAGCCCCTTTCGCTTCTTCTCCTCCCTTTCCCTCTGTTTGCCCCTCTCCACCTTGAATAGTATCACTGTTGGATCGCCCTCCCGCATCTTCAACAGCTTCGACACAACTGAAAAGAACCAGATGACGGTCGGAGAAAAAGATCAGGCGGGTAGGAGACGAGGGCCTGACCCAGTTATGTGGTGGAGGTGGTTGAGTATTAGACAGGACCATTTGCACATTTTTTGCCTTTTTTTTTAAAATATTGTTCTAGGTTCAATTGTTAAGTGATGATTGGTACAAATTTTCCAAACTAAAATGTGCCGGTTTGCAAAAGTAGGAATGGTGGGGCCTGATGGTGGCTGTGAAAGAGGGGAAGTGATACATATTTCATTTTTTTAATTTTAAGGTTAATGATTAAGTGAATTATCAAATTCACCCTTAAAGGTTTATCACATGATATGCACATAACTTATTCCGGCCAAAACTTCACCAGAAAAGTAACGAGGGATCAAAATTGATCATTTTTCATTTGTTAGAAACTAAAATCGCTCATTTTCATTTTAAGGGACTAAATTTTCTCATCAGCAATATGTGAGGGATGATTAGTGCAGTTTTCCCAACAATTTAACCGCATCTTAAATGCTACTACTTCACAAGAGATAATAAAATTGCATCTTGGACACTAATAACTGCTAAACAATAAAAATCCTAATAAACCTACCTATGTCCAAATGGGGGTGGTAGAACCAAGTTGCTCACAAACCACCCGTGAGCAACTTTGTCAGCAGCTTAACTTGATTTAGCATTAACTAAGCTCAATCTCACTGGAATCATGCGTGAGAGGCACTCGAGTTGAGCTAGTTTTATTTTTATGATGCTAATCTAAATGTTAATATGCCATACTACTCGAGCTCGACCAAGCTTGAACTTAGGCTCTATCAACCTTGACTTATATTCGAGCTTAGTGAAGTCAACTTTGCATAGGTTAGAATTTTATTAATCAAACTTCAGTTCAACTTTAGTAGCCTAAAGCAATCCAACTTTTGGATCAATTAACTTAGCTTACTTACACCTCTATTTGCGAATACTGACCATGCATGGGCATCAGTATTCAGCAACACGGAACATCACAGACATAGCCACATCTTACATATAAAAGGCAACCATATCTTACATACATAAGGTAATTGTATATCAGAACACTCTGAAATAGAAGAGAACAACAAAAAGACACAGTAAGCATATCTTTACAAGTTTAACTATGTAGAAGTGCATACTAGTGACACCAGAGACCTTGGTAACACTAGTTGAATGTTGCCTTCGATTTGGACAGAGGAAAAAAACTTCTGATGTACTTCACACAGAAATGATCTTTGATGTAACACTAGAGAACTTAACAGAAACAAAATCATAATTATTTGATTATCTTCAAATTTGCAAACTAAATTCAAAGAAAATGATGTGATTCCTACACCCTCAAAAGATGTAGAAACGACTCACATGCCCAAGAATTGAGATATCAACGTTGGTGATAGTTCGATTCTGTGACTTGGACTGCTCAAGACGCGAATTCGAGGTAGACGACACCACAATTAAGATGTTGCTTGATTGATAAGTCAAACGAACACTTAAGGACAGCCTTACAATGTTTCAGGTTAACTCACACAAGCCAAAAGATCACTCTTGATTAAAGACAGACAAATCTGGAAAATTGATTACTCAAATGTATGTTGTCTATTATGTTGGACGAAATTTACTTTTTATAGCCTTACAAACCCTAATAATACTAGGAAACGAGTAGAAAATTTGGAACCCTAGACAAACTGGGAAACCCCATCTTGTTTTGTAACTAACTAAACGACTTGTAAACTACTAAAAAGAATACAATGGAATTCATACCCTTAAAGGATTAATTAGGACCGAATTAACCTTATTGAATAATAACCAAACAACTAAACATAATATCAATCAAATGGCTAAATGACTAAGAAGCTTCAAGCCTTAATTGAAGCTCAATAGCAACTTGATCCATTTCCTTCCTTCACCACGAGCAAGGTCTTCAATGATTGATGCTCATTTTCGATTCTAACACCTTCAATGCATGTATGAGATCCATATTGATCTT